>JAOQGH010000023.1:55187800-55261179 GCA_025769975.1 Gallinago jamesoni
CGCCCCCCCCCCCCCCCCAAATACTCCGGTGGATGTTTTTTTTGCACAAAGTGGTATCTGTCAGAGCTTGAAATATTCTTGCACAGTTCCCTTTGAACAGGTAGCGCAGGACAAGTTCTAGCACATCACTGCTTGACATGGGGCCGCCTACCGTGGGGAAGGAATGCCTTGCTCACATACATCTGAGTAAATGTGCTAAGAACTTTGCCAGTCATTTTGCCGATTACATATTGGGCTGTAAATAATTACTGAACTTCCATTTTGAATCACGGCTTTTTTATTTTCTTTTTCTTTTTCCTTTTTTTTTTTTTTTCTTTCCCCTCCCCTGTTAAAGGAAGGCAATAGCAGTGGGAAATATTGAGGATGCTGTAACAGTGATTAGCCTGGAGATATTTTTACAGTGAATCTAACATAAATCTGCACATTTTTATTGCAATGCACGTGGTGTGTAGTATGTCAAATTACAATCGAGAGCAAATACTGTGAATGGTTCACCTAAAGGATGCAGTAAACTACTAAGGCTAAATATTTTCCTTAAAGAGATGTTTTATTTTTTTCATACACACTGCCAGAGGTGGTAGGTGGTATTTGAATAGTGGTTGAAAAAGGTCTAAGCCCTGTTTTCGCGCGCTTGCTGGAGTTGTTTATCTGTGCTGTGAACATCTTGTCTTGGAAACTTAGATATTCAGATGCCGAAATGTGATATGCTGTGAAAATCCCAATTGTGCTGAAAAAGGTAGAATGAATTGGGCTATAGGAAGGCTGTGAATTCACTCTTGTCCCATAATTTTTCCTACAGCTGAAGTCAATGGAGGTGCTTACAGGAACAAGCGACATACAGCAGTATATTTGTGCGCACTTGCCTCGAGGGATTTTTATCTTTGTTTTTTTTCTTTCTTAAGATTCCCTGTTTTGAGGCAACTTTTTCTGTTTAGCTGCAGGTGAAATGATCCTTGCAAAAATATTTTTTTCAGCTTAGGCAGAGGTGTACATGTTTGCCCTTATTGCTACATTAATATTGTTAGTTACACTATATTTGTTCATGGAAAAATAAGTGAGTAACGGAAGCCTGGAATGTTGTGCTGGACAGAGTTGTTATGGACATTTAATACTTGAAGGGTGAACGTCCAAAGGATGGGGCCAGTCTTTTTTCAGTGGTGCCCAGTGACAGGACAAGAGGAAATGGGCACAAACCTGAGTGTAAGAAGTTCCATCTAAATATGAGGAGGAACTTAATGACTTTGAGGGTGGCAGATCCCTGGAACAGGCTGCCAGGGAGGTGGTGGAGTCTCCATTTCTGGAGACATTCAAAACCCACCTGGACATGTTCCTGTGCAACCTGCTCTGGGTAGACCTGCTCTGGCAGGGGGGTTGGACTAGATGATCTCCAGAGGTCCCATCCAACCCCATATCATTCTGTGATTCTGGTCAGTCCTATGTTTGCTCCCCCTTGCTGGGGGCCTCTCTTTGAAGCCCTCTTTGTGTTCAGGAACACCACCCCTAGCCATTAGCTCTTCTGTTGGTTTACATGATTTTTAGTGAAATCTGCCTAAGGTTGTGCTATTCATGTCAATTTTTCCCTTCATTTTCAACTGGAGGCTTCCCCTGTGGTGGGAAGGGCTGGCTTCTGAGGCAGTGGGTGCCTTCTCCTGGACTTGACGCCTTTTCATACCTTCAGGCACCCTATAGTACTAGTAATTTAGAATATGATACTTACTGAAACCATGCTGCTTATTGACACAGTGGCTTCTTTTTTTCCAGCCTAGAACAAAATGACAGAATATCTCAGGAATGTCAAGGTAGCAGCAATAAGTGGACTGAGCCCATGCTATGGGATTGGAGGACTTTGGAGCTCCGATCTTGAATTGTTCCACTGGCCAGAAAATACACCTGGACAGGCTTTTTCTGAGCTAAAGAGAGGAGAGCATTGCTCACGCTCCTGAGGCTGCTGAGGTTCCTTAAAGATGATGACCAAGGGACATCCCCAAGTCTCAGAACTTCCCATGAGATAGGAGAAAACCCCTCTTTTCCATTTAGTGCAAAAACCCCCAACCCTATCACTCCCTCTTCCCTTTCCCCTCCCTCCATCCACATCTGGCTGTCCTGTCCCTCAGCTTTGGTGAAGAATTCACATTAGTAAGGTAGGGTTTCAAGGTTACCAGGAGGCTTTTAAAAGCCTCTTTATCTAGTTGATGTGCTCAAAAAGCCTTCCTTCCCGATAAGCAGGGCAGAAACAAAAGATCCTGGAAGTGACCTGCTGGTGGGGTGAAAAAAAATCAGTGGAGAAAGCTGTTGGGGTTTTGGAGAAGCTGGTTTCTCATCTGTGAAGGGAAAGGGGGGGGATGTTTTTTGGCTGGGCTCTCTCCAGTAGCTGGAGAAGCGATTTGCTGGGGGGGGGGGGGGGCACTGGGTCTTGGGTGGGTGGAAGATATCTGAGCTGGGGCAGGGGGGTGGAGGTTGAGATTACAGGGACATGTAAGCACACGTTGAAATCTAAATCACGGTTTTGTGAACAAAAGTGATCAAGGTACCCAGATGTGACAGGAGGAGGGGGGGAAACCACCCTATTTAATTGCCTGTGCTCTAATGCTGGCAGCCAGGGTAATAAACAAGAGGAGCTGAAATTTCTCATTTACGATTATAAATTTCATCTACTTGGTATTACTTGAAATCTAGTGGGAAGGTTCACAGGATTGGAATGTTAAAATAAACGGTTATAACCTATTTAGAGAGAATTGAATGGGTAGAAGGGGAGGGAAAGTGGTACTCTATATCAAGAGCGATATTATGTATTTCTGAATCACTGAGTGCTCAAAAGCAAATGATCTTAAATGCTTCTGAGTTACTGTCCTGGCAGAGAAGGCAGGAGATGAGGGGACTAGCTAGAACCCACTAGATACCACTGAAATAGGGTAAAAGCAGGGTGACCAGTCCTTTAAGGGCAGGGGGAGCAGGGACTGAACACCTGCTGCTGCCAGTACTGAAAACCTTATGAATTTATCTTAAAAACTATGTGTGCGTAAATGCAGGTGACAATTTGTCTGGAAAAGAATTGTATCTGACACAGAGGAATTTGGGGGCAGATGAAGAAGAACTGGTCACAGAAGCAAATTAGTGATTTTTAGTTGTAAGGCCCATAGCTTTTTTTTCCTGTATACAACATAGTTAAATCAAATTGAGCTGAAATAAGCAACAACATAAAATGTATAACCATGGATGCATATAGATTGGTAGATATATCGTGTACATGTACAAGCGTGTCTGTTTCTTTCAGAGGGACAGTAACAGAAAGATGGGAATGGTCATAAACTAAATCGTTTGGGAGGAATAGTGGTGGTTTTTTTTTCTATAGATGATGCTTGGAAAATGGCTTAAAGGTTTTTTACTGAATGAGTAATAGAAAAACTTAATTCTCTCCCGCTGTTTCTGTCTTCAGCGTCTGTCAGAATTCTAGAACTAGAAGCTTCACTTCTTGAAGCTATTTCTTGTTTTGTTTAATAAGGATATTTTGAATGTGGATCAAGTTTATTTTAAAGTGGTTTCTTTAACTAACGAAGACCCTTTTTAAAAGGAGTCAAATTCCTTCAAGTATAAATGAGCACTAATTGTGAATTAAAAAAATGATCTGGTAGGAAGGAAATGTTCTGTTTACCATTTTTCTAATGTAATAAGCATGTTAAATTTAAGAACTGAATAAATATTTGTTTAAGTACATAATTGCTTAAATAAGTGTGTGTGGACATTTAAATACGCTTTTCTGGTTAGCAAGAAGACTTGCCAAGCATAGTGCAAAAGCTAGAGCTAATAATAACACAGAACAGTTACCCATCAGTGAGGCTGAACCTTTCTTTAAAATAATAACCAAAAAATAGTTAATGTAACATAAGAATAAAATATATTATTCGTACCAGATTTTCCTGCTTGCTAATTTAAATGAAGATAAGACCAGACTACTACACAGTACTTTGATTTGAGTAAACCCACTGTGACTGAGGAACTAAAATGCAGGTCTCGCGTACGGGCTATCGCCTCCTTCTAGAAAAGCAGTGACAGAGGAAGCTTTGAAGGTTACGGTAGATAATCAGTTGAGTGCAAGTTCCTTGTGCAATCCTGCAGTTTAAAAGCATTAGCATGATATTTGGCTGAGTAAAAGAAAGCAATACTGGAAAATGGAGTCTGGTTTTTGGTCCCTCAAAACGGCTAGTAGAGTTGGAGCTCAGATAAAGAATCGAGATGGCTGCGGTGAACTGGAGAGTGTGGTTGATTCTGAGAATTCCCAAGAACTGAATAACATTTTTAGGTTAAAAGGAGATGATTCGGGTCGCTTGGCCTCAATTTGTATATAACTGAATATATGGAACAAAAATTTTGAAGAAGAATTTTTAAGTCCGTCATACAAGTGTAGAGAATGGGCTATACCTTAACAGACAGGGAAAGCACATTGGCTGGAAAACTCTTGTCGCTTGTGGGTGCACGAGAGAGAGACTTGCTGTCTCTCTCAGGCATCGCAAAATATCTTCAAACAATCAGAATAACCTCAAAAGATCTGAAAATTAACCTGGTCTTTAAAGTATTGAGTGACATGAATGTGAAATCACTTTCCTTCTGTATTATTGCAATCAGAGTATTTGTTTTTCCTCCTCTAGTGAATCTCACGTTCCAACAATGTGGTCAATTTATTAAACCTGCAGCACATTGTTATGCCTTCAGAAACCAGGAACTTTAATTACTAAAAAGAATGTAGTGTGGTTCTTAATTTTACAAAAAGTGAGTGCATTTTGTGGAGATAGGTTCTCTACGCCTGAGATGTTTGCCATCGGGCAAGTAATTCAAAATGCATGTAGAAGGTATGAAAACGCCTTCTGGAGATGAAGGACATTCTTGCTGCTTCTAAAACACCCCGGGTAAACTGTAAGAGTTCAGAAGACACAGAAATGCTATTTGGCATCTCGCTTGGAATCCGGAGGAGGATAATACCTGCATTCTTAAAAAAATTTTTACTTTTGAGACAGCAGCGAGCTGGCAGTCCGATCTGTGGCTTGCTGTGGTCTCCACAGCATGGGCAAGCACGGCTGAGAGAAGCTCTGACCAGCCATAGCTCATAGGGAGGACTTCTGAGCAGGAGACTCGGTGAATGGCTAGGTGAATTTGACTTGGGCCAGTTCTGTAAAGCCCACCTAAGTTGTGAAGCTTTTTTCTTTTCCTTTCTCAAACATGTCCCTCTGAATCACAGAATCACCTAAGTTGGAAGGGACCTTTTAAGATCATGTAGTCCAACCAGTGAAGATTGCTGAGAGTCTCTCCAAGGGAGGAGGTCAGGTGTGGACTTGCAGGTTTTGCCCCATTTGCACGAGGCGCTTCTGGAGAAGGATTTTTACATTTTGTGTGTGGATTGGCCATCCGACTTGAATCTCACTGCTCGTTGTGAAATCAAACCCATGCAAATAGAGAAATGCCCACCTTGCCAGATTTCCACGCGGGACTGCACACTGAGCTCTCCTCTGTGTCTCTTTCTCTGTCTTTGGGAGTCGGGGTCTTAACACAGTTTACTTTCCAGAATTGACCACAAGGAAGCAAGTTAAACAAATTCATAAAACTACACAGTAGATTAAACTGTGACTTAATCGTATCAATTTAGTCTGGCTCTATTAATAGCTAATGAATGGCTTTATATTTTTTTTTTAATGCCCAGGAGCCATGTTACAATATACTCCAGTTATTATTTCATTTAATAACCTCTGGTTCTAGACAATGAATAGACAGTTATTGCTAGATTTTTATATAAAATACAATTTTTCACTTTAGAACTTTTTGGGAGTATTTTAGAAAATAAACGCAATACACAGTTTACTACAATTTTATATGTAATTTTTGCTTTTAATAGTTCAGTTTTCATTCAAATTTCTGTAAACCTAATAAAAATGTAACTGTAGTTATATATTTATGATAATTTCATTTGTGTGTGCTTTTAGTAATGCATGTATACTACATGCTAATGAGCAAATGAGAGAACACATTAGAGTTGGAATATAGAAAGAATCCAGGTAATTAAGCTGCTTGGGTACAAATTTTGACTCTGCTGCTGAACTGTTATGCTAATTTATTATAAAATACATGATACATGCAAATACATGATAAAATACCTTCCTGGTGCTGCATATTCAGTAGCATTTTATCCAAATAATGTTTATTGAGCAGAAATCATGTTCTTGCAAAATCTGGAAGTGAAATCCAAGTTTTAAACTCGCTGGAGTTCTAGCACGCTTTGAACAAATGTGCTCTTACACATCAGGTGGGAACACTTGTGCTGTAGACACAACAATTAATTGCTTTTATCTCAGCACTTAATTTGATTACTTTTTTTTTTTAATGGCCTGTTAATAATACGGTCTTGTCTCGAAATCTTTTCAGTCTCAGTTGATGTCGGGTCCAAAAGTGCCTTGTTGCCACCGTGAGAAGCTGTCCCCCTCCGGCACTGGGGTTCTGGATGTGCTCCCAGACTACCAGGGGTTTGCTGTCTTGTGGGCAAGGTCGGGCTTAAGAACGGTAGCATCACAGGAGAAGGTCTGGAGATGAGCTGGGGAGGCCTTTAAAAAATGAGGACGAGAAGGGGAAGGAGAAAACGATGGAGTCGTGCCCAGAGAACGATATGGTGGGTGCAGAGAATTAAGGGGTGTAGGGCAGTGGGGAGGCAAAACTGGTGTGGCCACACCAGAGAGGAGCATTGTCCCAAGTGTGATGTGAACTAAAGAGGGCATGGATGGGGTGCGTAGCTATGGCAGCAGAGGAAATCCTTAATTTTAGGTGCTGTTGCTCTGGATGAAGCAGGGTTGGACTAGATGATCTCCAGAGGTCCCTTCCAACCCCATATGATTCTATGATCAGGGCTTTGGAATAATTAACATCAGGATTATTGAGGTAAGAGTGCTCACTGGTTTATTTAGGAATAATTAATTTTAAGAGTTCTCATTGTAATATTTAGGAATAATTAATTCTAAATTTTTTTTCACTATTTACTGACAGAGGATGTTACTGTAAGACTGGTATACTGGAGCGGGCATGTATGTGTGTAGCCTGTTAGAATAGCATGTGCAAAAGCAGTTTTAGAAGTTTTATTAAGTGGACAAGCTGGTTTTATTTCCCCTTAAAAAAACATCAGCTTAAGCATAAAATTTGTAGCAGTTTCCATTCAGATGTCAGCGGTAGGTTGTCATTTATTCACTTTTTTTAGAGTAGGTGGCAGTCCGGAAAAGGTGACCATCAGAAAGACGTCCTTGCCTACTGTATAGATGAGGAGAATTGGGAAAGGTGTGTGTGTGGACATCCCTTCCCACCATCCATACTGGTGTTAAGTAGATCCTTAAGAACAGTTCACCAAGTATTTATGTCCTTTCTCTTCATCTGGTCCCAGTTCTGTTAAATTTTGTCTTTGATAAAATATATACATAGATATATATACATATACGCATATATGGTGGTGTGTATGTATATATATATGTGTGTGTGTGTGTATATATGTGTATATCCAGAAGCATCCTGACAGCACGGGTTCCTGGGCAGTGGTAGGCACCGCTCTTAGTAACGGCACTGTCAGCTGTAGTGATGCTCCAAATCTGGGATTTGCTATGACAATTAAATGCAGACCGTGTGTAGCTCGCAAATCCACCTCTGCCGTGACCCCAGATACTGATTTATTTGATTGGACAGTTGGAAAACTATTCAGAATTATCTGTGGAGCAAGCAGCATTTTGAAACCGGTCTTTATTAATATTAAAATGATTTATTGCTTCTTACAGTCAAAATAATGTGAAGTTTGAGGGTGCATCTGACACCATATAAATCTCTAGGTAGTGGTGGGTGTTTGAACAAATTTTATGCAGTCTACTTATTCACTTAAAATTTCCAAAACAAGGATTCAAAAGCTGCTTCATTTGAAAGGAGAGAGGCTTTTTTTCCCCAGCTAACGGGGCTGCAGATTTAATACCAATGAACTTCAAAGCTTTTGCCAGTACGAGTGCATGCATCTTCATATTGCTCCACAATTTGGTAGTTTTGCTTAGAAATAAATTGTGTCAGATCTGAAGGAGGGCTTGTATGACTGTAAATTTGTGCGTTGTGCGGTGATGGTTTTTATATATTATTTTTTTTTTCCCCCCAGCTACTTCGGTTAGCCTGGTGAGGCATTCTCTCCCCCTACACACGCCTTGCTTTATTTATTCCATGTGTGCTGTTATTTGTTTATTTATGTATTTATTTTTAAGTATCGTTTGTATTCCGGTCTAAATGTGCTTGAAAATTACCATCTGCTCTCCTGCTATTTAGATAGGGCACGCTACAACTGAGGTGAAGAGCTGTCACATCAAATATTTTCATTCCAGCTTTCGCACCTTTGATATCGAGTTACATAATTGCAGCGCAGGACCATTTCCAGGGATTCCTTTTCTTTTTAACCCTCCCCTGCCCCCCTCTCCCCCCCTCCCCCAATCTTTACTGGATTTTTTTTTTTACTGCGTTTTGAGAGCATTTCCAGCATTGGATGCGAGTTTGTGGGTGTTGGAAAGTGCAGTTTCAGCCCCTCAAGAAAGTCCTCTCCTTTTGATTAGATGCTCAAATTTAGTGGAATAAGCAGGAATAGAAAAACAGAACATGCCTACTATTTATAGTGGGTAGTAGATATAGTAGGTGCAAAATATTTATATACAGATGAAACACTGTAGGGGTGGGGTGGGATGGGTTTGGGGGTTTTCGGTTTCTGTTATTGTTTTTTTCCCCTTCTGTTTGTTTGGTTTTTCTCCACTTTCTACAATTCTTGTCCTTACTTAAACAAAGTAAAATGTAAATGGATCTATGATGTGCAGAATATATTTCCTGTAATGCTGAGGTTTCATCTACTACTGTTTTGGTGTTTGATTTTTCTTTTCTTTTCTATATTTTTTTTTTGTTCATTTTTGGTTGGTTTTGCTTCATTTTTTTGCTTGCATTTGGTTAGTCTTTTAAGTTCAAGGAGCAGGGGAGGTGGAAACTGCTCTCAAAATTAGAGGATTATAAAAACGAACAGATCATCTGTATTCCCGTTGACAGTCACTTTGGGTTGAATGGGGATAAACTGACAGAAGACGGTGTTTGGAAATGAAACGTGATGGGAAAGCAGTTAGCACAAACTGCCCAATAATTTCTCATAGTCAGGAAAAGAGCACCATTAGAGAGTGGGGGTTCTGCCAATAAAAGAGCTGTAAGATAAATTAATGGTCTTACAGTTCCAGGCAGTAAATTTGGCCCATGTCATTGCCCCCCTCCCTGCTGATTAATTCGGTAATGGGGTGGGTACTGGTGCAGGCACCAAATTCCAGCTGTTTGGATCTCCTGTGAGGTCGAGTTTTATTATCCAACTTCTTTTGAGCCTCTGGGGCTCTGGTGGGACAGGCTACTGCTGGCCACCTCCTGGGTGAGAACCCTTGCTCTCTCCACGGAGTGGAGTTTATATGTAAGTGTATATATATAGTATATATACTGTATATATGGAGTATATATTTAAGTGTGTGTGTATATATATATACACATATATATATACATATACATATATATATATGAGCTGTGTGCTTAACCAGCCATCTTCTCCTTCACCTTTCCAGGGAGAGATGGTGGGCTGCTGTATGATGTGGGTTTTTTTTCTTCTGCTGCTGCAGTAGTGGATGCACTAAATCTTATTAGTTACTTTTACATGATGTTTTGGCATTCTTGTGGCTGATGCTGGAGGGATCTTCGCTTTCACTGGCAACTAGGTGCATCTTTTCTGGCACCGTTGGATGCCGTGGAGGCTTTGGTGGTAGCTGGTGCTACCAGAGCCTCTTGTGCTTATGGGGAGCAAGTGTTCCTCTGCTCCATCCATTAATGGACCCCTTGACTCACCTGAGCTCAGGGTGTGGGGTGGAAGAGCCAGGCAGTGGGACAGAGCTGAGGTCAAGAAGCTCAGCCAAACCAGGTGATGGGGAAGCACTGTTAAAGGGGTTAAAACATTGCCCCACAAACGTTCCTCCCCCCCTTTCTCCCCACGTTGAACCTTCTGGGAAAACGATGCATCAGAGTTGTTTCAGCTGAAGTTGCACTTTCTGTTAGTCATAATGGTAACACGTGTCGTATCAAACCCTGGTGTGGTGGCTGTGACCTCAGGCCAGGAAGGGATGCGCGTGTCTCAGATGGTATCACCCATCTGTACGTACGTGTGCATCTGCCATCTGCATGCCTGCTTTTACAGCACTCGATGAGACATCTTCCCTGTCTGTAAAAGCTGCTCTGTGGCTCTGGAGCTCTGGGACACGGGTGCAGCTGTAAATTCACAAAAAAGAGGGTTTGTCCTGGTTTGATCTGATTCTTTTTTCTCCCCATGCCAGGGAGTTTAGTTCCTTCTCAGAGGTGCCACTTCGTTATTTAAGCTTGAGCTTTGTTTCTTCTGTTGGTCAGCTGAAGCATTTCGGAGGGACAGTGGAAACCCAGTAACAGACCCTTTTGCTCTGGGGTTACTGTTCCAGTACCACATACGGTGGTGTTGAAGGCATTGCCAAAATCTCTTCCGAAAGCAGTTATGTATTTGCAGAATCATAAAATCATAGAATGGTTAGAGTTGGAAGGGACCTTAAAGATCATGGAGTTCCAACCCCCTGCCATGGGCAGGGACACCTCCCACCAGACCAGGTTGCTCAAAGCCCCATCCAGCCTGGCCTTGAACTCCTCCAGCGATGGGGCAGCCACAACTTCCCTGGGCAACCTGTGCCAATGTCTCACCACCCTCACAGGAAAGAATTTCTTTCTGGTGTCTAATCATCTTGAGATTGTTCTTTCACAGCAAACCAGAAATATTATTCAGCCTCTCTCGCTTGATTAATTCTCTCCTTTTCTGCATGAGGAATAGAGCATGGGGAAAAAACACATGCCCCACCACGACGAGCTGGGAACTGCAGAGCAGAGCTGGGTTTATGTTTTCTTAAAACTAATCCTCCTCCTCTTAGCAAGGACTCGTGTACTTGTGGTAATTGAATGGGCTGCAGGGTACATCGGGAATTGTAGTTTTGCAGTGTTTTGTGCTCTGAAGATTAATAATCTTGCAACCCTCTGAGGGAGATAAAGAGAAAGATGTTCTCTGACAAATTGTTATCTTGTATTTCAGAAATGTGCTTTGAGCACTGAGCATACCTTCAATTCATCCCTTCAGTTTTTACCTTGATATCCTTAGTAATGGCAATATTTTAGACATCTAAGCTTTTCTTTTCTCCTTCATCCCTCCTTGTTTTCTGCAAATGTCTTGGGTTGTTTTGGAGCTGTTTCACTTACAAGACAGTGGCATCTTTCAGAAAAATGTTCTTGAAATACAAAACTTTAGGAAAAAATAATAAAGATGTTATTGTTTGCATTTATAACCATCCAGATAGGTAGAGCTCAAACAAAATGTCAGCCTTTTGTGTCTGAAAAGTGCTGGCAATATCCTAATAACAGGGTTTTAAAGAATAATTTTTATAGTCTGTGACTTTCAGATATTTTTTTGGCTTTCCTCTGCAGTGGTTTCACCAAGCTTTTGTTAGAAATTTGTTGGGTTTGTTAAATATTGGGTTTGGTTTAGCCGCTGAAGTAAGTTGTTACTGAAGAGCTTAAATGGGCTGAAGACCCGAATCCAGTTAGCAGTAAGAAGGTGACCGACTTTCTTCCTCAGCCGTTGCCCTCTGCATTTATACCAGGGAGCTGCAGGGCTTACAGAAAAATGACAAATTCTTTATTGTTCCTGTGCTTTTAACACATACTTAAAAGCGGCTAAGAATACATACGAGTACTTAGAAAAAAATGTAATTTTAGGCTGGTTGGCTGAACCAAAAATTCTTGCTGCCTTATTTATTTTTCTTAACACCTTTCACATCCCTCAAGGCACGTTATGACTTTGAAAACCAGATTATATATGTGCTTTGACTACCCAAGTGCTTCAAAAAAACTACAGTGTGCTAGACACGTTACTAACGTATGTGGAAGAAAGGAAATGGGAAAAAATATTTAGCAAACTAAATCGGTAGGAGAAGATAAAGGGGCAAAATGTAATTCTGTGTAGGGAGAGTTTGTTCTAAAGCGCTGAGGGTGAGGGGTGGTCTTCATCGCTCTGCCGGGGACTTGAATGAAAGATTTAATATGCTGTTTCTGCTGAAGTGATAATATCTGTCAGCTTTGCCAATATATTTCATATATTGTTATGAATTGCAGAAGATTTTCAGATGAACAACTAATTACTTAAAAATTCAATGAGGATGTCTGTGTTAAGTCTAGATGTGTATGTATGTATTTAATGTGTCTTGGATGCTGGAGTGATTTTTTTTTTTTTTAATTTTTTTTTTCCCCCCTAATGCTTCTGAGATTTTTCTTAAGCATTTTATGCTTTGTGTGATGCAAAATAGAGCATGCATCAATCGCATCGCAATTACGTGGCATTTCGCTGGTGTTAGAAATCTGAGTCAGAACCAGGGGGATATGGGAATCAGTTTCCTTAATTTTTGGATGATTTTTCTGTTCCTTGCAGCACATGGATTCAGTTTGGATGCCGGGCTTTCCCTGTGGATCAGTGCAGTGCCTTGCTAATTTTAGTGGAGCTTTAGCAGTGATTCACTGAACGGGTGGGAGACTTTTCCCTCTCTTTTTTTTTTATTTTTATTTTTATTTTCCTGGGAAGGAGGGGAGGATATTTAGTTTTCTGTTGGTTTAATGAGTTGAAATGACTCAACTCGGGGCCAGGCTGGTGCTGGGGCCATGTGAAAAAACGTAGTGGGTTGTGTGTGCCAGGAGGATGGAGAGCAGGAGGGTGAATCTCTGGCACTTGGCAGTTAGATGGGCTTGCTTTGCTGCATTGCCACAGTCGGAACAATTTGAAAATAAGCAGTAATTTGCTAGTTAAGGCTCAGTGTCCTTGAGTAAGGCATCTTGGTGGCTGCAACTGGGTCTGCCAAAGCTGTGCGGTGATGCCTTGTGGCTTTTCTGTCCAGCAACTCCATTCTGGACCTAATAAATGTTTAAAACGAATTGATAAGTTTCCATTATTTTCTTCTGGTTTTATAGGACAGTGTTTTGTCAAGATGCTTCTCAAACCAGATGTATTCAGAAGGACGACTGACTGACTGATAACTGTTATAAAATACATTAGGGTAGGATTTTTTTTTTTTCTTCGACAGTCCCCTTTGTGAGAAGTAATGAGGTCACTGCAGAAGAAGGTTTGGCTTTAATTTGGCACATTTGGCAGCCTGTTAAAAAGCATTGTTTAGGTAGGCACTCCTAACGGAGAGGCTAGTAAATCTGTTTTTGTAAAGAAAATGTGCTGTCAGTGCACTTTTACCTTATGAACTCAGTCTGCGCAGGAGGTCTGCTCGCCGAAATGCTGTCTGCGCCATCCTGCTATTTGAAATGCTTTTTTCCCCCCTTTAGTTCTGGTAGAGAGAAGAACCTGTACAACATTGATCACCAAGGTGAATAACAAGAGTGGAACCCCCTACCAGCTGGCCCTCTTCACTACTGTCTTTGTAGATGTCTAGTGGCTTTTGTGCATGGGAAGAAAAATCTCAGAAGTCACTCCAACGACACAGATCTGCTACCCAGGTGTGATTGCTCCTCTGTGTGTAACAGCAAAAGGCAATCACAGGATTATTTCATTAAATTCACGTATCTATTAATTTTCCTACACTAGGTTACATGCACTGGAATCTGCGTTCCTTAAAACTGTTTGAAAAGCTTAATTCTTTTTCTTCACATTTCCCAAATAAGTCTTAAGAATCTAAACATCAGGCAGACTGCTATTCAAAATGAATTTGTTGTCACATTCCAGATCTGCCTTGGATTGTGGCAGAATTTATTTCATAAAATCTCTTCATATTTCTCATTTCTCATTCTTTTTAAATGGCACCACATCAAATGTTGTCCAAAATCTGACTCAGTGATGAAGTAAGTCTTCAAAAAAGACAGATGGAGAAAGCAAATGTTGTTAAAAATTTTGTCTGAAGTATTATATCTGTGCTAATAGTCACTTTTTTATCATAATTGATATACAGAGTTTGGTTGTTTTTAAATTTATTTTTTTGTTCTTCACTGTTTCTTAAGGTAGAGGTAGTGTATCGGGGTACAATGCTAATGTTTTGGCTTACTCTAACCAGTATGTTCTCATGGAGTTTCTCAGGTAAGCAATATAAAATGAGGGATTCTGTCTTTCCTCCCCCCGCCCCCCCCCCCCTTTTTTTTTTTTTAAACTGCAAGGCTGTATAATTGTTTACTGAAATTTGTGTATCTCTTTAAACAGATGTAAAAACTGTTAACTGAAACACCTCATAGATGCAGACAGTATAGTTTCTATTAAATTTGCAATACTGTGGGGAAAAACATGATTGAGATTTAAAGTGTGTGCGGGGAAAACTGGTAAGACTTTTGTTCTTGTTGAGATTTGTTCATTGGTTTATCCAGCCTCTGTACAGACCTGTCTTATTCTATTGACTTTTAAAGAAACGCAGCAGGATTTCTTCCTTTTATCCATCCAGATAGTGTTTTCAATCAGGAATATTTCTCAACTGTGATGTCCTTTTCAATTATAAAATAGTATTCTTTTATAGCTGAGTATTAAATAAATTTTAAAATAGGATCAGCATGACTGAAATGAGATCTTTTTGTCAAGATTTATGTGTGTGCATACAGAAATACTACATTTCTGAGTATGGCAAATAATACGTCAAATCTGAGCCACAAAATAGGAATGTAGATGGATCCTTGCAGTGCATGTATTTTATTGTTACTTTCCCAGTGATTTTTCTTTCATGTAGATTGACATAAAGACAAATATGTACTTTCCTTTAGATATTAAACCCGCTATCTCACCTGTGAGGGATTGTAAAATTATATCCCTTTAAAAGAGAATACATCAATCTACAAAAAATTGCATCTTCAAGACAAGGTCTTTCTTATTTCTCTATTCCTAAGTGTATTTGGAAACACGGAGAAAGCTACAGGATTTAAGTCAGTCTGAAGATTGCATCAAATACTGGGAGTCCTCTAGTATTGCTATGAAGTTATGCAGTATATTGACATTTTTTCACACTGTTCTTTGGTCATACAGTAAAGTGGCATTTGTTTTGTGAGTATCTGTTCAACAAGTTTGATTTTTTTAAAGGACCTACATCAAAGGATCTTAGCGCAAATTTAAAAGGATGTAAAGGTTTCTATGGTACTATAAACAGTATAACAAATAATTTGTTGTAGAAGCAGCTTCTAAAATTGGGTCTTTGGAGTGGGGAGAAATGTTTAATCTGCGGATATAGCTGGTAGTTCTTAATGGTAATTAGTAGCTATTGAAGTAGAAGTTTAGGTAGAACATTAATTAAAATAATCCCATCCAAGCCTTGCAGTAATAGGCACTGACTGCCATCTATCCGTGTGTGGGTTTTTTTTTTTTTTTTTAATCAGGCCTATCAAACTATCATTAACTTTCTGCCTAGCCTGTATTTTCAGTACAGTTTTACATCATAATACCTGAAACCTTCCTCCTTCTGGGTGAATGCCCAAGACACCTGTCTTCCTACAGGACTTTGGTGTTTATCTCCTTGGCTCTGAAAGCAGAAATACAGGGTATTTTCCCAGGTATACCCTTAATCTAGAAACCGCTTTATAACTGAATATTGCACTTGATAAATGAAAAAGTGTTTTTGAAGTAGAGGCATCGTTGCCTTGTTAATGTGCTTCCCTCTGCCCACCCCCCTCTCCGGTCCCTGTCTTTCCGTCACTCCATTAAGTACCGCTCGCTCATCAGTTGAAAAAGCACTGAAGATGGAGTGAGTGCAGGCCTGACTCTTTTTCCCTGGCTTTGTTCAGCCGGATGAAGGATGAGGACAGCTGTTCGTTTTTACAACTCTTCACAATGGTGGAGCTCTTACCGTTTCCATCCACTACACAAATTGGGTCGGAGAGGAGAAGGGGAGGCGAGCAGTCGGATATTGTCCTTAAAAACTTGAAATCCTTCTGTTTTTCAAGTGTGCGCTGGCGAGTGCTAGATGAGCCCTATTTATTTATGGTAATACCTGTTTGGGGGGAGTTCAGGTGATATTCACGCAGGGGCTTTGCTGCTTGTGAGGCTTCCTTCCCCTCGGAGCTCGAGGTTCAGCTGGAATCTCTTCATCTTTGAAAAACCCCAGAGCTGTGCAGCCCAAACATTAAGGATCGAGCTGCGGTCCTTTCTGACCCAAAAACATTTTCACCGGCGCTACTCAAATCTTTGGAGCCTTTGGTTTCAGAGTTATATTGGAAAGAGAAGGATACCAGTTGATCTAATGAAATCATAACTTTGTTGTCATTAACTTTGTAACAATAATTTGTTCGTTTTGTTGATGTCTGGTTGCTTATGTTCCAGAGAAAAGAGTGAGAAAAGGTCTGTGTGAGTATTTTGGAGCTCTGTAGATGGGGACATCATTTCTCCATGTTAAAATTATCTTAACATCCAAGAAAGTCATGTTCCACTCTGACTCCGTTTAGTGTGTGTTTGCCTACAGGTTTATGGGCACTACATTAAACAAGCTCTAATAAGATGTATAAATTTAACTCAGCCTGCTTATCTTTGTGCTGTGCAAGTCTGTTGTAAGTCCATATTAATTTTATCTGTATTCAGTGCTTATTAATTTTGAGTATTTCCACATTTTACCCAAGTAGAGGGGTATATTGCAGTGCATTCATTTGGATACTTGTAAGCTGTTGGAAAACGTGGTGAGTGTAGTTTTCTGCCAGACAATGAATTTTTGTCATAGTTAAAGTATGGTCAAAAGAAAACTGATTTCAGAAGAAATATTTTGGAAGGAAGAGGGAGTTGAAAAGTTCTGCTTAATTTTATTTTTTTTTTTCAAATAATGTTTTACTTCTGAGTGTTTTGCTTTTCCAGTTGTAATTTTATAACATGTATGTTCTTGACAATAATAGTAAAATCTAAATATTCAAATTTTTTTACTTTTTCAGTTTTCAGGTTTGTTTTTTTTTTCTGTTTGTATGTATAAAACTTGCTTTTGTTCTGAGTTGAAATCTTGCAGAAACACTCTAAATAATTTCTGCTGGGCTTTGGTACTGCACTTTATTTAAAAAAGCAAACCAAAACACCCCAAACTAACCATCAGGAGTTTTCACGTGTCTGTATCAGGCATTGAAAACTGCATCCATATAATTAAAATTTTTAACTTCTAAGAAAAGGGTGTTACTCGTATTTATTTTGGTAAGTCATTGACGTAGATTTTAATTTTTTTTCCCCACTCTGTCCTGTGCTTTTCCGAGCTCTGAAGACCCTGTTGATCTTCAGCATTACTCTCCCCATTTCCTAAGCTTTTTGAAAGCTGCTGCGTTTTTGAATTGGGAGTTGTGTCTCCGTTTGCCAACCTCCCTTAGCATGGCAGAGTGGGGAGAGATAATGGCAAGGGGAGGGATGCTCTGCCTAGGGCTCGGAGGGTTTCTCTCCATTAGCTGTGCTGCCTTTGTCTCCCTTGTCTGAGGCAGGACAGGCTTTGATGGATCTTTTAATATGAGTATCATCTTCCAGCACAGAGCATGGGGATGGATTAGCCTAGAGGGTATGAAAGTCGTTCTCTAAGATAGTATTTTAAGGAGGACATCACTGACGATTCTGCTTCATACCCACTTTTCTTGTGTTTTGCCAGCACTGTTCTGTGCGTGTATTAGTAGCTTTGAAATAATTTTCTACTGTTAGATGTTAAAATAACTAAGGAATACATTTCATAGTCTTTGATTCATTCGCTCTTCATCTTATCCTTTCTGGTGGCATACTGCTTGATTATATGAAGAACAATTAGGGGAATGTTTAAATGGATTTGTTTGGGGGTTTTCCTGAGTCAGAGGGGCTTCCTTTTGGTATTTTGGTGTACATCCTCCTGAAAACAGGTTCTTAGTAATTAACTACAAAAAAAATAAGTTTGGAGGATAGTAGTTGCATATCTTCAATTGAAAGTCCTGCTGGAATATGAAGTCCTCGGGCAAAACAAATCCAGAAGTGAAAAGGTACTACTGGGATAAACCTTAGGGTAGAGCTTGATCTGTAATACAGTTTACTGGGATCTACTGGGTGATGTAATTGGAGACATTTAACAGAAATAAGAGAGAGCAGAAAGTGGTGTTGTGCTGGAAATTTTAAGGAAAAATAATTGGTTTTGTTGTTGATTTTCCTAACAATTCTATGTTCTCCTCAAAAGTGTTATTTTTTTCAAGAAAAAGCAAACCAATGTTTTGCCAGTGAAGTACGAATTCAGCCAGTTAAAAAAAAAAAGTGAATGATTAAATTACTCTTACTAAAGACTATCTCATGGATTGCTGCTCGTTGGCTAGTTATTTCTTGGTTGGGAAGAAATTGTCACTGACTTCTGAGATGCAGTAATTAATCAGGATCCTCAACCTAAATGGCTATTTTGAATAGATGCTTAATGATAATCTTCCCTCCTGGTCCTTTCAGTTTATTGTTGGAGAATGTTGCAGATGCCAGTGAAGTCTCCCAGTCCTTATGTGTAGAACTGAAAGGGTAAAACACACAAGAGCAGGAAAAATGCAGTACAAACAGAAGAGGATCCTGGTAGCCCAGCGAAAAAAAAAGAATCTAAAGAGACCCTGTATGGAGAGAGATCTGCAGAGTGAAAATAGAGCACAGAAAAACTGACAAGAAAAGTTCCCTGAAAGCCAGCAGAAGCAAGGTCTCTGGCATGTGTCTGAGCTGTGGGGAGGCTGCGGCCCCCTGGATGCAGGGTGAGGGGCAGGGGCCAGGGTGCCCACTCCTCCTTGGCCACCAAGTGTCCTATAAGCACGCAGGGTCTCTTCGGTAGCCTGAGTGCAGCTCTTCATAGAATCATAGAATGGTTAGAGTTGGAAGGGACCTTAAAGATCATGGAGTTCCAACCCCCCTGCCATGGGCAGGGACACCTCCCACCAGACCAGGTTGCTCAAAGCCCCATCCAGCCTGGCCTTGAACTCCTCCAGGGATGGGGCAGCCACAGCTTCTCTGGGAAACCTGTGCCAGTGTCTCACCACCCTCACAGGAAAGAATTTCTTTCTGGTATCTAATCTAAATGTCCCCTCTTCCAATTTAAAACCATTGCCCCTTGTCCTGCCACTACACTTTTGAAGGTTCCCTTTAGATATTGGAAGGCTGCTATGAGGGTCTCCCTGGAGCCTTCTCCAGGCTGAACAACCCCAGCTCTCTCAGCCTGTCTTCATAGGAGAGGTGCTCCATCCCTCTCATCATCTTCGTGTCCTTCTTCCTCTGCTTTTGCTTTGGCAAACCCAGCTGTGTGAGGGCAGTGTTTGTCACACACCATGATGGTGAACTCCTTGACTTGACATCTATTGACCGAAGCCTGAAAATGGCTAATGCAGTTCCTCCATCAGCTCCGCGAAGTCCCAACCTTTCCTGGGGAGAGGTGATGTCCTGTGGCTCATGTGCTACTCCACTGTCTCTCATGGGGAGGGGACAGCTCGTGTCTTAGGCAGCGTTTGGTAATTAGTGTGGCTTCGGTTGGGTTGGTTCACAGGAGAGGATGCCAAAGGATGGAGAATTGCCGGTCGAAATCAGTCCCGTCCTCTCTTGGTGTGTGTTCCTCTGCAGTTCTTTGGGGTTTTTATTTGTTTTTATTATTTTGTTTAAGTCTGAGTTGTTGGAAATAATCCCCTTCCCCCTCAACAAGCCAGGCTGAAAGCACTTTTTCTGTTAATATTACTGAGGTGTTTTACTGCAGCGGCAGCAGTGATTACAGGACTACTACATTTTGGCTAACAAACGCAATAAATGTGATGAAAATCCCCCTGTGTTTTACATTTCACTGCATAATATGTTTATATAACATGTTAAACACTTCTGTCTGAAGAACAGCTTTCCACAAAGGTAAAATGTATTTTCCATGGCTCTTTTTTAGAATTACTATGGGAAAGGGTGATTCCTGCTCAATTCCCTCTCCCCACGTACCTCAGTCTGCATTTCCCAGTGTTGCAAAATACATATTTTTCTTATTTTCCTGCTGCCCTTCGAAGTACTGTTTTTTCAGGGCATCTTTCCAGTTTTGTGGGGCGAGGGTCTGTGTTATCCGTCGGGACGGGATTTTCCCGATGCCGGGAGGGAGCAGCCAAGGTCCCTGCCGGAGCGAGCGCTAATTTGGCTTTTTGTATTCTCGTCCTGTCTGTTTGTGGTATTTAATGCTCTAACATCTCTCTGGTTGGGTGAACCCATATGTCATTCAAATGGGAACCTGTGCCTCACCATTGGCCTGACAGCCACTCAGCCGTGGAGCACAATGATAAAATTATGAAAACCATGTCTCTGCTCATTGGACCAATGGAATTTACAAGCATTTCTCCTCCATGTGCCTAAACACCGTGTTGCTGTGCCTTGGCTCGCGTGGCAGATTTTTCTGGATTATAAGCCTTGTCAATAGTGGGAAAGCTCATTTGTGTCTTTTTTTTCTTTCCCCCCCTTTCCCCTCTCTTCCTTTATTTATAGATGTGTGCTCCTCACAGACAAAATCAAAATTCAGCTGCCTGAATGCTTTGATGGTTACGAAAATAAATATTTTGTTTATATATTTAAAATAAAAGCAGAGATATTTTTATGATAAGCAACGTTTTGCTGCTGCTTGGTTCTGTCAATGTATTTAACAGTCAATATGAGAATTGTTATTTATATGCAGATTCTGTTTACTTCAGCATTATTTATAAAGCAGTACTGTGTGATGGTAAAGCCATGTCTGTAAAGTCATGTTTTTGCTTCATGTCTCCCTTTTTGTGGTATGGTACACATTACAGATACATAATTCAAACGTAAATGTTATTTGACATAAGGGAATAAAACTATTTTCAGCTCATGAAAAAAACCCATTAGTATGAACTTGAAAAGCTCTTTCCCGAAATCACCACTGTTGAACTGATAGCACATCTCTGCTCTAGTGTAGCCTTACGTTTTGTGTGTGGTTGAAGTGTCACGGAAATAATCAATTCATCTTACAAAAGTTAGAGAAATATGCTTGCTAATACTTGGTAGTGAAACCAAACTGCAATCCTAATGTATTAGTAAGATATAATTTTGCTGAACTAGCCTTGGCTTTTTTTTTTTTGTGTATCTTGCTTTGTGTACCATGTTATTGGTCTAGTTTAGAAACCCAAGACAAGTTTCTCAGTAATTAAAATTATCGAGGTTCTCCTACACCCTTATATTATCAGAGAATTTGCTGCACTTTCTGCACAGGAAAGATGAATTTGCTGTTCAAACCTAGATATAATCTCGAATGTCTGTTGCGGTATATATCCTGAAATAACAGGGAAAAACTCATTCCCAGGCTAATGATTGCTTATTGATAGTGAATTTGATTAGTACCTCTATGTAATTTTTACCTTTTTTTATGAACTGAATGAAGTTAACAATAGGAAAAATGTCAGGGAGGAATAATTAGTGTGGTTGAAATTGGGTTTGGTTTTGCGGTTTTGGGTGTTTGGTTTTTTTTTTATTAGAAGTAGAATAGTCTGTTCTTATTTTATTGTAACTCCTTTTCTTTTGATCAAAGAAGATGACACCTGAGAATGGCTAGCAGGAAAAATTGATTCTTGATTAGTCTTCCAGTTAATCGCAAATTTCCTATATCGCGGCTTGTATGGTAGCTTTCCTGATGTCCATCATCAAATAAAAAGATTGTGGAGATCCTTTTAATCTGACACATTACAGAGCTTTTTCTGGGCTTTCTCCTATCCTCTTTGGGCTTGCTGGTAATAGAGTAACGGTGGGGTTAGCTTTCACATTCATGATCTATGAAAATTTTAAAACTGAAGTCTTTGTTTTCTGTTTGCCAGCAAGATTATGTGCTGCTTTTGCGAAATGTAGACAAATCCATATTCCTTGCCCCAAGGATATTGCAGTATAAATCCCTCAGCTCATACGTCCATGAGTGCATCACCAGTTATGCTCATAGCGTCGGTCCTGTTAAGCTCAGAGGCACTACTTGTATGATTAAAGTTTAAAAATGCATAGCAGTTTGTAGAATTGGAACCTGAATAACACGTAATGGAAATAAATAAGGACGTGGGTGGGAAAGATGGATAGAAAGGGTTGAAGGTTTTGCTGAGTTTGTAGGGCTTCTTTGGAAACGTATACATTTCAGCTGGGACCAACTTCATGGTTTTATTTATAATATAAACTTTAATAAATTATAAGACCTATATAGCAAGTACTTTGAATTCATGTATTTCATGAATCTGGCTGTAATGTGCTTTGTAGGGCTCTGCAAAGCACCGCACTACATTGTGTGTCTGCCCTGTTCATGTGCTGAATTTCTTTCCTACTCCTTTTATATTACTGCACTTGAGAGAGTTTTCACTTGCTAGTTGGAACAGAAGCTGAAGGGGATCTTTTGGAAAGCACAGTCAAGCAGACATAATAAATTTTGAAAGGCATAAAAACCTACCTCCCAATTGAGGGAGGTAAAGATTTACAATACATCATAGAAATGCTTTTTTTTTTGATAAAGTGAAAATCTTCTGACTTTGCAGAGCTTTTCTTACTGCAAGGCAGTGGAAGAGCCACTCGCAGTGTAACAAGTTGTTTTCTTTTTGACTTGAAGATGAAATAAGATTATTTTCAGATCCATTATAGGCAACAAAGTAGAAGAGGCAATGCTTTTAAATAGGTGCTTGTCCAGGTTTTTTCTCTGATGCACAGAACGGTTACGTTGGATGCTAATTACTTGATTACATGCCTTTTTCTTCTGGAGAGACATTGAGATACACAGCTCTGAATCAGCTTGTCTTTCCTCAAGGGAGCAGATCCTCAATGAAGTGCTTCCTGGGAAGAACAAACACTGGTGAAACAAACCAGCATTGAATTAAAGACAGCATCTAGCAGCGTATGCCTTATGGTGTGAGGTTCCAAAATTAGCTGGTTTTTAAGGGTCCTCAGTTGACAGCTTCCTTTAAAAAAATCCAAAAACCCATACCCCCCCCCAACATTCACTCAAAATTATTATTAAAAAAAAAAAATGTTTTCTAAACACTCCCAAATTCCCAGGCTAAACAGAACGTACATCTTTAAGTTTGAAGACAGCTGCTCTTCTTAGATTGATAATTTAATGACATTCACCATATATCGGAGCTGTTGAGAGAATTGGATTATAAAGATTTGTAGATCGCTTCTAACAACATGGACTATTAATTTATTTTACCTTTCTGGCATTCCTGTTACTTTGAAATGTTTCTTTTTAAAGAGTGGTTATAATTTATCATAAAGCATTCTTGCTTTCACTGCAAAAGGGTATTTATTGCTGCTTCTCTTCTAGGTGAAATGTGATGACATCATCTTTTCCCATCTATTTTAAATGTAGTAAAAGGGGTAGCTTTTGCAAGCTCTCTGCCATATCCAAGGAGAGGAAGAAAACAGGTGGACATTGAAAGTGTTTTGTAATGGGTCTTACCCAAAAGAGACTTCCCTTACTGTAATTTAGTATAGAAATTTACTTGTCGAAGTGAAAATTGCTAAGTTTGCCTTTTTAATCCCCAATTAAGACTTTTTAATGCCAGTCCCTTCCTTGGTAATGCATTTTTATAGACCTCTGAAGGTATTTGTGGCTACTGTATTTGTGTGGGTTGTTTGGCTATCATTACTGTTTTGAATGTTGATCTTAGTTTTGAATCACAAATGTTTTGCAGCTTTCTTAGCTTACTAAATTTCTTCAAACATTGTGATCTTGGTGAGTAAATAGTAGCACATGCCATAGTTCTTTATTTATTTTCTGTAAAACGAAAAAAGTCTTGATAATTTTAAACTAAGGGGATTTAGTTTATTTTTACCTCTTGACGTGAAAGGTGGAGCAGAAGTTGAAGGACTGGACTGAAAAAGCACAGATTATTTAATGTTTTGGGTTTTTTTTAATTGTTGATTGCTTTTAATTGGCAGTGCTCCTATTCCTCTTCCCTACTTGACCCCCCCACCCCCCAATTTTTGTGCTGAATATTTGAACCAGAGGGTCAGTTTGGCTCCATGTGTTGTTTAAAATATGCTGCAACTGAACTGCTAAAGGGAACAACAGCATCAGCATAAAATGCAGAGACCGTATTAGGTCTGAGAGGATGGAAGTGTGCATAGGTTATCAATAAATACCCAAATCAAAGTGAGCTTACTCTATAGATGTATTTTTTTCGTAGCGAACTAACAGTGTTTTTGAGCTTCTGTCCCCTTCTCATCACAGAGTAGTGATCCCTGTTTGTGTTTTCTCCTTTTCTTTCTTCTAACTCCCATAGCACAGCTTTTTCAATCCAGCATTCACTGCACATGTTCCAGTCATGAGGTTACAAAGCTGACATTGCAGTCTCAGCAGAGGTTATCTCTTTAAAATTCCCTAAAATTCCCCCTTGGCACATCCAGTTTGGCAGCTGGGTTTCTGTAGGAAACTGATGGAGCCACCCCCTCCCCTTATGTCCTTTATAAAAATAGAAATCTATTAAACCTCTGGCCAGAAGGGCAGATGGGTAAGTACTCCCTCCAAAGCAGACAGTGCTGCTTCCTAAGCTTTTCTCCCTAGTTTTATACTCTAAAAAAAATAATAATCAAATTTATATACTTCAGAGCTAATTTAGTAGTGAAAATAATCTGCTTTTAAAATGGAAATGCAACTTGCCTGTTGTTCTTCAGGGCACATGAACTCTGTGCTCTGGAGGGTACATACAGCTGCTGAGAAATATTGACCGGTTGGTTGAAATATTTTAAATAGCTTTGTAACTGCAGAATCAGAAGCTTAGTTTAATCTTAGAAGCTCATGCCTGAACAATGCTGTAGCTGGTAAAGTACTCTGAGAAAGATTTGCCCAACCAAATGGAAGGCTTAAATATCAAACTACCTACGTAGAAAAGTGATCACTGACCTAATACTATTCAAGAATTAACCTAAACAGGCATTGCCTGCTTGCATTTTACAAAGTGGCTTTACCTTCATGCGAATAATGTCCCTGAAATGCATTATTTGTTTCTGCTTCCTGCAAGGAAGGACAAGCGAGAGAATGGTGTGTGTATCCCTCCCTGCATCCCTGCTTCCCCCTCCAGCATCATTCTGGGTGAGAGCTGCAATGGCCGCTTTCCTGCTTCAAGTGGGTTAAATTTTATGGGAGAATTTAGGTGTCTGAGAAGACCCAAAAAAACAGTGTCCTCTCTGAAAGCCAAGGAGAGAAGCTCCTTTTGTAGTTTCACACTGGGTTGCTGCTTTCTCGTGGCACCTGTGTCTCGGAGGGGTCTGCATGTCCTCTCTTCTGGAGAGCTTGAAGTTGTTACTTCGCATATAGGGTGCTTTTTTGGAAAATGAGAATTGTGGATATGGATTCATGAGATGAGAGCCCAGGAAAACCCAAACCAAAGACTGCAGTTCAACAGCAGCCCAAGCCAACCCAACCAGGAGCTGCAGTGCCACTTCTCTTAGGTCACCTCTGGGTTCATCTGACCACGTTGAGTTGTTTCTGAGCGCTCAGCCAGCAGAAGGCTGTCCCTTAACATTTTGCTGGTTTAGTGTGGTGGAATGGCTCAGTAGAAGATCAAACCAGCTATGGGGGACTGACAGGATGGGTGAGGAGAGAAGCCAGTGGGCCTTCTGGAACAGCAGATAGATTGACTTGGAGGTGTGTGGAGACCAGCTGTCTTGGTGCTCTAGCCTCTGGAGCATTATATAAAAGGTGAGCAAACCCCATTGTGTCTTGCTGTCTTTCCAGAAGAGGCAGTCCTACTTTTTGTGGTGCCTGCTGCCGGGACACCCCTTCTTTCCCTGGCCCTTCAGTGTGCAGAGGTGGGCACTGGGCAGCTCTGAGGCAGGAACCCACTCGGTGGATGAGATAAGGTGCTGAGGAGCATTTCTGCATGGAGCGTTTCCCGTAGAGCAGCTTTGAATGGCTCCCCCCTGAGAACGGGTGCTTTTTCCATCACCTTTGGAAGAGCTTAGCACTCTGGCCCCTCTGGAGAACTGCAACAAGCAGCTGCTAGTTTGACTCACTCTGCCCGGCGCTTGTGATCTCTCTTTGAGGACTGTGAGCCCTAAATAGGCTCTTCTCATCTCTCTGTTGATGGTCAACAGTGACTACATGCACCTGACACCTGATGCTAAATTCTGGATGAGGTGCACAGAGCACTGCATTTTCTCACTGTGAGTTACTGTGTCTGTTTTCTTGAGAAAAATCTTTGCTAACCTGACCTCGCTGTTTAACCATCTTGAAAGTGAGCCTGAAGCCCTTTTCTTTGTAGGTTGCTTTTTAATGCACTGAAGTGCCTGCCTTCTTATTATGCTTACTATCTTTGCCATTCCTGATTTCCCCACCACTTCTTTACGAAGAACTTAATATGTGTTTGTCATAGAAAGCAGTAAAAATAATTTTGTCCTTATCCTTCTCTGTGCCAGCTGGAGTTGGTTGGGGAGGGGGGGAAAACAAAAAACCCCAAACAAACAAAACCACCCCACCACTCTAAATTATTCTAATAAAATAATGTGAGAATCTTCAAGTTGATCACCATTCCTGGTGAAGAAAGCACGTTGCATCGTGTCAGCACATGTAATCCATTTCATTGCGAAGTCGGGTTAACGTGGATTTCCCTTCTCTGATAAATTTATTTAGGTAACGAAATAATGTTGACAGACACCTTCTGCAGCCCTGTTTGGAAGAAGACCGCTTCTTAACAGCATTTTGTAAGGAGAAGTGAGAGCACGGAGGGCTGAGCATTCAAAGGGCGAGCGTGGGGAGTTGCAATTACCTTGGGAGTGAAACGAGGAAGGTGTAGAGTCCTCACTTGCGTGACGCAGACATCCTTAATCACCTTTCTGAGCAAGCTTAAGTCTGGGCCCCTTTTGAGCTTAGCACTGTAAGAGAAAAGCTACCTGGGACACCTTGACTGCACAAAGGAAAAGTGAACTGTTTGTTTTCCACCTTGTCTGTTACTTTGGGCAAAAATGCCCTGCACCAGACAGGTCCTGCTGTTCTTTATAGACTGGGTGTGTTGGAGTTAAAAAAAAAAACAAAAAAACAACAGCAAAACCAAACAAACCCAAAGTCAATTGGTTTCTTTGTTTTTAACTGAAAGATTTCCCTATCATGCAGCTGTTTTGTCAAAAGACACTCCTCCAGACTTTACAGTTTGGAGGTATTGAATGTTCCTGATGGATCCTTTAAAGTGTTTTAAAGTGCATAATTGGGGCACTTGAGCATAAAACTACAATTATACACTTATGTGTTAATTTTGTGTACAGATAGATATTACTTCAGTCTGGCCATAAATGAGAAGGAAGCATTTTATTGTGAGTGTTAAGAATTTGTTTTGTGAATGCTTAAACACAATAGGTGTTCAGATAATAACCCCAAACCACCAGACTTGGGGGGAAAGGGGATTTTAAGCTTTCAAGAAAGGGAAAGAGCGTGCATGGATATACCGGAGATGCTTGAATGCTTTGAAAGAATAGTAGGTATTATAAAGATTAACTGATGGAACACAATATTTGAGTTAAGATTAGTTGCAATATTAATTAAAAAAAAAAAAATTCTAGTAGGTTGGCAGAATGAATGAATGAGCTTGAAGGTGATTCTTTGTAAGTTTTTTAGGGAGCTATTTTCAATTAATCAAAACAGGTAATTTTTGATAGGTAATGTTATGGCTATAAAGGTTCTTGCTTGTTTTTCCATTCCACTTTGAGGATAATGTTGAGTGAATTGGATTATCTGTATTCCAGATACTTAAATTTAGCAGAGGTTTCTAAGACTTAGTTGTGGTAACTGATAGGAGGAATAATTTACAACAATCATCTTATTTTGAGTATAATAAAACTGTAATTATTTAAGAAATTATGATGTGCTATATGGTTTCAGCTGTGAATTTATAAGATTGATGTCTTTGTTTCTGTCAGGGTTCTTTTGATGTTTTCCAGTGCTAAGTAATAGGTCAAATTAAATAATAGAAATAGAATAAATCAAATACCTAAGCTCTGTGACTGCAAGGAGGGGTTTGAAAGTTTTCTTTTAAAAATACTTGGAGCAATATTTGAAGTCATAGCCATACTACAGTTGTAAGATGTAGCATTCGGACCGTTACATAAGTACTCTTATTTAAGAGGCTGACTTGTTTTTTGTTTCTGTTCCCAATAAAGGGAAAGAAAAGCCAGCACAGAAAAGATTTACATCTTCCTCTTTTTAATTATTTTTTTTCTTTTTTATTGTCGATGCTGTTTGGTCAACCTCATCTAAAGACGAAGAGTTTTGGAGAGGGGTTGCTTTGTATTTCTTATTTTCCTAAAGAAGCATGAGTACTCCAGAGTGTTTGCCTATGTTGGTAGGAATGTTGTTGTTGAGGGACTGTACCACAGGAATGGGATCCTGATCTTAGGCAGTTAATGCTATGCTGCAAGATAATAAATAATGCTGGGCTTGTAGAGTCGTAATCAAATTTTCTTATCCAGTTGGTTCAGCCAGTTGTCCTGTTTGCCTCAGGATTTTTTGCCGTGGGGAATTTTTAGCGTCTGGATGAAAAGTATGATTTTGATCCTACTGTAGTAGAAGAAACTAGGAGAATTTGGACTGCACAAATGACTACATTTGTCACAGAAATTGCTGAACCTAAATGATAGCTCTGGGAGGTCATGCCTTTTTCTTTTGTGTGTTGACCTCCTGTGCTGTGGACACTGTTAGGGGACTGAAATCCATGATGAGAACACAAAGAGCTGGAAATCTGTTCTCTCGCTGCGTGTGTATGGCAAGTTTTCACGATGAAAAGTGTGATAATCCCTGAGAAAAGTGAAGGACTGGAACTAGAGGTGACTTGCTGTGTATAATGGCAACCTACTGCTCTGCTGTTTCAGGGTCAGGCCCAGGAGGCAGAGCCATGGGGGCTAACTTGGAAGTGGTGATCTTGTGAAAGGTGCCTGGGCCAAAACCGGAGAGGTTCTCTGGTAAACACCAGAAATGGGGTGTGCCCCTTGGCTATTAACTTTGTGCAAGACACTAAATTGAAATATGTTTAGAGCAGCTCCACATCATTAAATCATAGAATGGTTGAGGTTGGAAGGGACCGCCGGAGGTCATCTGATCCAACTCTCCAACTCAAGCAAGGCCACCTACAGTCAGTTGTCCAGGACCATGTCCAGATGACTTTTGTGTGTCTCTTAAGGATGGGAACTCCTCAACCTGTCCCAGTGGTCGGTCACTCTCACAGTAAAAAAAGTGTTTCCTGATGCTCAGAGGGAACCTCCTGTTTCAGTTTGAGCCCATTGCCTCTGGTCCTGCCACTGAAAAGAGCCTGGCTCTGCCCTCTTTGCACCCTCCCTTCAGGTATTTATACGCATTGATGATATCTTGCTGAGCCTTCTCTTCTCCGGGCTGAACAGTCCCAGCTCTCTGTCTTTCCTCATATGTGAGGTGCACCAGCTCCTTAATCATCTTTGTGGCCCTTTGTGGAACTCTCTCCAGTATGTCCATGTCTTGTACTGGGGAGCTCAGAACTGGGTACAGTACTCCAAGTGTGGCCTCACGAGTGCTGTGCAGAAGCACCTCCCTTGACCTGCTGTCAATACTCTGTCTAATGCAGCCCAGGATGCCATTAGCCCTTGTTGTGGGAAGGGTTCATTGCTGGCTAACGTTCAACTTGGTGTCCACCAGGAACCCCACGTCCTTTTCCGCTAAGCTGCTTTCCAGCTGGGTGACCTTCATATATTTGTGCATGGGGTTGTTCTTCCCTAGGAAAATCAGCTGTCAGGGAGAGAGGGTGTGCACTGTGAAGGTCTATGAAGCCCAATAATCCACTGGAACTAAAGTTTGGGTGGGAAGAGGAGAAGAGCATGGCTTGCTGAAGAGTACAGAGCATCTCTCTCTCTGGAAGATGTTTTATGTTCTTCTCTCTCTATTTTTAAGAGGTACAGTGAAGGGCTCTGAATGATCTCAAATGATTTAGCCCTGAAAGTCATCAAACTTAAAAATGGTGAAGACAATGTTCATCAAGATTGATATCTTTGGAGGAGCACACGGATGAATTAAAAAGCACCCTTCTCTCTTGAAAGAGACTGGAATGAATATTCAAGGGTGTGCAAGATGTTGGGGAGGCGACAGTAAACAGGGTGTGTGTGTGCATCCTGCCTTTTCTCACTGCTGCAATTAAAGAATAATGTTTACATTTCTTCCAGCTATCAAGATTGTGTACCAGAAGGAATATTGAGTGAAAGCTGTTTTACAGAGCTGTTTTTTTAGTCTCCAGTAGTTAAGTATTGGGAGTCTCTCTGTGTATAAATGCATAAAAATGGAGGATTACTCATGCGGTTAGGTGGCCTGCTATTCAGATTCAACCTATACCTTTCATTTGTGTTCCTTGCTTTAGAAGGTTTGAGTGGCACTGCAAAACTTGTTTGAAGAAAAATGTTCATGTGTATATTCTTTACCATATACCGTATATATTCATACTACAACAGAAAGACTGTTGTGTAGTCCATTCATATATGCACAAGAAGTGCCCTGTGATAAATGATTTGTTATATGATTAAAAACCAGGTTAAGTACAGGCTTTTGCAGTTTTCCTCAACAACTGGCATTGCATAGGTGAGTTTCATGCTATTAGTGCAGTGAAGGATGAGGTTTCCTACATGCTTTTTATAGAAGCACCAACTATTGGAGACAACAGTGAGGATCAGGTGAAGCTCATGTTGGTTGTGGCAGTTCTGATGTGCTTTTTCTCATGTTAGCTTGTAAAAGGGAACTCTATTATGATCCCTTTTAATTGTTTTGATCACTTTAAGAAAAAAAAAGGAGGAAAGGAAGGCAGAGTCTAAGAATAGATATCTTATCTGACTCATCATTTGAGTGTGTATATATAGACGCTATGATTTTTATCTATTTTTAATGTATCAAAATAGCTTTTCTGAAAAAAATTCTACTGTAAATTTTTAGCCTTATCTATGGTGTTGGTCTGAGGGGATGGATGTAACGATATGGAAATCTTTTACTAGAGATTATCGTATTTTCATCCCTTGATTCACAGAAAGGACCAAAAGTTGCATTAGTTCAAACTAATGCAGTGTGTACAAATTAACACGGTTGGGCTCTGATGTAGGAAAAATTTCTTCTTATTGTTTTTAGATTCACCTGTTTACCTCTCCCTCGAAACTAATTTTAGCGCATCTAAAACATGCAAATTCTTGATTTTTGTTTGTTTGCTGGTTGGGAAGGTGGGAGTGGGAGGTGGTTGTGATATTGGCATAGATTTAGCATTTATGGCAGAGGTAGTTTTCATCAATTTCTGACAAGGGAATCAAAGTGTTCTTTTTTGGAAGGAGAGATATTGCTTTTCCTTATAAATGATTGACTGTTTTGTGGTAGTAGTCTTTATTTATTTGACTCTCATCATGAAGAATAGCAAACTTATTCAGAATCTCAGTACATCAAAAATATGTCAATACATAAAACATAAGTACTATTCCATACTACAGTCTATGCAAAAAACTATGTTAATAAGATGTGAAGGTTGCACAGCTAAGAAGTCAGAAAATGTAAATGATAAGATTCTAGCAGCCACATTAACTGAGCCACATTTCACATCCTCTATATTTTATGAAATGCCTTTGACAACATAAATCAGAAAGAGAAGGTGCTATATGTGTGCAACATGGCTCAGTTAATGTTGCTTTTGGAACCTTAACATCTATATTTTCTGACTGGAGAGGTTTTTTTTAATCATGTAATCTCATTTTTTTTACATTCTGTTTTTTCATAGTTCCTCTCTTTTAAAAGAGAGGAAAATTGCCTGTGCTAATAATGGGTTAGCTCGTGTTGCTTTGCTTTAAGCTGCAGCAAAAGGCAGTGTATAGAGAGCACCTCGTGACAGGTGCATATTTGATGCCATATACATCTCACTGACAAGTGGTGTAATCGTGCTGCTGTGCACTTTTTTGAGGCGAAGGGGACTACAGGCATGTGTTTGAAGCCCTGTCCTTTCTGTCCTGCACGTTAGCAGTAGTGTGGGTTATGACTGCATTGCAGGCTGCAGCGCATTGCAACGATGCCGGAGCTACCTTTTTAAATGAACTGGCTCGTATACAAGAAGCAGCTTGTCTATAAGAGCCTAGCTCTTCCTCTGACCTAATTCACCCTTTTATATAGAGCCAGGGGATGACTTTTGGTGTAGGCTCCCTCCACTACCTGAGCCGGTGTGCAGGTCTGTGTACTGCACTGCAGTCTGCAACGTGGACCTACGTTTAATGACTCTGCAAAATCCGCTGCCTCGCAAGTTCTGGAACGGGGATTATTGCGCCTTGACACAGAAACATGCTTTTTCTCCTGTTGCTTCCTCGCTCTGGCTCACAGGGTGGACCAGTATCAGGCCCAGTTAAAGGCTCTTAAGATTTTAAAGTTCATACTTCAGTGTAAAGGCAAGTGGTCTAGGAGAGACAGCAAATTAGGTGAACGTTGGGACCATCATTTTGTCAAAAGGTCAGCGCTAAGTGATAAGAAGTAATAGAATTTATAGAATGCATGAATAAAGTGGCTTAGCATCAGGATTTCTGCTTTACCTCTGATTAATAGCCTTGACATCAACACCCAGCTTTTTACTTGGTTTCCTTTCAGAATTATTTTTTTCTCATTTACTGAGAAGGACTTGTAGCCTTCGTTAAGACTGGGTGTGCACAAACACGCTGGGGTTGGACATGGTGATTTGAGACAGGAGACTGTGCTTCACTGACTAGGATAGAATCTTCTACTGAACGGTACCAGAAAATTTCCCTGTGCTGTATAAGCATGTTATATTTTTCTTCTTTCTGTAATCCAGCTAAACATACGGATGAAGACCCTGGTGTACATGAACTTGAAAGTTCCAGATATGAACCAATTTTTTTTTTTGAGTTGGTGAAAGTCAGAGGGTTAGTTTTCCCTTACAATTTTCTGTTCAAAAGTATGGAGAAATGCATGGTTTGAGCGTTCGGGGAAAAATAAAATACTTACATTTTGGCAGAGATCTGGCTTTAGACGTCTCGGACCGAAGCAGTAAATGTTTCAGAAAATCTACTAGTTTTATTTGAAGGTTTGATGGGAACTGTGTGACAGCTTTCTTTATAGTTATTACTGAAGTGACCACTGTAAAATTAAAAGAATTAGAATTAAATTTGGCTGTAATGTTTTGACTGAGAGAATGTACTGGTTTACTCCTGGTGTGAAGTACCAGGTGCTGGTGGTGGCTTTTTTTTTTTTCCCCCTGGGAATCCCACTCACTATACATTTTGTATTTTAATTTCTATGTAACTACAGTGTTACAGTTTTTAGGAAAGTGGAACTTTCCTAAAAACAAACTTTAGGTTACTGATGATTACATTTCTGAAGATGGTACTTGTTTCACAGCCTTTCAGGTCTGTTTCACTGTTTCTCAGTAAAGGAGGTCATGGAATCGGGTAGTGTCACCCTTTCTCCTGACTGCCACACCTGCCTCTGGAGCTCAGCTTTTCTTCTTTCTCTAAGTAGGGCTTAATGCTAATCAGGCCAGAAACACCTTTTCCCCCCAGATTTTTGTATTGTGAGGCTGTAGTTGAAGAGTTCCGAACTGTGCTGTTGCCTGCTACCGATGTTACCCAGGCTCTGCCTCCTCACTTTTTGGGCGCCAGAGAGGTTGCAGGGAGAAGCGATGACCGATGTCACCAGGACTCTCTCCGTATAGCGAACATGTCATGGGGACTGGCATGTTCAGGTGGGTCCTAAAGTGACTTGGCGAACCTTTTTGTGACAGGGGACAAGTAAAGTTTCTTCCATTGTTGACCGGATCTCGCCATTAGGATGGTTTAAAAGTGCAGTAGGTGCATATTGCTGGTATTATTAGCGTACCTATGCTAACACCCTAATTCTGTTACATTTTAATTTTAAAAATTATTATAATGACTGTAATGCTGTCTAATGATCCTTCTCCTTTGACATTAGTTATGGATTATGCATGCAAAAATTGCTTAAAACTTCCATTACTATCAAGGTATTACCTGGACAAAGAATGTCTGCCACAAGACCCCTTGTTCAAGCAAGAATTAAAGATAATGGACTAAGTTACAGGTTTAATTGGATTTCTCCCACCTCTTCATTCTGGCTGCCAGTTTTGTTCCTCTTTTATTCTCATCCTTTCCTTGTTCACCTTGGTTTAATCACTGATGGCCAGTCATACTTCTCCCAAAATAATGCTATTTGTACTGTGCAAGTCAGATAGGAGGCAAAGTAATTACTAGAATTTCTGTGCTTGCCTGGAAATAGATTGAAACTCGGGTCTGTTCTCTCTTGAACCGTCGTCCCAGGAATATGTACGTTACAACAGGCATCCTGAAGTTTCCCAAATTCACATCTCCTGTGTTGTGTGGCCACAAAGAACGTGGGAGTAAGGGAGAAAGGGAGAGAGAGTTTACCTTATGAAGAGAGAGGATGCTTGGGTCATTCACTCCAAGCGTTGTAAGTAATTGGCTTCAGATTTGTTTTGTTCTGGGGAGATTTTAATTAAGCTTTTTTATATGCTGTTTAATAAACATTTGTCCATAAGCGGTATCTTGTGATCCCCATCAGTAAAGCAGGAGGATTAATTTGCATGTTGTTGTTTGTTATTTATTTAAATAGCCACAGAAATTATACTGAGTGTTCAGCTAAGGCAGTGGTGATGGGTCTCTGCTCTGGAGCGTACAGTATCTAAAAGTATTTGTAGCGTCAAGATTATTGTTGTGATTTTTTTGGGGAGTGGTCCGTTTTGTTGGGGTTTTTTTGAGTTTGTTTTTTTTAAAGAGTTCGGATTGGGAGAATACAAAGGAAAATTCCAGCATAAGCAACTGATACATACGGGCAGAAGAGGAGCCCAGTGCCCTTTTTTAACACCAATGTGTAGAAGCAGATTGCTGGGGAAAACATTTAAGAAATTGGAGCAGTCTCCCAGCTTCTGGCAGTCAAGGTGTTATTGCCTCTTCGGGTTGCTTTACATCTGTTACTTGGTACCTTGCAGACCAGATTTTCATTGCTTTCCCACAGGATGCAGACACACGTTGCGGAGAGGTGGTCAGAACATGGGCATGGCTGTGTCGGGTCAGAGGAAGGGTTGATGCAGCCCTGTGTTCTGCCTCCAGCAGAGGCTTTAATTGGATGCCGAGAGAAGAGTGGGAACAAAGCGAGCATGTGATGCTTCCCCCAGTAACTCTTCCAGCCTCCAGCTATTTTCAGTTCAGGGACTTCCTGAGCCAGATGTGCCGCTGTATATTTGGTAACCCTCAGAGGATGTATCTTCTGTGAACTTGTCCAGTCTTTGCTTGAGCCCATGTAAACTTTCAGCTTTGAAGACATCATTTGGCAAGGCGTTTAAAACATCTGCTACCTCTGTGATAGAGAACCTCCTTCTCTCCCCCTCGTTTTGAATTTTGCTTCTACCTGCGTAGTGTAATGTCTCCTATTTGTTGTGTTGAACAAGATGGTTTTATAGCTTTTCTTACTTCCTGGTGTCTTTTCCATCCTCAGAGGGTTATAGCTTCCTTGTATGGAAACTGTTCCATACCTTTGATCATTCCTGTTGCATTTCTCTGAACCTTTATGTTTGACCCTTCCTAATACATAGGAGAAGGCTGTAGAGAGGGATTTTCTTTTGTAAAAGCTGTACTGATGTTTCTTAATTCTGGTCTTCGTTCTTGGCTGATTTATCCAGAATGTTTGTTAGTCCTTTATAGTCTTCAATTACTCAAATGTCTGGGGGTTTTTTGGTTGCCTTGTTTTTTATTTTTTAAAAAGCCATACTCCAGTTCTCACGCACTAAGGCAGCTCCAAGTTAGAGGTTATGTATCATCATTAGTAATTCAACTGTTTCATTCTTGAATTTATTTAGACCTCTGTGGTGATACTGTATGGTCTTGAGCATTTCTCACCCTTCATTTGTCAATTTGTTCCATGAATAGTCCCATCATATGCAGACACATTCATTAAGTCCCTCATAAAGGAAGACTCTGGCATGGGAACCTCCCAAGAGTTTTCCACAGTGCTCACTAGCGGAAAAAATTTGTTAAGCTTCTCTATGATGGCCCTGTTTTCTCTGAATCTCCTTTTATACCTTGATCATCACTTGGCACTTCAGACTCTCTGGCAGACCTCCTGCTCCTGATGTGTTTGAAGAAATTACTCATTACTCATTTGATTCCCTATCCTAGCTGTTCCTCCAGTTCTTTTTGGCTTGCCTTATTACATTTGAAGTGCCAGAGTTTAGTCTTTTCTATTTTCTTCATTTGGACTTGGTGTCAGCTTACTAAAGGATGCCTTTTTGCTTCTAGAAACCTGCAATGAGCCATGCTGATGACCCTTTGCTCTTCTCAAATCTTTCTTAATATGTGGTGAATACGGGTTCTGTGCTTTCCATGTGGTTGCTGTTAAGCAGCCTTGATGCCACCAGTCAGTTTTTTATGTCTTGTAGCTGTCTGTTAGAGCTTCAGTTTAACAAGCTTTCTCCTTTTTATGTAGTTACCCTTTTTGGAGTTCAGCACAACAGTAGTACATTCCTTGATTCTCATTGCTCCTACAGGGATGCTTAATTTAACCGTTGTGGTCACTGACGTGTAGTGGTTCTGCAGCCGTAGGATGTAGAAGTAGATGATTCCTGCTGCTGAGGTCCAAAAGGCATTAGCTCCTCATGCGGGCTCCACAATCAGCAGCTCCATGGAACCACCTTTGGAACCACCTATCTCAGTTCTCAGAGACTTCGGTCTCTGCTTTGTTGGCTGCTCAGCCTACGTGGGAGGAGTTGAAATCTTGCTCTATACAATCTTGAACTGTGCCTCTGCTGGTTTCCCTTGGTGTCCTGCTGATGGCCATGTCTGGTGGTCCTAGCACTCACTCTTCCTGACCCAACCAAGCTCCAGACCTCTGCTAGTTGGTGAGGTAGAGTTTTGTTTGATTAGTTTCTAAACTGTATTTGCCATATAATATTACTCTGTTACTGGCTATCTTCCCTTTTTTTCTGACTGTCCTGGGATGATGCAAAATAGCGACCTACTGATTGTCTCCTTTCTACCATATTTCTGATATCACTACTCCTAGTGCTTTTGTTGAAGGCTTGATGTTCCAGTGATCCAATTTTTCTTCTACTCCCCACTTTGTGTAGAAGGCAATGTATTGATGGATATTATTTTTTGCCATGCTTTTTACTCTGCAGTCATCTGTGTATCTGGTTTCATTCCTTGATTGTTCCCATTGTCTTCACTTGATGACCCAGAATCTCCATGTCTTCATTTGTCCTAATAATGCCACATGCTTTTGAACCATGTGTTCTTCTGATCGCATCTCTTTAGTTTAAAATTTCACTTTCTTGATCCTTAGGTACCAGTGATCTGGCTGCTATGTTCAGTGAGCTCCAGCTCTCCTGTACAAATATCTTTATTCTAGAAAAACTCCCGATCCTGGATGAATCTGCTCTCTTGCTTTGTTACCATCTTGTCAACAGGGCATTCAAATTCTCTTTTTCTTCTTCTTTCCAGAAGCCCATATTTTGCTGTCAGGATATCTTTTCTTTTCTTCCTAGTGTTACTGGGACCCAGATGGACCACAACATAGGTTTCTCCTCAGCATTTCCTAGGAACCAGTCCAGGCGCTGTGACCTTTGCAGCTGACAGGCAAATCACCATGTGGTCTTCTGTCAGATCCCAGACTCCAGCTGTCTGTTTGCCTGATGATATTCCAACACACCCTTTTTAGTTTGTATTACAAGTGCCTCATTTATGCATCAGCAGGGAGGAGGGTATTTGTGAAAAAGGGTTACTTTGGTCACAGAAGCATCTAACCGCCTGTGAAATGATGGTGAAGGAGATGGAAGCGCGAGCGAGGAGAACTGCAGAGGTGGGGTTACAGTGCTGACCTTAGCAAGAAGTAGGACTACCAACTCCTGGTATAACTAATAGGAGCAGATCAAGTTGAGACAGTAAAAACGATCTACATGCATGTTTAAATTTTACTTTACATTATTAATTATCACCTAGCAAATATTACTGTGTTGTTGAATTTAGGTAGAACAGGTATGTGTTTATATGTGGAATAAACAGATTTATTGGTGTATCAGAGACTCAGTTGGAACAATTCTGAGATCGGAGCATTTCAGATGCACTTGGTTATCCGAGACATTTGCCTTAGGGCAGGGATATGCAGGGCTAAGGGGAGATCCATTCTGGAAGGGAGAATTCCTGTGTTGCATCTTTAATACGGTCTGAAATGGTACTAAATACCAGTGTTTAGGGGAACAACACAGATACCTAAAATAGAGGCAATATGGACACAGTATCAGGAGCTTTTGGAAAGTGTGCTCTTTCAAATATCTGAAGAAAATGTCAGTGTCTATTGATACAAGGCTTACAGAGTAAACTGATGCAGGAAACTCCTCTGACTTTGTAATTGACTTGCTTTTGGTTGTAACTTAAATTCTTAGGGTGTGTGGGGGTTTCTCAGTTCATGATACGTGTGCTGATTTCTCTGTTAATAGGACCTGTAACAGGTTATTACGTGTTGTGCTTGTGTTTTGTTTTTATTTTTTTAAAAGGCTTTATCTTAGTAAGCAGGGAGGAGGCCAAGGGAGATTGACTGCAACAAAAACAAACCTGCCAAACCCTGAGCTTTTTCTGTGTGTAAAGCTTAAACACACATGTGTACACAAAAGCTAAAAACCTGAGGGTTGTGTGCAAAACATTTCATAAAAATTAATACTTTGTTGCTTAAAAAAAAAAGAGGCATTTCTCTTTCAGTGTCTGTTTTAGAGTTGTGCCTTTTTTCCACAATTCTGCTTTCGGTCAGTGCATCAGAATGATTCCTCTGTCGGTTTGCCTCAGTAGCGTGCCTATGGAGAGCAAGCATTGAAAATAACTGCTGCTGTATTTTAAGGGTGGGCATTATGGGATCGTGATGCTCAGAAGCACAGCATTTCCCTTAAAAGCTCTTCCTGAAAAGAGTGACCCCACAGAGCGCTCAGACTTACTCCTTCTGCTCAGGCAAGAGGATCCAAGAGCTCACGTGAACTGCTATGTGAAAGAGTAGGACTTTCGCCTCACGTGTGTGGCCAAGTGTATCCCTTCTGTTGCCATACAGATGTGATATAGCTCAATTTCACAGAATCACAGAATCTCCTAGGTTGGAAGGGACCTTTAAGATCATCTAGTCCAACCATTAAAAAAACCAAACCAAACCCAAACCCCACAACCTCAAAAAAAACCCCACCACCCACCACCACCCCACCCCCCCCCAAAAAAAACAACCCCAACACTAAACCATATTCCTGGGCACCATGTCAAATCGTCTTTTGAATATCTCCAGGGATGGTGCCTCAACCTCTGCCCTGGGCAGCCCATTCCACTGCTTGATAACCCTTTCAGTGAAGAAATTTTTCCTAATATCCAATCTAAATCTCCCCTGGCACAACTTGAGGCCATTTCCTCTTGTCCTGTCGTCTGTGACTTGGGAGAACAGACCGACCCCCGCCTCTCTACACCCTCCTTTTAGGCAGTTGTAGAGAGTGATAAGGTCTCCCCTCAGCCTCCTTTTCCCCTGACTGAACACCCCCAGCTCCCTCAGCCTCTCCTCATAAGACTTGTGTTCCAGACCTCTCACCAGCTTCGTTGCCCTTCTCTGGACCCGCTCCAGCACCTCAATGTCTTTTTTTGTGGTAAGGAGCCCAAAACTGGACACAGCACTTGAGGTGGGGCCTCACCAGTGCCCAGTACAGGGGGATGACCACCTCTTGGGTCCTACTCACCACACTGTTCCTGGTACAGGCCACGATGCTGTTGGCCTTCTTGGCCACCTGGGCACACGTCCCTTTCTGCCTCAACTCATGTTTTTCCTTTTTGCTCTTTCAACAGATACCGCCTCAGTATGGCCAGCAAGGTGTAAGTGGCTACTGCCAGCAGGGCCAGCAGCCGTACTACAACCAGCAGCCACAGCCTCAGCATCTGCCACCCCAGGCACAATATCTGTCGCAGGCCCAGCAGAGGTACCAGGCTCAGCAGGTAAGCACTGTCCTCCGCCGCTGACAGTCGCCCTGGAGCTGGAAGTGTAAAAATGATCTGTGAGAAATGAACAAAACCCGCCTGACCTCTTTTTTTGAGGGAACAGTGTTAAATTAAATAAACGTGGTATCAGACAACATCCTTCTGCAAAGTCTTTGGGGGATATACACACAAATACATCTGCACACACTTTCAGGCTTTATTTTATATCAACTTTTTTTGAATAAAGCCAGTGTATGTACCCCAACAACTACTAATTCTGCCTGCGAAAAGCAGTAACAGTTTGTTGATCAGATGTCAGTGGAGGCTGGAGGTTTTTCTTGTGTTGTTTTGTTTTCCCCTCAAAAGACGGATGTTGTTGAGAGCTCCTGTATCTAATATGGTCACTACTGTTCTGCTTTCCTGTTATTTCATTTGAGGATAGATGAGTTCAAGGCATTTTGGAGATACTTTGTCAAGGGAACTTCTTAAGAGATATTTTTAATTGATATTACAGCTATTCATTTGAATGTTGTCAGTTCACGCCTCCAGTTAGTAAAACTGCACAATTCAATATCCGTTGCTGTCCTTGAATTCTGCTTTGTATGTTAGCCATTAAAATTCACTTAAAGCGATTCTTGTTTTTGGCTAAGATCAGGAGTGATAGTATGTGGGTCTTCTTCCCAGAGCTTGAGAAAGCCGTATTTTAGATACTGAACAAAATGGATGTGTGTAGCTGCTGCAGCTGAACGTGTAGGCTCCGTTCTATCTGCAGTCTCAGCTCTGTTAATCACCAAGAGGTGATCTGGAAACAGAAGGATGAAACTAAAGCATACTCGCCATCCTTGGAAATCTAACAAAAAAGTGAGTTGTTCAAGACTGGGTATTAGTGGAAGCATCAGTGTTTGCTGCAAATCACTGGGGAGTTCTGTCAGACATGGTTGATTAATATTTTGGGATAATGCTGGTGCAATGTAGAAATCTTAACTTGAAATAAAAATAGTCTGTAAAATAAACTAACAAAAGATGCCATAAAGTAGCAATGATACAGGAGGCTCCCCTCCTTTGATTTTAAAATAAAGCTATGATAATTTCACTGTGTAATTACATGTTAATTTTTCTTCATCTACATTTTAAAATTCCACTGAGAATTAACTTTTTTCATTAAAATGCTGGATGGTTTATGAAATAGAATTCTTAATTGTATCTATGATATTCTTGTAAATGTCACCACTTTCCATCTTTTGGATTATATGTAACTGTGACTTTAAAGATTGCAGTTGTGTCTTTAAATTTAATTTCCTTGCTTTTTACTTTACCATTAAATGCCTGATTTCTCTATGACATGAAAATACTGTTCATAAGCATCTTGGTAAAGTCTTAGCAGATAAAGTCCTAGTAATACAGCCTGTGAGATAGAAGAAAAACAGCTGCTCCAATGTCTACATATCACAGTTTGTGAAATTGAAATGTTTTTTTTGCTGCCTTGGACACCTCATCATATTTTAAATACTGTCAGTTGAATGGATTGAGTATTTAGTTGTTTTTTTTTTTAAAAAAAAAAGCAGAACATACCAACTAGACAGGACTTACGAAATAACATGATACTGATTTATCTGTTGATACATGTTCCAATTACATCATTTCCTATCATGGCCAGTAAAGTGAAGGTTTCTGCAATGAAGTGAGAGGTATCATAGCAAAGGATAAAGTCAAGATGGGAATAAAGCCTTCCATATATTTCAGATTTCAGAGAACTGGGATGAAGAAAAGGGCAGGGAGAGATTCTCAAGTAGAAGATATCAGCCTCAGTCGCCCTCACTGAGGGTACATTGAAGGAGTGTTTAAATCCAGGCTGCAAGGGTGATACAGGCATCTCAAGGTCAATAGGCATTTTTGCCTGAATCTGCAAATTCAGACAACACATTAGATCCTCACCGACACAGCCTTGCAGTTAGTAATCCTTAGTGTGGGAAACACACCTGAAATTCTTTGTGGTTTGTGAATGGCCAGTTGGTTATCCTGTTCTTCAGTCGTCATCAGTCCCTGAAGTTTTGAACTCTGATCCCAGGTTCCAAATTACACAGGCTTTTTCCGGAGAATTTGTGTGTAGATGGGTCTATTTTGAGTAAATAAATAAGTAGTCCATAACACCTTGGTGCTTGCTCCTTTTGTTTTCCCCATCTCCAGATTGGTTCCATGGCTGCCCTTCCCCATCTCAAGAAAGGTCATCAGATGAACACTTCCGCTCTAATGTTTCTCTCTAAAACCTCACCACTATGTTCTTTCCCATTCTTTGGGAACTGCTAATCTAGAAAACAAATTCCTAACACAAAAAGTCAAAGTCTATACTTCTGTCACTTGAGCAACAGTGTTTGTTCTCTGCTGCTGATGTGTAGTAGAGTTATTGTCAAGTAGTAACCAGTGTATAATACAAAAAATATTATTAGGATAACAAAAAAGTTAGGAACGTATGTCAAATTCTGCTGCTGGGACAAAAATTATAAAAAATGTATAAAAAATATAAAAAATTTGAGCATACATATCTCTGCTTGTGTGAGACTATCTTTTGAAAAGAATTTAAAAATTAGAGTTTACTTGATTAAAATTGTAGCAAGAGAAACAGGAGTAGGTATTTGTATAGTTTTAGAAATTTAAGGGTGGAGTTCTCTGAATTTTTATATATTGGGCAGCCTTACTAAGGGAAAGCCCAAGGGAGATCTTACCTATATTTACAGCTCTCAACCAAATGGGAGGATGTGGAAGAGAACAGAGCCAAACTCGTCTCAGAGGTGCACAATGGAAGGACAAGAGGCAGTGAGGGCAGGTTGGGACAAGGGAATTTGCAACTTGGTAAAAGAAAAAAAACCAAAATCCCAAATAAAAGCCCCCTAGACTCCCCACCAAAATTACCATGAGGGTTTTCAAACACAGGAAGGAGTCCAGAGAGACCAGAATCTCCATCCTTGGAGATGCTCAAAATTCAAGCCCCCCCAAAATCCTGTTCTCACCAGGCTTGCTTTGAACTGGAGGTTTGACTGTATGATCTCTCTCTGAAGGTCTCTTTGAACCTATGGGATTCTGTGTAGCTGTGATTTAATACTGCCTTTATGTATTGTAAATAAAATTTAAAAATAAGCTACAAAATTACATCAACCAGTGCAATGGGTATTAGATATCTTTCTTATTTCTACTCTTTAAAATATCAGTACATCCTGTTAATACAATCCTGTCCATTAGAAAACTGAGGTTGTCTCAGTCATACAATCCTTTCTGTCCATCATGCTGAATTTTGCTCTTTCCAGCTTGTAAATGAATCTTTTTCCATGTTTTCTGTCTTCTTCATTAATCGTTTTCTTTTTATATTGACTGTGTTGCTTTTTGCACTCAACATTGGTGCAAAGACCTAGTTTTGAATCATCACAACTTTGAAGAATGTATAAAGTCAGTTGTCTCAGGGTGTCGCCCTCAAGAAGAGAAGATGGCCTATGAAGATGTTCTTGATTCATGCTGGCTAGCCAGAATTATGGGAAAACTTTAGACTTTAAGTGTTTTACTTGAAGAAGCGTGCTTAGATCATGAAGCAAGAGAAGATCACTGCAGTAATACTGAAATAGTTCATGGTAGCCTCAACTGTGGATCAGGTTGTTATTCTGGTTGTTCTCCAAGAACATAACAAAAAGGTGGTCTTTGCCCCAAAGAGTTTACAGGCTGTTCTGTGCCTGGTGGACTGGAAGATGATCTTGCTTGTAGCTGGGGAGCAGCTGTGAGGAGAAGTTTCATGTTCAGTTTTAGGGTAAATCAGCCGTCTCTGCGATTGTTGCAGTTGTGATGGTAGTGGGATTGAACTGGTTTTACTTCAGGATGGAGGAGAGAGATACCAGATTGGCGAAAGTGGGCTTCTTAGTAATTTGGCATCTTTTTCCTATTGTATTTTCTTTATTTCCCTTATAGAATTATGTCAATCTACTTGTTTTGAGCATTACCAAGCTGAAAGTAGTGTTTATTCTGAATGCATGATGGACTCTTTCTTGCCACTCGTTTCCTTTTGTATAAAACACCATAGAGTGATGCACCTCATAGTGTGATGCACTGATGTTCTTTTATGGGGAAAAGACCAACAGGAAATTTTGTATGGATAATGTTTTATTTTTGCTCTTTTAGACATAATGTGAGTGAGCTTCTTCAGTCAGGTATAACTTAGTGTTGTGCCTTGGAATTGTCTTGGTGCTCGTCTTCTCACATACTGTGGAAATGTGGACCCATTGCTCCTTTTCCGTGACTCAGTTGAATTCAAGATGTGACCTTGCCAATAAAAGTAAAATAACAGATAAAATAGTAGGTAGATAAAATTAATTTCTGGGACTGTCCAGGTGACTTGTGACTTTCCATTCTTCTAATAGGCATAGAGGGGAAGGAGGAGAGTGGGTTTTATTTGAATGTTTGAACCATAAGCTGTTTAGATCTTTGTTAAATTGAGTATGTGGTGGCAGAAAGGGAGTTTCATAGCAGGTGATCTGATAGCAATACTGGCGTAGTTTGCTATAGAGCCACACTCTAAGCTAGCATCAAACATCCCCTCTTCCTATCAGGAGCCTGCTGTGTAAAAACCATTAAAGGAAGAGCTTTGTCAGAAGCAAAATTATTGCAGTATAGAATTCATTGATCATTAGGTATTGCCAGTAGATGTAGATATCGCCTTGTTTTGTTTTATTTTATTTTTTTAAAACTTCTTTTTGCCTTTACTGCTCTTTAAAGAGAAGAGAAAGATGTGCAACACTACTACAGCGTTGCCCTTGGCAGGGTTTTTCATCTTGAAATGGCATATAGATGAATAAATGCTTCAGTTGTTTTTTCAGTTTTAAATCTTTTGCCATGAGTAGAAGTGATATTTTGCTCAAGAATGTCATGTAATTGCAAACTTAAACTGTCATCATTAAACACTATTTTGTTAAGATAGTGTGATGTATATTTTGGGCTATTATGCTTTCCAACTGGCTTTTAAACAGCCATGTTTATGTATTTTCTTGTTTTATGTAGCATGTGTTCATATGTATCAAGAGAGGATTGTGCCTTTGAGGTTTAATGTGTTATTTTATGAGTTGGGACCATATCACTTTTTGACAAATGAAATGGATCTGCAAAATAATTACGGTCTTACTCTTAGTTAAACAAAAATAGTTATTTTATTCTACACCTGCTACTGCTATCCTGAAGTAATCTTTTTTTTGTTTGTTTGTTTAAAGTATTCCTGGAAGCTTTCTATTTGCCAGTTTCCAGTGTGGGGTTGTGCTGATCCCTTTTCTCATGTGCAGGCATGAGATTAAAAGGGTAAAAAAGTGTGGCAGGTCCTTGAGGTGGGAGAAGTGAGTGCACTTCTCTGGGGCTTCATCCTTCTGCTCAATACTGTGCACGAGGAGACTCTGTGTGTGTGTTCTTACACCATTCCTGTGTGGTTACCATCATTTCTTTTAAATGCCTTAAGTCAGGTAGTTCAGGCTCAGTCTTTAGCCTGCATTTATTTAAAACAGGCAAACAAACAGGACTCCCTCACTGTCAGGTTTTTAATAAAAGTTGTAAAAGCTGGCAAAAACCTTGTTCTCCGCAGTATAATATCTTACCTACTCATAAGACCTACTGATAATGATGAGATTTATTTCAACCCAAACTGTCATAGGACAAAAAAAGAGTAGAATAACTAGTAGGTATTTTTTTTTTTCATAGGGTGGGATGAAGGTGGTTCAGACCACTAAGAATTTGTGAGGGGTTTCAGTAGTCCTATGTAGAAAGGCATCCAAATCACACCCAGGTGGGGGCCATCTCTGGTCATACCTGAGTTGATCTCTGCAGGCAGAGGATTTGGGACCACTTAGAGTCCTGCAAGGGGCTGTGGCTCCTCTCCAGTTCCCCAAACTGGGATCAATGGAGGCCATAAACTTCAGGTTGTTCCTGAACTGGTTATAGTGGCTTGAACTAGTCTCAAGACAACAATGAGAATGTTCTTGTGCAGACATCTGTTTCTAGCATTGAGTCAGTGCAAGGTAGGACAGATAAAACATTACCCGATTTGAAACAGTCTTTGAAAATGTGAACAAAATGTGAAACTAATTAATCTGTTTTCATGTCCAAGCTGTATGACTGTCATGAAAACAGAACAAATTGTATTGTGGCAAAATGCATCAAATTATTAAAGTGATTTTGGTACAATGAGGATGAAGTCTTGTTTTTAAATTCAGTGAGAGCTGCGAAAGGTCTTTTAACAGTATAATAAGCAGCATGTTAATTAGCATTGTCAAGCTGTTTTGGGGTGTAACACTGAACAAAAGTACTGTTGTTATAAGTTAGGAGTAACTGTGTTACATGCAAATACCAAATTCATTAGTAAGTGATAGAGACAATCCTCAGTGAGTCCAAATTTGTTTTATACCTCAAGACAATTATTCTTTTTAATAAAATCTTCACTTACTGGAGTTACTAGAAACTGGCACAGAATTAGCAGTGAACTGTACTGTGGTTTAGTCTTATCTCCTGCAGAATTTAATTTAAACTTATTTTAGAATATATAGGTCCTTGTAAGTAACATACAGCTGCCCATGGCTTGGAGTTGTGATAAAAATTGTTCTTCCTTCTGTCCTTTTTACTCTTGTGTCTCTAATCAGCTACCATTAGATGAGTTGTTGCACTCAATATTTGTTGTGTTTACGAACCACAGGAAATCTGGGAAAGAACAAGCTTGGAGGTTAATCTGACATTTGCTGCCAGGCATATAAGAAAGCATTCTTTGTGGAAGTTGGCTATTACAGTTATACAAGAACTCATAATCAAATTTAATGTTCAGAAGAGATTGTTGCCTCCCATCATTGGCAGTGGCTGACACCACTGCTTGGTGTGTACCATAAATCCCTCATGGCTTCTGATGTCTCAGCAGCAGAGGTGCCTGGTGCCCAGTGTATATTCACACTGTCTTGAAAAGCTGGGCTTGTTTTTAGCTTAGAAGCAATTGTTTTCTTTCCAGGGTAAAGTGGTACAAGGGAGAAGTAATTTATTTAAACTATTCCACCCCCAAATTCAAGGCACTAAGAAGTTTAGCTGCTGATGGTAGAAACACCATGACTTCAATCCTGGCTTCTAGACAAGCCACCAGTGACCAGCACCTCTGAAAGGCAGTTGTCACCTTACCTTGCTGAACACTGAAGTGATTTAAAAACAAACAACTCTTGAAATACTTAGGAACTGTACTGATCCTGTACATAAAACCAATTTATCCTTTTTGAGCCTTTCGTAAGCACATGGTGTTTTCAGAAAGGGCAAATGAGGGTTGAACCTGTGTAGGTTCAACAAACACTTAACTGATTGAAGTCTTTGCCAGTTAGATTTCTGCTTCTGTAAAAAGACTTATTTCACAATCACGATGCTGCTATGATAGCAAATAAGTGTTAAGCATATGGCTATATATCTGTATGGCAGAGGTTACTTACTCAGCTCAGGAGTTCAGTGAAACTGTGACTCCTGTTGTGCTACATCTTTTCCCAGTAGTGGGAATAGCTGATTATTGTCCATTTGGGGGATGCTCTGTTTGCTCAGCATTGCTTATATCATTCCAGGAAAAGCGTCAAACCTTTCTCTTTTCCCCCCTCAGTGATTTATATCTGTATTTGTAAGATTATAATAGGTGCTAGCTTGTCAGACTTGGAGAATGATCTTCCAGAGCCAAGTAGCTGGGAGGAATAGAGTCGGGCAGAAAAAGCAGGGATAATTGTCTGTAAACTCGCACCTGAGCACGAACACAAAATTGAGGGCATCGCATGGAGCAGGACTCCTAGGAGCACAGGCTTATTTTTGCTGAGGGCATGTTGACCAAACCCAAAAAAACTGCATTCAGATTTTGAGAAGATTTTCTCGGCCCTGTTATTTTAAAGCAAACATTTACAGACATGGTGATTGTTTTAGCCAAATAAAAATCGACTCCAGTCTATTAGGTCTTGAAGCCTTTAAATTTAGCATGTATAATTACTGCTTACACATATCTGTCTTTGTCGTAGCTTGGATTTGTTAAGTGATATTACTGGTAAAGTAGTATTTTTATCTTGCAGAGTGGTGCTACTGTTGATGTATAAAATGTAGCAAGCTTGTTTGTCCTTCTGGTTTATAATTGTCTTTGACAATTCTATGGCACCTTAAATTTAAATTTCCCTCGTTGTAGTTAAAACATTTTCCCAGTCCATGCCTTCTTTCGCTGTGTTCATCTGTTAATTCGGTTTTCTGCCGAAAGCAGGCTTTTCCGTCGGCGGTCTGAAGGAGGAATTTTGAAGGTCAGCTCTTCTTCTCCCGAGAAAGCAGCAAGTGCACCTCTTCAGGCATCTGCTGCTGACGGGGGTTTGATGGGATCTGGCCGGATGGTGGGAGGAGATGGGTCAGAGCACGCTGCAAACCTGTCTGGCAGGAATGCTCGTGACCACCTGTACCCTGCTGGGTTTTTAATTTTTATTCCCTTGGTTTTGCATCATTCTAAGCCTAGTAGACATATCGCGGCTCTCGTGCTTGTGAGATGAGCAATGCAGAAGGGCCTGAGCCCTGATGAATTGTTTTCTGCACTGAAATGTTTTAGTTTGCACACAGTGTCATAAAGAAACTCTGGCAATAAGAGCTTCTGTTCAGCTAAATTGGAAAGAGAGAAAGTCTGGGGGGAAAAGAGAGGTCCTATTTTGCTCCTTTATTTTTAAGTGGTCAGCTACTGTGTAAAATCTATCATGGATTTCGTATTTTATGCTTAGAGAAAAATATTTTTCATGAGTCTAGAGATACAGTAAGGTACATGTGTTCAAATGTATTTCTCAAAGTTCTCAAATCAGTGGTTTTACTTTGATCCATAAGGTATTCTTATTGTTGTTGTTAGGATGATGGTATTTAAAGTTTCTAGATTCTGATTTCTGTCAGTATTTAAATCACAGAAGGTTAATTAAAGCAGTTCTCTATTTTGCGATTGCTTGGGAATATTAACCTCACAAAGCCTGCATTAAATCAGTGAAGTGATAGAATTGCATTTGCTTTATAAAATAACTCTACAAGAGCAAATCAAAGCCATTTATAGTTCAGTGTCATTAATTGCTTGGCATTTAGATATTAGCGTGAGAGTCTGTTAATTAACTTGATAGTAAAACTGTTGGAATACAGGCTGATAAAAACTATTTTGTTTTAGGAGATTAGTGATCATAACTATTGTTGTTCCCTTTACCACTCTCCTTATTACTCAGCGATGATTTTATTCTACTGTTATTCTAAGAGCAAAACTAATATCCCAGAAAAAAATTTATCTGTACCTTTGAAATGTAGCAGTAAGTTAAACATAACAGTGAGTTTATCGAAGGATAGCCGATCATGTAGTAGTCTTTAACTTTATGATCCATTAGTCTGATGGCAGTTCATAGACAGTTGTCTGTGCAAATGTTTTAGAATATAAAGGCACACATCCTGTTTTAAAAAAAATTTGAAAATGCAAATACTGCAGTACTGTGAATTAAGTGATAAAGTTGTAAAATCTGAAAAGCACTAATAAATCTGAGTGGTGGTGGATATTTTGTTTGTTTTCTGGGTTGGTTGGTTTTTTTTGTTTTTTGTTCTGTGTGAGCAGTATATATTCCAAATTTTAGTGGTCTTGTAAATTACACCTCATAGCCACTTTCAATGCAGCAATATTCTCTTACGGCCTTTAAATTAACACACATTATTTTCCTCAGAGGTAGGGAAAATAAGTTTGTTAATATTTCCTGGCATAAAATTTACCGCTGTATTTTTTTGGCTACCCATATTTTCTTTAATAATTGAAGATGTTCAGTGTACATATATTTAGTTTTATTTTCTGTATTTTGATTTGGGATTTTGTTGTTAAGACAATGTATTATCTGAATATAGGTCAGCACATATTTTGTATGTATTCATTATCACTTCCAGTATTTCCCTTTTATTGCATTTCTTTCCTACTGTAGTAGGATTTAGAATAGATTTTGGAGCGTGCAGCTGAAATCTTACAGGGTGTTTTAGGTGTTGCTACCAGGTATAGGCAACGAAGAATGAAATAGCAAATCAAAGTGAATACTTTACCACTTAAAAAACAAGTTTGCCAGTACATGTTGACAAAACTATTTGGTTTTGTTGTGTGAGAGAGAACAACTGTTGGTCTTGGTGAGTTGTCCCTCAATAAATCAAGCTCTGCAAGAGCACAGCCTCTCTCTTCACATCTCCCTTGTTCTTCTCCCTGATTGCCGAGTCCTAGGTATCTTCCACATGCATGTTTTTAGGTAGAAAATTAAATAACTAGCAATATGCATTTAATTTTTGGGTGTCTGTCCACAGAATTCAGAAAGGGCATGCTCCTTCAACCCTCACAAAAAAGGAGACGTTTATTGTAGCTTTATTAGTGAGCAATCTTTTACCAACTTTTAATGAAAGTCCCTGATTTTAAGTTCCCTGTTTGTAAGTATTAAAGTGTAGTCAGTGGTCTGGTCTCAAGAGTTCTAAATTCTCATTGCTTCTTTCACTTGTTCTCCACCCCCCTTACACCCTCCTCTTGCACTCCCAATACCAGCCCGGTTGGGAATACTTTTCTTTTAAAAAAGTCATGGTTCTGGTGATAGTGGTGAAGATTTCCCCACCTTAGAGATTAACAGAATCGTTTGCTGCTGTTGGTTTAAACTGTTGTATTGTGAAGTCCATTGAATTGCTTCTGGTGCTGCTGGGTGCTCCCTTCTGTAAATTATTGTTCTCTTTCTGTAAATTATTGTTCTCTTTCCACTCCTTGGGCTAAAATATTTTTCCAGGTGGTGGCTGGATTTAAAGATTGTTGTGTAGATACTTTGTGTCTTTGCAGACTGCAGAGAGGGAGGTTGGTAGTGCAGCTCATTCTCTACCTCCAGTAGCCCCAAATATATCATGCTAGCCGTCTCGCATAGGGAAAAATTGTTACCCAGAACAGTAGAGTCCAGCTGTGAAAAAGTTCTTTACTAAAATTATTACAGATGTCTTTGCATCTCAACTTCAGTTCCTTCTCCTGTGATTCTGCTGTTGAAAAAATAGTAGGTAGACATAGAATGATGGAATGGGTTAGAGTTGGAAGGGACCTTAAAGACCATTAAGTCCAACCCCCTGCCATGGGCAGGGACACCTCCCACCAGACCAGGTTGCTCAAAGCCCCATCCAGCCTGGCCTTGAACCCCTCCAGGGATGGGGCAGCCACAGCTTCTCTGGGAAACCTGTTCCAGTGTCTCTTCACCCTCACAGGGAAGAATTTCTTCCTGAGATCTAACCTAAATCTCCCCTCTTCCAATTTAAAACACCATTTCAATCATTTATTTTAAGAGACCTCCATGCTGGAGTATTAAGGAATAAGTTAACAGGTGTCACTGGACTGTGATATGGAAGTTGGCTGTAATGTAACACAGCTTTATATTTGAGGTGGGGGAAGAAACAAACCCACAAAACCCTCACCAGTCTGGGGTTTTTTTTATGCGACCTCAGTGATGTTTTGGGTGTTGCTTGCAGCTCTTCCTTGCAGATTTGTGGGTTTTCACGAGCCTTTAGATGAAGTCCTGGCTTTCACCCCGAAGCGCAGTTACAGACTTGCCCCCAAGAAAATGCCGAAGAAATTATTCCCTGGTCTCCAGTGAGGAGGTCTCGTCCTTGGGTACCCGGCTCCGTGAGCCCAGAGGCAGCAGCTGCTCCGGGTGCAGCTTTTCTCTTTATTCTGTAAGCTGGCTTGGGGCTTGTGGCCGGGCTGTATAAGCTGAGGGCAGTGCCCTGACCTCCTTTCTGCCAGCCAGCCCTATGCAGGGGCCAGATGCCCGGGCGACTGGGCTACCACTCACCGGGGCACGGATCCCCCTCCCAGCTCCCTGCTTCCACAGCGGCCACCGTGAAAGAAGGGGCAGGTTTTAATCCTGCCTCTCGCCTGCGTTTTTCTGAGCTCTGTTTTGGGAGAGCAGAGCTGTTACGCGGCTGGGGTTTGCTGAAGAGATGCGTTCCTCCTGGGCTCTTGGGAAGGACTAGTTTGGCAGGGCAAGGACGCTCTGGATGGCACAAAAAAATCTGTAAGTCAGCACATTAATGTGGTAGTCTCTCCCGAGTGACTGTAAAGAATATGACATGTAAAAACTGCCAGGGCTCGATCTTTCTTTTCTTTTTTTTTTTTTCTCTTTTCTCTTTTTCTTCTTTTTTAAATATAGCTTTGTCAGTGAAAGGATGGGCAGGGAGAGGAAGGAGTGGGTGTAGAAAATGAAAGCATGGTTGGGCTGCCCAGCCTTGTACATTTATTTATTTTAATTTTTTTTAGGCAAAGTCCATAAAGCTCTATAAACATGGGAAAATTCATGGAAATAAAATGCTTATTTTACCCCTTATTTCCAAGTGATATTTCTCAGGTTACCTCTTCAGGTTCTCTCTCATCTCTTCGTTCACACTGGAACTTTACATCTATAGAACAAAGAAACTACCTTTTTTGCCTGTAAATGAAGAACTGACAGCTGTTTATCAGGCTGTGCAATGTGCCACAGTCACGTTTTCATGAGAACATCAAACTTGCCTATATTTTTTTTTATGTGGCGTCTTACAAGTAGGAGAGACGAAAACTAGAAGAAATGTCTTGTTTCTGATTAAATCCACTATTGATATGCTCTGTGATCCATGGAATGCAATAGCGGCAGAAAGAGAATAGCAAGATAAGGGTTTCTGAGAATGATTTCATCTTGGAGCTCTTCCTGCATCACTTGTTTAACGTGGCTCCTGGAGGCCATATAGACAAGACACATGTGAAAATGGACTAGAGCATTTAGGAAGAGCTTTCCTTAATTGGCTCAGATCACCTGATATGTGACTAGAAGCTATGCTGGCCAAACAGTCTTCTTCCTGTAAGATGGGGGCTTTTTTTGACCCTATATGTATTTTTTAAATGCTTTCAGTGTATTCTGCAGAGGGGAAACCTTAGGTAGTATCCATAGTTTAAGTTTCTAATAACTTCCTGAGAGTTTTGATAGACTGAGCCTCAATAATATATTTGCTTACCTCAATTTTTTGCATCAACTGCTGGCTGCTACGTGAAGTATCTCCCCCTCCTTTCTCCCCTGCCCCCAGTGTCTTAACTTTGTTGTCATTCTGTGATAATTGGGATCCTGAAGGGAGAAAATGGTGTTTCCATTATAGGTTTCTTCAGGTATTGTTTTAAAAATTAGTTTAAAAAAGACATCTAGGAAATAGTAGGTTTTAGAATGAAACTGCAGATGTCATTGGAAGGGAAGGTAAGACGTTGAGATGTCTTGCCGACATTGACTGGTCTACAGCTCAGGCATCCGAACTGTCAGGTTTTCCAGAGCTTTCCAGGTACATGGTAGGATTTTTCTCTGAGGAGTTAGGTATGATTTTTTGGATTAATTATCTCCTTTTGGAAAAGGAAAGCTTTTGGCGCTTCTCTGAAACTCTTCACTCTCTGGAAATTAACTTGGTATGGCAAAGGCCTACCTGTATCCTTTGTTTCTGAGGACACGGCCCTGCCCTGGCTTGACTGCGGGGAAATGGTAACCACCTGAAAGAAGAGCAATCACTGCTGGCCGGCCCCACTGAAGCAACAGTCAACAAAACAGCATCAGCATGTTGAGGTAGATGCCAGCCCGTTGCTTGCCGTACTACAGTGACAGCTGTTTTCCTTGTCTCCATTCAGGTTTCCCTGGCAGTGGTAGGGGGTTGGCTGGAAATGATTTACATGTTCTGGTTACGAGCAAGGTTTATTCGCTTCATCACATAAACACAGCCTAGCATGTTGAAGGGGATTACCAGGCTGCGCTGGTAATCCACCCCCGGTGGTTAGCACTCTCTTCTTTTTTTTGTTGGCGTAGTAAGTGCTGAGACCTACCAAATAATTTTCTCCTGCAATCACCTGTTTCCTCTGCACAGCAAGAGACTTGCTGGTTTGTACGCAATGCTCTCCAGCTGCAAGATACCAATTTCCTTTTCTTCAAGGCTTCAGGGGTTTTTGTTTGTTTTGTTTTTTTCATTCCCGACTCATAAAATTCAAGACATATATGCGCATTTCTTCTTGACCTAGGATCTTCTGCAGGAGTACATCTACATCCTGCAGGACCTCTGCAGACCATCTGCTCAGGAATCAAGGAAACCTCTCTGCCCTTTTGTCCTTAGTAGATCGTTTCCCACAGGGCTGCATTCTGTTGGCTGCTTGTATGAGGCTCAGTGTTGCCTGTGCCCCCGGGCACAACATTTTTTCCGAGTGCAGCCTTCCCTACAATATTCCTCTAGCAGGTTGGCTGTCCTTTGTTGTCGGTTTTCTGCTGCCAGAGAGTGTACAGCTTTGGAGGTGGCATGTTAGGTGTTAGTGTTGGGCTAGAAGTTGGCCGTAGAGGGATATGTCCCCATTCTGGTGAGTAGTTTGTGGGGGTTTAGGGTTTGCTTTTTTGTGTAGCTTTTTACCGCAGAAGGTGGAAAGAATGGAAATGTGTTGGTATGTATTTACCTACACAGAACGAACTGATACTTGGTTAAGTGATAACAATGAATGTCCTTCTATAGTCCTTAACTTAGCACTTTGTTCTGTTCCATAGTATCCCTTCAGAGATGAGCAAAATAATCCTGTGTCTCGGGGCTGTGTGCTCCTTCTGGCTGCTGCCCTGGCTCCTCGCTTCCTTTCTCAAGTGGTCTGCGAAAAAAAGAATTAACATTTGCTTTCAATTTTGCTGTTGTCACATTGCTGTAGATTTCACTGGTCTCACACTTAAAGTCTTCTAAGGATCAACCAACTGAATCAAGAACATGAGCTAAAATAGTTTTTAATGAGTTTTTCAAATTGAAGTCTAGTATATTATTTTCCATAAATTATTTTCCTTCTATTTAACCATCATGGTACTTATCTTCCTGGGTGGTCATGTTATCCCTCTGAAATTTGCTGCAGCAGAAGCGGATGAAGCCTGAGTGATATTTCTCACCCAGCCCTTCTTTAAATGTGGTTTTCCCCAAATATGAATGTTTTCACTAAGCTTTCATTTTCCATTAAAAATAATTTAAACTATTTAATAATTAGATTTTATCTTCAGTAGAACTTAAAACAAACATGTATTTCATCTACATGGTTTCGAGCATTATCAGCATTCAGGTTTTTAGAGAACATGTAAATGTGGACAGACTTGCTTGTTTTTAACTAGGTCCAGCTAGAGAATGAAAGCATGACACTAATTGGCATTGCACATCAGGGAGAAAGCTGTCTGTCTGTGGCATGCTCCTCAGTGGTGACAGTGCAGCTGGCTTGGGCTTCAGGGTGGTGGGGCTGGGCTCGTGGCCATCGAAGGAGTGGAGTTTCCTTCTTCTCTATGCTCGCCCAACCCTTCCCAAGACCAGCTCTGCTCATTACTCCATAATAAAGCTGGGGAGAAAGACTTTCCTCTTCTGACAAGCTTTAAGTTGCACCATTTCTGTGTCCAGTTCTGGGCTCCCCAGTTCAAGAAGGACAGGGAACTACTGGACAGGGTACAGCAGAGGGCTACAAAGATGATTAGGGGCCTAGAGCATCTCCCTTATGAGGAGAGGTTGAGGGACTTGGGTCTTTTTATCTTGAGAAGAGAAGACTGAGGGGGAACCTGGTCAACACCTATAAATACTTAAAGGGTGGGTGTCAAGAGGATGGGGTCAGTCTCTTTTCAGTGGTGCCCAGTGACAGGACCAAAGGTAATGGGTACAAACTTGCACATAAGAAGTTCCACCTAAACATGAGGAGGAACTTCTTCACTTTGAGGGTGGCAGAGCACTGGAACAGGCTGCCCAGAGAGGTGGTGGAGACTCTGTCTCTGGAGACATTCAAAACCTGCCTGGACGTGTTCCTGTGCAACCTGCTCTGGGTGGACCTGCTTTGGCAGAGCGGTTGGACTAGATGATCTCCAGAAGTCCCTTCCAACCCCGTATCATTCTGTGATTTCACAGAGTGGTCTAAGGAGGACCACTAACACAAAGTGGGAGATGTGTGTGTCCGTGTCCCAACTGCAAGAACTGGGGGAGGCAGGAACAAGGGGCCTTTGACTTTCTTGCAGACTGGTGCATTGGCTCACTTGGTAGCTTTAAGCCTCTGTGTCATGAAATCCCACACCAGAATTAGAGACTTTAAAAGTTTGTAAGATGAACACAGCAACAGAGAATAAGAGAAGAAAATATCCTGTTTCCTCGCTTACTCCTTAGACTACACAGATCTTGAGCTCTATGTACCACAATTTGTAGAGCAAGCTAAAACTGTATGTGAACAGGAGAAAAATAACTAATCCTGGCTCTGTGGGTAATAAGCAATTGGTTGTTGTTATTATTATTACCTAATTATAATCATTGTATATAGATTGATTTCTTAAGAGCTTACCCAATACATAGGCTTTAGGCCATGTATATGTAGACATAGCCCCCTTTTTTTTGGTCTACCTGTTTCACAGTATAAATGTTTTTTGAAAAGTCTAAACTTCAGCTATTTTGAGCATATGCTTATGACTTGCTGATTGTTTGTCCCTGTGCCTTTTCTAAAATCTGATGGGGGAAACCCTGCTTTTAGTTATTTTACAACTTTGTTGACAGTTTGTGCTATAACAGCTATGATATGATTGGGTTTGTGCCAAGTTGGGAAGTTCTGAGTGGAAACTTGTAGCCTTCTGTTTACAAAAGCCTGGGTTTCTCTTTTACACACATGCTCTTCTTCTAGGGGAAGAATGATTTTCTGTGATTCATAAAAAAATCATAAGCTTTGCTTTGAAAGCTGCTGTCATTGATGGATAAAATACAGGGAGTGAAGAGAAAAAAAAAATTGGGATCCCAGGAGAAGATTGAGCCCCACTATCAATAGGGGACTCCTCAGCTGTGACTGTAGCACAACACGTGGTACTGTGTTCCTCTTCCCTGCTATGTTCCCTCTGTTCAGTACCCGATCCATCCATCCATCCCTAGATGCTAGAAAGAAAAATGACCTTTCAAAACTGAAAGTGAGAATTGCAGATTCCATACATTTCTTCAGTGACGGACATTTTACCCTAAAACTTCTGTTCTTATTTATCTCTCCAAATCTGTTGTATCTGTTCTTTAATATGCTGTATGTTAACAAAATTTCCTAATGCACAACTGAAGAAAGGCAGCAGGGATTTTTCACTCCACTGTTTTTCAGTGAAAATGATACTAAGCACTATTTTGGTCGTGAAGCCAAGCTCTTAGTGAAATATGCTATTATTTAATCCTCATTATGTTTAGTATATAAATGGACTGTTTTTATTGGACAATGCATATGTATAAACACATAAAATTATACACACAGCCCCATGCATATTTCATCTGGGAGATTCCCATGCCTGCAACTTACTGAGAGCAAACAGATTCTTCACTTCTCAAGAGCCGCTTTCCAAGTTTCCAGGGATCCAAGTTTCTGAATGGCTTTCTGGAGAATGTAAGAAAGAGTATGTGATCTCAGTCCCATTTGGAGTGCACAGGTATCTGCCTCGTAACAAACACGGATGCCCGCAGTGTTTGTTTCCAGGCCTCATCTAGAATTGAGCAAATGGATTTGATTTTTCCGCAGTCGGAAAAGACAGCACTATGAAAATGGTGCATTTACAATGACAAAGGGTGTCATGTCTGAGCTTTGTAATGTGCTCTTCAGTGTGTAGAAAGGCATTTCATAGATAGTTTTCAAATACCCAGGTAAAAGTAAATTCCGTTCAACATGAAGTATTTCTCATGAGAAAGCGTCTCTGGCTCTTCCCTCTCCTTCTCTGGTCCCTCTGGAAATTTCAGTAGGAAGCGAGGTTAAAATCTTGCAAGCATGTGGGAAAAACCACGCTTTGTACTTTGTAAGGAATTAATGACTCTTGATTTTTTTTTTCAAAATATAAAGCATGTTTTGCTTCCTAGCTATATCCTGTAGTGTCTGTTTGGGAAAAGGAACAATTGCACTTCTAAAATGACGTCTCCTAAATTGAATATTCCATTTAGGCTTTTTCACCACTCTTGGTATGTCTGGGTGTGTTTTGTTTTGTTTTTTTTGTTGTTGTTGTTTTGACAAGTGGTTCTTATTTGGTGTATTTTTTTTAAGAATTAGGGAAGAAGAGAGAAGAACGCTGAGCTGGAAGTTGAAATCTGGGTTTATTACAGATGCCTGGGCAGCGACAGCCCCTGGTGTGCGTGTGCGCGCGTTTTTAAATAAAAAGGAAAGCAGAGGTTTGCTCATTTGTTTGCCTATTGTGAAGCTGTCCTGCACCTTTCTGCTCCTTTGTGCTGGGGTGAAGGCCGCTGAATGGAGGCCTTGTGCCATTTGTTGATTTTAAACCTCCCTGTTAATCCACAGGAACCTGCTGGTGTGCGCAGCAGGAGAGCTGTGTGACAAGTGGAAATCTGGGAGGGGGGGGGAGAGCGCGGGGGGTCACAGGGGATAATAATCATTCAGCCATCAGCCTTTGTCACCCTTAAGCCTAATTGTTACCCTCTGCTGGTAACCACATTGAAGTGCTGGCCTTTTAAGTGTTTCTTGATTTTTTTTTTATTTTTTTTTACTTGGCACGGGCTTAGGAGAGGATGGTTTATTGCTGGGTTTACGTCGTATTGGGTTTGCTGAGGTTTGCTTTATTAGCCCCGCTGAATTTTCTGCATCCCTTAAAATTATTGGGGAGAGTCCAAAGTGATGGAAGGGAACGGGAAACTGCGGTGGTTAACGAATTCCCCTCTGTCAGGAGCTGGGCTAAAAAGCAGAGACTTCAAGCTTTCCTGCTCTGCCCAGGGGTCTGGCGGTGAGCGGTGGCATATGATGGGGAGACTGGGCTGTTGTGACAGCAGCAGCAAGGTGATGCTCAGGCTTTGGTGGGGTGGGACAGAGGGCTTCTCCTGCCCCTTTGCCCCCCCTGGGGTGCCTGTGTTGCTTTCTGGTACGTGGAAAAGTGAAGGTGTGAGGGTGGCTGAAGCAAATTGAACCGGTGGGGGAGAGAAGAGCATTTGAAAACAACAAAGAAAAACCTTTAAGGTGGGATATCTTTCCTAGCAGCCGGGAACTGGTTCTTCAACTTTCCCTGCCAGTTACACATGCTGAAGTCGGTAAGGCACTTTCGGTTGTGTTCCTGGAAGAAGTTAGCATAGAAGCTGAGATAGTAGCTGAAATGAAGCCTGAACTTAAGGCTTTGCAACGGGCAAGTATCTGTAGGTGTGACACCATCCCATCTGTGTTGTGGGATGGTTGATGTCAGGGGGGAGGTTGGTTGTTCTCTCCCCCCGCCCCCTGTGTGGTGGCTGTTGTGTGAGGCCATTACCCAAGGCTGCTTAGGCTCGTACAGGGAGAAGAATCCCCCGGCTTGCTGGTCCAGGCTTTGAAGCTACTCTCCATCCAAGGCGCATTTTTCCTTCTAACCCGTCGAGCACGAGGTGCCAGGAGATGTGGCCAACGTGGTGTGTGCTACGGCCTGAGAGCCCGTGTCTGAAAGTTGTGCCAGCAGTAGCAATGGTAAATCCCAGGTTGTTACAGGAGTCTGATTACACAGCGTGATTACAATCTTACTTTCAAGTCAGTCTTCTACCTGGCTCAGTATTTCGTCAGCGGGCTTGAGAATGCTTCTCTGAGTAGGATGAGTGTTTTGACCACTTTGTGCTTGCTACTCTCTTGCAGTAAAAAGGGGGTCATTTATTTAGCAGGTTTGTTTTCATGTGTTCGGATGGTGTGATTCCTTGTTAGCGTGTTGCTCCGCTCCTTGGATTTCTTTATGAACAGCACAGGTCAGCGTGGTACCTGCATGGACTTGATACTTCCATCAAGAAGATTTAACTAGTAAAAACTGATCAAAACCACTGTCAAGCACTCAGCTGTTGTATTTTCACCCTTCTGTGACGCAGATTTAATTGTAATTACTGAGTCAGGCTAATAATTCTGTTACAACTGTTGTTGCAGGACATGTCTCAGGAAGGCTATGGAACCAGATCTCAACCCCCTATGGCCCCAGGAAAGCCTAACCACGAAGACTTGAATCTAATCCAGCAGGAAAGACCATCGAGCTTACCAGTAAGAAACTAATGTTTGTTTCGGTATTTTGAAATGAAAGCACTTTACGTGGTGGTATTTCATTATTCTAGGATGAGCAAATGAGAAATATTGAAAGAAGAAATATTAAACAAGGTTGATCACAAGCTGGTTTTAAAAATACAGTGAGAACTTGCATATAAGTGGACTTATTGGAGGCTTGTTCTGGTTCAAAATAGCACTATTTATGCCCATGTGTATTTATGCATGTTTCGTGCATGTGCACATGTGTATTTCCATAGAGGAAACGGATTGATTTTTTTAGTCTTAGGAATGTCATACTTGCATAAAACAATCTGGTGAGGAAGAGGCTTTTTTTCTGTGCCCTTTTCAAAGGATTTCAGTAGGTTCTGGTTTAGAATACTGCCACCAAGGAGTTATTTGCTCCTAACATGGAGCTTCAGTAATGAGTTCGACATGTTAATTTTGCTGCTGTCAATTACTACAGAGATGTAGAGTTGAGAATGGTACTTGGGCTAGGCTGATCTTTTGGTTAGGAGAGTATTTTGGACTAACATTTCTTAGTTTTTCTGAGCTTTGTGCATTCTGCTGTGGGGGAAACAGCACAAATTAATATACTTTACAAAAACAGTGCAGCTACTTGCATTTTTGAAGGTCTTATTTCACTGTAGTGGGTAAAGTACTTCTTGGCATTGTCTCCATGTGCCCTGTCGGTTTGGGGATTTTCTTGTTTGTTGCTAGTAAAACAGCATGAATTTAGGCCAACTGGAATATGTTCAGCTTAAATGATGAAAACTATGTGACCTCTGGCTTGGAATAACGTGTTATAAACATATAGGATATTTCCTGCAGTTCACTGGGTATGTGTTCATTTCCAGTTAGCAGAGGGATCTCTCTGAAGAATTTACCTTATCAAGACATATATGTTTGTGAAATGTAGTAGTATATTTTGGCTCTGGCACATGGCACTATTGTCAGCCCCCCCAAAATAGGACAATAAACATCTTCATAGCATTTTAAAGTTATATTTTTGCCACCTAGGAGAGCATATGTGCCACAAATCCTTTACGTGACTTTTGAAATGTGCATGTGTCAGGAGCAGCTATGGTGTGAGAAGAGAAATCCGTTTGCTTTGAACTGGTGTTAATTTGACAATTTTTCAGGAAACCTTTTTGAAAAGATTAATTTCTCTGATCAGGTCTCAAGAATGAATGCTAGCAATTATCTTAAAAATAGTAGCTACTGTGGACATTGAACTCTGTTGGCAACAACTACTTACTTTAAAAAGCAGCAGTATTAAAAGGGACTTTTTACCTCCCAGTTTTTCATTAACAGTGTTTGTCAGGTTGGAGTGAAGTAAAGTTATTTATCAACTAATGTTCTACTAATTTGCTTGTGGTTTCTCTTAAACAATTGTTCTACTTGTAATCCATGCTTTGTCTTACCTCCATCATCATGATATCGAAGCAGAGTATTGGGTATTATCTGTGTCCCTGAGTGTTTGGTATATTTAGTAGCTCATTATTATTCTAGGTATGAGTAAGCTGGTAGTATTAACAGTGAATGTTAACCATTTTGGGCACATAGCTTAAACTCTTAAGTTGGTCCCCAATGCTGTTATTGAGACACTTTATTACTGAAAAGCTTTGATACATAACCAGAGAGCACTTCGTATTGCAGAATCAGAGAACGGTTTGAGCTGACCCAAAAACCCCTGCTGTTTGGATATGGAGGGGAATGGGAAGTATTATCATTTTGTATTTTATTTTGGTTTGGATTTCTTGTGGGTTGTTTGGGTTTTTTTGTTTGTTTTGGTTTTCAAATTTTAAAACAACTATGGCCCTTCATATGTGACAACAATGCTTTTTTTTGTTTTTTAGTAGTGTGAGCAAACTTCCCATCATCTTACTTCCAAGGAAAACGTCTTAGAAATTAGGAACGATATGTACATTCAAAGTACAGTGAATGCGATAAATGATTTAATATAACTCTCTTTGGGGTATGGATAGCTTGACCGTATCAACCACCATGGGGTGGTTTCTTTTTCCCTGGGGCAAGAGAATTCTGTATTCAGTTTTGGATTGCTTATTGCCTTGTTTAGTATTCCTAGTGATAGTGTCATTTTGGGATGCTAAATATGGCTTATTTTCAAGATAATGTTGTTCTTGAGGGTAGCCAGTAAGTTGTCTTTATACAGTGAAGCTCAAAATAATAGCAGTGGTGTTAATAATGCTTTTAATAAAATTTGGTTGTGTTTTGTTTCATGGTATTCTGGTATTTATACAATTTGCCCGTTATCTTTTTATTTCTTAAGGGCATTGTGTAAAATCACAGCAGCTACATAGCAAGCTTATACAAGTGTCTAAAAACAACAAAAGAGATGTAATACTAAATGGTGAATGGTGTTCTCTGATGTGGCTTTGGAAAAAAAAAAAGGTTTCCCTTTGATGGATTCGAAGAGGAGCTGGCCACTTTCTGCAGCGCTGAATGCTGGCTTGTGTCATCCTTTGGGGGAGTTTTTTCAGCAGGTTTGTGTCACAGTCAGCACAGCGAAACAGCCCAATGGTTGTTCTGTTTCCTTCACACATTGTATATAAAAGTCCTGGCATGAATGTTCCCATAAAGTTCAAAGCGGACAAATTTGTAATGTGGGTTGGTAACAAATGGCTGCAAAACAAAATATGGCTTTATTAGCGACTTCTAATGGCCTGTCAGCTTCTATACAATGCCGGCTTTCCTTCTCCTGACTGCTCTGGTGTCTGGAGGGTTTGACCTGTGGGTCTCTGACCATGTGGAGTCACTGATAGCCCAAATGAAAAGTTGCACAGAACAGTGCTCCAAGCGCTTTTGTTGGGGTCACAATTAGAAGAAAATCTCAAGCTTTTGAGAAAACACGGGAGTTGGGCACTCTGCGGAGGAAAGGAAGTCATAAACGGAAACTGTTGCCTATTAGAGTGGAGGAATAAAGGGGGAGAAGCCTGAATGAGATTGTCTGGAGAAACACTACTACAGAATATTTTTATTGAGACTTAAGGGATAATAGCAAAATACACATTTCTGCTATGGTGAGAAAGCTAGAGCAGATTTACAGGAAAAAGCTTCCAAATGATATATCTGCAAATTTCTTGTTGCAGTAAAGGAGCTTGTGTCAGCAGTAGGCTGTGTGTGTTTGTGAAGACTAATCCTTTATTTTGTCTTTAATGCATAATTTTGTAAATGTTCACGTTGGATTGTGTCGATAGAATGAAGAGCAGAAAACATAAATTAATTTAATTTTTTTTATTGGCACGAGTATGAAAATAATTTCGGAAAGGCATTGGTTGTTTTGCTGTTACTTCATTTTGTTTTAATAAGGTCGTTTTTTGCCTGGTGTTGGGTGTGCTTGTTTGAGGTATGAGGTCAAATGGCTTACTCAAGGTTGCCATGATTTTGAAACACGGGTTTCTGCTAATTTTTTCTTGTTGCAACCAGCAGGTAAAGTTCTGTGGCTGCTTGTGGTGTTGCAAGCCAGGGTGGCTGCAGTCCTGCCATGTGTCCCGCAGCGTCCCAGCTGTGCCGTCCCATCTCCTCCACTGTCACCCCTGGGACTGGCCAGTGGATTTGACATGGGGAACTAAAATAATTATGATTTAAAATATAAATAATAATACATTATATAAAATAATAATAAATAATAATAATGAAGAGAAATAATCACTCTTTATTCCTGGGTTATTTTTTGAATGAATCACGGTGCAATCGCGTGGGCATCAGTGGTACCTCAGAAGAGGAGATGGGAAGCAGTAGCCGTGATGGGAAAGGGAAACATGGGGACTGCCACAGCTTTGATTTTAGCCACATCCTAAAAGACTCTATAATCTTGTCGGAAGGGTTTAAGACTCATCTTGTCAGCTGAGATACGATGGCACAGCAGATCCCAGCGTTCATAGTTGGGTCCTGCAGCGACCACAGAGCCCCAAACAGACAGCAGACAGTTCACTGCTTTTTGTAAGATAAGTTTTCTGCCAGTTTGCATCCCTTTGCCATTTAATGCAGTCAGTGAGTGCAGGCCCAGAGGCGTAAGGCTGGAGGCTGCAGGCAAGGTTGGCTTGTGGTAGCCCTCAGCTGCCTTGGTGTGAGCTGTAGGGAAATCATGGCCCAAGTCTTGGAGCCTGGCTCAGGTTCATCTTGTGCCTACTGGAGGTCATGCAGTTGGACGGGGAAGGTTGTATCTGGAGTTAAGGGGAATTGGTGCTTTAATAGGTCACTGAGAATTGAGTTCATGGATTAATTCTATGGCATCACTTATTCACTGGATCTTTTCATGGTGGCAGAGCAATTTCTATCCAAAAAAATAGTAGCCAGTGATGGAGGTGGAATGCCACCTGTGTCTTCTGCAGTGCTATGGCCTCAGAAGTCTGTGGTTCTACAACATCTATAGTTGTATGATCTTCAGTCTCAGGTAGACCTCAAGTAATGCAGTTGCTTGGACAGACAAACTTTTTAAGATGCCAGTTGCCTTGTTTCATTATGCTTAGTACTGTGGAAAACAGTACATCAGCAATCCCTTCCTGATTTCATTAACTGCTTCACGGTTCTGTTTTACCTCATTTTAATGAGCCTCTAAAGGATGTTTCGAGTCCTGGACAGTCATTCTTCTGGTCAAAACACCTTTTGCCTCATAGGAGGAGGGTACTAAATTAGACTTCAGAGGACCTCTGTTGAGAACAGGTAGTGAACTAAACGTAAGACTAGATATACTTGGCTCATGGAACAATATAATTTCAGATGCATCTCGATAGGTGCAGGCTGTGATGAAAATACATGGGATGGTTTGGGAGTCCACATGCCCTGTCTCACTTCTAGAATATGAAGTAGCTTGGAAAGTCATCTTGAGCAACAGCATTCCCTGAACAAACGCCTTTTAATGGCTGAAGTCTTAATAGACCAGGAGAACAGTTTCTAGCATAATTGGAGAAACTGTGCTTGAGAGTTAGTAGGAGATACCTCTTCTTTTCTCAGAGCTTAAACCACTGGGATGAGGGACTCTGGTGACATTTATACAGAGCTTAGTCCACTAAGCCCTGATCATGAGCGGGGTTGTGGGCACTACCATAATGTAAATATTAATTACCAATATATCCCCTCTGGAAGGGAAAAATCAGTACTAAAAGAGAGGTAGTGCAGCAACCCTCTATTTTTTTGTAATTGTTGTTGGATTCTTTGCCGGTAAGGAAAGTAGAAAGCTTGATCTAAATTTTAAGTGTTACTTTAAAAATATAGAATATTAATTCTGATTTGAGAAAGAAGGAGGTGGGAAAAATCTGTAAATGGATTCTTGGGAGGCAAATGCAACTGCCAGTTGAAAGATCCATGAACAGTACATGATAGCAATTTTGACCTGTAGTTATTCGCTTCTGTTCATGCCTCCATCTGAAAATAACTGTTTGGGAGTACGTTAAACCATGAACAAGAAGGAAATGCGAGTATGTAATACTTGTGAATTAAATTTTCCATTGTTTTTACATCAAGTAGGATAAGACTGGTGTGCCTCTTTCCCACTTTCTTTTTTCTGCAATGTTGTAAAATAACTGAATGATCTTGTTTTCCTTTGTTTGGGTCAAGAAATTTTAGCTGAAAATTGTTACTCTGTGAAAGAAGATTATTGACTCAACAAGCCTTCAATTTTCAGTGAATAACACTCCCACCCTCTAGCTTCAGGAACATGTGGTGCATGCATTCTATTTTAAAGTACAGACTGTAATTTAAAACTGAGGCAGTTTGATGCCCCACTGAACTTTGTTTAAGCCTGGAATAAAAGGAAAAAAGCTTCAAGTTGCAAAGAAGTGACTAAGCTTTCTCAAAGGTTTTTCTTAGCCATTATGCACAGAGTTGGAAAAAGTTGCTATTTTTCCCAAGTAATTTTAATTCTTGATCAAGTGCAGTTGCTAGTTTGGTTTTGTTCTTCTCACCATTCTGTGTAATAAACCTGTAGCTGGAACAAGTTCCATACAACACATGTGTATAGAGATATGGAGTATATGTATTGGTGAGTTTCTGAGGTACAAAACAGGTTCTGCTGTTGGCGCTGGTGCGCGTACAGATTCTATACGTGGCCCCATGTTGGTCAGAATAATGGGTCAAATCCAGTGTGAGCCACAGCAGCACTGCTACATCGCTGATGGCTTTCTTTTGGGGGGGTGAACATGTGCTTTGTGTGTCTTGCCCCCCTCGGTGTTCATGCATGTTGTACATTTGACTGCACTGGAGCTAGGATTTCATGTAGGTGACGGAACCAATTCATTGTCTGAGAGTCAACTTGTATATTCAGTTTAAGTCCTGTTTTGGGCAAAAAGTGCAATTAAAGTAGTGCAGAGCAGCCCCGGGTGTATGTTGTCTATATCGGGTTAAACTGAAACATTGAAAACAAAATTATTCTTCATTCTTGAATTACATATTCTTGCTATTAAAATTTGTAATGTAAAGAGAAGGTCCTGTTATTATTCATTTGTGTTCTGTGCTTTACAGGATTACTTGGTTTTACTAGACAGATTGATCATGTTTATTTAAAAAACAGTGTTAGGCTGTTACTGAAGTATAAAATCTAATTTTAGTAAGTACTGTAAAAAAGATACTTGGCTATTCCATCCCCTTTTCCGTTTTCAAAATACTTTACCTTTACAGCGTTTACAATATCCCTATAATAACAAAATTACTAATTTAGCATCTGAGAAAATTTACAAATGCAAAAAGAAATATTTAGTCTGACCTCTGCATGAAACTGATGTGGGAAACCTGCTGAGGGATTATAGATCCCAGTAGTGGTTAAGGTTGCAAAAACTTGTATTTAAATAGGCCAATGTTGCCCTAAGTAGAATATTAAAGTATTAGTACCTTTTTTCTGGCAATATTTTTTTAAGCCATGAGGAGTTGTGTCAAACGTACTTTATACCTCTGACTACCAGGATGGCATTGGTGTTGGTTCAAGGATTCAATAAACTAGATTTAATTTGAGTACATGAAGCTCTCCCTCCCCCAGAGGCTGCTGCCCTCATTGCCGAGGCCACTGGACTGTCCTTGTGGTAGCCCCTGAAAGGCCGAGGCTTGCAGACTGAAGTGAGAGGCAAGCGGAAAGCCCCGACGATCACTTTGATATGCGAGGCCATGAACTGCAGTAGCGCCAGTGCCTCTGCGTGCATGGCTCGGACGTACCTGCTGTAGGTACTGTCTCCTCCACCTGCCTAAATCTCCAAGTCAGTGCCTTTAGGTTCTGCATCTGGGAATCTCTACTCCAAAATGGCAGGGTTTTTTCACATTTGGGGATCATTTTCATTTTTTGAACATGTCACGCAATGTGTGTACACATACATAGTGCATATAAAAGCATGCATGTCTTATCTACTTGGTTATTTGTAAATTTTGAGTTGATAGCATACTATAAATTCCAAAGCTTAATATATTCACCGGTGCATGTCTTTGTTCATGCCTGTGTGAACACCAGGATTACAGCACAGAAAGTAAGACAAAAGAGCATTACTCACTTGAATACCATTTCAGGAAGTACCTGAGACACTGTAAATGTTTTGGTTTTTTTTTTTCTTTCTTTTATTTTTACCACAAGTATTTTTTTCCAGAATGACTCCTTTACTTGTGCTCACCAACCGCTGTGAAGTGTGACCTCAGCTTCCGAACTTTTGACTAAACAGGGTAACTCATTCTGACCGGCAGCATCTCAAGTCTTAACAGCAGATGCCTTTTCTTTTTCTTACACCATCCACTCCTGTTTGCTGGGAACCTGTTGGCTTCTGGTGCAATTGTTGCAGTTTTCATGGTAAAAAAAAAAAAAAAAAAAAAAAAAAAAAAAAAAAAAAAAAGGGAGAAGTTACCAGTCTTTGATGTGGAGCTCACTTCTGAGTGCTGTGCTGCTGGTCAGCTTGCAGTTTCTGTGTAAGCAGATGTTTGTGCAGTCATGGCCAATAGTGTTAAGATTGGGCTGGGTTTCACAGCGCTTTGTCTGGTTGTTTATGGCGTATATACTCATAATTGCTGGGGATTTTAGGTACCATCATAGTGCAAAAGGGAAGTGCTTGTAATGCATTATTTGTTTTGTAGTGCTACACTGGAATCCTGATAAAGTCAGTCCTGTGGAGTGTGAGACTGTTCACGTATTGAGCTTTATTTTTTTTGAAGTTTGAAATGGGTTTTTTAAATTTCTCTCAAATGTGTTTTCATGAAACCTAATGTCCTGTAAGCCTTAAGCCTCTGAAACCGTCCTTCCTTTGCTGGAGCCACACATCTTAGATTCATGATGAAGTCTTCTCTTGAAGACAGCAATTCCTGGTGGCTTTTTATATTATGCTGTGTGTGAGAAGTGCTACTGAAGCGTATTACGTGTAAATAGGCTTTCATTATCAATTTTCCTTTAAAAAAAAAAAAGTAGATACACACAAACTATAAATGAGAGAGGTTTCTGCGTTTGTCTTTGGAAGGCACTATACTTTAACTCACTGCGTCAGTTTTCCTTAACATCACTTGGATTATTCTGTGCTGTATCCCACACAATTCCAAACACAGTTCTCCTCCCACAGGACGTTATAAAGAGGGTCCTCTTTGAATCCACAATGTAATTTCACGGGGTGAAGCATCATAGTGTATTGAAATCAAGATAGAAAAGCTGATAACATCAGGGAAAGGCTACTCTCAGTTCCCAGTGTTTATGCTTTTGATCTCTTCCCTTCCATGCAAACAATTGCAGATGACCCTTTTAATCATTTCAACCTGTGAAATGAGACTTATTGTGCTAAATTAGAATTAGGACCTGAATTTTGAGGCACGTTTGAATAATTGCATTAGTATAGGAAAATATGCCGTTCTGGATCATTTATTTCACATCATAGTTAAGTGGCATGAATTTATAACTGAATGCGTGGGATTGGGTTTGGTTGTTGGAGTGGTCTTTCAAGGCGGAAATTGGCTTAGTAGTTTATCTTCTACCATACTAGTGAAGTTATCATTTTGGGAAGTAATATATAGATAAGCATACTTGAGTTTGTATTTATATGTTTGCACGTAGTAATACATTATGCATCAGTGAGGTTTAGTAAGGTTTGCTGAATACACAAAGCTTGTCTCATGCCCCAACAGAAGGTGTGTACACTCACGTGTGCATTTGTAGTATCACAGATGATTAATTTTACCAATGCGCTTTGCACAAAAGGTAATGAAAGAGCTCCAAAACATGTGTATTTTTGTTTCTTAAACGGCAAAATATACACCGGTCAGTGTTTGGTTTTGAAAAGTACAGAAGCACAGGAACTGGAAATGATCTGAGATTTTTAGACTGGCTTGTTAAAATCAAAATAACTTAGCAAGATTATATAGGTAGATGAAAAGGTGTATGGATTAAGTACAGATATTGGCTGTACTGAACTAATTTGTGGCACAGGATAAAACGTAATGCAAACTGTTATCTTTAGGTTTTAGACTTTTCTAGTGAACTGGAAGCCTTACCAGTTTTTTGTGTGATAGTGCACTGGAGATGGAAGGAAAACTCCAGATTATCTCTTTCCCTTATTTAATTTACAGGCCATGTCAAGATTTTAATAATAGGGCTTAATGAATGCTTCATAAAACCCTAATTTTTCCATCCTGTTTATTGTACCATTAGACGCCTACACGAAAGTAAAAAAAAGTAAAGTTCAGTGCAATTTTCAGTGCAGTTCTTCAGGATTTATTGAAACAAGGCTGTAAAATTTCAGAATCTGTGTTTGGGTTTTTTAATAAGTAGCATCTCATATTTGTGGCTTCATTTGGATTCTTTAAACAGTCCATTTTCTCTCCATCTTCGTTCTTTCCCTTTGTTTTGCTTGTGCCTTTAAAGAAGACTTAGGAGGAGTGTATATACACAGCACTGGTGTTTCTAAATGACTGCTGGTTCTTCCTGAGTGGCTCGTTAAGACATTTTGTCCCGTTGGAAATCACAGTAACAGCATTTTTGTTCCCATTCTGAGGTATGACAAAGTACAGGAATTTTTTTGGATCTCGAAGTCTTGGGCTGTTTCTGGCCAGAGGGTTATTCCGGTGCTCAGACCACAGCTTGGTGTGAGGGGGGCCTACAGAGTTGTTCTCTCCAGCAAAGAAACAGAGGTCAGAAAGCAGATCGTATGAAATGCTGAGGAACGCACCCATGCTCATACTCGTGTGTCCTTACAAACATTTTAGCTCTTTAATTTTTGCTGGTTAGAACCAGTAATTTCTAGTGCCTGCTTTTTAATGCCTATATTCATAGTACTACAGGTCAGACTGAAGTCATTCCCGTAAATCCTTTACCTTATTTTTCCCAGAAAAACAAACTTTCCCCTCCTGTATAATAATTTTGATCGCTTGACCTCCATTTCCATGGAGATATGATCAGAGGGCTATAGTCAGCTAGCCACGCAGGCTAAGAACTGTCTTGTGTCACTTACAGTGTGCAATGAAACTACAGATCTGAAAAGTAATTAAAGGGCCTATAGACTGACACTTTTTTTTCCCTCCACCACCCACAATGCATGAAAAATGTAACTTGGAGTGAAAACACATGATCAGCTATGCAAAGGGTTTTTTAAAAAAAACATTTATTTAAAAGAAAAACCAAACAACAAAATACCAACCACCTTCTTTAGACTATAACTTTTAAAATTATTACTTTTTCAGCAGTCTGACGTTCTATATATCCTTCCACATATATTCAAATTTCCCACTGATTCCAGCATGCTTAGTTTAGACGACATGGGTTCAATTTTGTCAAAAACTGAATTTTGTAGTCCACAGAACTCATACATTCATGACTAAACAAATGCAGATCAGGCAGCTAATGCTCCGCCATGTTCAGTCTGGGGTTAGTGGTTTGGGGTCACGCAGAGGATCCAGCTGGTGCTGGTGAGCAGTATGTACCTTCCAGTCTTCCCAGGGCAAGTGACAAAACCTAATGGCAAGTGCTAGCCATGCTGTGCTTTAGATTGGGAGAACAGGGTTGAGGTGTGGTACTTCATGACCTGAAAAGAAGACAGGGAAGTGTCTCAATTTCTGTAGAACGGGGTTAGTTTTCCTTCAGACTAGCTAATAACCAAGTTGTGGATGTAATGCCATTTAAATTATATGTATATATTAACATTTAAAAAAAAATACATGAAGGTGTTGGGTTGTTGAAGGATCTGTCTTTCCTGCAACTCCTCTGTCTCCTCTCTGAGGGGTTCACAGGGTAACCCAACTTCAGTAAACCGAAAGGGAGTATTTTATCTTGGTTTCGGTACACGGCTGTGATGCCTTGGGGAACAAGGTGCCTGGGAGAAGAACTGCATTCCCTCCCAAAGACTCGGTGAAGTGGATTTAAAAAACCAAATGGCACCTGAGCTTGAATCTGTGTTTTCCTGGGCACTGCACTACTGCTGGGCTACAGGGCCTGCTCTCTGGATTGAATTTTAAGGTGGATATTTTTGTCACGCTTCATAAGGGCATATGGACGAGACAACGGCGTATAAGCTAAGTTAAGGTCTGTTTTTCCTCTAGTGCTCTTTTATTGCCGGGATCCACCGAGTGGCAAAACTTGAAAGTGAGCTTTCCCCTGCCCTGTGTGGGGTCCTCCACTGAACCCATCTCCCAAGCACCCCCTCTCTTTCCACGTGGGACGAAAAAGTGACGACGACTGTCTTCCTTGTTGTTGGAATGACACTATCAAATTAAAAACTGAAAATAAATTGTTGATTCAGCGAGCTCGGGTTCTCTCTCCTCCTGTCCAGGACAAGGGGCTCAGCCTCCCCGGCTGCCCACCCGCTCCCCACCCAGCAGAGGCAGCTTGACGAGGGAGGCAGGGAGGGAAGAAGAGGTGGTGTAGCCCGGCCCCATCCCGCTCCGCACCCTGCCGGTTCGGCGGAGGGGAAGGGCGGCGGGCATGAGGCGAAGGCGGGCGGGTAGGGCCCCGGGCTCTGCGCCTTCCCCTCAGGCCGGGGGATTCACCCTCCCCCGGGGAGGGCGGGAGGGGGGAGCCCGGGCGGGGGGCGGTTCATGCCGCCCTGAAACCGTCCTGGGCATTTTTATAATTGATCATCAGCTGACACCGCCCGGGCAGAGAGCTCTCACCGCTCCCTCTGGCTGCTGGAAGTCTGAAATTACATCTTTGTCTTTGAAGTCGGGCGCACTGTTAGCGTCGCCATGGCGACGGGGCGGGTAATGGCCTCCGCCGAGCGGAGGCTGGTATTTAGCGCCGAGCGCGGCCCTGCAGAAGGCCTCGCTCTCCGGAGCGGTTACTGAACTGTCCCCTCTTAGAAAATGTTTTAAAATTGCGTTTTTACATGGCCTTACCAGATTAATAGTCATGGTTTATTTCGTTTTAACTGCAAGGATAAAAGCATTATTCCATTAAATGGGTAGCTTCCCCCTTCCCCCCCCCCCCCCCTTTGGTTTATGCATTATTAACACAAGCTTTCCTGTTTTGCTTGTAACATTTTATAGGCTCTTTCAAACATGTAGTCAGATTTGCTCTGTTGCTCTTTTATTTTTCAGGGCTTAACCCTTTCGTGTCTTCAAAAACTTGGAGAGAAGCCTCAAGCAGTTCTGGCTGCTCCCATTTAACGTGTTTAAAAACAGAAAAAGGCTTCCTTTTTTTTTCTTTTAACAATTTTTTGAAGCATTCTGCTTTTTTGAAGCATTCTACAAAGTGATGCAGATGGGTCTGTTCTTGTCATTTAATTGAAGCAGATGCTGAAGTCAGCACACATGAGCCTCGATAGGGTTGTGGAGGGTTTATGCGAGGAAGTATTTCAGTCTTGTGTTTTTAATTTGTGTGCCCGTCTTCTCTTCTGCCCTCAGTGTTGTCACCCCACTCTCTGTACAGGTAGTGTTTTGTTGGCAGCCTTCAAAAGAGACGCACCTCGTGGTTGAAGGACGGGGGAACAAAATATCTGGAAGGATTCTGGGGACACGGTATTTACCCTTACTGCCTTCCTCTTTAACATGGAGCTGGTGAAATACATCTAGACAAGTAGAAGTATTGTTATAAACACAAGCTGCAGGCGTCGTTTCACTTTTCCAGTGCTCTAAAATATAGCTTTCATTTTAGTCTCTAGTAGGAGGCATATATCCAAGTACAGTCAAATGCTGTGGATACAGGGATTCAGTCATCCCTGCCGACACAAGTGGTCTCTCTATTAAAAACTTGGAGGGTAACAAGCAAAACTGGAATTCATAATTTCCCCCATCTTTCCCCCCTCCCTTTTTTCTTTTTGTTGTTATGGGTTTGATGCCGTGAAAGACGAAATCAGGACTCAATAGTCGGGATGACTATTAAGCAGGTATCCTTTATTGCAGCGCTGG
>JAOQGH010000023.1:55261279-55316776 GCA_025769975.1 Gallinago jamesoni
TTCAAGCCATACTTAGCATAACTCATCCTTAGGTAAGCAAACCTTCAAGCCATACTTAGCTTTATTCTTTAATTCAGGTTGCTTACTGGCACCTTGCTTTTTCCATCTATATCTGTCACAGATCCTGCTCTCGTAAATGCTTCCAGGGACATTGCAGGAAAATGTAAATGTTCCTCAATTTTTTTTTGGTCCTTTTTATTGATGTCATGTAGTGATTTTGCTTTAAATAGTACCTCTTGTGGGATGGACTTTCACCTTCTGGACAGTGGACTGAAACTTTGAGATTTATTTCGCCGATCCAGCTGGACTGTAGACTGCGCTCAGGTCTTTGAGGGGAAGGTTGTGTGTACAGGGCTCCTCCTCTCCTCCCACACCTCCGTCTTCAGCTCTGCGTTTGTTCCTGCATGCAACTTTTCATCCATGTGACCCTCACAGAAACCTTTGGTAAATAGCACTGCTTCTGAAACTCGAGTGAAATACGTTTCCTACCTCAGGGATGCCCTGGAGTAGATGAAAGATGGATAGTCAACCCAGCTTCCACAAGACCCACCACTACTCTTGGCCAACAGCAGCTGCTGGCTGTGTTGCACGCTAGCCTGGAGTTAGTATGTTGTAGTGCTGGTGAATGTGGCAATTACATGTGTTTTTCAAAAGCTTTTATTTTATACACTTGTTTTTTTAAATTCTGCTCAAATACTTTTTTTAAAAAAAAGGACAATTTGGGCAAATCTGCTCCAAGTGTGAATAGGCTGGACTAGAAGTTTACTCTCATCTAGTTTTGTGGGTATGAATTTCATCCTTTGAATTGCATTCTCCTTAAAACTGCAAATTCTAGGAAAATTAGACAAGCCAGTTTACACTCCATTAATAAGAAACTACTAATTGCTTATAAAACAGGCGTATCTTTGTCTGCACAGGGATTTTAAAAGTTGCTGCTTAATCTTTTTTTCTTTTTTAATCACTAAATAAACACGTCTCAGCAGTCACTGCATGTGAAACCAAAACCTGGATGTGGACTAAAAGCAAACACACTACACTAATTTTCATTAGCATATCCTATCTCCTAGAACATTTATTTTTTCATCTCCTTGTAAATTGATTTTTCACATGCTTCTGACTGATATTTGAACTGTGTATTTGTAGTAACTGACTTATGTAAAAGACAGGTCCTGGATCTCCTAACATGAATATATTATGGAGGTGACCTACTGGGTCCATAGTTAAGGTTGCACAGAGTTTTCACTTAAAACGATGTTTAAATCCCTTAATTAAACATTAAAACTCACACGAATTCTCAAACATGGACTGTTTCAATAAAGAGGATAAACTTTAATTATTTAGGTACTCAATGTTCTTCTTAGTGCTGTATTTGCAGAATTCAGAACAACTTAAAATTATTCCTTCCTCAGGTTTTTCCAGAGTTCCTGGTATTTTCACTGTCTCTGTTCTTTTAAAAATCTTTTGGCTAAGCCTTTCATTGCTGTAAGTTGTCATATATCTGTTGACTTCATAAAATTATGATAATTTACATAATTTAATTAAAGCTGAACTGGTTTTAACTACAATAATGCATGATACAGAAGAACATACAGAAGACATGAGAAAGCTCTGTGTTTTACATTAGTTTTTGCCATGGTAGTCAAATAGTATACTTGTAGCTGATACCAATGATACCTTCTCATTCCAAAGATTTGGAATGAGAAGAAAAGACTGTATTTAAGAGAAATACCCCATGGAAGCAAAATACAGAGTCACATTTAAACACCAGTAATGTCTTTTCTGTACCGCTGCGTATTTCCCGATCAGTCAATGAACAACAGCTACAGTTGTCTGAAATGGGTATAAACATCCCTCTCCTTTTCCCCATCTCCCTTATTCCTTGAGGGCCCAGTTCAAACTTTGTTGAAATCAGTCTTTTCACCAATTTCAGTGAGCTTTGGATTAGGCTGATAAATTCTTATGTTCATTCTACCCAGTGATCACCCTATTCCTCTGTATTAACATTGGTTTTGAGGCTTTTTCTTTTGGCAGGGCCTGTAAACCTGTTGAACACAGCTGTGTACACTGTACCTGTAGTGACCAGCAAATATATCTCTCCTTGGTAATGTTTGCAGCCTTCTGCTGAGCTATAATCCCATTCTCAGCATAGGCGGAAGCCTTGCTGAAAACTGTATATTTGCAGACCATACATAAATGAAGAAAAATTCCTTTAGAAATAAATCAGTATTACATGTATAAGTAGTATCTGTATTCAGACTTCTCAGCCTCCAGCTATTCTTCTAACTAACTGGAACTAGAGACAAAATGGAGGAAAAAAAAAACCCAACCCTGCTCCTCATTAGCTTATGGTCTATGGAAAGTTTTTTGTTTAAGTCTTTTAGGTCAGAATCTGTGTTTTCCTGTCATTTTCAGCTGACTGCCGCTGTGGTCACATACGCTTATTTATTAGTTCAGGTCTCCTGTCCATTAAAGCACTGCAGCTAGTACTTTTTAATTATTTTGGAAAAATTCTTGTCCTGTTATCAGCAGCAGCTGGGATATACAAAAGTGCTTATTATTTATAAAATAATGATTTGGTGCAGAGTGTGTTAGTTCTTGAATTTTGGAAAGCACAAGTACTATATCCTGAGATTGCATACCAATACCGTAAAAATTCAAAATTACCTATTAATTTGAATAATTCCTTATTGCTCTAGGCATAGGATGAAGAGTGAAATTCACAGGAAATTCTCGTTGTCTCCAAGGTATGAGTAGGTTCTCAAGCTCTTCCAGAGTAGGGATTGAAATATTGGAAGTGAAAAGGCCTGTTGCACTTGCCTGCTGCAAGGTTGACATGGAAAGGCAAGTGAATGGAGGCTGCTGGGCCTGAAATGTTGTTTTTTTGGTGATGGTCTTGCATTTTACTGACTCTGCTCTGTGTAGAGCAGTCTGAAACAAAGCATAGCGGGTAGGAGTACATGAGAACAGCTAGGAGTGAAGTAATGTGGAGAGTCTAATTTGTATGGGTTGGAATCTTTGGCATTAGTACCATATTAGTGGTATTTTTACAATTTTTCAGGGCTGCGAGCATGTGCAAATTCTCTTCATTCTTTTCTGGGGGGGGAGCAGAATGTTGAAAAAAAATCTGATCCAAGCACAGTATATACATTGTGACAGCAAGGGGTTAAAGAGATGTAATTATGCATTCTTCAGGAACTGTTCTGTAGTCAGCAATACAGCAAGGATTTTACAGAAGCTTTAAAAAAAAAAAAAAAAAAAGAAAAGATGAGAGAAGGAGAATATGGAGAGAAGGTCAGATCTAAGGATTCTCCTAGGGTTTTCTCGTGTTTGCTGCTTCTTTGTGTCTTATTATACTCTCTCCTGGTAGAGACAGAAAAAAGCATTATGGCCTGTTGGTTCCTCCTACTGATAATGTGCACTTGATCCCTTTACTTTATGGTAATAGTAGAGGTGAATTTATGGATTTAGTTTTTGAAGTTCTGAGCCATCCTGGTGTTTGCCAGGGTCCTTGTGTATTCCCCAGCTCTTAGTTCCTGCGCAGAGCGCGTTGCAGCCCTGCGAACACAGAGCATTTCAACAAATGCTGGTTCTCAGCTGTGCTTCACCCGTTCTGTTCAAGGGGATTTGAATTTTCAGCAATTCCATCTACTGGAAATAGTTAGGTTTGCACCTTTTCGGGTGATTTGGGTGGATGAATGGAAGCTCGTACTTCAGTACAATCAGTATTTCAGGCTGACCTGGCTGGTGAAGGTAAGCTTTCATCACCACTGACTAACCTTTGGAGACCAAGGGAAAAAAGTTAGGGATTTTTTTTCCTTTTTTTTTTCTCTTTTTTTTTTTTCCCCCTACCATACATGATCGTTGTGTTGTTCTTCACAGGTGGAATAGATGGTTGTGGAGTGTTTAGGAACAGTCACAGTAACAAAGCAGAGCATGTAAAATGGGCAGGGTATCTGGAATATGGGCTACCCCCTTACTTTCCACCCTGTGAGTTAGCCTGAGGTCTGACTTGCTGAGTCACTCAGTGCACCAGATCCTTCTTTTTTTTTTTATTGAACTAATTTAATTTGCAGTTGGATTTCAACATAACAGCAAAGCATTTCTGAGAGGTATTTTGTGTGTTTGGCAATACATTAGTCTGAAAAAGTTCTTGTATGGTTTTTTTCCCCCCCTTTTTTTCTTTTACATGATACAATTTTCTTTTACTCCCTGGGTGCTTTCCCTGCTTAATTATTTGGAAAGAACTGCAGACAATTAAATAAATGAGATTTTTCCCCTCATCCTTCCCTGAAAAAAAACCAAACAAACCAAACCAAAAAAAAACCAAAACCACATACACCCCCAAAACAACTCTCCTTTTCGGGTAAAGATCCTTAGCCTCGCCTCTGACCTTACGGGAGAGACAGGATTCCCACAGAGAGAGAGGAGGGAGATTTTGTCAGATTGCATACTGGTGCGGAGTTCCTTCCAGTAAGAACCCTTATGTTAACTCTGTAATTGCACAGGTCTTCTGAAATGCAGCATTAAGAAACAGCCTACCCTTAAGGACAACTGAAATTTTTCTTCCCACCCTTGTTAAATGCCAGTTTAAAGCTATTGATTTCCTTCCCCTGAAAAATAAAAGTTAACTCCCATCATGCTTCTTGCTTTCTCTCTTACATTTTCTTTTTTGGGGTTATTTTTTGCTGCCTGTGTCTTTATCATTTTAACTCTGCAAAATCCTGAAGGGATTGCTGCAAGGAGGAAGGATAGTCTAATAAGTGTATTTCCTAAAGCTTTTGGCCTTTCAAGGTTTCTCTTACGGTAAGGTTGAGCTGTGCCGAGGACTTGGATTGAGACGACGGGGGAGTAGTGTGCAATACTTTCTGCTTCCGATAGCTCTTTGTTGATCTAAGAGAGAGCACTTAGAGAGTGGTAGGTCATTTATGTGATTATGAAGAGCACTTGGTTCTCTCTTATTCAAGATGGAAAAATAATAGTTTTTGAATAAGAGGTCGCTGTCAAGATGACATCGAATGTGACTTCTCTTCCCTCTTCATTCCCTCCCGCACTAGAAGAAAAGCAGCGCTGGAACTGCTCAAGATAGGGCTGGATTTTTCCAACTCCATGTGACTTTCTTTTCTCTTCTGTTCTTTGTTCATTTTATTCCTCGCTATTTCCTCTGTGTGTAATGTTTATATTTCTTGATGGTGTCTGGATATTTATGGCAACTAGAAATTAAAAAATAAATGTAATGCATGTAAGATTCTATGTGTTAGTTTAAGTCTTGTTTTTCCACTTTGCAGAATTAAGCTGCAAATTTGTGATGTGGTATCTGCTTGGGTGACAGATGTCCATTCCTGAATGATGCTGTGTTCCCTTTGTACTTTATTTATGGAGTGATTGGCTTCTCAAATAATCTCTTAATCTTTTCCAAACTACATTTCTGTATGTGCTCTTTTTACATATGCCATCATTTAGGGTAATGGACTAAAAAGAGAAATTACTCCTAAATGCTTTGTTTCTAAAGCTAATAATAGTGATATAACACTGTCATTTTTGGTTTGATGTGTCCTTTCAGAACTAGGTTAAGTGTGTAGTTTGGCTTTGCTATGGTGGTTTTTTGTGTGTGTTTGTTTCCTGTAGCACTGCCATAATGAAATTGTATTTTAATTTCATTCACTTATCAAATAAAAAGACAACACTAATTTGTCCTTTTTTATGTTAGGTTTGCTTTTATACCTCAGAAAAGGAGCTGTATCCCCAAATTAGGATGCAATTGCTCAGAATACAGAACATAATGTATTTTAGAAAAATAATTAACAGTTACTCTAAGGTTAATTTACTTAAATCAGTTTTGAACATCAGTAAACACCCTAGTTCGTCACAAATTGCCTTTTAGTGAACTTTACCAAGTTTCAACTTAGGGAAGGGCTAATCAGTGGAATATGTATCATCCCTTACAGCAGGGAAAACCTTCTTAGAATCTCCTATTTGCTGTATAAAGATAGTCTGTATAAAGGATGTTGAGATTTCCAGGTTTTTGCCTTTTGGCACATTGAAAAGAACTCAGGTGGAGTTTTGAAATTCTGATTTTTTTCCGAGAACAGAAACTGTTCTGAAACAGGTTTGGGCAAAGACAGCACTGGAATATTTTGTTTGTTTTCTTTCTGAATTCCTTTTTACATATTTTATTTTTAATATGGGCATTAGAAATTATCAGTAAATTGAATTTCTGATTAAGACACCTCATAGTTAAATAGGAAGTGCTGAGAAACTTAGTCAACCATCTGAAAATCACAGAAAATTGTGTGCAAGTCTGAAAAAGCACAGCGATGCCATTGATGCTTGATTACCAGACTTTGGAAACTTCTGTAAAGTTGAACTTGGCTTCTCATAGAAAGCAGTATCACTTAACTTTAATCTTGGATTTAGAACTTTTTTGGACTGTAGTGCTCCATATTTTCTTTATTACATACAAAAGCTCAGGATCAGTCCTGAGTATAGGTGGTGCATATTGAGCAATCACCACTGAGCAAGAGCAGTAGTCCTGGCTCTCTCAACTGAACTCTTCCTGAGGGCACTTGCTGTGCTGCAGCCCCCAAAGCCCACAGTTTTTCTGGAAATCTGCTTGGTTCCTCTTAGGACCTTACTTTACAGAAACTCGGCCTTGCTCCTTCTGTGGCTGCTTGGGCTGTTTGATGCTAGGGTGGGACTGCATTAACGTGGTTCATATCAGGAGCAGGCTTTTGAAGCCAATGTCCTGGTTTAGCCCCGTTACAACACTTCAATTTGCGTTACCCAGCAGGCAAGGAGCAAAGCTAGCTTCCTTTTGGATAGATTCCAATGCTCATAAATACTTAAAGGGTGGGTATTAAGAGGATGGGGACAGTCTCTTTTCAGTAGTGTGCCATGACAGGACGAAAGGAAATGGGCACAAACTTGAACATAAGAAGTTCCATCTAAACACGTGGACAAACTTCTTCACTTGAGGGTGGCAGAGCCCTGGAACAGGCTGCCCAGAGAGGTGGTGGAGTCTCCATCTCTGGAGACATTCCAAACCCACCTGTACACGTTCCTGTGCAACCTGCTCTGGGTGGACCAGCTCTGGCAGGGGGTTTGGACTAGCTGATCTCCAGAGGGCCCTTCCAACCCCCTAACTGTCTGCATCCAAAGTCCTTTGAAGTCTTTGAATGACTTCCATTGACTTTGATAGGCTTTTGTGGCAGGCCCTAATGATGTGGTTGTGATCTGAAAGGGGATGCTCAGAGATTTTTCTATAATGAGAAAATGTTACCTTTTAGAGAACCGAGTTCCAATAGCCTGATCAGTTCTCAAGTGGAAGTGAGCTTCTTGCTATCTCCTGGAATCCTTTTGTCCCTGTCAAAAAAAAAAAAAAAATCAGAAAATTAGGCTTGTTGCTCAAGTAAGGTATGAGGTTGAAATTAGCAAAGAGTTTTGGGTTACGGATTGAACTGCACTGACGAGCAGTGGAGAGATTTGCACAGCGCAACTGTCTGCTCTCAAAATCACACAGTGAGCCCCTCTCTCCCACCAACAGTCACTTCGTTGACAGTTTTGTAGTAAAAAGGCAGGAGAGAGGAAGGAAAAACTCAACTTAATATTCATTTGTACTAATGTTCTGCGATGAGTGATGCCATTAGGTCTAAAACTAGCGCTAATTAAAAAATCTCAAGTTTGTTTTTAAAGGCAAGGATGGAATAGAAGGGATTTCAGTGTCCTACTAATTGAATAACAAAACTACCACATTCCTCTGTATCTCATGTGTCACCCTTGAAATTTTCTCTCTTCCATAAAAATTTCTAAATTTTTTTGTGTGTGTACTTTTTTTTTTTCATCAGTAAGGTGGTGTTGATCAGTATCCGGAAAAGCTTTTCCTTTTCCCTCTTCCTGTGAATCCTTTCTTGTGAGGTAGGAAATAAACATAGGGTTTTAACAAATTAATGTGGACAGCTTGGATCTGTTGAACTTATGCTTCTTTATTGACTGTAATATTTTGTTTACTAAGTCCTCAACTTCCTTAAATTACAAGAATCTGTACTCTTTTTCTTCTTTCCAAACCAGGTGTATTCTATAATAATGATGTTTAAACAATCTAGGAACAAAGTGTAGCTCCATTTCATCGTTGAATGCAGGGATCTAGTAGAATGTGCGTTAACAATTATATGTAATTGTGTGTGTCTTCCTGTAATGGTTTGTCTTAATATTTTTATTTGTATATGTGCATGGAAGAGTTCCTCCGAATTTGCAATGGGACTGATTTATCACAGTTATCCTTGTTTTACATCTGTGTAATTACTTTGAAATCATTGAACTTACGCCGATACAGAATTGCAGTAGTGGTGAATTAGGGTCGTGCTTTTGATGGTGCTTTTTATTCCGGTTGAAATACTCTACTGATCCAGGTGAGGATGAAATGCTGTACTAAGCTGCAAGACGTTTCACTGATTGGGTTCATGCTGCTTATCTGTCAGCGTTTCCGCTCTTAGGAGCTCTACTTAATGCAGTTATTTCTGTGTGCCTTGGAAATGCAAAGGAGTGGGGAGAAAAGTTAAAGTAAAAATTCCTCAGTTTTCTAGTATTTACATGCCAGCTGTAGCCGAACAAAGTTGTCTAGAGGGTCTTGCAGTGTATTTTTGGTAAAGGCATTATTCTGTCCTTCATCTTGGAGTGCATTAGCTTCAATAAAAGAAAAAGAACAGAGACCTTCTTTAGAAGTTCTCGTTTTTCCCATCTCCTTTAAAGCAATAAATTAGCTTGTTAAAAATAAAGTAAAGCATAGGCTGGTGTTATCAGAAGGTAGTTTGTGTTATCAGAAGGTGCAGGGTGCTGGTGGCATTCTAAATAAATAAATAAAGCACATGGACAGAACACCCCTATGGCTGGGTCTCCATCAGCCATTTGCAATCCTTGAAATCCAGACCTTGGAAGTGATGGAAGGAGACCAGCTGGTGGTCCTCAAGCACACCAGCCCCATGTACCGTCCCTTTGGTTCATTTTCCAGAGCTCCTCCATCGGAGGTGGCAGTGGCAGAGCCTGCCTGCTGTTGGCCAGATCCAGGGGACCTTCTTGGATGCCAGAGCCTGGTGTTGCCATGGTCTCTGCTGCTGCATGGCTTATTGACTCATCCTGGGACCTCTGCCTTCCCTGGCTGGGAGTCCTCAGGGTGCTGGAAAGGATGCCACACCACCGCTGAGTCAGCTTTTTACCCCCCTTCCTATCAAGATTAGGAAAGCAGGTGTTAAGTCTCATTTTGAGAATTTATTGTTATCTGTTGCTGCCGCTTTAGAGACCACTCTGCTTACCCGCCTAATAGCCAAATGCAAGCTAATAGTCTGTACAGGCCACTGAAGCCTAAAATCCTGCTAATTCCTTCCTCTAATGAATAATCCCTGATCTCTGTATGTGCCTTGACTACAGAAGGGCTAATTATGAAATTCATTGTAAGGAAAATTTTGAACTCATGATTTCAGTGCCTGAGATTTGTAAATAAATAATGCGTCTGCATGTATATGGATATGTACAAAGTGTAGCTTTCATATGTAAAGTTAAAGATCCCTGAAGAAATTTAGTTAAAATAAATGGGATTGTAAAACATTGCTTTTGCTCGGTGGATTAATCGCTCATAGTTTAGGGAATAGGTTGCCTGTTCTGTATGAAAGGTCGTTTGTTTTAACCCTTCGGAGAGACATCGTATGTTGTGCTGGTGAGTAAATTTGTTAATAGCTTTGAAGAGAGAAGCTTCTTCCTGCAGCAGAGCAGGAGGTGGGATTCTGCCCGGGGTCCTGGGGACCCCTGCGCTGGGGCCTGGAGAGCCTCCTGCTCTCCCCAGCAGGTGATTGGGAGAAAGCGCTACCCTTCCATGCCTGGAAATGTATGTGGATGTGTAAATCTGGTTCTTTAGGTCTGAAGACTGCTTCTAAGAAACTAGAAAAATCTAGTCATCTTTTCATTTCAAATTGGAAAAAAAAAAAAAAAAAAGAAAAAGGAAAATATCTAAGCAACCAAAGTATTGGGGTAGAGATGTTGCATAAATTATAATGAGCACCAGAGGACACAGGATGTGTTCATTCCCAAGCTGCATGATTATTTTGTGTTGTGAAGGGTTAGCTTTTCAATTGCAAAGCTTAATCACTTTTCAAATGAATATTTCATAACAGTTATTTTTTCATCAAATATACAACGGCATGCTTATTTTGTGCCTCATGTGGTAGACATTAGTTTTCAGCAGCTTTAAATTCCTTTTATTTCCCCTCATGTCCTATTCTTGTTCTGAGCCATGGATGGGCAAGAAAATATTTGTGAATGTTTCCTGACGAGTGGCTAATCTTGTGGCTGAGAGCTAGTAAGAACCCAGAAGTTTCAGTAAAATTAGTCCCAAATTCTTAAAACATTCTAATTTATTTCATGCTGAGTGCAGCTTACGTGACTGATTCAAAATATTTTAAACTTAATTTAGAGTGAAAACACAACTGTTAGAGACCTCTGCCACTGCTAGTAAACCCTGTTTAGTGACACAGCACAGCTGTAGTGCTCTCTTGTTACTTTTTGTTCCTGGATGATGAAAGTTATAAAAATGCAAGCGGCTGATTACCCTTACTACAGCTTATTTTTGCTGGAAGAGTTGAGCCAGGGGGATCTATATGGTTGCGTATATACCCCTATAGTCATCCCTGTAGGTATTTGAGAATTACCCTGGCTTGGGGCAAATTTTGGATAGTGACGAGGTGATAAAATTGCCCTATTATATATCCTTCAGACCTTGAATTGGGGGAGTTTCTGTAGCACTGCTAAGTTGGCTCATTACTGCTTTCTGGATCTTTTGAGTGCTTTGGCAAAGGGATGAAAATTAAACAAACTTGGAGGTTTTGGATTACACTAATGGGCCAAACTGGCTTGAAAATAGGAGAAATGCAAAGCTGACCTTAAGGCACCCTCACTGCTTTTTTTGTTCTTTTATTCAAGAATTCTTTTGTTACTCACCTGTCCAGTCTGTTCAAAATTAAAATGTATTTTTCTTTGAAGTATACAATAAAAGAAATATTTATAAAAATACTGTGTTGTTTTGACTAGACAGGCTACTTTTTTTCTTGTCTAGTTATTTTGTTCTCATACTTTACAATATATTTTGTGGTGCATTTTGAAGCCTACAGAATATAGTCTTTGTCTTTTTTCCTTCCAAACAAAAATAATAAATCTCTAAAACTCATTTAATCACGTATGTAAGGCACAAGATAGCCTGGAATTATGAGTAGTGCACTGCATTGTGCCTGTGCCCACGTACACAAAGCCAGTGGTATGAATTTAAGAGCTGTACACAATTAATGCTCTTCCTAGAAGGAGTATTTTAGGGGGTTTTCCTGATCTATATTGGACAGTAATGATCAAGATTCAAGCATTCTCAAGTCTTTCAAATCTTGGGCAGGCTTTTTAATATTAATGATACCAAAGAGTTATCTGTTGTGTTTGCCCTCATTTCCTTTCACATATAGTGATGCCATATTTGCGAGAATGGCCAAGATGTTTGTGTGGTTTTTAATCAAATACAGGTTCTATAAGTTTCCTGTGTCACAGTTCTTCTTATGTTCCTAAGTACAAGTCATTTTCCTTCTGTCTTTTGTCCATGTAGTTGAAGTGGACTGTGGGACCATTGAAAAAAGTAGTCATCAATTCACAGTTAATATGGGAACCCAGAAATAATTGGGTACTTTCTGAACAGTGTAAAGTCCATACTGTGAAAGCTCATTATTATATGCTTGCTTAGAAACAGCCATTTCCCTTGTCTTTCTATACATGTAAGAAACCCAGTATTTTATATGCTAAATCTACTTGTGATCTATAATTTTCTTCCTGTATGTTATGCCTTCTAGATCTTTGGTTGGGTGTTGGGGTTTTTTTCTCACTTTTCTCACTTTTCTCACAGTTATTTTTCGAGTCTGTAACTGTGTAACCATGTAAATCGTTTCTGAACGTGAAATACAGGTATCTCAGATGCCTCAAACACAAATGCTTTTCCAGTAAAGCACACAGATATGCGATAAAGGTTTATGAATTGCTGACTCTTTCAACTTCTTATTATGTGGTTGGTGATCATAAGCTGCAAGTCCATAATACGCTATTGGTGCACACTGTCACATGGAGAATTCAGGTTTCTTTAGAATTTTGGGTTTTTTAGTGCATAAAACAGTCTGCAGAAATGGTTGCCTTGCTGTTAGGAATTGCATGGTGTTGGGATGCTGCTGTTAGTGCTCTGATGATATAAACAAAATAGAGCTAATCTATATGACCTAAGAGGGAGGGAGCTGACCTCACAAACATCAGCGAATTTCTTCTCACAACAGTCCTGGGAGGTAGGAAGTTGTATTATTACTATCCCTGCTGAGTATCTATGGCACAGAAAGATTAATTGATTTGCCCAAGGTCATGGAGGAAGTGAGAGGCAGAGATGGAATTGCATCCAGATATTCTGCATCCTGGTTAGATACCTTAAATCACAGGACCATAACCCCTTAATATTTGTGATTTTTTTTGTTTTGTTTAGCTAGGTTTTTTTCCTCTGGTGTTTTAAAAGCCTTTTTTGGCCTTTTTACAGTCCTTACTGAGTGTGCCTTTTGTCCTAAATAGAAACTTAGTGAAAAGGTTTTTTAGGGATTTCAGGTTTAAGTGCCATCTATTCTTTCATATATATTAATTCTAAGATTATAGATAGTTGCACTTTGTTTCATCCAGTAAATCAGAATGCTGAAAATGAAATATAAGCAAAATACTTTTTTTTTTTAAATTAACATATTTCTCCCTCAATGTTTTTGTGGGAGAGAATTCATCACAATAAATGATTAAACTGTCAAAAGAATATTAGCTGTTAGTGGCATGTTGATTCATTATATGCCTTCATATGTTTGGAGTCATTGTGCTCCACAGCGAGCAGGAGATGGGGCTGTCCAAGGGGAGCACCACAGTGACCATTAGCAGTTGATTAAAAGGGAAGTATATGCCATGAGGAACTGCTCATAAATTATGTCCTTCCAGCTGGAGTTTATCTGTGTAAAAGGAGCTGCCGGCATCCTTATTTGTTCATTTGGCTTCTGAAAGTGCATGTAGTCAAAAACCATCAGGTAGTAGACTTTGTGTCTGTGCATACACTCGCCTTGTAGCTACTGCAGGTACATGGGCTTCTCGTGGGGGGCTTCATCCCACCTTGAGCCCTGTAAGAGACGAGGACACGGGGCAGGTGGTGGGACCAGCCCTGTCTTGCCCCCGAGGTCGGGCTGCTTGTAGGACCATACAAGAGGTTCCGTCTTTCCTGTCGAGGCAGTGAATGATTTGGTTACGGGGAAATCCGTGTTCAGTCTTCGTGGTCAAAGTGGGTTTTCAATCACTAGACCAAGACACGCACTTAATATATAGAGTGCCTTGATGTGGTGCCCTGCTTTGCCACAGACACGTTTGAACCTCAAAGGCATCCCATGGCTCTATAGATGTTAGAGAACAATAATGTCAAATGATTTTTTTTTTTCCTTCATTCAGTATTTATATTCGATTTCCCTTTACACTAAAAAGAAAGTTACATGAAGCGAATTCATGTCAAAGGTGTTTAACGTATGTGAAGGAAATGAAGCTTGGATTTCAAGCAGTGATCAATGAAGTATAGTATTGTATGATCATTACTGAGCAATAAAGCAGGAAAGGAATTATCACAAGGATGTATATGCCATTCATCATACCCTTTTTAATACCTCTTTTTCTTGCTTGCTTTCTTTTTATTGTCTCCTATGTTTCATATCCTTTGATCCTCTATATGGGAACGAAGTTCCCTCCTCCTCTCTGACATTTTCACCTACTGTTATACAATGCCAGCTTAGAAGAGTACTTCAGGGGAAGAAAGTCTACGTACTCTGTGGTTTAAAACTTTGAATAGAATTAAAATACCTTGTGCTGCAGGTGTTGTAAATTTTGTGAGAAGTACCGCGATGTTGTGTTTATTCTGAGTGCTGTCAGAAAGTCAGTGGCTTTGCTGAAAAACAAACATATTGAAAATCAGAATGGAACATCAGCATCATATTTTTTTTTCTCTGGATTTGCTGTAAGTGAAAAATTTCATAGTGTCAAAACATATTTTACCTTACTTGCTATGGGAGGAGGACAGAGGCATCAGAGTTTCTTTAATTCTGTTTTCTTTGTGCCCTGATCAGTGATCAAGATTGCCAAATGTTTATCCCTGTATATCATATAAAAGTAATTAATGACCTGTAAGGATGTATGTAAAGAGGCTTGAGAGCCAGAGATAAAAGAAGCAATGCTATAAGTGTCCTCGTATGGCCTCTCAGGCCAACCGTCCCCAAATTGTGGCACACTTTGCTCAGATCTGATGTTGCTGGTGTCCACTGAATTTGGACATCGATCCCTGAAGTGCTACATCACGGCAATCCTTTCTGTGGTGGCGGTGTGGTTAATAATAATCACCATCAATTTAGGACCTGCAGCATAATCTTAAGGAATGCAAGCTGAAATGTAAATTATTGAAGTATCTGTTTGCCGGTGAGCAAATGCACAGGCCTGTGCTCAGAGGGAAGGGTGACTCAGCCGCATTCTTCAATTGATGTATCAGGCTTCAGTGACATCCTAAGATTTGATGACAAGTCTATTAAGGAGAAAAAAAAATAGTAATTTATAATTTCTGGGATAAATACTTACTATTATACCCTAGAAGGTTGGGTTTGTTTTTTTCTTTTTTTTTTTTGGTGGTAAATAGCATTTAAAAGATATTTACAGTGTTATTTCAAGTGAACAGAACTTTGAGGAATCTGCCTTGAAATGTTCTTAATTAAGATGCAGAGAAATTTATCTCAGTGCACTGTGTAGATATTAATCAGCGTAGGTGGAAAATGGGAACATACATGATTAGTGATAGTATTTTACCTTCAGACCTTGAAAACAGCTTAAAATGAAACACTCTTAAATCCCCTGTCACCCCCAAACAATATAACACACCATTTTGACTCTCTAATTACCAAGCCTAATTTGTTAATTTCAAAGGGGAGCACAGCAGCCTATAAAGGCTCGCAGGACTCTTTTGAAAAGAGCAATGCGGTATAATTAAAATGATCAAGTGGATCTAATTCTGGTCGGGGAGGGTGGGGGAGGGAGATGTCTTCCCTCATAAGGTTACTTCAAATTGAATTGGAGTTGGCATATATAGCCTTTAATGAGGTAACATCCCCAGATAAAACATCTGACTTGCTGTTTATTTTAGTCTACGTTTATTTGCAGGCTTTTATAGGAAGAGAGCTCTGTCTAATGGTCCTACCAGCCCCAGTGTTGCTTCCAGCCCAGCGACTGGCCTTCTGCACAGCTTTTGGGAGAGCAGCATGTTCTCCATGGCAAAATTGGTTTATGTACATTTCTGATGCATCCATCACTGACAATTACGCTTGAGAAAAAGGCAAAAAATGCAGAAGTGATGCTCCCTGCATCCCTTTCCATGGGTGGTGGTGTTGAAAGCGTTGAAAGAGGACATTTCCTTCCGCTGTTTCCCTCCATGGGGTTACTGTGTCCTCGCCAGGGTTAAGCTTCAGTCAGATTTCAGACAGAATTTTCCTAGTAAATATTTTCCACCTTTTTTTTTTTTATTTCTGGGATAATACAGATGTGATTTCCCAGTGGACATCCATCTTCCAAAATGTTCATTTAGGGGCTTGATAGCGCCTGGCTTTGGTGGGGGAGGATGGGTTTTGGGGGTGGGTTTGGTTCTTTGCTGGTTGTTTCTGGAGTGAGGGGGTATTGGTTGGCTTGGTTTAGTGTGTGTCTCCCCCCTCTCCCCCCCAACTTGAGTTAATGAATAAGCATCATTCTGAAGCTTTAAACTGCTATATGAATATAGTTCTGTCTCTTCTGTGTTAAAATGATAAATGCCTCATCTGGATAACTTCCTAATCAAAACACTTTGACTACAGTAGGAGGCTTCTTGTTTTCTTTTAACTCTTCTGGGTGTTTTATCTTATAAAGCCCTGTAATAATAAAGCCATATGAATCCTCAAATTATTATTCATATTCCTCAGTGTGCCACAAAGGAGGCATTACGGAGCTTTGCATTTTAAAATAAAAACATTCTCTGAAGAGGATGAAGTTTCTGTAGCGAAAAGCCCACGGCAGGAGAACATGGGGGAGAGGGACGGAGCGGCTCCTCAGGAGATGAGTTTTGGGGGGAAACGGTGCTGCTCCCCTTTTGTTTCTGAGCAGACCTTTGCACCTCCACCCCCAGCCTGTTTGGGGCCATCTCCTGGTGGAGTGGTTGGGCTGTGATTAATTGATATTGGGGTACCGAGGAGAGAGAAGTGAGTGCCTGACGGGCGCTTCCATTCCTCACTTGGTGGCGGTTCTGCAGGGAAAGGCAGTACGAGTTCCACGACCCGTTGGTGTCACCTGGGAGAGCAGAGGTTAATGTTTCAAAGGAGGAAGAGAAGCTGTTTGTATGCAAGTGACATCGAAAGGAGATATGAATATTTTAATACCCGTGGTCCAGGCCGGTGGGCGGTTCTACCAGCACGTGTTCCATTTGGGCTGGACCCCTTCTGAGTGCCAGTTGTCTGGGCTGTGCAAACATAGCAGAGGTCTAAGTTAACAACTGCATTATAAGGCTCCTCTCTTCCTTTCCTCATGTACGTAGTAAAACTTTTATAAAAGTAGAGGCCAGAAGGAATTTCGTAATGATACGTGGCCTTTTATCATAATCATCTTAGCAAGCCACTGTCGCCTGAGACGTCTAACGCGATTGTAAATTAATACTGTGTTTCTTATGCAGATGGGCAAAACTACCAGTGTCTGTAAATGTGTGAGGATTGTTCCCAATATTTTTTTATTTCTGTTTATCTTGAATGTTAGCAGTATTTGTGACACAAAAAAGGACACCCCCCTTCTTATGGGGTGGGGGTTTTTTTTTCCCTTTCTTGGCTTGCTTTTATTGTATCACACTCAAGTTAAAGAAACGGCAATTCTGTGTACAGCATTCTGAAATGATTACTTGCCCACTGCTCCGTAAAAAGATGAGATAGGTATCTGCAGTGAAACAAAAGTAAGAGAGAAGAGTATTAGTAAATATTTCTAATATGCTAGTCCTGCATCCACCAGGCATTTAGTAGAAACCTTTGATGTCCAGCGTTCTCCAAATTATTCGTATAAGATGTTTGAAAAGAAAAGAAGCACAGTTGGACAGAGATGGAAAGTGCAAATTATGAAACAAAAGTAGAAAATATATCTGTATAATTCAGTAGATTCGGTGGATTTATAATTTGGTTGTAGATCTATAATTCAGCGAAATGTAATTATTTTCTCTATCCTGTATTTGTTTTCATTTCTTGTGTGCAGTTGGATGTAGGTAATAACAAGCATAATGATGAGAACTCTGCTTCTTAATGGTGTAAAGCTGGTACTTGTTGATAGGAAAAATGCCGTGTAAAACAAGTAGATTACACCAACATTTGAAATCTTTTTTTTTTTTTTTTTGATTGTTTCTTTAACATGTCTAGCAACTGCTGAGCCAAGTATGTAGAAGCCTTTACCCTCCTAGGTCAGATTCCAGCAAAGCCGTGTTGCTTTTATAGAATAATGCCATACGGCAAACTGACTCAGCTTTAAGCACTGCATATGGTCCCGAGGGGAGAAATTACCCATCCAAATGACGGGTGGATGGCAGGCAGGCAAGTTCGGATGTAGCTGCAGTGTGCTCATATTCTGTTTCACTAGGGCTGCAAACATTCAAAATAGCTGCTTGGTGTATTTGAATTTGATCCTCGTAACAGTAAGGAGCATGAGGGGATTGGAAATAAAATAAGAACAATAGCTGTTTCTCTTTACGCTGCTTCTGTAAAGTACTTCTGATACATTGAAGGGAATTAATGTCTTTTGGCATGGTTTATTTCATTTTCCAGAGTTGGATCTGGTAAGTGAATGGGAATCAAATACAATTATAATAGCTCGTTTCTCTTTCCTAAATAAAGTTTGGTATGCTCGTATTAACTCATATGTCAGTAGTTGCTTAGTTCACATGAGTAAAAATCAGTTTATAATAGCGAGGATTTTTGACTTTATTTTTTCACACTGGAAGTTTTCTTGGGAACCTACAGCAGCAAAAAATCCTGGTTGGGTTTCAGTCCATATCAAAAAAGTAGAATAGCAGAAAGTGAATTTATACATTCTGTGCTTTGAAAGAAACAAGAAGTAAATATCACGCACTAAATGAGGTGTTCCAAAGCAGAGAGAACATTTTGAGGAAGAAAACAGCCATTTTGTTAATTTGACAATTCTATAACAGATACTGTAATTACCCTGAAATTTGAATAAAACTAGTAATGTTGTTTGAAAAATTCATTTGCTGAAGTTCATTAGTGGTAGCTGCCCTGCAGTCTTGTAGTGCTCAAACACTTATCACTTGCCCTACCTCTTTGGTTTGTTGGCTTGTTGGTTGGTTTGTTTGTTTGTTTTTTAAATAACTTTTCGACCTTCTTGCTGTACAGTTACAATTTGGGTGAGCTGACAAGGTGCTCGTTGGTTGTTGTCTAAAGGAAATTACGGTTCAGTGAGAGGCAGAGCCAGTGCGGTCGCTGGAGGACTAAGGCTGGAGTCGGGGTGTTGGGTGGAGAGCTGAGACTTTGAGCGTGAAGAAGGCAGTGAAGTTCTTCCAGGAGAAAGAGATAGGCTTACATGCATTTTAATTTCCTGCCCATCCAGTCTTCGTTTTTATAAGCAGGCAGGCTGACAAGTAAAACCCTTGGGTTCAGTTGCGTGTGTAGCAGTGTTGTCTCCTCCCAAAATCTTGGAAAGTGTAAAGATGGTACCCTCTATACTGTTTCACATTTTCTAAGAATTTCTCTGGATGTGTGAGTAGTATTGAAATATTAAAGAACTTACATCATGCTAATCTATTGAGGGACAGTATATAATGTGCTAGTCCTATTGCCTTGCATTTTTTAACTTGAAAAACACTTTTTGGATTCCATGTGTGGTATGGAATATTGATCTTTTCAAATCCTAGAATTAACTGAGATTGAAGACATTTCCATTTCTAAAGATTTACACAAAAATGCGAAATTTGTAGGTATTTATAGGGATAACACAGGTTTCAGTGCAAGCTGAGCCACTGTCATCCTCATAATCTTGAGTAAACAACAGAAACATCCTGGAAATTTTATGGAGAAATTGAACTGATTGAAAAAATACTGTGCATTTGGAGCAGCTTTCTCAGTTTTCACTATTCATGAAGGTAGCAGCCTTTTTCTGAAATTTCATATGCTGTATTTCCAGTGAAATAAGCACATCTCTGAAATAATTCCATTGTATGCAAAATACTGTTTTTTAAAAATTTAATCTATTCAGAACAATGTTGTTTATTTTAATAAGCAAAGTCTTCCAGCCACTGAAATATCAAACCTAGACTGTAATAATGATTCAACACCTTTTTTCCCCTCCCCAAGTTGCACGCTGTGCAGTTCTTTCAAGTGCTTGTGGTACATATTATTGTGACTGTAAAGTATTTGGATTCTCTCTGCATCTGTTGTTGCGTTGACCTCCTGTATTATCTGTACCCGTTCTTCTGTGGAAAAAAAAAATTCAGTTCCCTAATTTCAGTATAGCACCAGCTTGAAGTAGTGTATTTTCTGCTTACTGAAGTAAGGCTAAAAGCTGATAAGAGAAGTCTTTAAAATACTATTTTAGACTGAGTACTAGATTATATGCTTGAAAGGAAGCGAATAGGTATCTTTTACTGATGACAACCAGGACAGATGGAATTCACTTTCTAGGCTAACCTAGTTTTTCAGGTTGCTTTCAAAAAAGCACTGCACTTGCAACCATTCAAGGATATTACTGACCAAATCCATGGAAAGGAAATGATTTATATAAAAGGTACAACAATAAATGACTGTTTCAAAAAATAATGCCATTGGGCTTTTATATTTTTTTTCCCCTTAATTTGATTTCATTTACTGCTTAAACCTGCCTGATTGGAACCTAAGAACATCTCTAGATTGTCCTGGACTCTCAAGTATTTTATTTAAATTTCAGACAGATGGCGGAGGGAAAAGAGCGAAGCTTTCTATATAAATTGCAGAATGAGGTGGAGGAATTTCCTAGTTCTGGTTTAATAACTACATTGAAAACCTGTATGTTTTGATTTCTAAGCATTTTAAAGCTCCATTGCCTTACTTAATATCCAGTACTGATGCGTTCATGTATTCATAGATTACTTGATGCTTGTACATACTGGTTACTGTGAACCCTGGGTGACTGGTAACTCCTTCATCTTTCTCACCTTGAGAACAGGCTGGTAATTGTCACAGCTCTTTGTTTGCGTGTCCTGTTTCCAGTCAGGACATACCTAATCAAGATTTTTGTGTGTGTGTGATTTACAGACTCCCACATTTCTGAAAGTCTGGGTACAGTCAGCGTTGCACAAAATGTATTTTCTATTTTTTGGAGAGGCGCTGCTATTTCTTTCTGGAAAAGGCTGGGGACTGTTTGGACTCTGAGTTCTACCACGTGTCTGCCTTCTCTCTCATCATTAGCGGGGGCTGGAAGAAGGCTACTAGTTGCTCTGTACTGTACTGACTGCCTTTGAGCTCTTCTAAGGCTGGTAATATTGTTCCAAAAGTCCAGCAAAATTGGTCCTTTTCAGGAAAGCTTGAAATTGCTAATTCCTGAAGTATCTTGCATAAGCAATAAAGCCAGGCTATTGTATGTTTTCAGGGAAGAATCATCCTGGAAAAGCTCATCTCTCTCTGCACATATTCTGACATCCTCTGATTGTCTACTGACAATCCTGCACTGTTGGTGGGTCTTCCTGATTTCTGCCTTACCCTGCTATGTGGTCCTCACCTTCAAGGTGTTCACACAAATGCTGGACAATTGTGCTGCCAGTCCTCCATCAGATAATATCTAGTATGTGTTACCTAGAGGATGGGATCTCAAGGAGATTGCTTTGATGGTTGAGAGAACTATGAGCCTGATGTCTGGGCTTGGTGTTGAATTCACAATAAGGTTCTTGTGTGTCTGTTCGTAGAGAGCTCATTTATTACCAATATTAGTAATTCCCTTTTGGACAGGCAGAATGACTATTCACTGGAACATGAGCATGCTTTTCAGCTCGCTTCCTCGCAAGCTTTCCAAGTTGATGTTTCCTGTAAGAACTTGGTACCTTTGTCCCAGCAGTAGGGACTGACTTGAGTAACCGCCTTCTTTGCAACGGCCGTGACAGAGTTCTTGAGAGAGGAACATACTTTTATATAAACTTTTCTTCTTACCAGGAGGCTGAGAGAAATTATACCTTGAAAGATACATTTCTGGTGCGTATGGTTTGCATTTAGCTGACCACAGATTTCAGTTTGGGGAGGTGAAGAGCTGATTTGAGCTGAAGAATTATGTAGTGTCTTTTAAGCACATCAGGAATCTCTGCCTTGACGTTTGCAAGCTCTGTGCTGCTCAAAGGATCCTCCTCATCTTGAAGCAGGGGTTGCATGAATGTCCTCTCTTGCTCTTGGTTGTATGTCTATACAAGTAATCCAAGCAAGGGTCGCAGGACATCTTTCCTAAATTGGGTGTCCTTCTCTGTATTGGACATATTTGAACCTTTCCATTCCAGGTAAAGAGTAAATAACATCAACTTTGGTAATCACCTCTTTTAAAACTTACCTGTTTAGAGGTTTGGAAGAGCCAAACCCCTCCAAAACTCCACCCCCCAAGGACCAACAGGAAAGGGGAAAGGGCTGCTTATGCAGTCGTAAACAGGATCCATGTTCCCACTGGCTGTTGAACTTGTTTGTGAACATAGAAAGGTGGAAAGGCCAGGACTGATAGTAAAATCCGTTTCTCTCTATGGACCTCTTGAAAGGCAGGTATAGTAGGCACTGTTTTGCTTCAATCAAAAAAGCACTCCTCCCATGCTGTGCCTTAATCCTAGTGAAGAGCCCTGAAATTATCCTAAGTGTATAGGGCCCATAAGGCAAACTTTCTTAGGACGCTGAAGTAGGAGAAAAAAAACAACCAACCAACACCCAAACACTCCTTTTGCATCCCCTTCTGAAGGCTAGGGAAAATCAGAATTTATGTTATTTAAAGACATGGTTCTGTGTCAGTGGTGCACAAGGTGCTGGGCCTCCCCTAACGTTAACATAAAATACCCATCAGCTGCATCTACTTCATCTCCTGTAGGCTGAAAAAGGGGGAGGATTTGTGTTAAAAATAAAAAAAAAAAAGAAAATAATAAACCCAGAGATGTTTCCACTGGTTGATCTGTGTGTCTGTTCTGTGAGCATTTGTTAGTGCTGACATTTCCCCGTGTGAATATTTTATGTGGGCATCATATGGTGGCCAACACTTGACTTTGCTTTCCTGGAGCTGGTAGATTTTACCTGTTTTGCTCAGACTGTGATTTTTTTCTGGCATGAGAGAAGGAACAATACTGTTGATGGGTGCTGTAGCAGTTTGCTTTCCTGTGGAGCTACGAAGGCTTGTAAGAGCTGAGTATAATCCACGTAGCTGCTTTGCTGTTCCCAGCCTCTGTATTTTTAGACTGTGGCTCTCTGTAAATTCCATCCAGGCAGTATCACTCAGATGCAGGGTATGAAAAAACCTTCTTACCAAATACATATTTATTTTTTTTTCCTCAGTCTTCCATTTCCATCCATACAAGGACCTTTTTTTATGGTCAGCAAAACATTGGGCATTTGTGCTAATGTGTGTTGTGCCTTTTGTGTTTCAAGATTTTAAGCTGTGGGGTATTTTTAGAGTGAAGAGGTGGGCAAGAGCTTTGTCTCCTGTTCAAATAGAGAGGTTCAGCGTATGGTTTCACTAGTTACAGATTTACCACAGGAAGAGGTAGGTAGGACTAGCAGATTTGTTCTAGCATTGTCCTAAATATTTAGAAAAATAAATGACAAAAAAGGGGGAAGAAACTTGAAATTTCTGAGTGGTTGAGACAATTTATATAAGGAGATTTAAGCTTCGGAAATGTAAGGAAACACGTGCATGTTTGCCTGAGACAATATAAACCATAGAAGAAGCAGAAATAAATCTTTGAAGTGTAATTGCAAGGCAGTCTTCCCCCATTTAATTGATATTTAAACATTGGCTAACATGGATCTTTGCCATTTAACTGACATTAACAACCTTGGTTAACTTGGTTTTGAGCTTTTTATTTTATTACGCTGGTTTGTTTGTTTTATGTTAATTTCACTTTAGTGCTTGGATCCTTGTAAAATACATTTTTTTTTCTTTTCAAAAACAAACATCAAACATCCAGAATATCTGTTTTGTTTTAATATTTAAACATTTACACACATCTTGGGCATAATTGTATATGCATTTTATAGCATGAAAAAGTGAACCATATTGATTGTAAATCCTAAACATCTGCACTGCAAACCAAAACCATACTTTTTTGTGCACCTTGCTTTTTCTAAGTTTTTCTTCTCATCATACTTAAAATATTTCATTTTTATTAAGTAATTGCTGGCATTATTTTTGGCTTATTCCACACCTATTTTTATTTTTATTTTATTTCTTTAAACAGTTCTCTTTTTTTCTCCCCATCTGTTCTCTGCGTCGATAAATTGCTTGGAATAAACACAGCTTAAAACAGGATTTTTTGACCACAAGTCTGTGGCTGCTACAATGAGGGGGGGATGTGCAGTGGGTGGCGTGGAGCAGTTGAGATGGTTCTACTGGGACAGAGTGAACTCTTCAGCATCCCTGTCCTCCCAGCTCCCTCCTGCAGGCGCACCACCAGGCACACCACCCTACTGTAGGGCATGATCTTGCAATGGGTTCCCAAATCCGTCATTACTGATGGTAGAGACATGGTCACTGTTGATACCTTGCACTTGTCACTGTAGCCCTCGACAGAGGAGGGAAAATGCCTCCTGGTACATGGTAACTTGTTCAAACACCCATGCTTTGCTTTCCAGGGCTGGGCACTGGAATTTAGTTAGATGGCTTCTAATTGTCCTTGGAGTAGGCAAATAGAGAAGTGTTTTCTGTCCTGAACACCATGTACCACCTGTACTGCATTATGTCAATCAGCTCGTAATGACAGTGGCAGCTATATTTTAGATTCATTAGAGTACCATTGGCAAAAGATTCCCCCCACTCCAAGTGAGTATTCTGGTTTTTCTGTAAAGCAATCCATATGTTTACTTCTCCTTGTTTTAGCAAGCTTTGTGAGTGTCACAGTGTTTTAATCAGCTGGGAAAGTGTTCACTGCAAAGGAAATGACTGCACATAAAGCTTCTTCATGTCAGCAACATTCTACTGCCTCAGGACACCTGGATGTGGTGCTCATCATGCTGTCCAGTGGGAAGAATGTTCCAAAATTTGCCAAGCAGAAGAACTAAATACAACCTAATTTCTTTTCTCTCTGTCCAGTCATTGTCTTTATCCACCAGTAATCTCAACTGCGCTTGAATTTCCGATTATATATTTGCATTTTCATTCAATCTTTTACCACCTGTTCTCCACCCAGAGTTTTGTGGGGTTTGGGGTTGGGTTTGTTTTTTTTTTTTGGTGATCATGTGTATGGATTCTCGTATACAGCTGTAGTCACAAGGCACAGTGAACTTAGAGGGAGAGAGAGAACATCAGTGTGCTGCCACTGCTCATTTGTTGTATGGTTTAGTTGTGATGGAACATCTGATGAAGTTGCCACACAACGGAGCAGCTTTAGAGCTGCCTGGAGAAATTTCATTCTCTGTCATTTCTCTTCCTTTCCTCCTTGTGATCTTCCACAAGCTTAGTCTCTTAAACTGACACAAAAAGCCTGTTTCCATCCGTTTAGACACTCAAGCATGAGGACGTCATGTTTGGACATGTTCAACTAGCTGTTGTAGCAGAAGAGTGATAGAAACCAAGGACCACTGTAGGCAACCAGATCATGTAGGCCTTTTTGTGGGTTGATTGAGCTCAGTCTTAAAACTGGTTGCCTTACCCACACCTGCTCTGCTCTGTTTGGGTAGCTGCTCCAGTATTTACCCAAACCCATCTCTTCTGTGGTTTTGCTTTTCTTTTCTATACATTCGTCTTTGAAGTAGACTATCTGCAGCCTTCACTGTGAGCTGTTGCCTGTCAACACTAATTAGGCTTTTGTAACAAGTAGGAATTAGAGTGCATCTGGACTTTGAGCATTCTAAGTGATGCAACTGTGTTGGTCAACGCTGGATGTTTGATGTGTCAGTAGGTGAGAGCTACTATATTTTTTTGTTGTTCCTCTGTTCTTGTTTCCACGTGAAGGGTGTGTGTTCCTCTGCTGAATTTGCTGGCTATATTTGTTAATGCTGCCATCACACTTAACTAGGTCAGCGTCCTGCAAACATACGTTACGTGGCATAAAATGTGTGGATGTACAGACGTCTCCTGCACTTCATACCCCCTCTTCCCTCCGAGATCCAAAACAAAACCCCCAAACTCCTCCATTTGAAGTTATTTCCTTGTGGCGGTTTTGATAAATTCCTTCGATTTTCTCTGTGTTGTGGAATTCTAAAAGTGAATGACTGAGATCAACCGATGACACGTTTCTTCAGAAATCACTTAGTCATGGGCGTTGAGCTCAGTCACGTATCAGAAACTACATTTATAAATGACACATAGAATTCATAAATATGTTTATAAAACATGGGGTTCAGGCTTAGCTGATGAAGTCCCACAAGTGTCAGTGTGGAAACCTAATCACTATTTACCTTCTTTCTCTGGTCTTTATCTGGTTTAGAGGGTGCTTTATGTAATTAACTCTTTTTTTTGGTCTTTTTTTTTTGGCGATGAACAGCTTTTTCTGTTGAAAACATTTTTTGAAAAACTGTTTCTTTTTATAAATACAGTATTTTCAAATGCTCTTTATTTACACTTTAGATGCCTGTATTTTTATTTAAGTATTGCTTTTGATTTTGAACATATATAGGAAATTTTGCTGTTTCTGGTCTGAGACTTAGAGTTACAATAAATTCTTTTATGCTTACTGGAAATCCTTAGTGAGAACTAGGTTTTATTTTTTAGGAGATACTTGGTAAATTTTGTATACGTTTTGATGTAATTTGCTGAAGCAAAGTCAATTTGTCTTTCGAAATAGGTACTGGCCACTTTTGCTTTTGGAGTTGGACACTGCCTGAATAGATTTGTAGTCTTGTTTTCCATCTACTGCAGACAGTTACTTCATTTAATTTTTGGAAAGTGCATCATAAGAAAGCTGTCCTCAATATGTGCGTATGTTAGAGTACAAAAATCAGTGTGTTTAAATGTAAATAAAATAGCCAGTGTTGAGCTAGATGAATAATTTATAAACTATTCCAGATATCTTGACTCAATGAAAGTTCAAACAAGTTTCATTGCAGTACTTATTACTAGCTTTCTTTTTTTCAATGTTGTGTTTTGATTTTTATGCACTAAGTATGTTTTCAAGGTGAGGAAGTTATGAAACTAGTTTGAAGCTGCATTAACTGTTTGGGATCACTGGCAGAAAACAAAAGTGCTGATGTAAAGATTTCTTGGTTGGTAATAAGGTTGATTTTGAGTTCTAATAGAAATTTACCTATGAAAATATAAATTAAAGTTGATACTCCCCATGGTGCATAAGTGTAACTTGTGTAAATAAAATTCTAGAGACTTTGTTTGCTCAAAGATAGGCAGCTTTTTTGAGTTGGAAAATTTTTTCTCCCACGGTGAAACAGCTTTAGACTTAGGTTGGAATATACTTTTATGTGACACCAACTTTCAAGAAGCAAGAGGGGGGGGAAAATTGAGGCTTTTACGTACCAGGCGGGCAAATTGTAGCATTTCTTTCTAAATATTGTTCACATTTGTGCTCACAGAAAAAGAAGTGAATTGTAGACTCCCGAGATGTAATATGAGAGAAACTATGTATATTGATATGTGGTGTCTAGTACAAAGTCCCTAGCAATGAATGCAAAGGCTGCCATTGACTCCGCTGGGCTTTTATCCGGCTGTATAACAATCTGTTAAGAGAGTTTCTCTCTTAAATAGAAGCGGTGTGATTTGCTTTTTTTATACTGCTGTGTGTAAGTGTAGCACGTACTTCAGTGTGGCATAGTCAACAGTAAAGCAGTGCTGGGTTGTTGGTTTTTTTTTTTGGCAGTAATTAGGTATTTTCTTTTTTAAGATGATTTTCTGTTTCTGTGATTTTAAGGATTTTTAATTTTCACGATTATGAATTACAGCAGTAAAAACCACCAGTGTTTTTGGTCTTGTTGCAACCCTTTGTCTTGGACAAAATACCAGATGAATCTGGAGTAGGCACGGGCTTCGTGATTTACGAGTCAAATGGACAGTATCTGCCTCTTCCAAAACATGATGCTGGATCAAGCTGGGGTCTGCATTTTTTTTTTTTCAATATCTGTGACTTTTATATGTATAGATAGCCCAAGAAAAAATTAGTTTGAATTAATCTCTGCAGTTTATAGTTTCTTCTTTCTATCTCGTACTACAGCCCTCATGTATGCAGTTTTAATGCCAGCAGATAATTCAGTTCTGAGGGAAACAAGTGTCCTCTGTCAGAAATTCAAAGAAAACCTGAAACAGTTCACCACAAGTGTCTTCCCTGCAGTAAACCAGCTTGCTCTTCCAGGGTGGCCAGCGTGGTGCCTCTTAACCGCAGCAGTGTCCCCCAGCCAAGTCACATGTATTTTTAAATGTGTGGGTTTTGCCCCCTTTTGCCTGTTTTGTGTCTGCTTTGGTGCCGGCCGCACGGGCTGTGGCAGGAGGCTTTTCCAATGGGCTCCCATCTGTCGGGGCTGATAAAGCCTGCGGCAGCTGGCCGGGCTGGCCGCTAATCCATTCATCCCGCAGATGGATCAGAAGGTGGCCCGTCCCTTCTCAGAGGCAAGAGGACCTCGGGAGAGCTGCCGTAGCCCCCCGAGCGGTCCCGCTGGACCCACCAGCGAGGATAATGATGGGGCTCGGGCAGCCCGAGGAGGGCATTGTGCTGGGGACAAAGCCAGTGGTGCCTTCCCGGTTCGAAGTGCTGGCTATGGGTGGGAGATAGTTATTAATGGGTAACTGGGGAAGGAATTGTGAAAGTCCTGGAATATTCTCTTGCCTATGGCGTGCAGGCTGCCGAGCGGAGTTCGCCCGCTCAGAGCTCCAGATGGCACCGACGACTGTGAGAGACCACGGCTGTACGTGATCTTTCCGACTGTTTTTCGGTGTAGGCGTATTATTGCTGTTACAAATAATTTATGAGTGTAGTGGTTATTTAAAACCCTGTAGTAGGTTGTGTTTCCCTCCCCTGATCCAGGCTGCAGAGCCTGTTAACTGAGAAAAGTAGCGAGATGATTCCTGCCCTAAAAAAACTTACAGCGTTTTGTGCACAAAGCTGTCGTTGAGGCTGGAAGGTCTGAGAGGAGGATTGCTGAGAACGGGGAATACAGCAGAACATAAAAAGTTCAGAGAGAGAACAGGAATAGAGAGCTGATGGGGAGCATAGACTTGGCCTCGGAGCTGAAAAACTGTAAAATGGGCCAGCAAGTTAAGACCTTGTAGGTAGGTGAGGGATGTGACTCTTCAGTAATCTGTTAGAAGTAGTAGTTCTTTCTTGTATTAAAGAGCACCTGAACATTTGGGGATGCTTGTGACACGTGGGATGACCAAGCATCTCAACAATAAAACCAAAAGATGTAGGTGGGGAGCGATTCACTGGCTGGTTCCCTGGTCAGAAAAAGCAGCACATCCTCAGCTACCACATCTCTCTTGCAGCGGCATCATTGCGTAGCTTTTCTATTTATTTGACGACTTCTCTAAAAAAAAAACAGAACAAAACCCAAAGCTAAGTCCCGGAAGTCAGAAGGTAACTAAACAGCTCTAGAAGAAATTGGTTCTCTCCCCACAAAAGAAGTGCCTGCGAGTTTAACAGAATGCCGGTCTAATGATGGCCATTGGTCACAGCAAACACCTCTGGGCCTGTCCAGGAGCAAAATGGACACACTGCTGCTGCTTGATTTGATTCCCCGATTGATGGCTGACATGACCTTCAGTGCATATGACACGTTAGAAGGTGCAGGCCGCAGCAATTTGAACTGACACGGAGGATGCAGCATAAACAAAACAAAAACTGCTCAGAGCCCTGTCACAAGCTTTTTACACCAAAGTTTTGTGGCAGAAAGTTGCAGAGGCTACAAGAAAAGCAGTATCATTTTCGAAACTGTCTTTACTTGAACTGAGACAGGGCTCATCTTCAGATGAATTGCTTTAAAAGCATACATATATGAATACATATACAATAACAGAAAATAAATGGATTTTTTTTCTCCTTTCTTATCATGAGACCACTCTTCAGAAGCTGTATTTTAAATGAATCATTGCGTGAAGTCCTCAGAAGGGAAGAGACAGTTGTACAGGAAGCATAACACAAGGAATTCAAAATCTCAGAGAAGAACAAGGTTAGGAAAATCTCAGGGTTGTTTTGTACCTGAGCGATGAGCTCTGCTCAGGTTTGCTTTAAACACGAAAATCTACCTAAAGTAGCTACATGGCAGTCCAGACTTACACAAACAGTTAAACTCTCAATACATTAAATACACTGTGGAAACATGGATAGATGAAACTGAATGTTAGATAAAATTGGATTTGGCATAGTAAATTTATATAGACTTTTTAGGCCTGTGCTATTTCTGTGGGACGCTGTTCTGTTTTGAATCTAATTTTAGCTCGGAGAGCTCATTTGATTTCCTTTTTCACATCCATATGTGCTCATATGGTGAATTTATAGTCTCTTTACTAGGTTTTCATTATGTTAACTCTAATTATTATAGCGCTATGGAAGCAGTGCCGTAGTTCATACTGAGATACAAGTTCTTGCATTTAGTCAGCAGAAGTATTTTTTGTTTAGTTAAACATTGCGATATCAGGACTTGGGAGTTCAGAACAGTAAATTTTTGGGGGGTATGTAAACGGGCACAAGAAGGCGGCATGGTAAAAGCTGGTCATAACAGAACTGTTTTCTAGATGAAACAAATAATTTGGAATTTACTGAAATTAACTGAAAGTCAAACTTAGTATGGAAAGAGAATTAATAGGAGAATAGTCTGCAGATGTTGAAAGACACTATGTTAATAAATTTTAAAAAAATCTGAAAATATCATCCTAAAAATACACGTTATCCTGTTCCCTTTTTAGTGATTTGGTGGCTCCCGGTACATCTTTACATATGTGTGCATGAGGTCCTTCCCGTTGGGCTTGTCCCTGTTCCTTATTTGTCATTATCTTCTGTCTTTAAGGTGAGAGTGGAACAGGAGCAGCAGCTCTGACAGTGCTTTCTACTTGGATATCAATGCCAAGGATTACATTTCAAGTGCTTTGTGAAATGCCATGTACTGTGGAGAGTCGTTCTGAAAAGTACAGGATTTATACAAATACAGCTTGACAGTTACGTGTTTCTCTAAAAATACTGGCTACTTTCTCCTTACATCACTTGTCCCCCTGACTCAGTGGTGTTCCCCTCCCCAAGGCGTTGGTGTGAAATGGTGTGTCCAAGACTCCTAGATCTCTCTTGGAGAGATGACACAAGATTGGAAGGGGCTCTCCCAGGAGCCCATGGTAGAAGCTACTGGAGATGGGTTTAGCCTGAGAGGGGATGGACACAGAAGCCAGGGGATGAGACAGCTTCAGGAGGAAGCCTGCTGGGACAGAGGAGGGAGGATGGGAATGTTTTGGGCTTTGATGAAGCCCAAAGTGCTTCTTGAGGAGAAGGGTTTGAGCCATGATCCAGCAGCAGAAGTTTGTTTAGAAAATGGAGGTGAAAATGTGGAAAGGCATGGTGGAGCACAGTCACCAACCTTACTGATTAAGGAGAGATAGAGATGAGATATTAGTTGATGAAGTTGCCAGGTAATTTAATTTCCTTCCTGTGTTGTGGGAGAATAAATTGCATGTCTGTTGCTGAGGTCTTCTGTACGATTGCTTTCTGATATTGGATAATTCTTCTTTGCAGTCTCTGGCCTTGCAGATGTTTCTACAAAACCTCTCCCAGTTGCACCGCCACCAGCGCTTGTGTCCCAGGGCTTTTACTGAGTTGTTTTGTGACCTGCCATGCACTGGCCATGTGGCCTGGCGGTGGTCTTGAGCACTGCCTGCCCCAAGATTCCCACCAAATACAGCCTGATGAAGATGGATTTCAGTAAGGAAGTTACCACGTGTTTGCAGTTTGCATCAAGGCAGAATGTAGCATTTGTTACCTATTTTATAGTGGTGTTTTGATGCTCCCGTGTCTGTATGGGTCATTTTTACAGTTGAACTCTGGGGTATGCTACGGATGAGCACTCATGTTGAGTGTACTTCTGTGCCACCACAGCACTCTGTGTCTGGCCTTACAGTTGCTCCTTCCTCAGCAGGATCTGAAAAAAAAAAAAAAAAGTCTTTATCATCAGCTTTTCTTTTGCAATGAAGAAGTAGGTTCAGGGAAATAAAACATAATTGCATAATTTGGTGGGCAGGCTTTGACCTGAGCTTAAAGGCTTAAATGACTAGAAAAACCTACCTATTGCCGTGTTTGTTTGTTTTTTAATTAAAAGCGTGTGAATGGAAGACGTATCCCATCCTGCTGCATAATTAACAAAATGCATTTAAACTGAAATATAATAGACAATATAAGTGGATGAACAGAAGCAGAAACAGCAAGTCTTGCAAGGAAGCCACCCAGGAATTGTGGTGTTTATTGATATTTAAAAGGAAACTAATACAGTAGAAATAGAGTCAGGTTTTAGCCTCAGGCTGAAACACAGATCTTTTCACCATTCACAACTTTTTAGGAGGATCCAATTGTGTCTGCAACATGCCTTTGAGGAAGGACAGACAGAGTGAAGTTGTATGTATCATTTTTATATTACTTATAAAAAAAATTTTTTTTTGGTCTGTAGAAATATAGGCAGCCATATTCTGTTCCAGAAATAGTACTTGTAGTTCAGGTTGTGTGTTTCTAGGTTTGCTTAAAATACCGTCTTCACTTGTCTTTTCCAATCCCTTTTTTTCTGCTGACTTCTTACTCTTCCACCTCCCCTCCTACCCCTAACAAAAAGGGGAAGAGAGAAAAGGTGAAAGAAACCAAAGAAACACAGTTAATTTGCTAATGCTTGTACATTCACTGTAATAAACATTATGATGAGGTCAGCAACACACATAGGCACACTCCTCAGTGATGGAATAGCTCTGCTGGTGGGCCAGATGAGGAACCTTTAAGCTATGATCACAGAAGCTGGTATGAGATGTGTTACTTGGTTCCGCCCAGAGCACATTGTGTTATCTCACTCCGAAGAGGAACCTTCTTGTGTTCTGTTCCCTGGCTGGAAGGTTATGCCCTTACTTAGGAAGTTTTTCTCACGTCCAGCTTAAGCGCAGTTGTTACTGGGAGGCTTTATCCATTTCTGCTTATGCAACATTGGCCTTTCTCTTATTTAGCTGTGTTTCCTCTCATGTTTATCTCCTGATAATTTGAATTTCGGTAGTGTATTTTACTGTAACTTTTTTCATAGGTATGCTTTATCTGTGAGTACTGATGTACATAGAATATAGCAGTCTAATTTTTCTGCAGATTAGGAGTAGCTCTCTGTGCAGTAATAGTTTTGGAAACCATTCATCAAACAACATCCAGAATTTCAGAACTGGTCAGCTTCTGGCATCCTTTTTGCAGTCCTTGATTATTACACTGTTATCTATACTGTCTGATTTCCAAACTGTTAAGATTTATTACACCTTGGGAAATTATGTAGATTAAATGTGAATAAATACATTTTTATATAAAAATCTTCTCGCTTCCCCTGCAGTGATACTGTGTAGTAAGCACATACCAATTTTATCACTGGAGATCGAGTTTTCTGAGGAGCACCCGCAATGTCAGACTCATGAGTCCAGCACACCATTATGAGAAGTTATTCAGGACATGTTTTCTCCACAAAACTTTTTTTTACCCCTGTTTGATTATTTCATTAGAGTTACTTCACAGACACAGTAAATACCTTTGTGATGCTAGGTGGCCATAAAGGTAATTTTCATACACTATGAAGAGTGTGAGATACCTAAACCACATATTTGTTAGAACTGAAGAGGAATAGCAGATTTAAATTTGTTCTGTACTTAAAAAACCTAAACACTGTAATTCACAAGTTCAAATTCAGGATAGTGACCTTGGCTGCTCTGATTCTTGGCTTTTGAGGTAAAAGGCTGGTTCACGTCTTTTGATCTTGAGGTTTCTGGTTTCATACAGCTATGAGAACATCCCGCAGATGCTTTCTTTATCTTAGGATGGGCAAGACCATTTCTAATTCCAAATTGTCTCCTTTTCTACTACAATGAGCACCTCAACAAAGCTGTTCCCACCTCTGGGGAATTCGCTATCTTCTTCACTGTATCTGAACCAAGTGCTTGATGAAAGAATCTTATCGCCTTTCTATAGCAGCTTTTTCTGTATTAAGAGCTGGAGGTATAAAGATGAATGCCAAAAAGCAACAGGTTAGCTCCATCCAGGCTTAAAATATATTGTAGAGAGTCTGGATTCAGTGGCTCAAAGGTCTTTGCGCAGCAGCAAAGGTTTTAGACCACGTGTTGTTTGTCTTGGTATCCTGGCTATTTTTTTCCAATCAATACAGTTCTGTGTAGTCCTTTTGTAGGTTCATAAACGGATGTGAAGCCTAAAATCCTGGAGTTTAGAGTATTTCCTGATTTGTGAGGAATGGCTGGTTCCCTCAGTATGAGGCATCTCCGTTTATGGACAAACTGGTTCACGTCCCAGCAAGGAAGTCTGTTCTTCAGGGCTGGGCAGCCCTAACGCTGGAATCCATTCCTCTGGCTGAGATTGTTTGTGACAGATACTTCATTTTTAACAAGAGAGCACATTTTGCCTGTGAGCACACAGGGTTGAAGGAGCAAAATTTTCTTATCCCTGCCCGTGATGACAAGATCATGTGAAAGGGACAAGCATTTCTAGCTTATTTTAAAAATTATCTTGTTTGTGTGATGATGGGTAAACCCGCCTCCATGTATAACCTTTCAGTTCTCTTTGGCCCACCCTTCAATCCATGAGAATCTGTTTCTTCTCTCATCTTACTGTGAAGGTGATGCTGCATTTGCCCTTGCTTTTTCCAGGAAGGTGGAAGAAATCCAGATCCTTCCTGCTGATCCTTCCCAGATGAGGCTCTGGCTGGACAGGGTGCTCCCGTGTCCCATTCGGAGTTTCTCTGCAAAGTAGTTTTTAATTCCTGTTAAACCCAGCTGTCAACCTGCGTGTTTTTGATCCAAACCACTTGCTTCCAGTGCCAAGGCCCCTCTTCGCATCCCCAATGTCAAAAGGTTCGTTCTTCCTATAGCAACAAAGCAGATCAGTCCCTAAGGATATTTGTAGCGAATAATGAAAGGACAAAGAGCGTAACCATATCCATGTGGAGACTGCTCAACTGGATAATTACATGCATTAAAGTCTCTTATAAGACTGTCGGGGTGGAGTTCCCTTCTGTCATCAGAGCATGCTCAAGCTACTACTCTCGCCTCACTGAGGAATACCACCATTCCTAGTGTTGTCCAAGTACCCACCTGGAACTCTGTCCAAAGCCTCATGGAGCTCATGTCCTATAGGGCACTGCGAGAGGAAGGTCCTGCAGCAGTTCCTTATGAAACATTCTGGGACCCCTACCAGGTTTATGAGCGTGAATGGGGCTTATCCCTGGACCTCTCTCGCATTTGACCTTCATGAATGTAAATACGGGTTTGAAAACAGGTATAACTTACTGGTAACTGATGTTCTTTAGACCACATAGCCCATATGAACGTTCATGTTTTGCATTCCTCTTCTCCCTTCCCTCTCCTGTCTGAAAGTCCTTTTGAAACTCCTGTCTTTGGGATAGAACAGTCGGATTAAAACTGGTGTGGCCCAGAGCATGCTCTGGTTTACAGGCAGAGGGAGAGCAAGGGTATGGGAGGACCACACTGGTGTGCCAGGTAGGTACTGGTACAGGGCATCCCTTCTGGAGGGACAGGGTGTATCCCTGCTGTGGGAGTGGACCTGTGAGCTCTGCACAGCAAAGAACTATGGACTTGCAATGTATAACCTTTCATTTCCCCTGGAAATCTCTCTCTTCTTTGTCTCCCATTATCTTCCATGCAGTTTTTCTGCATTCAGATTTTAAGTTCAGGCAAATCTGTCATCGGTTGTTAAAACGTTCAGTTGATTTTAAAACAAGGTTCTCTCCTGTTCAGAAACACACTGTCCCATTTACTCCAACATGCCTAGCCATGTTTTTAAGCTTCACTCGTGTTCTTCTAAATGAAAATGTCACACTTCCTTTTCTAGTGAACTTGTGAAACTGGTCAAACTAGACTGACACAGCAGCATAATACTACACTCGCTACTTCTTTAGCTTTGTAGACAAAATGCAATCCTAACAATGCCTGTGTCTGGCTCAGGGTAGATTAAAGCATGTGCTTTCTTGTAGGATAAATGATGTGGAAATCTAACTCACCTTGATGTGTCCTCTCTGTCTTTTTCTTTCTCTCTTTTCTTCCCTCCCTCTCTTTCTTTTTTTCTGCTGCCCCCCTATCTCTTTTGAAAAGAGTGGAAACAAGTTCAAAGGGATGAGACTCTTTCTCTTCCACCATGTGGAGTGAATAAGGAGTGATTGCTGGGGGAATGAAGAGAGAAAAACACAGCTCAAGTATTGATGATGAGGTGGCAGCTTCCTCTCCTCTGGGTTCTTGAGCCTGCAAAAGATGGGAGTAGATAGCCCATTCCAGAAAAAAAAAAAAGTCCTGGTGTGGGTCACTGGAGACCCAGTGTACTCTGGAGTAGTTTGGGATCTTCAGATTTGTTGCATTCTTACTGATGGTATTTACACAGTTTTTCTTTCAGACTCTTTAACCCAGGAAGATGAAGGTCAGAGGAGTGATTATAATCTGCAGCCCCCTCCTTTTCCATTATATGATAGAGCAAGAGCAATTCCTGGATTTTAAAAACTGATACTAACCCGTTCTCAACAATATATATTTAATTTCTTGGTAGTCTGTATGTTGTCTTCCACTCTCTCCAAGATACTCATTTAACATGTTCCCCCTTGTCCTCTCCCACCCAGCAATACATACCTTACATGCACATTGGGGGGTTGGACTAGACAATCCCCAGAGGTCCCTTCCAACCCCATGTGATTCCATGATTCCGTAATTCTGTGATTAGCGTAACACGGCAATACTTTAGAAATAAGTATTAGTGATGCAATGATAAAATAAGCTAGGATGGCCCTTCTAATTACTAATATCCTTTGTAAATACAAGTATTTAGGAATGTTAAAAATTCTTATTTAGCTGAAGTACATGTAAGTATAGAGATTAATGTTTATAATAATATAACAATGGGGGAAGGGAAGGAGTAAAAGGCAATGTGTAGTTCTGAGAACAGATTACAGAGCAAGTTTCTGAGTAGAATGGTAACTTCTGATGTGTGGTGATCAAAATGTTGATGGCGTTGGCACAACTTATGTTTATAATTACCCAATTCACAAACTAAAGAATGACCATGAAAAATACCTGCTAGGATTATGAAGCCTACTGTAGATACATTCCTCTTGTAGGAAGGGAAAAAAAAAAAAGGTAGATTTTTGCCTAATGCCAGACTGCATAAAAACCAAAGCAAACCAAAAAGGATGGGTAGATAGGAATTTTATTGAATAGCAAAAATTGTATATTTAAAGTATATGCAAAATAAATACTCTGTCCTTCAGGGTAATAGTAAATAATAAAAAAAAAAATCTCAAGCTTTCAATCCTGTGTTTTAGTTTATTAAAATTTATAAAAGCCAAATAGTTCTTACTGTTTGTTTCATGTTCCCAGGGCTGGCTTGTTTATCCCCAGGAAGAGGTGGGAGTGTCTCTTGGGATACTGGCCTCACAGTCTGAGTCTGGGAACAAATTCATCTAACACAGCACTCCTAAATTAAAAGAAGAGTTACTGGTTGGTGGTTATGGAAATCTGTTTAGGTGAAGATATACCACAGAATCTAAATTTAATTTGGAAATTATTATGAGCAGGCGCGATAGCACTAATATTCAGGGTGTCTGACATTTCCTACTGTAAGAGCCTGTTTTAAGTTGCTTACACATAATTTTTTTAAATGTTGAAAATTTCAGAAAAACAACTCAGCTTTTTAAAAAAATGGGCTTAAAGAAAAATGATTTCAGATACATTAAGAAAAACCACACCACAACCTCTTCTTTTTAAACAGGCTTTGCAGTCCTGTAGTTTTTAGTAGAAACTGAAGTGACCTGCTGAGCACAGCAGCAGTTCATTTTTAACCATTGCCATGAATCTGCCCATGGTACCCACACCTGGAAGATGTGAGTTCACAGAACTTGTTCCAGGAGTGCAGCTAAATTCCTCAAAGAGCCGTTCAGCATCGTGCTGTTGCCTGTGGTAGCAGCAATGGGCAGCACCTGGCAATGGAGAAAGCAGGCTGCTCTGAAAGCAGACGTGAGACCTGAGCTGAGGATGTGGCACAGAAGGATCCTTAGCAGCTGCAGGAAGGGAGTGAAACACATTGTAGGTGTGAGAAGAGAGGATCCTCCTGTGGAGGAAGGTCTGATGAGGAGCCATGGGGAGTCTGGAGCTGTGTTGTGGTAGAGCAGGAGCAAGCAGATGATGAGCGTTGGAGGTGATGCTGGTGCTCGGGTCAAGCAAAGAAGGCTGGAGGTGATGCTGGTGCTTGGGTCAAGCAGCAAAGGTTGGACACAGAGAAAGAAGAGGGGTGACACTGTGCAAGGGCAGGGGGACCACAGGGCTTGGGTCCCCAGGATGAGGGACCAAAGGGAGAGCAGAGACTGGAAGCTGTAGAAACAGAAATTCAGAGGGGAGACAAGAGTGAAGCCTCTAGGTCTGCCGTGAGAGTAAGGCCAAGAGCTTCACAGGGGAAAGGTAGCAGGACGAGGACATGAACAAAATGGGAGGTGACAAGGAAAGAAGACCACATCTGACTTGACATCGGCAACCTCACTTTTTGCATCTTAACTTTTGATCCTGTCTTTGTGACCTCATGTAATGTTTTAACATACAGGGCTCTGTGTGTGGGGGTGTTAAAAATAGCTGACCTTGGAAGAATGTAGAATATCCTTACTGTACGAGCATTTGTAAAAAGACTGCCTATATTTCATGAAGTACGTACTTCAACATCTGTGACCTCTGGTGCTCGTATTCTAAACAATCATGACACATCTTGAGATTTGTGTATTTTTTTTTAGAGGGAAGGGTTCATTGAAATAAGCTGACTGCAGTCTGAAGCGAATATATATGAAATTTGCCCTCATGAGAACTACACATCATTTTTGTATTGCAAAACTTCAGTTCGGGTTGGCTGTTTCTATAAAGGCGCTTGTAAACTGATGCAGAGGCTGAAGTTACGACGAAGGAAGTTACCAAAAGACATTTTGAAGGTGGCAAGGCTGGGTGTTCAATGTGATCGTTAGACTTACTGTTTCCAAAGCTACCTGTGAATCCTATTTGGTACCGTGCTCCTCCAGCTTTCAGTATGACTTTGGCACATAAAGAAATCTTTTGTAAAAGAGGCAGGATTTCATGCCAGCTTTTTTCCCTTCCTTCCAAATGTTAATATAGCTCCTTTTGCTGCTTAATAAAAATGTGAAATATCTTAAATATTCCACTGATAGGCTGTTATTCACAGTGGGAGCCAAATTAATCTGTGCTCCTGAAAGCTCATCGAAGCAAATACTTTTATCAGGAACGAATTTTGGCTCAGGGGTTAACTGCTGTCTCTGTTAACACCTGTTATATAGAGCTAAGGGAGAAAACTTGACCAGTTTTGACTACAGGCTTTTATATAGTAAGAAGCTCTCTGCTTCTTTACAGATGTTGTGGGGTTTTTTTAACCTTTAAAGTACCTGACTTTAAAGGGGATATCCAAATGTCTCTCTGTGGAGACTTAAATCAGCCTTTGTGGAAGTATTTTGAGCAGTGCTAATAACAATGGTTTCTGGCAATTGCAAAATGGGATCTGACCAATTTGAGTAAAATAGTGGCACTAAAACCCACCGAGTTTGCTTTTGAAATGGTGTTTCAGTTTGAGCTGAGTTAAAGTGATGTTTTAAGAAACAGTTTTGGACCTCGCTGGAAATGACAGACAGCTGCTAGACGAGGTAATGATCTGTCTTCATGTTTGATGCCTTCTTTTATCAGTCTAAGGCTTTTCACTGAGTCAGATCTATTGATTAGCATCAGTTTACTTCTCAGGAAACCTGCTTTGCATTGAAATGTCACGGACTTGGGGTACTAAATGCATGCCAAGCAAGAGCTTGAACTCTTGTCTAATGCTGCTGGGGAAATTACATGTTTGCTGAGTGTTTAGCAAGGGTAATAGCTTTGCAGCCCCCCAAAATGTTAAATGGGGTCATTTTTGTCTCTCGTGAACCAGCATTGGGGCCGCGGGGGAATGATGGGGTCATAGGGAAGATACCCTGCGCTTTGCTTTGATTTATGGAGTATAAGGTTGTGGAGTTACAGTGTGGGTAGAACTCCAGAAAGTTTGGGGTGAAATCTCTGCTTTGCAGTCACTTGCCGGTGTATATTTAAAAGGATGATAATGGCGGAGTACTAGGAGAAAGAAGATCTACATCATTACTACTAATGAAATTAACTTACCTCTTAAAAAAAAAATAATGAGAAGAACACACAGAAGAGACTTGGTGAGACAGGAATTTGGTTGAATGCAATGTTTTAATCTAAAATACTAGGGGGCTTGTTCTGTTTTTCCTATTTTGCTTGCAGGGTTCCAGGTGCAACACTAAATATAAATGGTCACTTTGAAAGCAGAAGCTTAAATATAACACTGCTAAGTAATTATGTTAACTGCATTGATGGAGGTTAGCAGAAAGCTAATTGTAACCTTGGGGAGGAGGAAAATGGTCTGGATGTATTGAACAGGATTTTCACAACTCATTATTTTATATTTGTTTTAACTTTTTCCAATATGTATTGAAATTCTAGAATTTTTCTAAAAGTTTCTCAGAAATTTATTGTTGTAAGAAAGACTAGAATGTGAAAACTGATACTTAGTGATTTAATGTGATTTCACCTTTTGCTTTATTGCAATTCTTGTGTATTTTTCAGACAGTTCCCCCCCCGCCTTTACTCCCTTTTTGTGTTTTCTCTAGCTCCTTTTTCCAGACAAGTTTTTATATTTCATCATGCTGTGATAAACATTGACAGATTGGGTCAATGCCTAACGTCTACTTTCTGCACTACTTGTAAATAAGAAACTAACATTTTTCTAACATTTTAGTTTCTTTCATGTTATAAACACAGAACGTATTTTGTTTAGTTGGTCATTGTAAGAAATTTACTTAAGATACACTATAGGTGATACTGATTCCTTAAGATTTCTGGAACTGATTCTGCCCCCCACTCCTCCAGTCCCCAGGATTACAATTAGAAACAATTCAGCACCCAAGTTTGAAAAAAAACAAAAAGCAATTTATAGTAAAGCAATTCTTTAAAATAAGATGGCAGTATCCTGTGTGTGCAATCTTTCTTTTATGTGTCTGTACAATGTTATAAGCTATTTCCAAGAACAATGCTGTGTGCTGCACAAATGTGCAGTAATTGCTTTACAAAAGATGTTTGCTTCTGTTTAGTGCCTAATTTTAAATAATAAAGGACGTAGTGTTATTTGGCTCAGAGATAACATCATCTGAGAAAGGTGGCCATTAATTTCAAGGAGAAGATGTGATCAAAATAGGGGAGGGGAGAGCATCTCCCCATGATTCTTAGAAGAAGATGCATCCCTTTCCGTGGATCTGTAGAGAAAAATGAACTGCAAATGCTGAAATTTGCTAACAGTTTTAAAGTAGAGCTAATGTGTGGCATGCCTTGGCAAGCTGTATCTTGCCAATTTTTCCTCATCCCCTCAAGCATATGCCTTGCTTGCATAACCAGTTTTTTAGCCACATGGATTCAGTGTTCCACGCTGCACAGAGGCTGTGCAGATTTATCAGTAATACTAAAAGAACATTCATGTTAAGTTGTTTTGAATAGCAAATTCAATCTAAAAAAAAAAATCCTGGATATTATTTCAAAAAATAAAGAAGTGATCTGGTGAGCAGTGTGGATATGCCACTGTATGTGTCACCCATCTCTGCATTCATCATGTCTGCGCTTTCACAAAGAGAGATCTCTCTATTCTGGTGAAACTCCCTCCACATCTCAAAGTACCCCTAAACCGTCTTTAGCTTGGCCAGAATACTAAAGGCCATATGGCCCTATAACATTCTCTTAATGCTTTTTCCAAATCTCAGTAAATGCCTTTCTTTCCAGCAATGCTAGTATCTTGCCTGAATAAAATTAAATTTTAGTTCCTTGAAAGAAAATGTTATCAGTCTTCCTAGCAGCTGTGAGAATTGTGCTATGCTGATTAGATGTGACACATGGAAGAAAAACTGCTCTAGCAAGTGATATTTGTGATTCAGTAGGTGACACTCTTCTCTATACCCGTGCTGAATCAGTGTCCCAGCAGTGTATCAGGGGATACCTTCTGTGTTATCGTTCAGATGAGATGTAAACCCCAAGTCCTGGCCACATGTACTCATGACAGGTTCCATAGTAAACTAAAACAGAAGATAGGACGTTGTCCTGGTGTCCCATTTGATTTATTGATGAATAAATATAAGGGAAGATGTACTGTGGCAGGTGGGTATGGTTGGCTTTCTACGTTCTGCACGTGCTGCTTCCAAGCAGTGCGTGGATAAATCTGCTGTCCAGGAGGGCATCCAGGAAGGGAAGTTGGGTCGAAGAAAGAGGCTGAAGAGTTTGCTTTGGGGTGAGACAGGGGTTACTGTTTTTACGGAGTCAAGATGAAGGTTTTCTGCTCTTAAGCATCAGAGGAATTCTAGGCGCAGCAACTGGTTTTTCCCATAGTGTTCCCTTTCACTGAGGTTCTTGGTATCTTCATTTCTTCATCTGTAGAAAAATCGTGTAAGAATTTAATGTGAGCCTAGGTTTTTTGCGTTTATATAATTGTGAAGTATTAACTTATAAAATGGAGAAATAGGATCAGAACAGAAACAGTTCCTTTACAGAAACAGGAACTGTTCTGAAAATCCTTTCTTATGTATTGACAATTGATGAGAGACTTTGTGTGAACTTAAAAATTTCCAGACCATTATAGGGAGTGCCAGAAAACCGTTTCGTCTTTGGGTTGGTTGTTTTGGTGTTTTTTTACTGGAGAATGTTAAAGTGAGAACGCCACTAGTTTTAAGATATTCAGGATTGTGTACTGAAGTACAATTTGCAGAATGTATACTGAAGTATTTGCAGAATGGCAAAAGACAGCTGAATTGTATATTTCCTAGGAAGCCATTAATGTTCCTTGGGAAGACCATATGCAAACAAGAATACTTCTAAAAATTAAGCAAAATGTACATACCCAGTAGTCAAGAGTGGAAGGCTAGTACAAGTTCAAAACGTGTACAGTAGCAGAAAGATTCTTAGAGAAGATTACATTCTTGCATATTACAACATTTGACTATCTCAAAGATTGAAGCTTATTTTATTACATTTAATACAGAGAATACATGACTTACAGTAAGTCTGAGTCTGTAAAAATATCTTCAGAAATGCAGTTTAGTAGTGTCTCAAAGAATTCATCAGGCTTGTACTTGAAATTTCCAAGGATATTACTCTTTCCCATAATTTGATGCCACTGGACTTTGTCCACCAGTGGATGATGAGTGGACTTTTTATCTTGAACCCATCATTGTTGGGTTTTTTAAGCTAGGTTAAATCTGGCAAATAACACTAAAGGCACTTGCTGAGCTGGAAATTATTGCTTTTTCTTTTTTTTTTTAAATGCAGAGACAGAACTGTAGTTGGTAATGAAAAATTGAACATCAAAACAGTGTGAGCCATGGTGAGTGATCTCCCTCTGAGCTCTGGTTCCATAGTCATGGAGGTTTTTCAGATGTATTTCTTGCATAACTTCTGAAAGATGTTACAGTAAAATTTATTTTGTCAAATCTGACTATAAGGGAGACATGGGAAAAGGGAGCAAATGAAGGGGAAGGAAGGGAAGAGAGAGAAGGTGAATTCTGCTTTCATGTGACCCAAACCAGACAGTTAAATGGCTCTACCCACTCCCAAATTGTAGTAGTTTGTGTTTATTAAAATTTAAAAAGGGAAAAGAATGAAAGTATGTCCTCTTTCTTCTTCCACCTGCACACACGCTTGCATCTGAGTTTATTACCATGGTCACAGTATTGGTTGTTTCATAGTAAGTGACTGAATAAAAGCATGGTTGCTCTTCCCAGATCAATTTGAAGTCCTAAATTGCTGTCTAATTCCGAGCAACATGCATGCAGTACCCACCCTCTTGTCCATGAGAATAACCACGTATTTCAGATGCAGCCAAGCTTCCCATTAGTTTAGTTAAAGCAGTTTGTGCAAATTTATCTAAACCAAGCATGTGTATAAGCGTGTGCATGTGTGAAAATGAAAAATCTTTTCTCTGAGAAGCTAATCCTCAGTGGTGGGGGACTAAGCACGGTTTCTGTTGTTTTTTCTGTGAAAAATAATCAGTGGTGTTTCCCTATAGGCCATTTTCCAAATGCAGGGGAAGAAAGGAAACATCATATTCCTTTCCCTACTGTCTCTTCTTTTCCAGCATTTTGTTATTGCTGCTGCTGCTGTTAACAAGTACAAATAACAATGTTACATTATTTGGCTGCCTTGGCTTTTTAGGAAATCTGCAAATTATGAATAATCTCTGTTTTTGAGCATTAAAAAATAAACAACAACAACAAAAAACAAACCAGCAAAAAATCCAAACCCCAAACAAGCAAACAAAACATTCGGCTGGGTTATCTGTTAATTGCTTTGTTTTTTTCATGGCCTGGAGAAGGCCCCAAGGCTAACATGCCGCTTATGAGCTGACTTTCTACTCGCTATATGTGTCTTACAAGCCTCTCTCCCTATTCTCTTTTCATTTCCTTGCCTATTTGCTGATGCAACACAACTGTTGAGTTGACTTCTGTAGGGGCTGTTGTGTGGGAGACAGTGAGAATTTTTTTTTCCTCTTAGATTCTTTTTTTTTTTTTTTTTTAAGTTACTGGAGTAAGGGATTAAGCCTTTCAAAAAATGGTCTGATAAAGGACAAATAGGCTCTTTTGTTTAGGGGTTGTTTTTTTTTATTTTTGTACCTGTGATTTTTGGAATATGGAGGCTCTAGAAGCCAAGGCATAGCATTTTCGTTGGCTCCTTCACGTAGGATGACAGAAGTGAAGTTTAGAATGGAGAACTCTCCTGAGCCCTCAGCCCAGCAAACAACATCCATTAATTACCATGACTGGTTGCACAGAAGTCGGTCTGTAGCAGCTGTAGCTAGAAATCAAGGTAAATACTAGTACCATTTAGCCCTAAAGAATTGATTTAATTATTGCTGTATAACAAAAAGTGTAGAATAGGGCAGGTTTTCAGGCATAGAGATTGTCAGAACATTAAACTATTAGGGAAATATTGTTCTTTGGGATTTCGGGAAGAGTACTTACAAAATTCAGAAGAGAGTTATTGCCAGGAAGTTTTCATTTATTAATTGCATATATTTACAGCTCAGGTACTGTAGTTATACTGTCAATTCCAAAGACAAACAGAGCCACCCAATAGCCTGTCATTTTGCACCAAAAATAAATTTCTTGTTCTTTTCTGTTTGTGATTAAGCGTTTAGCTTTCAATATATCCCTGTTTACGGGAATGTATTTTCTAACAAATGCTGCTCGAAAATTGAGTATGAATGAGTTGCAGTCTTTCCTTAACCTTTTCTGTCTTTGTTTTCTTCCTCTCATTAATGGACTCTCTTACTGGATGTTGTCTACTGGTCACTTGTGTGTACCAGCTGGGGAGTGTGTGTCAAATGAAAACTGAGATGTTGATTACTTGAAGCAAAGTGGATCATTAGCAGAACCTTCCCTCCTCGTTTTACTCTTCTTCTAGATGCTTGTGTGAAAGCAGAGGAGGAAAAAATGAAATTTTCTTCAGACTTTATTCATTGAAATGCTGTAATTGTGCATGTACAATCAGAGGGAGGAGGGAGAACAGAGGGTGTGTGCGTGCCTGTACTCACATATAGACACACACAACTGTAGAAGAAAAATGGAAAATTCAGTATTGTCACATCTCACAAAGCTGTATTCCATTGCTTTAATACATATCAAAGCATAAAAGCAATGGAGATGTTAAGAGATTTAATAACATCAATGTGTTGCATCTCCCTTTGAAAATACCACTTACTTGAAACATAACAGGTTTTGTGAATAATTGTGAAATAATAATAATAATTGTGAAAATCAGTTTTCCTGTCTTTATGACTGAAAGCTGAATGGATTATATGATTTGGCGTCTTTTTGATTAGTTGGAATTAACGCTTCTTCCTGTATTACGCAAGCAAAATCTGTTTTTACGCAGGTTTATATGAAGACTATAAATACAAGCTATAGAAAACACGATGTTTATTTGCTGGTTTTTGTAAAATGTGGCAGATCTGGTGCAGCCGTCCTAATTTTTCATCCTGCGGAGGTGCATCGTGTGCTGGGACAGGCACGCTTTGCAGGCTATAGCTCGTTGCTCAAGACAGTGCTATCTCCCTTGTAGAACCCTGTGGATCTCATTTTGCTTACTTGGGGTTTGGAGATTTTTGCCTTTATGACAGGATGATTTTTCGGTATGGTAAGGTAGATTTATACAGTTGATACTGAGAGAGGCAACACAAGTTTTAGCTCTTGAAAAGGGAAGGTTTGTATGTCATCTTAAATGAGGTATGTTGAGGAGAACTACATAGATATATCGTGTGTATACATAAAGCTATTTTACCAATAACCTAACATTTGCTACCATTTGTGTTCTGACCAAGCTCAGAATTTGCATTAAAATGTGGGTGCAGCAAGGCTAGAGAACAAAATCCAGCCAGGCCAAATGGAGTTAATTCCTGTAATTGAGACTCAGGCTTGTATTTGCAACATCAGTGTCAGCTGCCTTTTGTGAAGACAAGTAAATTATGTGCCCTGTAGAACAGAGATGATTTCCCACTGAAAGGTAGTTTGTGAGATCGAAAGCCAAATCTAATGCAAATCTCCCTCACCTTTGTAGTCATCATCCTTCCCTGCCTAAAATACCCCCCAACTCGTGAAGTGCTTTGAACGGTCGTTTCTGTTAAAGAAATGCATTAAGACATTATTTTTATAGGCATATATTTAGACATGCACACAGATGCTAATGCTGTGGAGGTGAGAAGACATCTGCCTGATAGCTCTGAGCTGTCATAGTTGGATTTGAATTAACACCGTTTCTATAGTAAGTTGTCTTGTACTTTACTCATGTTTTGAAAAGCTTGTCTTCATTATTAGCCCAAGAAGTCAGGCTGTATAGTCCAATAGTTACTTTACCCCGTTAAAATAGGATTAGGTTAAACTCATTGTCTTCATATTCAGCAAGCCTCCTTCCTATAAGACAAGCAACACAACAAAGAGCCTGAGTGGGTTTTCTTCCTATTCAATTTGACCGATCAAATTAAAAAGTTATCGCAAATACTCTTGATAAACATATAACTGGGATGGGGGCAGTGAAGTCTTTCAGTGGATAGGACTGATAAACCTGTGCTTTTTTTTTTCTTCCTTTTAAGATGATGTTAATGGCTTCTGTTTGTCTGAGGGTGTTTTTTTTTTTTTCTCTGGAAAACTTAATTTGTAAAGGAAAATTTAAAAATTTTGGTAATACTTTAAAAGATATTTACCTTACCTTAGAAATAATGCTGAATTTGGGGAGATCCCATGATTTAAGCAGGAATTGAGTGCTTTAGGAATCATGTTCTTATGTTCTGGGAACAAATGCGCATGTGCCGAAGTCCTATCTTGAGGTGGCATTTTAGAAACACCTGTGAAGTCTAGTCCCACTTCTGTCTCTTCCAAAGTAAGGTAGCATGCTGAAAATAAACAAAAAGAGCCAAGTTAAGCTGTAGATGTCTTTGCAGGATGTTGCTGATGCCAAAAAAGCACATGGGTTCAAAATATAGATTGTGCAAATTAGTGGAAGAAAACTCCATCAAATGTTACTTAGTACAAAGATGTGTGACCTCTGGTTCAGCAAGTCTTGAATTACAAATCACTGAAGATTGGGAATATATCTTAAATGGATGTATATAGCCAAATAAACCACATTTTTCAGCTTGGTGGGTGGCTGAAATTGTGAGTGAAGCCATATGCAAGCAGCGAAAGCCAGAAAATGTTATTTCCTCAGCAGTATCTGCAGAGGAACAAAACAAACATGACTCTGTTTCAGGTTGCTCTGCCCAGTATTCTGGATTACTTGCTTGAGCTGAAAAGAAGTGGGCCTCTGTTAAGTTTGCTCAGGTTGCACTTGCTCTCCCTCTCTGCCTGGAACTCACAAGTAGAGATTTTCTCAGCGCTAATTCACCCCACCCTCTGGAGATACTCGCTGAAAGATCGTGCAGTCTCTTCTCTGGCCGAGGAGTAGGTAGGTCTTCCAGTGAAATGTTAGTATCAGCCTTTCCCTCTGGATTACTCATGTGTTAGAGCCAGTGTCCACCTACCACCTCTGTTACTTCTGCAGAGAAGCAGTGAGGCTCAGTTATGGAAATGGAAGGCATGTGGTGGCCCAGGCACACTCCACCATAGCTCAGGCAATGCCAGCAGAATTTCTTCCTCCGTTTTTTGTTTGTTTTGTTTTTTTTTTCCCCCAGTATATTACTTGGAGGGTTTCTTTCAAGTGTTTCCCAAGCATTGCACCCTGTTGGAGCCTAGCTGCTTGATGCTGGTTTGGGGAGAGCAGAGCTTCAATTTCTCATGGACTCTGGAAACCTCCTTTAGGTAGATGGTATTTTGAAGGAAGTACAATTTGGAGGTCACACGGAGAGGTATTTAAAGGAGATTAAAAGGTTATTAACTCATAGTTGTTGTCCCAAAGTGGGGTCATTTACCATTACCACCGTTCTGACTCTGAGGTGTGTTATTTTCCTCTATTTTCACAAACCATCCTGTTATCCCTCTCCTTGGAGTCTCTTAGGAAAAAAATTATCAGGAACTGAAGGGGAGGAGCACACGCCATTGATTTCATAGCCATATGCAGGGCACGTGGAGGGGGTCATGTTTGTTTCCCTCCTCTGCAGATACTGCTGAGAAAATAAAATTCTTAGGCTTTCTGTGCTTACATATGGTTTCACTCACAATGAGAATGTACACACACTATTTATACAAGAACAGTTACCTGTAACTGTAAAATACAGTTAAAAACAATTATTGAAGAATTTTATGCTTGAACATTTTCAAATAGAAGTCATGTTTATGAAAGGTTGTGGGGAACCTAATGAAGGATATTTCATTCTGATGGAATAAATTAGCTTTGCTACAGGTTTCTTGTTTCAGAAATTGGTCCCATTGTGCTAGGGAGCATGTAGAGCTCTGCTTGTAAATCTCTTGATGCATGGTAGAAGATGAGAACTTCAGCAGGTTGTTGAATTGCTACGCTGAAACTTCTTTGGCTTTCTTCATATTGATTTGGGTGCCTGGCTTTTGTATGGTATTCAAACAATGCTAGTTTTCCAGTCCCTGAAGAAAATTCGACTTCCTCCAGTGACAATGGATTCTCACGTTTGCCCATATCAACTGTATCAAGTCTTCTTTCCAGAGAAACCTTGTTAGGGAGTGTGGGTAGTCCCTGTAAGGACTTTCCTTGCATGCAGTGGGTTGGTGTCATCAGCAAATAAATTGTTTGTGTTTTGGGGGTGTTTCCCACCCACCTGTGAACAGTGGTGATGATACGAGGTCAAATTGGGGAGAAAAAGGGAAACATCTAGGAGCAACAGCAATTCATCTCAATGTTAGTCTCTTAAAAGTGCCCAAGGTTGTATCTGCGTAACCTGTTTATTGCTTGTCTGCTGATAGTTCATTACTGAAGAGTTGTGAGATACTTATACTGAATTGTAAACAACCCATTTCTGTATTGTTCTTGTGGTTCTTCCTTACCCATACCTTTATCAAATGTAGATTTTCAATGTTCTGTATGGTGAAACAAGTATCTTGGCTTTTTTTTTATTTATTCAGGAATTGTTGTCCAGTCTGTTAGTTCCTCCACTAGAAGCAGCGCCATGCTTTTCAAACAGTTTTCTTCTGGTATGGGTTGCATTTGGAGGATTGCATTAGCTGGCTTAGTCTCCTGTTTCAATCTTGCTTTATTAAGTTGATGATATTGGGAATGACACTCTGCTAATGACAATTTCATTTAGTGGTAAAAGGAAGGGAATGCAAGGCAGCACTCATCTAATCATGCAGGCATTCGTCTGGGTTGGCTCCTTTCACATGTTCTATATTTTCATACATTTTAAGAGGATTGGACTGGTATGTCAAATATTTATGCATATATACCTTATTTTCCCTTTCAAGTGTTAGTTCCACAGTGTGGAAGGAGAGGTGAATAATTCCTATGAGGCAGTACAGGCTGTCTTAGAACTTTTTAAAAGCAGTTTTCAGAGCTTTGTGGTTGTGTGTGTTAAATGTTGCTATTGGATTTTGGAAGATTTGGAAATAGAGATTTAGTTACCAGCAAGGGAATTTTCTTGCTTTTCTAGAGTTTTGGAAAGCTTATTTTCAAGGAATTGGGGTCACTTTCTGTTTAACAGGCAGAGAGGGATGGCATTTGTTTTTCATATCTCATAATGGTCTCGTTGGCAGTTCTAGAAAATCATACTTACAAAGCATTAGTGTTTTCATTTGAAAAGGTCGTATGCCAATATAGTCTAGATAGAGTAGATATGTGAGTTTTTCAAGTATAAAGACACCATTTGGTTTCTGTACATGAGCTAGAATTGCATGATTTTTCAATTGTTGTTACTGCCCACATAGTACAAGACTGAAAAAAAAAAAAGTATCATCTTCTGCCTTACTCTTATAAGGCGGACTTGTAAGTCCCATCTGCTGCTTACAAGTCATTCTGTCTGAACTGATACTTGTCTATATTAAAGCACCGATAAAGCGCAGGTGTTCTTTTCCAAAAGATGGTGGCTGTTCATCTGTGCTTTTACCTACATCAGAGTAGCTTACTAGATTTTTCTTTCTCTATGTCTTTCAGGTTTTTCCCCCCCCTGGCCCTTAACACTGACCATTAGTTGAGATGGTCTTATAAGCCTGCGGGGGCTCATCGTCATTCCTGTAGGGCCTCCCAAAGCTGTCCTGGGGAAAACAAGTACAGAGCGTAAGATTCTGCACTTTGCCTTTAAGGGCTTGTCATCAAAGAGCAGCATTCTTAGCAAGTTAACTACTTACTATGAGGTAATATGATGAGGATGAGATAATTTGGGTTTTTCAAACAATTTAGCAGGTCAAGGTAACCCTTAGGTTCCTCTAAGGATTTAAACTTTGTTAAATTATTTAAGAAGTATACGGTTGTGGCTAGAAATTTTACCTTATATTGGCCATGTCCCAAACACAGTACACAGCTCTCCCTTGCTTGCTCTGTTCTCTGACTGCAATAGGGCTAGAAAATGTAGAAGAAACCCCTAAATTGTCTAGGAAATCCAGAAGAAACCCTTAAATTGACTCCTGCAATCTATAGCTGAGGAGGCCTGCTAATAACAAGGAGCTCTACTACTTTTAAAGCCACTGCAGCTGATTTTTTTTCCCCTGCATAGAGGACCTCGATCAAGTGAAAGATATTACCTATTACCCAAGGATTACAGCAGGGCACTGGGTTCGCTTTTTTTTTTTTTTTTGGTGAACACCAGGGCAGAAGGAGCCATTGCTGCTGCCGCCCTGGATGGGGGGAGGCAGAAGCCCACCCCCTCTGGGAACCCCAGCTGCCTACTCCCAGCACCCTTGACCTGGGAGTTTGCTTCAGGGTTTGCATGGGAGGCTGGAGGGGAAGAGGGAGATGAGGATAGAAAAAGGACTGTTTTTTAGTTTCTTGGATAACTTTTTAAAAAACCCAAAACAACAACAACAAAACCGTTCAAGCCTCCACATTCCAGTGCTTGTAGGGGGGCATTTTTTAGCTCTTGTAAAACGGAGGGGGAGGGATGTGAGAGTAATAACCTAAGTACCTACTACAGGTTCACAAACTAGATTTGTAAAAAGGAATTCAAAGTTGTTTTCTTAAAGTTTCATGTTTTGTAAAGATTTTTTTCCTTGTTTTGAGCCCAAACACAGGATTTTTGAGTGCTTCAGCTTGGTAAAACTGACTCCAGTTCTGGCAAGAAGGCAAGGAACAGAATTATTTTTGGCATTTCTCAATAATCTTTTTTTTTTTTCCTCTCTATCTCTAATACTACTCTTTAGAGCCACCCCTGTGCCTTGTTCAATCTTACAGAAAAGTTCATTTCACATTATGGGAAAAACAACTGTTGTAGTTAGAAATAACAGTTAAATTACATTCAGCGAGGTATATATGCACACACAGTCCTTACCCAGTTTGCCCTTTCTCCCCTTTAAAGCAGAGGTGTTGTGGTTTTCCCCCCCACACCCCCCCTTTAATTCCTTTGTGGGAAAAAGTGCATTAAATGTGATTGCCAAATGTTTTGGGTCAGTCCTGTCAATTTGTAAATGGAGGGTGTGTGTGTGTGTGTGTTCTGTTGGGGTGGGAATCGATATTTTTCCACGGCAATAACTGGAACTAGTCTAAGTATCAGATTCAGATAGAGCTTAGAATATTTTAATGCAATTGTCATGTAGCTTCTGTAGCACTAGATACCATCCCCCACTAAATAAATATTCTTTCTAGCTTCTCCGTATTTCAGTGTTAAGTAATTATGGCAGTGTTTGGTTGTAATCACTTTAAGATTATTTCTTTCCTGTTTCAGAGATACAACCAAAATTTTCAAACCTAGGTCAAATTTAGATACATAATGGCCTAATTTTCAGAGATGTGAAATTAATTGAAAATGAGTGCTTATCATTTCTAAAAATTAGGCCAATTATTTCAGTGACTAAATATGAACATAGGTACCTAATACTCGGCAATTAAGTTTGAAAAATTTGTAACATTAGTTTTTATATCTCAGAATCAATTCCTTGTTTGTCTACGGTGATCTCAAGAGCTAAACATCAGTGAAATTAATTTGTTATGGTGTGTGCACAGGAAAATGTTTGGACATTTTAAAAATAAACAGCTATGGGGGATTAAAAGTTTGATCTGACACTTTTAGTATCAGAACAAAGAGAACAAATGTTTCTTTTATCTTCCACCTTTGCCTATTACAGTCAATTAGTACTTTATTTACCGAACTCGGCAGAACTGTGTCCGTGTGGGAAGAGTTCCTATTTTATCTGGTCTACTCTTTCTTCTTCCCGACCTTGTCGTTCCCACCCTCTGTCCTCCCCCCCGCCTTAGTTTTTAATTTTTAGTTATTAGGGGATTTTATTGGGGGCGGGTAGGAGCGGGGAGCCGAAGGCCTGCGCTCCTTTCTAGCTTGGCACATTTGATCTTGCCTGGCGCGTCCTTGTTGGCTCCGCTTTTGCTCCACAGCCTTTAATTAAATTTCCGTCTCTCTTTCACGAGGCAGGTAGCGGAGGCCTGACAGGATTTAAGGCGGAGGGCGAACCCGGGTGTCGAAGGCCCCTTGAGGAGAGCCGGGGCGGAGGTGGTGAGGGGGAGAGTGGGTAAACGAGGCGGCCGCGGCTGAGGGGAGGGGGGGGTGGCGGCGGCGGTTACTGCCGCGCGGCGGCCGCCTCCCCGCGCGGGCCCCTCACTGGCGGCCCCCTCCGGCCCTGACGCCCCGCTCTGGCCCCGGCTCTCCTCGCCTCCCCCGCCGCCGAGTTAATCGGTTGGTCGGCGTGGGGATTTAGCTCTTTTATTACCGGTTGTGGCAAGGGACTGAGGAAACGCGAAGGAGAGGGCAAACCCCCATCGCGCCGTCCGCTTAAGTAACGGCGGTGACGTTTCACGGTAACCGTTGGGCTCCGGAGGAGCCGAACCGCCCCCCCGCCCGGTGCGGCCAGCGTGGAAATCCGCCCCACAGGACCTACAACTGCGAGGACTTGGGTTAATAGAGGCTTTTTTTTTTTTAAGTTGTCAGGATTAAAAGGGATTTTTGGCAAAAGACGTGAGGCGCCCCTTGACGGTCCCGAGCCGCGCGGCTACAAAGGTTGATTTAAAAAAAAAAAGCCAAGGCAACCACCAGCAGGGCGAGGGATTGCGACACCGAGAGCCGCCGCGGGAGCGCCCGGCCCCAGCCCGCTCCCGGCAGCCCCCGCGCGGCGCGGCCCGGCCCGCCCCTCCCCCGCCGGCTCCGGAGGCTCCGCTGCGGCGCGGCCGGGCCTCGCCTCTCCCCCACCTCCCCCCCGCCGCTCCCGCTCCCCCTCCCCCGCACGTAGGCGCTTGGAAAAGGGGGAGAAGAAGGAAAAAAAAAAAACAAAAAACCCTTCCAGCCTGACTAGAAAATCAGCCTTGTTTCCTCAGAAACCGCAGCTGCTGCGAGCAGCAAACACGTCAGGCTGGCCCCGCCGACACGCACAGATGTGCCTTTGTAAATCCACGCGAAGGCCGGGGAAGGATTGCGTGTGGAGGGCGAACGCCCTCCCCGCGGAGGACGGGGCCGAGGCAAATGGCAGGCGGCTTCTCCTTGCCGAAGGCCGCCCTCCCCCCTTCCCTCCCTCGGCTTTCAGTGGCCCTTGTTTAATTCCTCGGAGCGGCTTAAAGAGCCGCGAAACCTGGAGGCGGCCTAAATACGGAAACTTGGAAACTGGTGGAGAGAAGCCCGCGCCTCACAGGCCCGCCTCGCCCCTGCCGGCGGGGCTGAGCGCCGGCGGGGTGGAGGGGGTGGGGTGGGGGATAGGGGGAGAGGCGGTGGGGCCGCCGGTAACGCCTGGCTCTTTGCCCCCCCCCCCCCTCCCCTCACCCCCCCCTCCCCTCCCCGCTGCAGCCACCATGTTGACGCGACTTTTCAGCGAGCCCAGCCTGGTCCCCGAAGTCCCGAAATTCGCCGGTTGGGCCGAGGAGTGCGAGGAAGAGGATGCCCGCAGCGAGAAGGAGGAGCGGGCGGGGAAAGGCTGCTCCCTCCCGGAGGAGCCGCCCGAGGGGGAGAGCAAGGAGGAAGGGGAGCTAGGCGGGGACGAGGAGGAGGAGGAGGAGGAGGAGGAAGGCCCGGAGGAGGCGGAGGGCGAGCGGCCCAAGAAGCGGGGTCCCAAAAAACGCAAGATGACCAAGGCGCGGCTGGAGCGCTCCAAGCTGCGGAGGCAGAAGGCGAACGCGCGGGAGAGGAACCGCATGCACGACCTGAACGCCGCCCTGGACAACCTGCGCAAAGTGGTGCCCTGTTACTCCAAAACCCAAAAGCTCTCCAAAATCGAGACCCTCCGCCTGGCCAAGAACTACATCTGGGCCCTCTCCGAGATCCTGCGCTCGGGCAAACGGCCCGACCTGGTCTCCTACGTGCAGACTCTGTGCAAGGGGCTCTCGCAACCCACCACCAACCTGGTGGCCGGCTGCCTGCAGCTCAACTCCCGCAACTTCCTCACGGAGCAGGGGCAGGAGGGGGCCCGTTTCCACGCTCCCAACGCCTCCTTCGCCGTCCACCCCTACCCCTACCCCTGCTCGCGGCTGGCCGCGGCGCAGTGCCCGCCCGCCGCCGGGCCCGGTTCGCACGGGCTGAGGACACACGGCTACTGCTCCTCCGCCTACGAGAGCCTCTACGGGAACGCCTCCCCCGACTACAACAGCTCGGAGTACGACGGGGGGCTCAGCCCCCCCCTCTGCATCAACGGCAACTTCTCCCTCAAGCAGGACTCTTCTTCCCCCGACCACGAGAAAAGCTACCACTACTCTATGCACTACTCGCCGCTGCCCGGTTCCCGCCCCGCCGGCCACAACCTGGTCTTCGGTTCGGCGGGGATGCGCGGGGGGGTCCACTCCGAGAACATCTTCCCCTACGACATGCACCTCCCGCACGAGCGGGGCCCCATGTACGAGGAGCTCAACGCCTTCTTCCACAACTGACATCCCGACCGACACCCTCCCCCCCCGCCCCCGCCATCCCCGCACCCACCCCCTCGACCCCGCACCCCCCCACCCCCCCCCGGGCGGAGGGGACACGCACACACACACACACACACACACCCGCGGACCGGCCCCCGGGGCTCCGCCGTGGGCTTTGGTGCAATATGGGGACCCGGCCCCGGCGGCGGGTCCCCGCGCCCCGTGGGGACAAAGTGCTTTTTTTTGGGAGGATTTTCCCCTTTTCCTTAAATTTTTGTTATTATTTATTACTTAGTTCGTTCGGTTTTTTTATTGTTACTATTGTTGATTTTATTATCGTCGTTGATTACTATTATTACTACTAATTTATTATTATTATTATTATTATTATTATTATTATTATTATTTATTATTATTATTATTTATTATTATTATTATTATTATTATTATTATTTTCCCCGGGGGAGGACGCCCCCAGCGCGGCCCCGACCCCCCCTCCCCACCTTCCCCCCC
>JAOQGH010000023.1:55316876-55364344 GCA_025769975.1 Gallinago jamesoni
CGTGTTAAAAGCATAGGCATCAAGACACACTTTTTCTGAGACACCTTTTTTTCTGAGAGGACTTGGTAGAGCGCTTGAAAGACGGAGCGGGGGGCTGAGGGCGGGGGGGTAGTTTCTGCTGACCTCAGAGAAAGCTTAAAATAAAACGTTGCATTAGAATTTACTGTAAGGCAAAGGCGCGCTGTTTATCGTGCCCTCGCCGGCTCTAACTCCACCCTCAACCGCTTTTCCTCCGCTGCCATCTCCCGCTTTCCACCCGTCGTCCCTTTTCCTCCCCACGTTCGCTCTCCAGCTCGCTCTTTTTTTTTTTTTAATATAACTTTCAGGCTGGATGAGTCGCAACTCGTTCTGCATAATTAAAATGAGTGGATGATGGTTGGAAAGGGGATGGAAAATAAGGCCGGGGGGGGTGGGTTGGTGTGGGGAGGAGGAGGAGGAAGCCGGGCGGGCTGGAGCGCCGCTGCTGAGGCAGACAAAAACAGGTCTGCTCGCGCGGCGGCGGGGGGAGGGGCGCGCGGGCCGCCATTGGCGCGCGGCGGGGCGCGGGCGCAGCTGCGGGAGCGGGCGCGCGGGGCGGCCGTTAACGGTGCCGGGCAGGCCGCGGCCATTTGCTTCGCAGCCCCGGTGAGGGGCTCGGCGGCCCCTAGCGGGCTTTCCCGCCAGCTCGGGGCCTTCCGGGAGCTGGTTTGGTTGTGTGTGGTGGTGTTCTTTGGGTTTATTTTTCTTTCTTTCTTTTTTTTTTTCTTTCTTGTTCTTTTCGGCTACGCATAAAAGAGGCTCGCAAAGCCGCCCCCCCCCCCCCCACCCCAGTGTTGTTTACTTCCTTCTCTTAACAATGGCTTTACGGAATTGTTTTAGATTATTTTGGTACTTCCTGCAAATCTGCCCGTGGTGGCTTCAGTCGGAAAAGTATTTCTTCCCTTTAACAAAACCCGGCATATCCCGGACAGTACGAGTTATATACGGAAAGACCTAACCTAGTTCAGTGCTTATTTTTATTTGACAGTTTTAGTGATGAGCTGGCCCAACTATTTTAATTCACTTTTCTAGGGTATGGTTCTAAGGGACAGAGCTACAGTTGTCCCTGTAGCCGCAGCAGCCGGGAGGTGATCTGCGACTCGGGTCACTTTTCACTTCAGCAAATAATTCTGTTTATATTCATAAAAGGCAGCAGAGTGTGGGAGCACGGAGCTGTTGGGGTTCTCTGTCAATGCACAGCACAGGCTTTAGCGCAGGGAACCCCAGAGGTGAAGAAGAGGATGTACCTGCGCGGGCACACACCTACCTTTGTTGTTCTGCTGGGGAAGAGACTCCCAACCAGGTTATTTATTAATGTAGCAAACGTTTGAAAGGACAAAAAGTTGCACATTTGAAACTTCGGGCGCACCCAGTTTGACTCGAGGCTAGGGGCAGCGTTTCTTAAGCTTGTTTATTTTTATGGCAAGTAAAAATAAAGGATTTTATCACTTTGTCAGAATGATTTGGTAGATGTTCAAATAGTTCTTGATTTCAGGAAGCCATTGCTTGCTAGGACGGAAACAAGTTTTCAAATTGAGCTCTACAGAATATGCTTTTGTTTTTTCTTTCTTTTTCTTTGAGAAAAGACAAATGCAAACTAAAATAAAACAACAGGACTCTCCTTTTCGTGCCTCCCCATGTGCTATACTTCCTTCTCCCCCCCTCCCCCCTTTAATGAGTAGGAGGGACAGAAGTTGTGACAGGGCAGGTACTGATTAGTTGCTGTCAGTCTGCACAGATTAACACCTATTTTTAGGTTTTTGAACCTCTTGAGTAATACTAGTTAAATTGGCACAGGTTAATAAGTTGGGGTCCACAGAGCCTCTTAACTCTTCACTGTGAAATTCGAATTAAAGAGACAGTCTCACTTTGCCAAAATGATTTTAAAAAGTTTATATACCGAAGGTTTAGTGCGTGTGGGTGTTTGCGTGCGTGCTTGTACACACACAGAACATACGTAGGTCTGGAAAACAAAACCTGAAATTAATTATTTTGGGCACGTTCAAACAAAGAAGTGTAAAGTTGGAGGATCTTTGCAAAATAAATCTGCAGATAAAAAGGTTCTGAAAGGAAACATTATTTGCTTTTAATATTAATGTGGCATTTAAAAATAAAACTTAAATCTTTGTTTTTTCATGCATTTTCTCCCTGTCCTCCCCCCCTTATATCATTACACTGTTACACTGACACCCACTGGTAAAAGTTGATCTGAGATCATGGTTGTAAATTGAACCTCTTGGTGAAGGGACAGCTATTCTTCAGGAATAAAAAATAAAATAAGGACTGGAGAATGGCTTCTTTCCCATTCTCCCCCAGAAAACAAAAGCCTTGCAATGTTCTTCATTCTTATTTTATTTTTTTGAGGAGTTGGTGTGTGGTTGCTCCAAGCAAAAGGGAGGCCACGGTGTTTTTCTCTAAAAACGCAGCAACGCATAAGTAACTGCATTAGAAGCAGTTTATTTCTAGACGTTTATATGTTTGCTTGCAGACAACAGGCTGACACAGAGGAGATGGGGAGAACGTAATTAGTATGTTAGTAACTGCTGTGTTTAATGCTGTTGCCCAGGTAAAACAACTTGAAGAAAAGCAGAAGTAATGGTCATGCTAGAAATATATTTGTGTGGGCACTGACATGATTGTATCAAAGCGGAGATGAATGCCAGCGCTGTGCGAGTCTTATTTAGTCTGTTTACCATTTAATTCAAAGTTGTCAGTGGTCTTGAAAGCCACTTGTGTTGGAGAAACAAGGCTCATTTTATTGAAATCCTACCACAGCACCAAAATCTGGTTTGTGAGAGTGTCGTTCCATAGCCCTGCCTAGCACAAGAACAATACCACGCAATTACGCTGTTACAGGCTCTGAAATAGGCTTTCTTCCAAAACACCCTCCCCTTGTATTATTAGACGTCGTCCTATTAATGAAGTGATTGATTAAAAATCTTCCTGTGTTTATGTTGTTTGGGCAGCAGTAGCTTGGATTTCCCCCCCCCTCCCCTGTCTAGGCTAAAATTCTATCCAGTGGAGATGCATGGGACAGCTGTTTGTAAACTCCAAGTGAGACATAACAAATGAGCTGCAGCAAAACCTGTCCACGACTGGCTTCCCTACAAACGTGGGGATCCATTCTTTGTTTGAAGGGAGAAGGGGGAACCTTAAGCAGAAACAAACACAGAAACAAAATGGACTCCACAAAGCGTAAAAAGTGTTGAAAAGACCTACCAGGGCTGCGCGGTTCAGAAATTAAAACACTAGCCTTTCACCTTGGAGATTGTAGTTCAAGTCTTTCTTTACATTCTGAGTAAAATGAGCTTAAAACGAGTACAAAAAGCAGTCTCCAGGGCTGCCAGCTTACTGTTCTAATTGGTGCAGATACCGTAATTGGAAAACAGGGTGAGTACTGGGGTTTAGTTCTTCAGGAAAAGTTGCAAGAAAAAAAAAATAAAATCTTTATTCAGGTACTCGCTATATCCTCTTTAAGGCTAACCTGTGTAATATATATGTGTGTGAAAAAGCAATCTTTACAGAAACAGTCATTGAAGTTGAGGATTTATACAAGGTTCTCGTGCCTGAACACGCACGGCTGCACTGAATATTACCTTATAAGCACACCATCGTTCAGAAATGCTAAGTTTAGAAGACTGCACAAGGCTGTTAGCAATTGATTTGTTTTGTTGTTTTACTTTGAATAATAATAAAAGCATGAATAGGGGGCTTGCTTTGAAATTGAGACAGGCTGGGAAAAAAAAATGCTAGCTTGTATCCTGCAATTATCCAGAAGCACCCTTGTAGACCCAGAATAAAACTTACAGAACAGGCATAAAGGATGGGAGTTTGTGAGGAGGTGGCGTGTCAGTCCTCTGCCACATCCTTTCTCTTCTCTCTTTCCCCAAGCATCCTTGTTCTGTCTGCATGAAGAAAATTCAGCAGACAAATAAGAAGAAAAGTGGGGGGTGGGGGAAAGAACATTTATAGTTCATATTGCAGTATTCAAATAAAATACTAAAAATGTTATAAACAGTTTTATAGTCATTGTTTATGGACTCTAGAATTTTTAATATTCTAACATGTAATTGAATTCTGAAGCCAAGATTCTGCAATTAATCAGGTTTTTATAAGCGACCTGCTATTTGCTAGGAGTAATTTTGAGAAGAATTTGGACTTAACAATTTTATTCTTTTTTTTGGTTTGTGTGCATAGCAAAAAAGCTAAATGCTGACACGGTCTGCAAAAATCATACGTTGTGTGCTTGCTTGGGTGAGCAAAAGCCCCAATTTGTGTAAGTAGTTCAAGCATTTGAGAAACCTAATTGTTGGATTCCTGTATGCAAATTTGAGCTTTGTGCATGTGAATCGGGAAAGGTGTGTTTGTGGAGGACTTTGTGGAGGTTTGTGTTTTCAGGGCTTGTGTTCATTTTTTCTCTATTACAACAGATAGAGAACTGAAATGAAACGGGGAAAAAAAACCCACAAACAATTTGTCGGTTTATCAAGACTTTTATAATTACGCGCCATACTTTGGGCTGAAGTGACTCCTAGGAATGTTTGTATTTTTGCCTGCCCCATTGAAATCTTCAGCATAAAGCTGGACTAGATTCACGAGCCAGATTTCCCTTCAGTTCTGAGGAAGTGTCTTGCTGTTGTGAGCCGGAAGGGTGTGAAGGAGTTATGGCACTGACTGGAGCACTTGTTCTTTCCCAGTATACTCTTAAATCCTGATACCAGAAGGGTCAAAAACTGGCCAGCTGTGACATCTGAATAATTTTTAAAGCAGTTAATCCAGTCAGAGTGTTTGTACCTCGCGGGGATACCATGGGGATGCAGCCTAAAATAATTCAAGAGAAAAGCTCAGGTCATTGGCAAAAATAATTTAGTTCGGATGGGTCTTGTTCCACAGATGTACCTTTTCAAGTTATGATATGAAACATAGAACATTACCCAGGGGATTCCTCCTCTGTGACTGTTTGGTAGGTGTGTTGGTACTTTGTCATGCAAACCATCCCTTCCAAACCCATGCTCTGGGTCTGGATGCCCAGATGATGCCCAAGTGAATTGCCCAGATGTTGTCAGTAGTAGCCACTGTCTTTGCACAGCATGATACTGATGATGGGAGAAGGAGGCATCAGGAGGAGCTTTCTCTAGTTGGGAAGGTGGGGACCAGGCTCTGAGAGCCTGTTAGATTCCTGCTGGCAATTGCCTGGGCTGTTTTCCCCACATAATTTACAGCTGCATGGACCACCGTAGTTCTGTTGTTGATCATATCACACTCCTATGGCAACTACGTTAATTGAGCTGAGTATGCAGTATCAGATGCATGCATTTAGAATGTTTTAATTATCTTCAGAGAAATATGTTTCAGCCTTTTTATGTATAAAGGTGGAGGCTATCCTTGCTTTTAATTGTTGCTCATCTCCTTTCTGATCTGTTCTGAGTTTTTTTTCCCATTGAAAATGAAAAAGGTCATTTTTGTGTTAACTGGTTTTCTCAAAATCATGCTTTAGAAAGTCCCGATTCATCAGTCCTATGGGGGAAGGTGGAGGGAGGAGGGGGGGCATAGGTATAATAAAGAATCAGTTTCTTCTCCTGACTCAGAACTAGGTTGTGAGCGAATAGAACCGTATACAATCTAGAAAAAAGTTAATAAGAACATAAGCTGTATGTAGGGTAGGTCCTCTGGTGAAAAATTTTGCCTTGGTATGACTTTTTTGCTTATTCGTGTTTTATTCTCAGAAAGTACCACTTTCTTCAGATGAAGTAAAAGGAAAAATGAAACGGTCCTTGTAGGGCAGGAGTTGAAAGTGCTGTGGAGATTGTGCTAAATTACAAAAAGGAGCTCAAAAAGCTGTTCTTTTTCTGTTATTTTTGAAATTCAGGTAGGTTGTGTAAGTTACCCATTCCATTAAAAGTAGGAATAAAGAATGCAATTTACGGTTGGAATTGGTTGTGAGACAGAGTAAAGGTTTTGAAGTTAAAACCATGTTTCTGAAACAGAGTGCTCCCTACATTGTGTGCCTCATCGCCTAAAAAAAAAAAATATCTTTTTAACCCACATACCCAAAATAATGTTGTCTTTAAGGTGCAGGAAGCTTTTTCTCCTGAGCACAATAGGAATATGTTGAATCTTTTGAAAACAGTTTCTGTTTTTCAAACACCTTTTCTTTTTCAGCATAGATAATTAACGCCTTCTTCACAGTGCTTGGTGCCCTTGATACATCTGTTACCTTTGACAGATCCTTTCTGTTTGCCACCTCTTCCTAACATGCTTCCAATATTTTCAGCACAAAATAGCTTAGTATCTTTGATGTTGCTTGTATACGGGCTCAATTAAATAAGAAGGCTGCTGACAGAATAGTGTAGAGTTGAAACTTGAAGCTTTGTTTCTGTAAAGATTTTGTCCTTGGTCACTTATCTTCAATTTTTGCTGCAAATTGTTTGACTTCTTTTAGGCAATGTTGTTGTTTAAGACCTGCAGGTTTTGCTAGGACTGTGTTTGCTTTTACTTTTACAGGTGATATGTAGAGGAATTGTACCAGGAGGCAGGAAAAGGGAGCAGGGGAGTGCTCTGCAGTTGTGGCCTTAAACAGCAAAACAAAACCTCTCCCCGCTAGTGAGGATGGCTTTAAAACATGCCTTTCTGGAATGTTCTATAATATTTGAAAGCATTGTAGTACCACCCCCTAGTTACTGGTGGGTGGCATCTGGTATGTACACTCCATGACACAACTTTATCTGCAAGGGGCTGGTAGGGGATGTTCAGGTGGCCCCTGGGGTTGCTGAGCTGTGTCGGTGGGAACCTCCAGCCCTGCCAGCGGAGTGCAGCACCGTTTTAACCCATTTTGGGTGTTTTCCATAGCAGGGTCCCTCTACAGTGCGATTGCACACAAAAGCAGCTGCTGAAGGGACCCTTTGCAGTGGGCTTCAGTAGAGGAGGTTTCATGATTCCGCGTTTTGGAAACGCAGAATGAAAAAGAGATCATGGTGTTGGAACAAGACAGTAAGAAATACAAAAGATACAGACACAATACCTCAATAAAAGGCTTACGGGTGGCAGTAATTGTTACTGCTTATGTCACATGGTATAATGACAGTTTTTCAGGATTTCCCATATATTAGAATGCGTGAGGATGAAAGGTTGGAATTTTGTTTTTGTAGTATCTACCACTCTTTTCTTAAGGGAAATTAAATAGTGACTGCTCTGAGATTTCGGTCTGAGTACAGCAATCATTTTGATCTCTACATTTCCAAACAAATAAATATCAAAAGCTAATTTTCAGTGCAGTTAGTCTGTTTCATGCAGCGTTCTGGTGTGAAAGAACTAATTGTATGTTACGCATCTTTGCATATATATATGAAAAACAGTACAGCAGAAAAATACAGAAGAATTTCAACTATGAATGCATGTTTGCAGAGGGAAAACATGCATGTGTGTGTATGTATGTGTATATATATATATATCTTACCTGTTTTGTCTCCTAATGGCAAGAGCAGATGAGCACGTTACTGTCATGAATTTGCTGCTGATGAGTTGTGTATATGAGGAGTAAGTTATTGCAGGATTGCACGGGATGGGAGCGTGCCCGCAGAGAGGTCTCACAGGTTCCCCTGCGGTGAGCGTGCCCTGAGCAGGGACGCACACCGTCTCCAACGTGGGATTTGTAAGGGTTGTTTCCTGGTGCAGACCTAAAGGCGTTTGTCCCTTTGCTGTCTTTTTGAGGTTACAGGAATTGCCCCATCACCCCATAGCGCACAACTTTTTTTCCTCCCAAGTTGATTCTAATAGATGTAATTCTGATGTAAGTGTTGTATCTCACAAGGCTGATGGTTATTGCTTTTAGTTAGCTAATATCTAGAGTCTAATTTTTTTTGCTTCTTAGGGATTGGCCTTGTTCCCAGGATTTTGCAAAATATTTGCAATGGGAGACTAAACCAGCAGGTTAGTCGATAGCACATCCAAGAATGTGTGTTGGGCACAACCTTGAAGACGGGAATGATTTCATTGTTGTTGTTGTAAATCGGCTTCCCCCCAAATATTGGCATTTAAGAAAAAGTTTTAAAAATATGAGCAGGACAGATCTGTTCCATTAAACAGCTTTTAAGAACATGAGGCATCATTGTGTTTTATCTCGAACAGTGCCTGACCAAGAGCAGAGCTGCTTCAGCGAGCTGCGTCCTTGAGCCACTGTGTTGGCTGTACATGCTAATAAGGAGAATGAGGAGAATTAATAAGCAATTTGAGCTGCAGTATAGTTTCTTGTAACATCTTTTCAAACCTTTTTAACACAAAGTAGCACACAACGTTATTGTATCATTTAAAGAGAGATCCTTTTGTTACTTAATTTGTATTTTTGGAGCTGAAAGTTGTGGCTTCAAAAATTAGAAGGCTCATCTTTATTATTGCTAGACCTGCTGAGCTAAGAGATAAATGACTGATACCACAAAGAACAAGCAAAATAAATTAAAGGGAAAGTCTAAGAAAAAGCGGATGCCAGATTTAATGAATAATTGCCCTGCACTAGGTCACATTGTATCCAGTTCTTACACAGGTCAAACTGTGAGGAGATGGCATTTACTTAACCGAAAGGCCTTGAGTAAGTAATCTCAATGGACTTCATATAGAAAGTGAGGAAATCTCAGCTGATCTGTCCTTAATTCATTAGATTTATACTGTGTGACTGTCATGCCTTTATTTCAGGCATAGATTCAGGGTCATAACAAAGGTGTGTCTTTGGTGTATTTGTTCAAAGATTGCCAAGGAACTTGACCAGTCCTTGCTTGCTCCAGAGCTGAAACCTGGCCTGAAGTACATGCATGATTGCCATTAAAAATAAACAGAACTGGTGGCAGGTAGCAGAGAAGGAAGGAAGGACTGTCACAGTTCCCAATGTCTATTACTACGGTCTGGATGCATTAAAAGCTGCATACACCCTCAGCAAGCCCTTGAGAAATTGCCAGAAACCAGTGTGGGTCAAGTAGGTTTGTCCCTCTTCCAATGAGAAGGACGACGACCTTCTGCAATTGCTGAATCCTAAATTACTTTAAAAGGCAGGCAAAGGGAGGAGATATTACAGCTAGTTAGGCTGGATTTCTTAAAGATATGAATGGCTATTGCAGTATTCATCTTTGAAATAAACTTTTCTAAGGACTTTGAGAAATGAAAACTGGATTAACTTCTTGCCACCTTTGTTTAAAAAAGATGAGTTCAGAACTGGTGGTGCGTGGGCGGTTGGGCTGAGGGGAAGACCTTAAAAGCTGAGAATCTGCACTAGAAAAGGATTATGAGGGTATATCTGCACCAAGCACTACAGCATCCTCCACGTTTCAGGCCACCCAGGCTATTTCCTACAGAGAGCTCGGCCAGATTGGTGTGTGGAAATTGGAGTTACATTTGCGTGGCTGTGCGCTGGGACTAATGAGTCCCATTTAGAAGTTGTTGGGGCTACAGAGCCTCCCCCCACCTGCCAGGAAGCCCTGTGTAAGTGAAGTGAGAGGGCAGGTGTGGGTGCCAGAACAAACGGTTGATGATGAACTGGGCAGTGTGATGCCGTTTGCGTTACCGCGATTGAGCAAGAAGTGCACCCCGACGGCGAGAAGGCGATTTGACAGTAATTCAGGAGAGAGCACCTCTATTTCCCCACGCTGTTCAGATTTCCTCATCATGGGGAAGAGAGTCCTTTCTGATCTGATTGATCTTTACCAAACAGGGAGAACAAAAGTATTGCAAAATACAAGTATTAACATATACATTTATTTTGTTTTGAGCATATTTTAAAAGTGCCAGAGGCATGCCTTTTTAGTAAGCAGGCAGTTGGCAAAAACCCTCTAGGTATCAGAGGAGCCCCACGCTGTAATTTTCCTAGAATAATAATGTCAAACAAATGACAATAGAAAGCCTATAAAATTTGCAGCCAGCTGGGCAAATTCTCGTGTGTGACCCACAGAAACTCTAAGTGCCTGCGCAGAATATTTTGTCTTGATCAGAGCTGCTCCAGTCGACTGCGTTCCTTGCCAGGGTAGCTGTCACCCCCTCACCTGCCAGCTGCAAAGAGCCGCTCCGTTGGATGAACTCCGAGGAGCTGCGACCCAAGTCTGAGAGCAGCGCTAAGTGTGTGTTGTACTGGGAGTTTTTGCCCGGGTAGTTAAACGTAGATCGATGATCCTTTTCAGCATTAGTGTTAACGGGATATTATATGGGAATTGGCATGCATCAGAAATGATTATTAGTGCTTATTTTCAGATTCCCCTCAAAAAGATGGAGAGGGGTTCTGTGACCCATGTCTTCTGTGAGTTAGTTATTTTGTCCGTGCCTACTTGCTACCTCATACTGTATTGTTTGGGTAACAGCCTGGGTATTAAGCGTGGCTGTAATTCCTCCTGTTAACGGTATTCTGCTTCCCGTGGCTCTTGCTCAGTTCCAGCTAATCCTATCTCAGACAAAGTCTTGATGAGACAAGAAGGAGCTGGACTGCACTGAGGACTGAATCAATACCGAGTATGACTTTGGAGAAGACCACATTATAATAGTTCCTTGTGTCATCTGATCACTAGGTTGTACAACTCTGTTCCAAGAAGGTATTTTTCAGTGTTGCTCCTCAAGGTTTTAATCTCTTTCAACTCTTTTTCTCTTTGACGGGGAGGTAAAAATGACTCTGTGCATGATTTACTGCAAGTCTCTTGGTTGCGATGCAATATTGTTTGTGGAATAGGAGCTGTATGAGTCCTTTATTGAAAAGCAAAATAAAATTACTGAGTAAGTCTCATTACTTCTGACAAAAAGAGACTCAGCTGGGGCTGGGTCTCAGCTGAGCAGCTGGGGCTGCTCCCCAGCTTGTTCCAGGGTACTCCACATGTTACTCATCAGGGATCCTCCAGGCTGATGTGAGCAATTTTATGAATTCTTCCATCTTGTAAAATAAAAAACTATTAAATGCTATTCTATTAAATTATAGAATACTACATACGCAGTAGGGGTCTCAGCCACAGCCGCCCATTTTAGAGAGACCATGTAGGTTGTGCTGGGAGGGGGGAAAGTTTGTCTTGTCACGCGTTGGGAAAGACCTGCGGAGTTTCTTGGCACCATCTCGGCCATCCCGGGGGCTGCACTGGTCCCTGGAGTGTCGGGGCTGGGGGTGGCAGCGGGGACCAGGCTCTGGGATGGGGGGGATTGCTCAGGCAGGACGAGCGTGTGCCAGCTGTGGGATGGTCCTGCTTTAACCATGGATTGCCTCTCAGGTAATTGATCTCCAGTGTGTGATTAATACACACATAACTCTAGAATGCTGCCTCCTCATTTACCCTTTACCACTGGCCTTCTAGCCCAGAATCACAGGATCCTGCAGCATGGTTTGGGTTTGTTTATTAGAAGCAAAAAGGCTCTTTGATTCTTCAGATAAACTGGAAAAACTACCAATGAACAGTGATTAGAAATGTCTTCTACATAGAAATTAAATACAAGGCAAACAGGCCCATTTGACTATAACACTACCATGAGGAGTGGGAAGTGGACTGAAGGAAGGATTCAGAGCAGCGCCTCGGGTATCTACTGTATCTGATACATGTAGACATATTCACATGAAATCAACAGTGCTTCATTTAAGAACCAAGTCTGCTTTTTTAAAATATTTTGCAGTGAATTTTTCACTATAAAAAAACCACCCCGCCTGCCCAAGATAATATATTTACATATGTACAGTCAGAACAGACAACTAAAATAGGAAACGTGTAACTGCCACAAATAAGTATATAATGAGAAGTTCTTAATTAATGTCTGATTATCTTGAAGCAGTAATGAATCTCTTGTTCATTTTTTTTTTTGTTTATTTGGGATAGAAGTGATATATTTTGAAGATGATTAAGGGAAAGATGGTGCCTGCTTGATTCTTAAGGAAATTTTCTCTTCTTGGGTAACGCGGGTGCTGATTGAAGTACATCCTCATTCCCACTAGAGGGGGGTCCTCTCAGCCTAGGTTGTAATACATTTTGGCTTTTTTTTTTTGAAACTCAGCGTGAAGAAAACCTCACATTGTCCCCCACATCTTGTTTCAGTAGTTGATATTGTGTGTCTTATGGTGTCAGCAGTTACTTGTCTCTTAGTAATCTGCCTTTTATGCAGAGAGGTTAAAACCAAAATGAATGGACTAACACACTAGCACCCTGGTGAACACAGTAGTAACAAAGAATACAGAGGATGTTTTGTTCCATTATCTGGAAGGTGAGGACAAGTATTTATCACAGAAGTGGTGTGATCACTCTTGGAAAAACAGAAGTGGCATTATCAGACCTGCTCAATAAGGTTTTTTTAATTGGAATTATCTACACCAATAGCTGTGCTCCAAACCATTTTATTGTCTCTGTGAGCCTTGTGTTTCTAAGCATAAAATATTTCTATATGTAAAAGAGCCTAAGAGTATGTTACATCAGCTTAAACATCTGTTTTCCCCTTTGATATCACAGTTTGTTCCTCTTTTCAGTCTCCTGAAAAGAAAGAGAATTGCGTTTTGCAAATGTGCTGGTCATTGTGCCATGTTAATTCATGTGTTTTGAAAGCACGGCAGTTGCGAGCGTTTTCTTGTTGCTGAGCAGGAGCATGATTAGCCCACCCCTGTTGGTTGTTGGTACCCCTGAACTGGCTTGCTAGGGCCACTAACCCAACTGGGACCACTGGGGAAGGAGAGGAGGAGAAACAAGGGACAGAGGGCAAGGGAGGCAGGGCGGACTGGGGCTGGCAGGGAGTCAGCAGCCTTGCTGGATTCAAGGAGGGAGTCAGAGAGGGACACAGCGACACAGAGAAGGCCCCAGGTTTCCTAATGCATTTCCACAACAGAAATGTAGCAGAGTAATAAGTATTAATGGGTCTGGAGGTAGCATCTGGGGTATGTGACGGGCACGATACTGGATAGAGAAAACTGATAGAGTTTTGAACGAGATTGTTGAAGTTTTGAGGTCTTTCTAGTTACAGTAACTGGATGTTGTTGGATGTAGTAAGCCTAGCGAAAATGAGCATTCACAGTTTAGATGGGTACCACATTAACCCTAACCGGACTGCTTCTGATATTGGAATGACTTTTTTCAGAAGCCACTTGAGCAGGGCACTGTATTGTGACAAGCAGTCATACTGTTATTTCCAATCCAGTGGCTGATTATTCTCTTTTTGGCCCTGGGCAAGTCACTTAACCCTGTGTCTGTTTCTTCATCTGTAAAATATATTATGGATATTTATCAGTCTCACCAGGACTGATTGTTTAATATTTATAAAGTGCCTAAAGGATTAGAAGCTCAATATAAGTAGCTAATACATATCATTTTAGATTGATTTTATTTATTTGGATTTTTTTTCCTACCTCCTATTGAATGAGGTGCTATTTTGTAGCCTCTTACTGCTATTCCTAGTCACCTGGACGGGTCACAATTGGGTAACTTCAGGTTCATTTTCTTCTTCTATTCCTATTTCCTTTAAATGCTTTATCTCCTTCCCCCATTTTTTTCCCTCCCTTTTTTAATTTAGAGATGAAGAGATGCCATATGTTGCTAGATCATGACATAAATATATTTAAGTGCTGCCATCATTGTTAGTTTATCAGCCTTTCCATTATAAACCCTCTTGTTCAGGGGTTTATAACTCTGGCATTATAATGTGCTTCAGGCTGAAACTTGACATTCATTTTTTCCCTCTTGATTCGCTTTAAATCCTTCACTCTTCTTAAGTTAAACTGGAGATTAGATACATTAGTTATAGTTATACTAGTTGTATAAATTATAATGCAGCAGTAGGCATTTTAAATAGGATGTAAATCAGTGAAATAGAGAATTTCCTAGTTGTTAAACTACGAGCCTGGGAGTAGAAATCCGGGATTCTTTTCCTGAGTGTGTCCCTGGCTTGGCACATGACTGCCAAGAAATTATTTAACCTCTTTCTGTCTCACTCTTCTGTCTGTATATTGAGAACGATGACATTTCCTACTTCACTGGTGTATTGGGAAGCTTAATTAATTAGAATTCATAAAAGCACCGGGGTTCTCAGGTGAAAGGTGCTGAAGTGTTAAGCATTTTTAAGGAGTCTAATGAAAAATCAGTGCGCCTGCTTTTCTGTGCGTGTTGCCTTTTGTCCCAGCTTAGCGCGTACCAGCTGGAGCTGCGCGGTACGTGGCAACCAGCGAGGAGCTTGATTTGGAGCACCCCTGGGCGACCCAGCAGCTTGCCTTCCTCAAGCTTTCAAACGTTCGCCGTATCTTGGAGCCGGCTTGTCTCAGCCTTTACCTGGGGATTTTGTGTTCCCTGAATGCTGTGGTTTTCAAAGAATTCTCCGTGCTCAGGACAGGACAGGAGCCTGCAAAGTTTTCCTGTTAGTGCTGTTCCACTTGGGGCTGGTGGAGGAGTACCCAGCCTGGTTAGAAGATAACAGGAAGGGAAGAGTTTGGATATTTCCAGACTTGTTTTACAAGGAGTTGTCTTGGCAGATGATTCTGGTTGTGCTCAGGCAGCTTTTTGGTGTAGCCAAAACTCCATATGGAGAACGGTGTTCTAGCTGTAGTACAGTAAATTTTGGAACACGGACAGATACTCTTTATGTCGTTTAGGTTGAAAAACCTTTTTTTTGTGTCATGAGGGATGCTTTCTGAGTTTCCTCTCTTGGGGATTTATGTTGTCAGCTGGTAGTTCAGCATGTCCTATCTTATGGAGGTTTTCTAGGGCTGACCCAGACTGGTGTCTTCATTTACAGATGACACAGTCCACCACCTGGACTGTGGTGCCGTGCTCAGGAGAGAGAGGTTCTTGGTGGTGGCTAAATTTGAAATGATCTTTCTCCTTATAATTTCAGGTTGAAGTCTTGGCCTCCGAGGATGCTACATTTGGACACCAGGTCTGTAGTTTGATGCAGTTTTGTTATGTAGGTCCCATCAATTTAAATTGTTGGATGTGATGTCACAGAAGACAACAATTTGCAACCTGAAAATTAAGGATCCTGTGACTTATATCCATCAATTCAGAAGCTTTCCCTCATGTGTAGTGATCTGGGAATGACACACAGACCGTCTTAATCCTGTTATTTGGTATAAAACCCGTGAGCAAATTTCGCTTGCAGAATCCCATGTGGAAACATGGAACATCAACTTTGTAATACCTTTTAAGATTGGACTTACCCAAATGCTGTATTTTTTTCTTGTTCCATAGATTTGCAGTTCAAAAATTGTAGTTGTTAATCTGCTTTGCAGTCTGCTGAGCAAGCCACTTCGTTCGTGGTCCTTTTTCACAGTGCATCTCAAGTAGAAAGTAGTAGGTTGAACAGCTGCATCACCCTGTGTTCAATTGTAGATCAATGTGTGGCACGCGGTGGGCCTGGTGGAGAGACCACTTTAGACCCGCTCTGCTAAATGCTTGGGCTGTGTCCTGGTTATCGCTCAGGTTTCTTTGGCAGGTGAGCGTCATGGTGATGACCACGGTTTTAATTGGGCGCTAATAGCAGATGATTTTAAGCAGGGCAGATTGTGTGTAGGCTCTATCTACTTAGCTAGGAGTAGAGTGGATAGGGAAGGGAAGAAGAATATTGTAGGAGCAGTAGGCTAAATCATGACAATGAAGAGTTTCCTGCTGCTGAAGGCCCACATGCTGTGATACTCCTGCAGGTGAGAAAATAGCAATGCTATTACTACCAAGGTAAAAAAAAAAATCAAGAAAAGATGAAATAAGTTCTCCAGGTTTATATAGAATACAATAAACAAAATTAACCAAGAGAAAAAAAAAAAGCTTTAAAAGCATCTAAATATTCATGATGCCAGAATTTACATTGTGTCTGTATTGTACATTTTTATGTTGATATGTGATAAAGCGATTTAAATAAATTATTAAAAAACGGAACTACTCCAGTATTATTTGAAGTATTTAACATGTGGTAGTCTGCAGTATTTTCTAGTTTTTATTTAATACCCAGCATGCATACAGAATATTCGTTGAATATTTAATAAACCTGGAGGGTCAGCTCTTGTGAACTCATCTCCATAATCCTTCAGACTAGGTGGGTAAACAGAAATACTACTGAAGATTATTGTACCCAATCGCTCTCACAACTGAAACACTGTGGAGGAGGCTTCCTATTTTCTTCATGGCTAGACTTGCAAGGTTTTTTTCAGTCCTGGACTCATCTTGATGGACATCCTTTGAAACTCCTTTTTATTACCAGAAGTTTTAAGAATTTTCTATTACTAAGCTTGCGTTTTACAAAACCAAATCAGTACTGTCACCAGCTCTTAACATCATCCTCCAGAGACCCAAACAACTCTTCTTTAAGATTGAGCTTCGGAATCAACAGTCTTTTTACTCTCTTAAAATAGTAGTATTACATTGTGTATATATATACACACTATATAATAGTATATAATGTCTCTATATAGACATCTAACAATGTCTAATGTCTAATAATGGCTATATAGAGAGACATTGTATAGTGAACTATATATGTCTAGGAATGACATGTACTTTTATCAATCAAGAAAAAAAGTAAATGTATTATCTCAAATTTGTTACTCCCAGAATTTATTTTAGTTGTCTATTTAGACGTGCTGTGAAAGCACTTTCTTTTTTCCTCTCCCTTTAGAAATGTTTCCTTTACTGTCTGTCTCAATGACAAATAAACGTTAGTGTCTCTGTTTCATTAACAAATGAGTTGGTATGCTCATGGAGAATACTTACAAGCACAATTTTTTAAATGAAAAATAAATTTAATTTTATAAATCAGAAAATAGGTTGGTATGGTGAATACCAGATAAACATAGTTGAGAAGGACATAAGGTTAAGAGTTTGCCCTTGATACTGGCTTTTAGCCTGAATTTCCTTCCAGGTGTACTGAAAACTGATGAGGGGGTTATCTTTATGTTTTTGGGTGTAGCATATGCTTCAGCTTGAAACATTGTAGGACCCCCTCTGTAGGCATAAGCAGAAGCATAATTTTCTGTAGAGGATGACTCTTTTTTTTGGCTATATCCGTTCCACCTATCCTTAGACACGTACCACTTAGTTTTAGGCTTGTTGACAGGCTGTGTCGCTTGTAGATACTACAATACTGTTTTAAAAAAGGGATATTTCTAGCCTGCTGAAAGAGCGTACAATGTTATTTGTTAGTCTGAAATTCTCCATTATTTTAGTCTCATGGTAAATATGCATTCTGGCAGTGAATGGGGCTGTTTCCCAGGAAAATGCTGTGAGTGAGATGGCAGAACATTGTTCAGCTTCACTGTAGTTATCATTGGTGTGAACTGAAGATCTAGCTGATGTAGAGTCTCCTGCTTGAATATTGACTCTTTGATGATAAGTGCATGTAGAAATCAGCTACGGGATGCTTTTGATGCAAGATATGCATATGGATTTTGACAGATTCTTATTTTAGAAAAGAAAATTAAAACAAAAGTTATTCTTTCACCCTGTCAAAATACCTGGGGAAGAGGCACGTTGAAGTACCTTCACTCTATAAGCACAGAACAGGTGCAAATTGTAGACCATTAGCAATAGTCCTTCAAAATGTTCCTTCCACCTCACCTTTTTAGAAAGAAAACAGTCTTCCCCAAACAAATGTAGAATATAAGCTATTTATTGGAGTAAAAATGATATTTTAATATGATTTCTTTCATTTTGTGCATATGCAAGACCAGTACTCTTTAATGGGCCATGAAAATTCAAGCCGTTTTTCAATCAGTTTAAATAAAAGTTGTTGTTTGATAAGTATAAAAATGTGCAGATTTGACAGGATTGCTGTCCAGACCTTTCCTTTGGTTGAACAGTAGGAAGCAAAACCATTCAGCTTTCTTTGCAACTAATTTTACAGAATGAGGAGGCTGTTAGTGTGCTGTAACAGCTTTTTTGAAGATGGTACACGTGGTGTTCAGTTTAATTTACACATGCGTTAGTGCGTGTGTTTGGATGCATGTTTGGTTCTTAAAGAAAAGAAAAAAAATCAAAACTTCCAGCTTTTGACTGATCCTTCTGTTTCAGTATTTAGAAGGGCTGTGGTATATGCATGGTCGTGTATATAGAGGTGTAGGGGAAACAACCACCTAGCAAATCACAAACAGCTGATAGGTGATGGGAGATGCACTTAACAGATCTGCCTGATTCATTCTGCCTGGTTCATTCTACTTACATATATAATAAGTTTCTTCAAAGCCATAGTTGCCAAGAAACTAACATAGAATGAATAGATGGAGTGGTATCTGCCCGAGTCTGCAGTCAGCGCACAGGAATGCATTTCAAAGCTGGAAACTCCTTCAATGCCATTAATCTTATTAAAGCCTAATGATGACATGTAAAATACTAACAGTACCGATTTATTTTGTGTTTATTTTAGCTGGAATAGGAAGATACATTTTAGCAGATGGGACCAGCGTTCCCAGATGGTAGAGAGAACTAGGAGGGATACAAAGATGTGGAAAAAAAAAGAAAAAGAAAAAAAGAATAAGGTGCACAAAGCAGAAGGAAAAGGTAAAAGGTTTAACCATTTTGAATGAGGCTGATTTGAACACCAAGGCAATGAACAAATAAAAATAACAGCATCTGAGTTTTTTAAATCCTCCTAGGGGATTTAGATGCTCAATTTCCATTAGAACATTTTAATCCCTGAGGTGGAATTAAAAATCTTAGTTTGAAAGGTTGGTTATTATATAAAGATTTAACCCACATTTTATTGTTGTGGGAGCCACATATTGGCATCAGTTGGAATTACGGTGTGGAATGCTGTAGCACGTACTCCAGACAGGCTACAAATGGTGTCTGGCCCTACCTCGAGAACGAGATGCTTGACTTTTAAAATATTTGTGCTTGGTTTACTCTCCTTTCCCTCCCTTTCCCTCGGGCTTTTACTGTCAGCATCTACCTGACCCAAATAACGTAGGGTAGAGGAGGCTCCATTCGGCTAAAAAAGCAGGGTGAGATCACCTCCTCCACGTGTCTCAACCTGCCCGTGGACGTGTGAAGTGCCATCAGCTCTGTTTGCCGAGCCAGCCGCTCAGCCCGCCTTCCGCCGCCGATGCCGAGGTGCAGTGATCCCAACTTAGCCCAGCATTAATATAAATAAGTTTGTTAATGGCAGTCCAGCAGCTACATGTCAGAAGGCTCACAACTTTGTGCAACAGGAAAAGAGATACTTATGTTCCCACAGTGGGGGAGCTCCAGCGAGAACGGGACTCTCTTATTTGGTAGTGAGCTTTAATCCTTCCATTGTGTGTCGTTTTAAGCTGTGTTGTGATGTAATTGGCTTAATCATTACTATTATGTTGCTTTGCACAAGTTAAGATTGTAATTTGACATATGGAAATAAATGGCAACTGGATTAGTGATTTGCAGGTGTCATTTAAAAACAGGGGTCAGGGAAAGAAAGCCTTTCATATTTTGCAAGCAGTGGGTTTGCTAATGTAGGGAGGCAGAATTAATGTCTCACGCTGTCTTGAAGTAGGAGAGAGCTTCACCTGTTCGTTTCTGGGACTGAGCTTGGGGCTTGAGGAAGGAGAATCTCATTCCCAATGGATGTGTTCACTGTAGGAGTGATTTTACCTTTCCTTTGCAGAAGACAAATAAAGGAGAAAAGCTTCCTCTTTGATGGAGAAATCAGCATAATGGAGACACGGTTCTATTAAAGAAATGCAGCAAGGGTGGCATTTCTGGTGTGCCTGTCTCTGCGCGGTGCAGCTTTCAGCATTGTTCATGGAACTGGCCGTATTTTTGTTTTGTGACACAGCATAAAGTGATGACCTCATCTCCATAATTTAGTAACTCTGGGAATTGTTGAGAGTCTGTTCCTAAGTCGTTTTAAGTATTTGCTGCTGCGATGCATTTTTTTAATGCTCTTTCTCTGATACAGGACACATAGTTTTAAGAATCAAATGTGCTTAGAACTAAAATGCAGTTTTTTCCTCCTCAACATGCTACTTGAATTTATTAAGGTTTGCATTTGTTGTTGGTTTTTTTTTTCTGTTTGTTTGTTTGGGGTTTTGTTTTTGTTTGTTTTTTGCTTTCCTCAACCTTGCAAACCCTGCTTTATTGCAACACTCAGCATATCACAGTGCTTCTTCTGTAGTCCGCTTTTTTTTTGCAGTCCCAGACACCAGAAGTTCAAATCCCAAGGGGAAATTCAACTACACGGTGTAGCTACGTGTCAGCTTCCTGGTTTGAAACACAGGACACCAAAGAGAATACATTTAGTGTCTGACTGAGAGTTATGACTGTGCAAATCTAGAAGGAAACTCTTGTTCTAGTGGTATCTGTAATACAGAAGCCTTGACCTACGAGATGGAGTAGAGATGCCATTTGGCAAAATTGAGAAAATGTGTTCTCAAGGGACTTTATTTTATTTTATTTTTAATTATGTATTCACTTGATTGCAACAAAAAGTACTTCTTGGAAAGAAGGAGAAAAGAAGCCATTGAAGGAGAAGAAAAAGTAGGCATTAAAAATTGTTTTCTTTTAATGCACGCCTTGTTTAAGACTGCTTTCTTTTGTTGAAGACTTTAAGCAGCCTCTGCTTCTGCCATCTGGTGGTTGCTAATAAAGGTTGCATCTTCAAAGCCAAATTAAATTGTTTTAAAGCCAATTAATCCGTTTCAGAAGAGGATGTTTTCAAGTGTCTGAATTATCTCTGTCTTGATATGTTGACACTTGGAGTGTCTATGTGTGTGCTTAGTATATGGGAAAATATAGAGAGATGAGTCCTCATTTACATCTGCCTGTGCACTGTTGACTTAGGTAGGAATGGGGGCTGTAAATAAGTTTTTGGATTTGTTTCAGGGTAGAAAAAATAGGTATTCATATTAGCCTCCAGTAACTTCTGTTCTGCTACTCAGAGTTAGGATTACACGTTTCCTCAGTTCTGCTGTTGTTGTTGTGGAGTTGTTTCACCTGAGGTGTTTGGGTGACTAAAAGGATTTTCCAACCTTCTTTCTTTGAGTCATTTCTAAAGCTGTGTTTTGGGATTGCTGAAGCCTCAGTGCCTTCTGCGCTGGGTGTTTTCTAAGAGGAGGGCATAGCATTGTAGCAGGGAATGTGCCCTTTTAATATTCTTAGGGACCCCTTAAAGATGTGTCAAAGTGTTTTGAAATAGTTATGACTAAGTAAGTAGCAGCAACTTGAACATGTTTCTGCCTGGCCCTACGCGTATCACTGCTATGTTATTTGGGACAACCCAAGTACACGCAAAATGGAGCAATTGCAATCATGTTTTAGAAATTTCACCTACGTAATCAATAGTTCTTAATGTCTGGGAAGTGCATTTTCCATAAAGATCTCTGTAGGGTTTTTTTTCCCAATTAGTTTTATAGAAATTAAGAGGTGCACCAACCCTGCCGTAAGTTCATCTCCATCCATTGCATGGTCCTGACTATGGTCCAACTTTGTCCTCGGTGCTGTGGGCTGTGGAGGAGTGTATCTCACCACCTTGACTATGAAGGATAAGTCACAACAAGAGTGTGGTACCCCATCAAAATCTATTCCAAACAGCACCCACTTCCTTTGGAGCCCCCCTCCTCACAGCTCAAGTCCCGCTTCTCATATAGAGAGGATTTTAGAGCTCTGTGAGAGGACGGGAAAAAGTGAGGGCTTCTTAGGGGTCCTAGTGACTCCTTGTGCAGTGGAGGTGCATCTGGACAATTCCAGCACAATCTCAGATGGAAAAAAAAAAAGTGAAATGATACACAGAACAGGAAAAACAAGTCATACGTTGGGTGAGAACCCCCAGATGTGAAAATGCCAAGAAACACTGGATAAATGGTGTAGTAACAGTTGTTTGTTTCTTCCTTGTGCCCTGTAGGGCACTTGTGGACTGTAGTCTCAGGAAAGACACGCCAAAGCAAGGCTTTAGGAAGGAACTGTCTCCTGTGGCAGTGCCCCGGTGTGGATACAACATGTCAGGCTTTCTTCCCTTGCCAGTGGCCCAAACTAGCGATAAATACATGTTTAATGCTCATTTTCAGCGTGAAGCATCTCATGGTACTTGCAGAATAAATAGTGATGGCCTTAGGGCTAGACTTAGGCGGTTGGTGTGGGTATGTGGTAACCTTTGTTTTACAAAGCTCCTGAGCACTCTTGTCAGGCTGGTGTGAGCACAGCTGGTGAGCATCCTGCCCTCCTCGGCACCCTTCAACGTTGCTGTCACGTGGTTTTGCTTTTCTGATTGATCTGTATCCCTCTTGGCCAGTTGTTCCTCCAGTGTTTCTGTGCTGAATTAGGTTGCCACTTCGTTGAAGTTAACTGCCTCAACCTTGAACCACCCAGGTCTTGTGGTGGCAGCAGTAGTAGTCCGTACCTTCCCCGTACTGCTCTTTTTGAAGAGATGGTCTGCAGTATCCTTTGCCCTTTCCAAACTCTGTAGAAATGCCCCAAAAAGTGCAAAGTTTGGTGCTGCTTTCATGGTGGAAACATGCATCACCGTGAGGATTTGACTGAACCCACCATTTTACACCAGTCACTATGGTACAGCAATAGACGTTAGCACAAAAAAAGAAAGGAAGATAATTTATTTTCTCAGTCTTCTGTTACTCTTTACATTTTAAACTGATGGGTGCGCTTGGGTGGCCGGAGTCTGGTGTGTCGGCATCTGGCTGGGTTGTGCTGCTTGGGGTCCTCCCCCCCTCGCCCGTTAACGTGTAACTGGGGTGATGCCCGCCTGATACGGCAGGTCCTTTACAGTTCTGTGTGGCCCCTTTTGATTTATCCTGCTGGTTTGAACTTTGAAGGAGTATCAGATTTACCAAGAACTCATCTAACAATCGGAACACAGTGTTTGCTTGTAAATACCTGCACATTTTAAATAAATGTTGAGGCAGGTGGTCTCATTGGGGGTGGGAAGAGGGCAGGACAGAGTATTTGCAAATAGTTTGCTGTTCCTTCTTGATTAGGAGAGCAGGTTAGACCAGATTTATTTTTCTTCTTGTGAATTCTACCTGATTGCACAACTGGTGGGACCAGAACTGCTCCCTCCAGCAACCAACCCCACCTTGCTGCAGGAAAGTATGCTCCGATTCATGTTGCGACTTAAAAAACAGCAAAGAAACCACAAAGTTAATTTAAAAAAAAAAAACCTACGCTTCATTTATTTGTCTCTTTTTTTTTTTTGTGTATAGCATTCTTTTTTAACAGCATGAAATACATGTGTAGAAGAAGACTCGGCTTTCTGTTATGTGGCTGCTTCCCCTGATTGCATAGTTGGCGTGTTAAAACTAATGCTGGGTTTGAAGAATAGGAATTGCAAAGAGGAACGTGAGAAAGTTGTTGGGTAGACAGATGTGATTTAGGTTTTCATTTCCCCCCCCTTTTTTTTTTTTCCCTGTGACAAGGTCAGGTGTGTATCATGCTTCAGAGCTGTGCTTTGCCGGGAAAAAGGGCTGTTGACATGTTGCAGATTTCAAAGATGAAAAAAACAATGAAATAATGCAGAATCTTGGGCTTTTCACTGAATGTACATTTCTTCTACGAAATCCATCATTGCTTCAATTATTCCATTGTTTGTGTTCTAAGAATTACTTCTTGTGAGACAGGGTTTTCTAGTGAATTAGGATTTTGATGGATAATTTTATTGGATTAGAATGACACTGGGAAATCTTGTTTTTCAAGGTCATTTCTTTGGTTTTCTTGGTGAACAGTATACAGGGTCTTAACATTTTCTATTATAGGAAGATCAGTATTACAGATGCTTTTGGCATGATTTTCATACTGTTGCAGTGCTTTAAGTTGTTTAATATTACACACATGTAAACTATTGTGATATATTTTTAGTGTAACAGTCATTCTCTGTGTTTTATGATTTTACCACTGAGTCCTTGATACTGCCTGAAATAGGAAGCAGAGAGATTTACAGTCTCTTTGGCAAAACTTGCCTTAATGTTTTAATCTAAAGAAAAATAAGCATCATTCTTACCGTTCAATTTAATGTGACTGTCTGTTTTCATTCCACTGGCTGATTTCCTCCTCCCCTTTATCAAGATATATTTGAATCTCCCTGAGCCTCCTGTGGAACTTCCTCACGGTGTTATTCGTTGTGTCAGAACCAATGTACCAATTACCTCGTAAATGTAATCTATATCTAGAGTGGTTTTACAACTTGAGGACTTGTGCAAGGGCTGTGCTCCGGTGGAGGGATGTACACCTTACAAACACTTGCAGGAAGAACAGTTAGAATGCATACTAATTTAAAAATTAATAAATGTATTTTGAGAGATGCGTTAACTGCTGTTTATGAAAGGAAGCAATGAAGTGCATCATGTGGAACTGGCTTTTTGTCGCATGTAAGTAACTAAATATCATTGTAGCACGTCTGATTGCGTGCAGAAGCTTTACAGTTATGTAGGTATGGCTGTTTATATGCTTATTAACTCCTAGGTTTTTTAGCTGAGGTGTGTGCAGAATGCTGCCGAGGTCACAGTTGTTAAACTGCCCCAGATAGTACTGTTAGCTAAAGCTTTTTAATTTTTTAAAGAATTTTTTTTTACAGGCAGTGGTTTGGAAAAGGATCTCGAGGGAGAAATTTTGGGGGTGTTTGGCTTGGAAATGGTATGAAATCAAGGATATTAATTAGGAGTAGAATTGGTGTCTTTGGTGGAACAAATGTTGAAGATGGTCACAGTACTCTCAGGATGCTGTGTGTTGCCTGGCTCAGTTATAGGGAGGTCTGAAAATGAGAAGTTCAAACTTGATACAGTGAGGAAGGGAGAGCTAATGGAGCACATTAAAAATGCAAGCTGACCTAGATATACTGTTGAATGGTGCCATGTGGTGTGCAGCTTTATATGGCAGGCTGCAGTGTCTTGCCGACCAGACTAAAGCTAAAAATGCTGAAAATCCTGCCCTGTTTACAAGTCCAAAGAGAAGACAGAAGAATTGGGCCATCCCATTCTATTTTATAGATGATGTTAAGAAAAACAACACTATTGGGAGCTTTTTCACTATGAAAGCAGCTATTGATTTCTGTTAAATGCATACAACATTTGTTCAAAAAAAACCCTGCAGAAATTACTTCTGAGGATTGATCAATGTACATGACCCGTCACCACACTTGGGTGTCCGCCTTCTGCTCTCTTCTCTCTAAGCTACATGTACACAGAACCCTGCAAGATGGACGAAAAATTAGTATTATGTTACGAGTTGATCAGAGCTAAATCCTTGCTTTCTGGAATATGATAATGTTCAGTATTGAAAAGGATAGCAGAATCCGGCCGTGAATTTTACAGTAGTTTTAATTCCAGGTTAACCTTGGAGAACTGTTTTAAGAAGTGTCAAAGTATCAGAAAACGTTAATATGATTTTATTTTCCAGATAATTAATCTTAAAATAGCTTTTAGGTGCTGTTTGGAACTTGATGGAAAGTAATTCATTTTGGTATTGAGATAGTTTCAGCTTGGAATTGTTATCTTAGCTTATTTATAAATACCAAAAAAAAGCTTAGAGAGGAAATGTTGACCTTCCCTCCCAACCCCCCTTTGCATCTGCCTTAGCCTTGGCTAGAACTGCGTGACTGCAGGCTTATATGATTGGGATATTATATATTTTTATAGGACTAGGAGGCTTAAAATTGATATTTTTTTTCCAGGGCTGTAAGTTATAATGTGTTTTCAGTTGGTACAATAATAATAAAAAAGGCTTGCATGTACCTGTGATGCATTTGATTCCTCCCTGCAGTGACTCATTGTGAATCTCTCTTACAGCTAAGTGCTTGTTCCTTGTGATCAGAGGAAAATGCTACACACCTTCTGCTTCGTGCCTATTAAATTCAAGTTTCTATTGTAGGCAGCATTACACAGCTATCTGTGAGAATTAAAAGGGAAAAAAATATCAAGAACAGTAACTGAAGTGAAAATTTAAAAAGCCACTTTGTTCCCCCTCAGCCCTAATGTCGATTTTCAATGCATTTCTGTTTTCATGCTTGCCTTTTCCAAATTTCTGAATTTTTCTTTCTTCCTGGTCAGAGCACCTGCTTTTGGTACCCTGTTGAAATTAGTGACCATAATTGTAGTTGCTCTTTTTTCTCTACTGGAACCTAAATGATAGAAAGCAGGTTTTTTTGATCTTGCGATGTTAAATATAACATATAATTCCTTTATCTGGACCAGTATACTTAGTTGAAGAAAGGATTGTTTTCTCCAATTTTGATACCACTTTTTCCTTTCACCTTTTTTATTCCCTGAGGGGATGCTCTGGAGAACAAAGTGTCCATGTTCCTGGGAACAGAAATAGATTGTTCCATTCATAATTTAGTGATCTATTTCTGTTTGGTGAAGTTAAGCACATGCTTAACTTCAGGTCTGTGATTAAATCTCACTGACTCCAATACGATTTAAACGCTTTGCAAACCCGTGGCTTTTATTCCCATCTCACCATCTCACCACTCCTTCTGTCTCATTGCTCTTTTTTTTTTTCTTTTTTTTTTTTTCTCCTTTTTTTCCCCCTCCTCCTCTACTGTGGTGCAAGTTGACTGTGCTCAGTGTCAGCAGTTTATGTTCTGCATGTTTAATGAAGGCCGTGGCTCAGCTCAGCATAGCCCTTCCCCTTACGCTAACAGAATTTTGATAAATGAGATTTCCTCTTGTGGAGAGCAGAGAAGGGGCTTTGACGGGAAAAGGCAGGGCATGAAATCAGCAAGTGTCAGGGCGTACAAATTATAGGCATTTTAAAGCAAAACCAAAATAAAGACCTTGTTATGACTAACTGTCTTCAAAATGCGTGTCTTCCTATGAAACACAAAGGAGGATTTAACAATATACTAGCAAAACAGAAGTAAATTCAGTAAGCAGTAATCTGAATCAGCATATCTCTACCTTCCTTTTTGCTCCATATTCCCTGTGCCTACCACCGTAAGCCTCAAAGTACACTATATAAGCATTTGGATTACAATAACCATTGCTGAATGTAGCACACAAAAATACGTTTCAGTTGTGGTTTATATCCTCCGTTATTCTAATCCATTAGAAATTCTCTATTTTATGCCCACTCAAGTTATTGGCTTCACTAGAATAACAGAGGGAAGTAGTTGCACAGATGAAAAGAAACTGGCAGCGGATATTGCAAGAAACCTTTTCAACTAAGGTACATTTCTCTGACCCTTCTTCCTTTTTCAGTTCTATTTCCATTTTTCTGATACTGCTCTCTACGTCCCCCTGCTCCCTCCCTGCTCTTTCAGTCTTTCTCCTTCATGCAGATTTAGCTTGTTCAGTGACTGATCTCCTATTTAGATTATATTGGTGTGTAATTTAGAAAAAAAACCTTTTTTTGCGCGCTTACAGTGAGGTATCAGATTGTTGAAATAACATCAGGCTCTTCACTGGAGATTATAATCTGACACCAGGGATTGAAGGACAGAAATGGATCCTGCAGACCTAAAACTGGAGCGATTTTATTGCCTTATGTAACGTTTCATAAAAGTTTCTGCAGCTGTAGTGGATTAGAGATGAATTGTTTTTATTGGAGAGATGAAGAGAAGGGACAGTTGGTATGGTTATAATAATTAATAAATAACACAGTTAATTACTGTGCTGGCTCTCCAGTATGTTCAGAGATTAATTTAAATCAATTTGTGCTAGCTTCTATTAAAATACTCAAAACCGTGTTTTTTATACACAGAAATATAAAATGTATATACACAGAGCTGTGTATTTAAATATGTGTGTATAATTTTATTTCTTATATATCTATATTTAGTAATTTAGTTGTTTACTGATTTGGCAGGATTTTTGCATGGCTTGAAGGCAGGGATAATTGCAGATGTTTTCATTTTTTCACACATTGGTTCATACCATACCTGTGCACTAAAATCATCATGTCATGTCTGCAAAGAGTTCTCTTGGGATTTTCTGCTCCCCTCCAACCACCCTCCTCCCAGGTGCCCATGGGACCCCTCCAAGGCCAGGAGAAGATAGGAGTTGCCACTGGCATATGCTGGTGTGCAGATTTTCTTTTACAGAGAGTATATTTTTTCTTAATTATTAAGATATACTCTCTATTCTAATTCCATCATATCCCAAATTTGTATTTAAAAAAAAAATATATAAAAATCTAACAGTTGTTTCTGTTCTTCAGATAGTTAACAGCAAAGCAGCCAGTTGCGCAGGCAGTGGTTTTCAACTCTAGTAGCTGTAGACCTTAGGGTGGATTGTTCCTTCTCCATGTTTTCCAGCGCACCTTTCAGTGAACCCTTGTCAAATCCTGAATTCCACTCTTGTGGAATCCACGATTCCTGTAAACTGCAGCCAGAAAGGGCTTTTCCACAACACCTCATCAGGCATGTGTGTGTACACAGGCATGTTATGGCACAGGTCCAGACGCTGGTTGAGATGTGCAGAGCTATTTGATCTGTAAATGTCTTATTCCACGACTCTTCCATTAGCTTTACCAGGGAGTCAGCATTATTTGAGGTAACTAGTGGACTCCTAGGTTCCATTTCAGACACTTTTTTTCTCACAGCAAATGAGAGTTGGGCTGAAACTCGTCTTTGGTAGGATTGTGCAGAGAAGCAATTTGGTACTCTGTGGTAAGCGAGCAGGGCAATGTGGGGTGGCCCCTGCTCTGATTTCAGGGGGATCGAGCTAGGACTTGAATATACACTAAAATCCATCCTCCCTAGGAAGGAATGTGTGCCCACGTTGTTTGGACGATGCTCGTAGTGTTTTGGGGTTACTGGAGAGAAGCTGTGCATGGGTAACGCGCTACGATCGTATCTCCATCAGATTTGAAATAAATGGTCTTAGTTAAACAAAGACGACCTGTGTTAAAAGGGAAAAAGAGAACTATGTTCTTTCTGCGTTTGAGAGTTAAACCCTGTTTATTTTGCCTTAAAATGCAGGGAGTTGGGTGAATGGTTGGGTGAGTGGTTACATTTTTTTAATCCCTCGTCGCTAAACCCCAGTAAGTGAGGCCAAAGAGAGTTTTCTTTCACTCACTGCCACTTGTGTCCTTCAGACTATAAGGTAGAATGAAATCTTCAGTCCAGAAGAGGAATGTTTCAAAAGTATGTGATACATTCTTTTTGCAGGAATTCCTAGAATACTATATTATCTTGGGAAATAATTACAAATAATTACAAAAAACAGTTTATATGGTATCACCTGGTTCTTTTTTCACTTTTTTATGCTGCAGCTGTTTCCACAGTTTCTTTTTGTTGAGCTTTACTGTGAATATACCTTTTACCAAAGAGCATTGCTCACCAAGATTGGGAGATTAGTTTATGATACTTTACTGCGATAGAAAATAATTACACTCTAAACTATGACAGACAGTGTAATTTGGAGATTGCATTCCATACATACCCTTCCATCGTGTTCTGGCAGAGGCCATCCTTCTGCTAAATCTGATAAAATATAAATTTCAAATCCCGAATGTGCACACGCATAAAAAACCAACCATAGCGAGGATGCCTGTCGCTTCGTGGCGTTGGCCAGGATATGGGGGGCTTTTATTTTTACACCATCAGAATGCAAATTCTGATAGGATAAACCTCAGGGTTAACCTTCCCCTTGGGGGAGCACACCCGGTTCCACAGCACCATCGAGGCCACACTGGGCAGTTTGCTCCTGCTTAACCTGAAATAGGTCAGCAGCCCTCAATTAGAGGGGATTTTTTTAAAATGTGGAATTACCCGGAGCCTTAAGTCTCCCCACACCTGGTGGCCACAGTGTGCAAAATCTGAAATGGGTTTTTGGTGAGGCCCAGCTGATGGCTGTGCTTCACTAGAGGAAAAAGGGAGTTAGCCTTCTGGTTTTTCCACTGGCATATCTTTAATGTTTAAAAAAAAAAAAAAAAGAAAGAAAAAAAAAGCTTGTGAGGTCTGGACAGATTTCCAGATCTTTCTCCTGGTTAAAATTGTCACCTCTTATTTTAGTCTTGCATTTCCAATTTTGCTCTGCAGAGTTATTTGAGTTCAGCGTGTTCTAATTTAGAAGTGAAAGATGGGTTTTTGCTCTGCTGCGATCATCGCCACGCGGTCTCCTCGCATCCTTCAGCCGACCCGGACTGTCTCACTCCAGGGCTCGCTTCCCTCAAGGCTCATCTCTGTGTTTTGATAAGGAGATGAAAGGTGCAGAGATGGGTTGGTGCCGAGTGGAAGTTCATTGTCTTCATCTTTGATTTATCATCCCCTTATCTAGATGTAGAATATCTTACACCTAAATATTTTAGTAACTTGGGGGAGAGAACTGTGAAGTAATACGTTTTTCTAAATTTAATTTTCCCAATGCCAACAAGCTCAGTACATTCTGGGACATGTAACCTCAAAGCACAGAGAGTTTGAGTGAGCCACTCAACTATGTAAATTGATCAAACACCAGTCGGTAGATTGAAGTGTACATATTTGCATATGTACACTTGTATATGACACTTGGTCTAGAAGAGGAGTGGATTTGCTTTGCTGGAAAGATGTTCAGTAAAAGTGAATATGACCATTTTGACATCTGGGCTAATCAGTTTAAGAGCAGGTTGCCTTGTTTCTGTGATTGATTTTGCCCCCTTGTCATTTTATTATTTAAAAAAAAAAAAAAAGGGCAAAAAGATTGGCAAGAGGCACCCTGAAATAACAGGAAATAAGGTTCGAATGCAGTGTTATGTGTTAGTATTTCAAAGTTACGACTCCGCTCTGTACGGTAAAGTTTGTGCTAGGAAGTGTAAGTGGAAAAGCTAAGTTGGGTTTCTGTCAATTTTCAGTTATCTTTATGCATACACTGAATTTTCATGTTTTCATTGAGAAGATCTTGCAAAAAGCTTATGTACATACAGTTCTGTATATAAAGCTCTTCTGTAGAGCTGTATGTGCTCAATGGGAAGTAACAAAATCAAAGATTTTCTATACCTTGGATGTAGAATTTTGTGCGTACAGGCAGTATGGAGAGCAGTAACAGTAGACTCCTCAGTGGAAGTAAAAGCAGCCTGAGATTGTCACTGCAGATTGCCCACAGCTCTGCTTGTTGCTTGGGTGTCAGCGCTGAGCTGTAAGAAAGAGCATAATAAATTTGGGAGGAGTATTGCAGGTGCCAGTCTTTGGAGTTTCAGAAGGGCTGCACGAACTTGTGGTGTGCGTCTCCATCCCAAAGGTGGCAACCGGCCACAGCCGAGCAAAGAAGAAAAGATAATTTTTTTAAAGTGAATTTTGAAAGTTAGTTTGATATTTGAAGTATATTCAAAATTGGAAAGTACTATTTCTGGGTTTCAAAATGCTTTACTTCATAGTGATTCATATTTATGTTTCTCTAGTAAATTGCCATCAAGGAATTATTGTTAAAGGGATTACAAATGGTTTCTATTCTTGCATACATACAACCTTCAAATTAGAAACAAAGCAATATTTTAAAACAGAGTCTGTTTTAAAGGGCATCTACATTGGCATTTTTATTCTGTAGTTGTATATCATCATCCCTGAGTAAAAAATACTTGTTAATACCTAGAACCAGTCTGCAAGGAAATTGTAAGGTAGCTGATGAGATCAGCAGATGACCAATTGCAAAATACTATCTTGGTGTTATCCAGGTTCTGTGATATTTTTCAGCGAGAGAGTTATAAGCTGTTTTTAATAACTCCATTTAGAGAGAATACTCTTCGTGCGCATTCTCTGAATTTGGTTACTTTATTAATTTTTCTTATTCCTTTAACATTGTTTATAGAAGAAAACCGTGGAAATTTTGCTAACCTGTCTTTAAGATGATGTAAGTTATTTAATAACGTGGATTTTGAAAGTCCAAAGATTACATCATTTCCTTGATACCGTACTAAGAAATGAAATAAGCACATGTGCCTGCTTTGGTTCATGCACGTATAGCAAGGGAATGAGAATAGCGATGTGTAGATCTGATTGCTTTCCATGTATTTAGAGTAATTATTGTGATAAAGTGAGTTCTAATCCCATTTTTGAGACCATGTATGTTTTTCTTATCTTCCAAGCAATAACTAAAATGCAGAGTATTACACTCTCCAACAAGAACTTGAAACAATTGTGTTTTCTCTGGAAGGGAAAATGCTGTTACTTTGGAGGCACTTGTATCTCCTTGTCGTAGGTGTGGTTGTGCTGAAAGATCCATGGAAAAAATGAGGCATCGTTCCTGTTAATGGTAGAATGCAGCTAGCATAGGAAGCTTTTTAAATTAAAAAAGGTTCCCATTGTTTCCAACCCTTCTCTCAGATTTGAGTATTTTGGGGTTGGAACATCATAGGTATTTTCCCTGCTCTACCCCCACCCACCAAGAAATAAGGAAGAGGAAAATGGGTAAAACATGGTTCTAGGGAAGACATTTATCCTCCCAGCTTTGTCTTGGTGTTTCTGTTTCGCTCTGGAAAAGTAGTGACTGAGTGTCGCCACGACATTACATCTGTGCAGTTTATCAAAGCTTATGGGATTTTTACTTGGGTTACAGAAGGCTCATTAGTCGTCAAGTCAATTGAACATAGGTCATAATTATTATGCTATTAGAGCTTTCTTGAAAAAGATAAATAAGTGTCAGGGCTGCAAGATCTATTGGAATAAAAGAAAAGTATTTTAATAAAAATGTCAGTATTTCAACATTCCTCAAGTTCTACAAAACAAATGCGAGCCTGACTTTGAAATAAATTATAGTACTACAACGATGACAGAAGTTCAGTGATAAAGGGATGCTGCTGCCCAGCTTATTAAAGCCGTGCAGTTGTGAAGGAAGGGACTGTGTTTGTGTCTGTTTCTCCAGGCCTGGCTTAGTTGAGGAAATGAAGAGTTTGCACCCAGGAGAGAATTGCTGCGTGGCCAAACTTTGCAAACCTGCACGCTTCCAGTAGTCTTTAAGTTCTAGTTTGAGCAGTAGGTTATGGTTCCCTATTGACCACTTACTCTGGGGGGTACATTTTCCCATCAGTTCTTGGATTTTTCTTGTGTGCCTTTTCTGCAGACCCTCTTTTGCACTCGGACACCACGGCAATGTCGACTACCAGCAGGGTAGTGTCCACTACCAGCAGAGTAATGTTCAGAGAACCAAAGACTAATTTCCAGAATTCTCCATCATTTCTGTAGAGCTGAGGCTGGTGATATACTTACGTTTCCCCCAGCTTTTTTCTCTGTCTACAATGTTTTGTATAGTTTATGTCTATTTTTATAGTTTGGCAGACAGGCATTGTCCAAGAGTATGAGAATGTGTCTCATAATGTGCAAGGCAGCTGCAACATGTCACATTTGTGCTTTCTAAACAACAACAAAGAAATTCCCTTGCTGGGTAGAAATTTGCATGCAGCTTGAAGGCATTAAAATACTGTGTCTCTAGGAAATCTTGGTGGAACTTGATCCATTTGTTGCTTACAGAATTGTGGTCATGGACGAAAAGAAATGTTGCTTCCAAAATTCCATTGTTCCAAGTAATGTAGATTTGGAAATTTCTTTTTAAGCTGTTCTTCGTTCTGGATGTTGGTGGAGGGTTTTGCGTAGCATGTTCTCCTGCCATCTGAAGTTCTGGGACCTTGTCTTAACAGCTACTGTTGGCAGAGCCTTTCATATTCCCTATGGAAATAGCTTATTTGCACATGATTTGGATGTTGTTATTAGATGAATTATTCTTTTCTCAAAAATATTAACTACAATATGTGTCTGGATGTGTCATCAAGTGGGTAACATGCAAAACTTAGGGTAAGGTTTTGATGATTCTGTGTGATGAGCCTGCTTGTTTCTTGCTTCCTCAGATCAGCCAAGGCTGGTCATGGCATAAACATAGTGTTGTAGAATTTGAGTCGTGTGATTTTAAGGATCATCTCTGCATTCTTTACATTAGGTGCCAACCGAGAAGTCCTTTGACAGATGTTACTGCAGAAGGTGTTAACTACCCCTAGCTACTTACCAGAAGCTACCAGCCTTATAAGAGAAGGAAGAATACTGACTGCAGTAGTCCAGACCATCACAGATCGTAGTTTAAAAACATGGATTCAGTTGGAGTTTGAGTATCTGGTGCAAGTTTGCATTCTCTTACCGTGATTTTTCTGTAAAAGCAGCAAAGTGGTGAGGCAGACAGGGAGAACAGCCCTAACCTGCCCCAGCGACGTCTGTTGGAATTGGGCTGTAAAAGCCCTTGGTCTTTGTAGGTGAAGCACACTGACAGGGCTGGTCGCATCTCAGAATACCTCACCAATTCCTGGGAAGGCTTTCCGTCCAAAATCCTTTCACTTTTTGGCTTCTCCAGATTTATCCATTGAGAAATTAGGGAGGCTTGCCTACTTCTGCAGAATTGCATTTGGTCTTAGCCGCCCTCTTCGCAGAGAAGCTGTTAATGTCGTAAAGCTGGATGTTGGTGCTGAGGGGAGGAGAGGGATAAAAAGGAGGAACAAAAGCAGAGCAGATGCACTCCTTCGCGTGGGGCGATGTGAGGGGCAGTGATGGCGAGGCTTGTTCGGTGACGCTGCGCTGCCCTTCTATCCCAGAGATAAAGAAACCGCTTCTCAATAGCTACTGAACACTTTTCATGAAGAGTAAATACACTGCAGGAATAAAAGCAGTGTCTGTGGGGTTTTATAAAGGTTCCTGTGACAGCATCTAACTTGGTGCTTTTTTTCAAGGTATAACGTGTTATGACCTACCTGACCAGCGTTCTTTCAGTTTGCTGAACAGGAGGAGTGAAATCAGCAATCACAGGAGAGAAATTAAAAAAAAAAATAGCACTTTTATTTTTTTTTAAAGAAAGTCTGTTGGTTCAAAGCCAAGATTTAAAGCCAATTTTTAATGGCTTTTTTCCCCTTGTTGGTTGGCTTCTCCCCAAGTCACATCGTTTTCAGTGAATCTGTTGAGAGTAGCACAGTGCCTGACATTATAAGGGGTAATAAGTTGGAATCTGGAAAGAGTCCTCCATCTATTTGTATGAAGTAAGCAGCTTGGAAGGGGATGCAACAGGGTAATTCCGGGATTTCAAAATCAGTGAACATTTCATTTGTATAACCACTCCATACTTTTTAAAAAATTTTAAGCAAAACCAAGGATGAGAAGTGACTTAAGATGGAAGGAGTTGGAAGGGTATGGTTGGCATGCCTTTTCCTCTGTGGCTCTTAGCAGAATAGACAGGCTTTGGCCGCGGGAAGCTCCTTGGTGGCACAGAAGAAAGAAGCAGCAGCAAAAGCTGAATAATTGCCACGTCTTTGTGGACACTCAGTTCTGTTGAGGGGAAGAAAACACAGATCCTTCACCGACGTTTCCAGTGTCAAACAGCCTCCAGCCTCACTTTCCCCTCTTACTCGTGCTGTGGCTGCAGCAGCTTGTGTGTGGAAGAAGGTGGAGATCAGTAACATAGGTCATGGGGAAGACACGGGGGAAGGAGGGCATTTATCTTTGTCCTACAAATACAGCAGCTTGTGTTCTTCCTTTCCCAGCTTCGCAACAGTGGTTTAATACCAAATTGTTCATGTAGTTGTGCTGTAAGAGTGCAAGCACACAGAGCTGTGTGGTGAGACATTATACAAGATGAGTTTAAAAATAATTTAAAAAAAAAGAAGTCCTTGTTCAGCTCCATTTTGGGAAGCAGGGATGGGAAGATCACCACTTATTAAATGTATTTGGTGTAATTCTGTTGACAGGAAAGGAATTACACCGATGCAGAAATTTGAAAGTGGTTTAGAGAAAATGGTTATTGGGGAGAAGAGGTTAGGAAGAAGATGAAGCATTAAAAGCTGTTTTTAAATGATGATGTGTTCTAGCTGAAATAATGAGTAAGGTCTCAACCATTTAGAACAAGAAGGTGAAAGCAATCCCCTCCCTTAAGACTGAAACAGGTACATAACTTGCCTAAACTTTGCTTCCAAAAAGTCTTAATTTTCCTCATTTTGTGGTATTTAACCATACAGTGGGTAGAACTTCTGGTTACGCATAATCCTATCCAAACAGCAGGAATGCACTACACGGATGGTCTGGTTAGAGTCTAATCGCCCTTTTTCTTTAGTGGAGCTTTATTCTGTCTTTGGGGCTACACTGGTAAATGACAGAGAAGTCACCTAAATGTGCACAACCAGAGTCTGCTACTGGTGATGATGACAGCAGGAATTTAGTACATCTCACTCAGAATTTCATAGAAGTTAATTTGGCTGTTGAGTTTTAGGAAACTTTCCCCATGTTTGTAATACATTTGAAAATTTCAACTGTGCTGAAGCAGTATTGTTGAAAATTTTCTTTTAAATGTGTATCCTGATTTCCCAGGGCACTTTTCATGCCCTGAACATCCTGCTGTTGAGAAGATCCCAGACCTCATAGAGCTGATGCACACCTGTCCTGCAGGGTAAGCAGATGCCAGGGGCACACGTAGGATGGTCCCTCCACCATCCATGGGCTGCTCCTCCATCTGAGCACCACTCTGAATCCCAAAGCAAGGAGGTCTCGGAGCAGGTAGCTGACCTGAGATTAATCCTGCATCACCAGTTTGAGAGCTGCTGTAAAAGCACCCTGTTGCTCTTAGCCTGGTGTAATCGCCATGGAGAGTATCTGTTAACACTCTCATTTGCTCAGATTGAGCACAGGAGACAGAAATCTGATGTTAATTTACTTGTGTTTCTTTGTTTAACAAATGAAACATTTGTTTTATGTTCAAATATATATGTGTGTAGGATTTTAATCTAGATGTATTAAACAGACAACAAATAAAAATTACGCTTTGTGGGCATCTCGCTAGTGTTGAAAAACAGAAGGCTAATGTCTGCAGCAAGCAGCACCATCTAAAGCACTACCTAACTCTGTTAGATCTCGTAAATCCTTTATACTTGAAGGAAAAGAAATTCTGCTTGCTCTAACATGAAATGTAAAAGTTTCTACCTCGAGCAACAAACCCATCTGTCAGAGCTGTTCTGTAAAGCGGAGCCCCGCTGGATGAGCTGAAGGGCAGAGATGAGCCGTGCTGTATTCCAGCCCTGCCTTTGTTAGCAAACAGTCCGGGGGTAGTTTTTATCAAGGCGCGAGGGGTTCCTCCTCTAAGAAAACCCAAAAAGGAGTTGCGTGTGTCTGCGCTGAGAAGTTCAGCCCCGAAGAACAAGTTTGGAAAGGCAGAAGGAAAAAATGGGAGACCTGCCAAGCTTGTTGGCTGGAGTCATGGACAAGAGCAAGGCCTGTCTGAACTGCCACTCAGTTTTTTATTCTGCGAGTTTGCAGGGTTGGTGATTAGAGTGGCTTTCGCCCAATTATGCTGTGATTATTCCGCTGCACTGTAATTGACTGGGGAGATATGCTAATACCTGTCATTTGGGATGATAAAAGATGAGCGGAGGACGCAATGCATTATTTAGCTGGCTGTGTGATAGATGAGGGATGCGCAGAGTGCTTTAATTGCTGAGAAGAGAGGTTAAGCTGAACGAACGGATGAATTAGAAATGAGTTTTTTTATGGCTTGTGGAAAAGTGAAATAAAGGGAAATGTGCTTTAAAACTGTAGCAGCAGAGAGAAGCAAACACAACAAGACGAGGTCTTTTAGGCAGCTTACTCTCTTAATTTAAATATATAAGACAAAACACAGTTTAGTGTTCAGCAAATAACAATAATGATAAGAAATGCTCGGTGAGTTCATATCATTGCCAAAAAAATCGCTGTTAAAAGAACTGGTTTTATTTGAGGTGATATTTGATGATTTGGAACCTTTTCAATTTCTGCAGCAGTTCAGACCTTTAAAACCCCTTTTCTAAGGGCTGCGGTACCGCTGCTGAATGGTGTGTTTTGTGTGCATAGGTCAGTTAGAGATTTACATAAATAATATCACGCATACGTATACATATATATACACACAAAATCTCTCGAGTATATGTGTTATACAGTTAATAAGTGCACAGAGAGAGAGAAGTGAGATAAAATGAATATTCATAACGGTTGGAGGAGTGTAGCGATACAATTAGCAAGAGTATACAAATAACTCACAAGTGACAAAGCTCTTACCCTTTGGGTGGGAAGGTCATTAGAAACTGTATCTTCTTTTTTTTAAAAAAAAATTACCTAGTGAAAAACAGTGAGGACAACTGATAATTTTCCTGTTGTGCCATTCTTTGTGTTTACACAAGCCTTTGCCTGTAGTTTAAAAAAATATCTGGAATCTGTTCTGTGAAGGCATGTGTGGGTTAGGTTTTTGCAGTTTGGTGTGTGCCTCCTAGCAAGTAGTTTGTCGACCTGATCCTGAAATGTAGTCAAAAGCATGACCACCTCAGTTCAGTGGGAAGGGATGCGTAAATTCAGGCTCTGTAGAAGCAGTGAGTCTCCCAGTACTGTTGTTTACCAAACCCTACAGATGGGTGAAGAGCGTTTCATAGAATCGTAGAACAGTTTGGGTTGGAAGGGACCTCAAAGATCATCCAAGTTCCAGCGCCCCTGCCGTGGGCAGAGACACCTCCCACTAGACGAGGTTGCTCAGAGCTCCATCCAGCCTGACCTTGAACACCTCTGGGGATGGGGCGTCCATAACTTCCTTGGGCAACCTGTTCCAGTGTCTCACCACCCTCACAGGAAAGAATTTCTTTCTAGTATCTAACCTAAATCTCCCCTCTTTCAATTTAAAACCATTTAAACAGGAGATAGGACATGGGGCAATGACCTCAAGTTGCGCCAGGGGAGGTTTTGGATATTAGGAAACATTTCTTCACGGAGAGGATTATTTGGCATTGTAATAGGCTGCCCAGGGAGGTGGTTGAGGCACCATCCCTGGAGGTGTTCAAAAGATGGGTCAACATAGCCCTTAGGAATATGGTTTCATGATTTTTGTCAGGGTTAGGTTGATGGTTGGACTAGATGATCTTTAAGGTCCCTTCCAACCTAGACAATTCTATGATTCTAAGATTATGCCTTCTCCTATCATCGCCATCATCACCCTGTTGCATTTTGGTGTTAATGTTAATGTTCTATAAGAAAATTAAGGTATCCATCTGTATTGGGACCAAACCTTTATAAAATGGAGGAAATTATCTCTGGTGTGGTTGACTTACCCCCAAACCTAACTGTTGCGAGGTGGCTACTTGTCCGTTCCAGCTCTTTATTTCCCTCCACACCCCTACCCCACCCCCCCCACCCCCCCCAAAAAAATAAAATTCTGGCTCTCAAGCCATGATTATTGAATGGTAATGGATTTGTCTGGAATATCCTGCCTCATGAGCTGCGTGCCAGCTTGAGATGAATGCGGGGCTCTGCCGCTGAGAGAGAGTCTGCAGGGCCTGATCGCTCCCCTAAATATAATCGTCACCTTGTTCTTTCTGCCATTCACCAAAATTTGTTTATGGCTGCTTTTCACCATGTTAGGCGGGGACTGGCAACTTATTTTACAGCTGTGCAGCCCGTTGTTAACTTCATTTATTTTTTTTTCTTAAGTTAGTTTTAAAGAGCAGTTTATAAGGCAGTTTGCTGCTTTTATGGAGCAATTTATATTGCTATGTGCTGGTTAATACAATTTTTGTAAAATGACCACTTGGATTTTGAAATGCGAGTGCTTCTTGGTTGCACCTTGGCTCCTTCCTGTTAGTTAGATAGATGCAGCTATCAGAAAAGCTGCATCTTTGAAGAAAGAGGCAGTAAAATGCTCTAACGATACTGTTTTATGGAGTGTTATATAGAAAAATCCAACTTTTTAAAAATCCCTATTAACTATTTTTAAAGATGTTATAAGAGAAAGTTTATTCTATGTGACTCGGTTTGTAATAACATTTTTAATGTGAAAAAGTGCCTTTTCCCATTCAGAGAGAGAGCCAGGCAGTTTTGCTTCTTGAGGTGGGATGCCCTTGACAGCAGCATGGCTGATGCTGAGCATGCTTCTGGGGTGAGGACATCCGTGAGGAGCCCATGGGATAGAACATTGTAAAAGTGTGGTCTAACATAGAAGCTCCTGTCCTAGTCTAGCAGCACACAGACGAGGAGAGAGAGATTATGGAACAGGCTGCTGTTCACCACAGGTCTCAGGTGGGAGCAGGTCCCTCCAGAAGACACGTGGAAGCAATGGACCCACATGCGGTGTCTGCTTGGGATCTGGTAGCTTCTGATGTGACAAATACTTTTTTTTTTTTTCCTGGTCTAAATCCTTCTGTCGTTTTTGTGGTTTGTGGCCTTTTACTATTTTCTCTGGCTCTCTGGGTTGTGATGGACCCCTGCAATTAGGAAGGGAACGGAGCCCAGCCCTGCTCGTTTGCAGATAGCATTAGCACCCTGGGAAATGATCTTGCCCAACTGCGTGGCTGCAGTCAGCTATTCATCTGCTTCCCTGTAAGTACGTCAATACAACGAGGATAAGACAACTAACTTTTAGTCTTTTCTAGTCCAAATTCCCTGCAAAGCACTATTTTCACTATTATGCCATGTACAAAGCATCCGATGACTTTCAGCATGTTGCAGCTATGAAAACAGCGTGCAGCTTAGAGGATTTACATACTCCTTCAACAATGAATTTTAACTTACCCAGGAAAATAAAAATCACTTATGATACAACAGCAAAGTATTGCTGAGAGTGAGCCATTTTTCCGTACCCAGATTTACCAATTAAAAGATTTGTCATCATTATAGGTATTGTGCGTATATATGTATGTGTATGTTTACATAAGCATGTAAATATGTGTAAATACATGTGTAACACATGTAAAATTAATATTACATGAACACAGAATCCATACAGTGAATTTCTGAATTGTATCACGTTGTAAATGCCTGTGTATCAAGAGAATTTTGGCTTATTCTGCTGTGCCCTAAGAGGTACCTACCATAGGTACAGATGGGAAGATTAACTTAAAACAAAACCCCATATACCTGAACTAAACAGCTTGCTTATGACCAGCTGAAATAAATTATAGGAAGAAACAGAGTGTTAGTTCATAATACTTAATTTTTGTTATTTTTTGTTTAATACGTTGTTAGGTCAACTGGAAAATACTAGTCCTCAGTTGTCACTTGGCTTAGTGCTATTTCTCTGTAAGTATCTATAATTTAGATTCTGAGGCAAAAATAACTTTATTTTGTTACTGATAAAAGATGAAACATATTTGACTGACATTGTTGGAAATAAGCGATAAGAAACTTTAACAGATCTATCAATCAAAACAGCAGTTTTATTTCTTGTATTATTAGCTCCTGAGGCTTTGCTGCAGTGCGTGAGAGGTAATTTCTTACCGTAGGCTTTTCTTACTGTGCACTTGATGTACTTCTGGGGTGGGCGGTGAAAACTGTACATTTTATTTTGTTTTCAGTGTTTCAGTCATAAGGTTTTGATGATCTCAGCTTGTTCCTTTAGTAGTTATGTCTGGGTATGATCTAAGGAATCTTGGAAACCCACTAAGGCAATAGGAAACAGAGGTCAGGAGAGAACAGAGTAATTTTTTAGACTTAAAAACTTTGGGGGAGGGAGGGGGGGCAGAAATGCTCTTACAATGCTTTATGAAAGCAAACCAACAACAAATCTTGAGAATTTCAAAGCATCCTTTCCTTTTCATAGTTTTCCATTAGGGCTCTATATACATTTTGCGGTGCTGCTCTAGGCTCCCTTTGTGAAGTGTGTTCTGGATTATGTGAGTGATGCTTGTGGTGGGTTTTGATCCCAAGATCAATCCCAGTGATGGGAGTTTATTGAAGCCTCCAGTGGGTGAAACATGGAACAAGGCAGCAGAAGCTCTTTTGACGGTGCCTGGATATCTCGTTAGAGGAGGAGCGGTGTCATCCGAAAGAAGCTATTGGGGAACCCCAGAGTGTGCTTTCCTTGGCTCATCTGGCACAAATATGGACCTGGTGTAGATTTTTATTCAGAAAGAGAGAGGGAATTCCTCCCTCACCCCATTTTTTTCCCCAAATAATTTTAAACAGCATCAGCCCAGAGCCCTCCGACTTTGAATTTCGAATTATTCAGCTCTATAAAAATCAATAGACATTGCTATGTCTAAAGCTGGGCATGTGATTCCATGGCTTTGATTTGGACAGAAACCTCTGTGTTCATGTAACTTCATGTAAATACACACACACACACACGTACACACAATGGGAGTTTTCTTATCCCCAGTGGAAAACAGTTTTCTGTGTTTCCTGAAAGAAAAGGCTACTATAAAGTATAAGAGGCTAAGACCAAGATTTGGGATAGAGATGTTATTCTGAATTGATAGGAACAACTGTGAGTTATGTATGTATTTCTTTGAGTATACAAAGAAATGTATAGGGAGAACAAAAAATAACCATTGGTTTCCAGCTAACAGTGCCATTTTAAAACTGGGAATTTAGAGGACAGAGTAGTATCTTTCTATCCAATGAGAGTGCCAAATTGTGTGTGGATTTGCTTTATACTTTAAAAAACATGTCTTTGTTGTTATGCGTTAAACATATTTCAAAGATTACTAAGTGATTTGTTATTTACCAAATAATGCCCCTGAGCAATAGTTGCTGAGTCATGATACAAAGCTAGCATTTTGGTGGGAGACTGAAGGGGGGAGTATGACCAGGATTGTTTTCTCAGCTTCAAAAAAGACATTTCCAGCAATTCTAAGCAGACGAGCTGGGGCTGGGCAGCAGAAAATGCTGCGGTTTGGAGGTCTGAAATTTCGAGTTCTCATTTATTTGAAATGTTTCTAAGGTAATAAAACACTTTCTAAGAGTCTAAATGAGATGTAATGAATTTGATTTTAGGGGGAAGGGAATTTATTTCTGTGGTTGTTGCTTAATCAACATCTACTCTGCCACTTCACATCAGCTTCTGTCCTTTCCAAGTGAATTAGTTCTTTGGGCAGCACGTTAAGAGGAAGTGTATTGTTCTTGGCAGGGCACTTGAATTTCTAATTACCAGATTCCTGCCTTAATTGCAATTACCTGGACACCCAGGCAGGGTGAACTTTTGGAAAAGAATGTAATTAGTGCAGAAGAAACCTCGCTGCCAACTGCTTGTCTGGGTATCCACACTAAGCAGAACCTTGATAAGTTCACATCTCTACAGACAAGCTATCAATCCGTTGAGATGCTGCCCAAATGTTGTGCAAGTCTCTTGCAATGTGTATGATTATTGTATGGTCTCAGACCCCAAGTGAAGCTAAACTTGGCTTTTCTGCTCCCACCTGAATGTAGGGAAGAAGAGAGACTGCTCTGAGAGAAAGGTCTTCAGTTTTTGTAGGTGCTGAGCAATAAGGAGTTCATCAGATGCAGAATGTGTTTAAATAAATGGCAAAAGTAAATTGTGGTCTCTGTGAGATAAACGAGGTGCACAGACAGTGATTTAATTCAAGAAAAAAATAAACAAATGAGATCATTTCTTTCCAATAATGTTTGTGGGAGCCATTCTGCACATACAGCTACAAAAGCAAAATGTTGCCAGCCCAGAAGAAGTCATGCAAAACCACACTTCTCAGCAGAGGTGGAGCCATAGTGAGAGGGTAGCTGTGAATACAAGTTGTAGCATATCCTGATTATAAGCTGAAATCACTTGGCTTAAGGGCCTCCAGAAAGGTTTGCTGCATCAGGCTTTTATTGTCAGCTCCCTTGTGTTGAGTCACAGGAAAAATGAATGTAATTGATGAAAAATAAGGGAAAAGAAATTAAAGAATTAGTACTTCAAGAAAGAAAATTACTGAAAACCATCTTTTTGTAATTGCAACCTTTTAGCAATTCAGCTTTCAAATAATGTTGCTGATGAGGAAATTGAAAAACTTCTGCGTTAAAACATTTTTTTGTACTGGAGCTTGAGTGCTTTGGAGGGCTTTGCTTCTTTCCTTGATCCCTTTTAATAAAAACAAAAACAAGACAACAACAACAGAGAAGCATTGATGTGATTGATCCCTGTGAGGTCAGGGACGGACAGAGTTTGTCTCCATGGTGGGAGCCAGTCCTATCGTACCAGTGTCACTTATTGATGGACTGAAGATAAGAGAAGCTCTCAGATAAGTGCCTTCTGTTTGTATAGAGAGAGTTATAAAACTGCTTTGTTCTTTCAAAAACACAGTTAAGAGCACTTAAAATGAGCTGCTCAAATGCTAGGCTTCCCGAGCTCACATAATGGTGAAAGGGTTGTGGTGGGAAGGGTGGGGTGGTTGTGTAAAACTTCCAGTGGCTTTGAAATAGTGCAGGGGTAGAGGAGATGCAGGAGGTGGGGGCTTAGGAAGCCCTGGTGAATAGTTAACTGGTTTAAATTCAATTACTGGGGCGTTCAAGTCGTTAACAAATACATCAATATGGTTTATATTAACAAAAGTTTTCCTGTCGCATATGGTGTGCTTGGCAGCAGGAACTTGTTCTCAGCCAGCCCGATCGCACAGACAAACCCTGTTCAGTCAGATCCCAGGGGCTGTTTGCCCATCCCTCACCTTTGCCAAAATAGAATGGAGAACAATAAAGGCTTCAGGAGGTAATTCAAGAGATTCAAGGTCAGCAAGCTCAATGGGCTCAATGCTGTGGGGTTTACATAGCTTTCAGATTTTGAATTCGTGAAGAAAAAGTGCTTTTAAAAGTTTGGCTATAGCAACGCTTTTATAATAATTTTTTCTCTCTGCTCCCTATTTAAATTTGCATGTTGTCTATCTTAGCAAACATACCATTTTATTTTTTTTCAGAAGTGAATTGTTGAAGGAAGTCACATTAGAAAGGTTTTGATTTTTTTTTCTTTTCTGTTTTAGCCAAAATACAGATTTATATGCCTCTTGTGCTGGAAAATAATACACATATATTACTATTGGGCAGAATATTGGAGAGTGAGCAAGTGACACCCATGCACAAGCAGACAAAAGCTTCAAAGACAAGTTGTGTTTTTCAGTGGCTGATGGTGAAACACTATGAAGTCCTTTGTTTTCAGGTTTCTTGAAACTCTTGGAAAATTGGAGTATGTTTACAGCATCCCAGTCACTATTAATTTTGAAACACCTTGGCAAGAGGCATGATGACAAACTTATTTCGAACATTGGATAAGCAGTTTTTCCCTGTCCTTTGAAAATGGGTAGGGAAGGGAAACCTAAATGTATTAAAAGCATAATATAAAAAGAATACAATATGTCACTGTAGGATTCCTTCTGTGTTTTAATTTTGGTGGTCTTATAGCCCTAGCACCAAAAGAGTTGCTTATATTGTGGATATAGCTCCCCTCCCCTAATTGTTACAGCTAATCTGGAGAGAGCTCAGTGACCACTCCATGGGTCAGGTTGCTAACCATGGCCTTGCCTGGTCATTTCACACAGGAAAGCAGAGACCTTCTCAAGAGTTATTTTTAATTTTTTTTAATTTTATATTCTTAATTTTTTAAAAAATTTGTATGCTCTCTGTTATAAGTGGCATAATTCTTTCTTCCCATCCATCTTTCACTAGAAACAAGCGCAGGGTATCTTTTGTTTTCTTCTGTGTTCATATTTTTTTGCCCTTCTACATCTCCTTCTGTACTACTAAACATGCTTCCTCCTACCTTTCTTTCCAAAGAAGCACATAGTGCATTTCAGTGTTGAGGACCTCTGGGAAAAAAGGACATTCACAGCTGCATAAATGGCAATGGGCGGATGGAAAAGCAGCTCTTGTAACTGGTAATTTTGTCATTCCCTGTAAAGGTAAATTAAGACACAGGTTCCGGACAGTGAAAGTGGATGTGGATAATCTTTCACTTCTTAGTTACGGCAGGTCTTCGTATTTCTGGTTAGAGTCAACAGTGTGTATGATGCTGAAGTACTAGGATGTACCCAAAGCTTGCTTGGAACCAAAGATCGACTCCCATTGTCTTCCTGGTTGCTCAGAGCGAGGGAAAGGCCATCCCTTCTGACGATGAAGGGGAACTGCTTGTCCTGGGATGATTGCTGGTTCTGCACCAGAATACCTCTCTTAACGTATGCATCTCGGTGCTGCTAAAGCGAACATTATGATTTGCACTTTGCTGCCTTTTGTTATGAATTCAAAGGCCATCCCTTAATTGATGGAGGTTTCCTTTACGATGCACTTATTTTCAAATCCGTCATGCAGTGGTTGCACTGCCCCTTGCCTTCCTGGATGCGCTGGTCTTTGACCCAGAACTGGTAAATGAACCCTGCAGGGAAATCATTAGAGAATTGGAACCGTTGCAGTGGAGGGACCAGGGGTCAAACCATTACCTCCCCGCAGGACCGTCGACTTAAATTGGACTTCTTGCTTTTCGGAAGCGGGTCAAGTGTCAGGGACGGCTGAAGTGGTCAGGTACAAACTGATACAGATCGTGGACAGTTTGGGGTTTTTAGCTTGAAAAATTAAAGCTAGGCAGGTTAGGTTTAGTCTAATGTTGCTTTTTCCGTTTCTCTCCTCTTTTCTCCCGTTAAAAAGCAAGATTAAAGCCCTGGGAAGACGACAGGAGCCAACACTCGGACACTAACATGCTATTTGTGATCTTTTGGCACGTTCACAATTTTTCAGAGTAGTTGGTTCAACCTTTTTAGTCTTTCCTTTCAGTTTTCTTTGATTGAAAAATAACAAATGATATTCTGTAACAGGAAAATACCTCCATATTTCTTACAAGAAATATATTTCCTGCTCTTTTTTCCCGTTCCTCAAATGTTCTTTGCATAATTTTTTCACACTTGTATAAAATGCAAAATGACCTTTTTCAGACTGTACAAAATAAATATTTCCTGCTCCTAGAGGAAAAACCCCAGAGTAGTGCAGTTATGGCAATGAAATATACTGCTGGATATGAGAAAGTATTTAACGATTTAATTTAGAAATCTGAAGCCTTTGAAATATTTTTAGAATGTTTTATATAATTCCAAGTGTGTAACTATGCAAAATAAGTTGAAGATCAAAATTGCCCCAAATCCACGAGTATCATGGAAATATGACCACAAATGCTGAAGAACAAAACCAGATCTTACTAAAAAAAAAAAGTAAAAAAAAAAAGTCTGTGAAACCTAATGATTTTTTCACTGCAACTTCAAAGTGCTGCAGAGACCCCTTCTCGGGTCTGTTCACCACTGTTCATAACACATAGCATTTTGTAGGTTTAAGTCACTTTCTGACTTGTGGAAGGAATTCTCCTCTTTTGAAATAATTAACGAGATGCAAGAATTAACATAAATGCACATTTGAGTGAGTGGGCTAAAACCCAGCTCTTCTTTTGAAATTGGTGGCAGAGGAGTGTTTCTACAGAAGTAGATGTGTTTTGATCAGGGAAGATAAATTAATTGCAATGTGTTTGATAGGTAAATGTTTTTAAAATATTAACAAGAAAAAATTGAGGGAAATATATGTAAGTGCTTCTTTGACTGGGGTATCCTGCTCTCTGAAGTGCCCACACTTGAGACCCACAAGTCAAGAAGACCTGGAGATCTCAAAAGTCAATGTGAAGCTATTTAGCGTCTCCAGCTGTGGAGGGACAGATCCAGCCTGCTTCATGGCTTGTGATTCACAAAGCTGGCTGTCCTCCCAGTTGGATTCTGTTGGACTTGGGGGTCTTGGTTGATGAGAAACTCAATATGAGCCCAGCAACGTGTGCTTGCAGCCCAGGAAGCCAACCGCTTGGCCAGCAGGTCAAGGAACGTGATTATGCCCATCTACTCCATTCTGGTGAGACCCCACTTGGAGTACTGCATCCAGCTTCGGAGTTGTCAGCCCAG
>JAOQGH010000023.1:55364702-55378984 GCA_025769975.1 Gallinago jamesoni
TGGAGGGGTTCAAGGCCAGGCTGGCTGGGGCTTGGAGCAACCTGGTCTGGTGGGAGGTGTCCCTGCCCATGGCAGGGTGGTTGGAACGGAATGATCTTTCAGGTCCCTTCCAATCTAAACTATTCTATGATTTCTGTGCTCGCAGAGGGTGTTACAGCCTGCCCCATGCCCTTATGGTACCTTGCCTATCAATCAAGGGAGACTGAAAAATGGACCAGCTGGAAACTATTATCCTTAACTCCAGCTCCTTCCACTTCCAGCCCTGCTTTCCTCTCAAGCAGGCTGGAGCTGCCAGCGTGCAGAAAGCAAGCAGCTTCCTTAGCATCTTCAGTGTTGTGTCTGGTGGAAGACAGCTTAATAGGGTCGACGATTTGGAAAACGGCTTGGTGGGTACCAGGTGGTGGAAGGGAGAGGCTTCTGTCCTCCGCTCAGGGTGGGCTGGGTTGGGAAGGCACACAGAGCACGGCTGGCTGCCCAAAGTGCAGACCCTGCCTGCCCAGGGAGACAAAAGGGAGCGGGGCTGGCATCCTTGGAAAGTTAAACAGGGAGATTTTTCATTCACAAGAGCTGTTCCAACAACTCCCGATGCTGATAATGATGAATGGTGTGTAATGAAGAGCTGCGCAGCTGAGAGGAGCAGTTCTTTGAACATGGCTTTTCCACCGTAGCGCATCAGGGCTAACAGCCCGGCCTCCTTTGATGGCAGGTGATGGGGTAGGAAGCAAACTGGAAGGAAAATGATTTTCCCAAGTTTCTCGCAGAAAGCATACAAGGCACCAGGGTCTTTTCTTGTCAGTCATGCAATTTGCTTTAAAAGGTGAGAATTAGAGATAGCACGGATCGTAGTAATGATAACATTGGTCAAATTTTAGCCCACTGGAATGATAGATATGACCGTTTAATGGATCAGTACCTTAGTGTTCAGTACAGTTCACAAGAGGGAGAAGTGTTTTGGGGTTTTTTGGCAGTTGAGTAATTACCTTTTCTCCCACCTCTCTCGTGCTGGAAAGGATGGTGACCAAACAGCGTTCTTCCCTCTGCCAGGCATCCCCTGGAACCCCCTATATAACATAAGGACTGTTATTTTACTTACTTTTACTTTAATGTTGGTTTTTCCAAGGTTGTGAGCCTTTGCACTTTCTTCACGGCTTTACTTTTTTTTTTTTTTTATTCTGGTATAATAAGCAGAAAATAAAAATAATCTAAAAATAGCATTTCTGATCTCTAAGTTTCCCCTAATACTCTGAAAAGCATTAAATATGAAGCTTGAAATCAGTATGTACTACATTATAGCATTTTTAAATTTATTTAAACCGGGTCTAGTTTTACACAAAGCTCACTTTTCACTCATTTATGTAAGTATGAATACATAAAGATAGGTAGGTAGGTATGTCTTTGGAGATGTGAGGTGTTTTTTTTTTCACTTGGCTGTTTGTTAACAGGAGACGAAGGACCAGCACTTGAGGTCTCAAGAACTTTTCCCTCCCTGCTTTGCACATTTGTACGCCCAGCGTTACTGGTACTGCCCCCTCTCCGTTTCAAAATTCAGTAACAAAAGAGAGTTAACACTAAATGTCATTTTCTAAATTGCAATAATGATCACACAGCTGCACTTTCCTAGTTGTATAATGCACGTCAGGATCAGTTTAGGAGCTCAGCCTCATTTCCTGCCCAGATGTAATTCTGGTGACCATGATTACAGTAGGAAGGCTCTCCCCGTTCGTTATGGCCACAGTCCGGGGGAGGCCGGCTCAGCGCACAGGAGGGTGATGGAGAAGGATGTCGCAGCTCTGGTTTAGCTGCCTGTGAGTTTTTGGCCAGCACAGGGACCGTATGGATGCGTATGGAAGGGGCAGCTACAGACAGCACCAACGTTTAAAAAAAAAAAAAAAGTAATAATAAAAACTAACTGAGGTGTGCCTGCCTTTCTTAAGAGATGTTGTCTTTATTTATGAGCATGTGAAATTCTGAGGAGGAGCTCTTACACTTAAATGAACCTGCGAGCAGCCCATAGAAAAAGCAAGTGCCTGCAGCGCTAATAATGAGAACTGACAAGGCGATCCTGCTGTGTTTATTTATGACCTTCTGCCTTTGTTAGCTCTTGTGAGAAATTCCTCTCTAACCATAACAATATTGCCGGAGCTTGGCACTGCGCTGAGGAATCCTACGGCGCCCTGAGGCCGCTTGCTGGCATGGGTACAGCTCGCAACAGATTGGCACGGTTGTTGAAATTTTCATATGTTTTCCCTTTATTTATTTCTTTACTTAATTCATAAGGTTGTTTGTTCCTTTGGTACGTTCGTTTGTTCTGACAAGCACCCTTCAGAAGTGTCTCAGGACTTTGTGAAGGTCCCAACTTACTGATTTGCTTTTCTTCCTCTCTTTTTTGGCGGTCTGTCTCATGAATAACTCAGAGGATGGAATGAGCTTTGGTTTGATAGTTCCATCAGGTAGATCTTAGAAGATGTGAGATAGATAGGTGGTTTTTCTAAAGACAGACAGCAGTGTTTAAATGCTGGCCCTGTTTGTAGTCTTCAGTGTAGAAGACTGTGAATGGAGGACTGGAACAAGTGCTCAGGCAGCACTTCAGCAAAGCAGCAATGACCTTAAAAGCCACACAGCAAAACTTTCACCAGGTTAAAAACCATATTCTTCTTGAACTGTAGCTCTTACAAGCCGTGCTTTGACTCAGATGGCTGTTTTCCCATCTTTCAACCACACACATTCCCCAGAAGACCTCTTGGCCCTGCCCTCTAAACAGTGCTACATAGCTCAGACACAGGTCTGGAGGATGGAGAGTCAGCAATAGGTAGGGCTGTGCCTGAAGGTCTGAAGTCTCTCCTTGCTTCATTTTGCAAGGACCAGGCTGCAGCCATTGATGAGCGCTGCAGTTTCTCAGGCTGCTGCCCGTGGCATGGGGTGTCTGTGGGGCAACAGCAGCAGCAGGAGAGGAGGGGAAAGCACTGTGGTCCAAGAGGGCAGATGGAAGCGCGCAAGTCGGTAAGGCTCCACCAAGTGTCCACCTCTTATGATCCGTGGAGCAGCAGTCATGTTCTTGCCTATCACAATTGCAGTACGCTGAACATCCTACCCGTGCTTTCTTGGAATATATTCAGAGCATTTTTATTAGCGTTACACTGAATTGGTACTTCTCTGCAATACCAACCTCCTCCCTTCAAGCCCAGGAAAATTTTGGAGGAATAACCTAAAGGAAGATTTATCTAAAAAGATTTTGGGGCTCTCTGTCTTCTCTATGGTAAGAAAAAGCTGCAACTTTGAAGCATGCTTAGTCACTCAAAAAGTCAAAAAAAACCTGTCTTTCGCAATTCACCATGGAAGTCTTCCTTTTCTGTGATATATTAATTAAAGAACAGTAGTAACTGGCATATTGCTTTTTCTGTAGATGGCATAGTCTACATGGTTTAACACTTCTGTAGTGACTTTCCCACAGTTCTCCTCACTTGTTGGATTTCAAGAGTGCACCTAAAATGATGGGCCTGTTGGATAAAGATTAGCTTAATCCACTTAATGATCAGGGACAACCACGTCATTATCTTAGCCTCAAGGTATTTCTTCCCACCCCAAAAGCAACATTTGTAAGTGGTGGCTGGGACAGCACGCTTAGCGGTAGTCCAGGAAGGGTATTGGCCTCTTAAAGGCCTATTTTCTTCAAGCTTAATTGAAGCACTACAGGTTATCCTTCCTACTAGGGCAATCAAGACATGATTTCCGAAGAAATCTGAGGCTGGAACAATTTCCTAGGATTTCAAAAGCCTTTTGAAATGTATTATAGAGGTTTCTGAAACATGAGTTCTACACGAGTCTGTTAAAGCCGTATCATCTCAAAATACCCCGTTCCCTTGCCGCTCACTTATTTTGCACACTAGGTGCCCAGCCGGCACTGAATCGTTGTGAGGAGATGTGAATTCCAGAACTTGGGGTGATGAGGGAGTCCAGTTCTAGCTGGCATGTGCGAGAAACCATCTGAAAGCTTATTTTCTGCTTTATTACCGTCTTGAATTTCACTCCCCAACCTTTTCCCAGGTTACTGGTAAACGAAAGAGGTGGGAGGGGTTGAGTGAACAGCCCTCCAAGCGTAATTGTTCGGTTTTGCTGATGTGGCCCATAACCCTCAGAGGGGAGTAAGCAGTTTGCGTGCGTGTCGAGGGGTGTGGAGCAAAGCGGAGTCAGAGCCATCACAGCCCCGCTCATTTGTGCTTTGTCAGTTGTTGAACTACATGCCACTGGGGTCACGTTGGGTCCAGAAAAAGGAAAGAGAAACAAGGAGGGAGGAAGATGAGAGATTCTTGTGTGATGCTGGGAGAATGGGTCTGGAGTGGCAAATTAAGCTGAACTTACTGCAGTAACTGGTATGATACTCATTTCTGCCTGATACCCCAAGGCCAAAAAGATGATCAGAGAGCTGGAGCACCTGTCCTGTGAAGATAGGCTGAGAGGGTTGGGGTTGTTCAGCCTGGAGAAGAGAAGGCTCCTTATAGCAGCCTTCCAGTACCTGCGGGGGGCCTACAGGAGAGATGGAGAGGGACTCTTTATCAGGGAGTGGAGTGATAGGACGAGGGGTAATGTTTTAAAATGAGAGTGGAAATTTAGACTAGATACTAGGAAGAAATTCTTTCCTGTGAGGGTGGTGAGACACTGGCACAGCTTGCCCAGAGGAGCTGTGGCTGCCCCATCCCTGGAGGGGTTCAAGGCCAGGCTGGATGGGGCTTTGAGCAACCTGGTCTGGTGGGAGGTGTCCCTGCCCAGGGCAGGGGATTTGGGACTGGATGATCTTTCAGGTCCCTTCCAACCTGAACCAGTTTTGTTAAATGAGAACTAATTCAGTAATGTTGTTCTCTGAGGCAAGTCACCTTATTCAGTGCCTTAAAAATGAAGCCTTTCTTATATTTATCGCTCTTTTTGGTGTATACATTTTTCTGCTCCTTTCAACTTCTGATTCAAGAGGAAGAGATGGAAAGTTATTGGAGCACCTGTGTTTTTGAAGTTTTAAGATGTATCTGAGGCTTATTTACCATCTCATTGAATTGTGGAGTTTGGTTACAGGGTGTTGTGGGTGAGAGAAGAAAGAGACGCGGTATGATGCATGCACAAGCCCTAAGCTAATGAAAAACTCTGTTTTGTAGATCCTTATTCCCACGGTAACCTGCTGGGATATCCTTTGTATCAAACCATAACTCTACAAAGGGTATTAATAAGCCAAAAAAAAAAAAAAAGGCAAGTGCTGTAGATCAAGAGCTTGTAAACCTTGGGCATGCAGGTGTGTAGGTTCATCAGTTATTTAAGCCCTTTATCACGATCCACACATAGGTAGCCTTGGGCTGTCAGAACAACTTCCCTAATTTACTGTGAGGTGGAGAGATCTACTTTCAGTGATCGGTGGGCGATTGATTGTTGGACCAACACTCTTTCTGTTCTCTCAACTGCAGTCTCCAAATCAGATAGTATTGTAGGTCCCTAACAGCAGGGCTAACGCCTTCTGAATGCAGTGAGGGGTAGTATGAGAAGCACATGTGGAAAGATGTTAATTTCTAATTGCAAAATAGGCGGCTGTGACTCAGGGTACGTCTGTAGTAGTAAACAGTGAGGTATGTTAAACCCTGTGAGGTTGTGTGGTTGTGTTTGAAGAACTTCTCCTACGTGAGCTGCCCTGTGTGGACCTATTGAGAATCATTGCACTGCAATCAGGTGTGGGCGTACTGCAGGGAGAGACATGGTGGGAGTTTTACCACGTTTCACGTTATGGTGTTCTGAAGTGGTGTTTTCTCCTTTATGCTTGAGCCACACCTGCAAAATCTTAGGGTTTTTAATATGCCAGCAATGTGCCCTTGTGGCCAAGAAGGCCAATGGCATCCTGGGGTGCATCAGAAAGAGTGTGACCAGCAGGTTGAGGGAGGTCATCCTGCCCTTCTACTCTGCCTTGGTGAGGCCTCATCTGGAGCACTGTGTCCAGTTCTGGGCCTCCCCAGTTCAAGAAGGACAGGGAACTACTGGAGAGGGTATAGCAGAGAGCTACAAAGATGATTAGGGGTCTGGAGCATCTCTCTTATGAGGAAAGGCTGAGGGACTTGTGTCTTTTTAGTCTGGAGAAGACTGAGGGGGGATCTGATCAATACCTATAAGTACTTAAAGGGTGGGTGTCAGGAGGATGGGGCCAGTCTTTTTTCAGTGGTGCCCAATGTCAGGACAAGAGGAAATGGGCACAAACTTGAGTATAAGAAGTTCCATCTAAACATGAGGAGGAACTTTTTTACTTAGAGGGTGGCAGAGCCCTGGAAGAGGCTGCCCAGAGAGGTGGTGGAGTCTCCATCTCTGGAGACATTCAAAACCCACCTGGACACGTTCCTGTGCTACCTGCTCTGAGTGACCCTGCTTTGGCAGGGGGGTTGGACTAGATGATCTCCAGAGGTGCCTTCCAACCCCGTATCATTCTGTGATTCTATGTAGTCTCAATGTAGTCTCAGGTGTGTCTGCCTGCACCTGCTGCCAGTTTCGAAAAGTCTGGTAGCCAGAGTAAATGGAATAAAGGGAGTAAGCAGTGATTTCTACTGTGTATTGCTGCTGCTTCTGCTAAAATTTTAGGTCTCTTTCAGACCTACTGACCCGTATGTTCTTTTGGTAATGTCTTGTCCGTCTTTCTCATATTCTTTTGCTCAAATCCATGTTTGTCTGTCTTGTGGCCTGCTAATGCTTGCTTACTTGGTCTGATTTCTGTCTGCATCACCTGTGAAAGTAGAACAAGTAGGTAATGGGAGGGGGAATAGCAGGTGCGTGGTGTTTTTATCTTGTGACATTGTGATGCTAGGTTCAACATGGCCAGAAGCTGAGCTGGGGAGCAGAGTGGTCAGCCAGTGGCTGTTCAAATTCTAAGCTTGCTGCGGAGAGGGAGGAGGATGGTGATCCCCAAAATAACAAGCTCCAGAGAGCTTGAAAGGTTCTGGATCAGCGCATGTTTTCCTTCAGTCAGCTTCCTCTCTGTTTTATCCTGCCAGTTCAGTGTGTCTTCTCCCCGGGGAGGTAGCTGTAGGGGCCATGATCTAGAAAATGGTTGTAATCCAAAGAGGCACAAAGGAATGAAGTTGTTATGTCTCACCTCATTCTTCTTGATATGAAAAAACCTGAAGTTTAACAGAAGGGGATTTCATGTTTGGAGGTGGTTAAGATTGGCACTGAGGAAACTATGGATGGAAAGTAGTATGGGTACGGCTGAATTTTATTAGGTTGTAGTTACACAAATGCAACTTTTCTTTCTTCTTCATAGGGGCAATTTGTTGTGGTTTTCATTGATTTGGTTGTTTTAAATGTTGATGATTTATTGATAATAAATAGCTGATACTGTAGCTACAAGAGTTGTTGGCTGAGAATTTTTCTTTGCTACAATACTGAAGAAACAAATGGCTCCTAAGGGTTCCTGGCTTTTTGTTTTTAAATTTTATTTCCAGAAATTCTACGTGATAAGCATTCTGCTTTGGAGATAAACAGTGAAGTTTGTATCTTGAGAGATGCTGTGTTATTGTTTTTCTGTTCTGAAGGTTTACTGTTTATTTTTGATATTAAAAAGTATTGTTGTCAGACAAGCTGTGTGCCTTACCTGTTTGCAGTCCTTGTTAGGCTTCGTCAATTTGCTTTGATAGCACATGGGTCATTAGTATTTATCGTTTCATACACGGGAGTAGATGTTTGTAAATGAGCGACTTTTTTTTATGCCATTAGAAGATTTCTTGATGCAGCTGGAGACCTCAGGAGCCCCTTCCTGTTGGCTGTCGGGGAGATGCAGACCCCATAATGAGGGACAGTCAGCACGGGCAGGGAGGTGTGCCGTGGTCTGGGCTTCCATCCCGTGCCTCCAAACTACAGTCTCGGTTTTGAATTTCTAATTTCCTTAAGTTGTTTTTGCTGTAAAGCTCTTCTCTGGATAAGCAAATAAGATCCCATCATGGGTTGCTGTAGGCACAGAAGCTTGACTATACCTATCTTAGCAACCTCTTCTCATCCCGTCTCTGACAGATACAGGCATATCGTATTCTGTTCTTGGACACCTGTGTCCACAGTTCAACAATTTTTATTTTTAGTTAAGGTTGTCTTACAGACATACATCCTCTGCTTGTTAAACAAATGCAGTAAGAAAGTATTCTTTCTTTAAATGAACTGGGAATTGAATGCTGCTGTGAGATGCCATATTCAGCAGAAAAATATCATATTCCTGGTTAGGATGGCAGTCCTGCATAGGCAGCTGGGAGGGCTGGTCGCATCTCTTGCTCCTCGCAGGCTGTGCTGTCACAGTGGTGATCACTGTGGATGAAGGTGCAAACCTGCAGGCACGTGTGCGAGGAGATGTGCCTTCAGCCCCAGCCTCCCTTGCACACTTCTTCATCTCAAGTCCTTCCTCTGAGATCCAAGCCGGTGACACTTGGCACCAGCCCATCAAGTACGCTTTGGTGTTCATATTGTAGGACCAGGAGCTACCTAAAAAAAAAAAAAAAAAAAAGAAAATAACGGTGGACAAAGGTCTAACTGTTTGTTTGGTTCTGACTTTGCAGAGTGTTTGGAGAAAAACTCCAGTCAGTTATAGTCAGCAGCAAAATTCATGCCAGCTTTAATGAGCCTATTTAAAAAAAATAAAAAAGCAAACCTTGCTTTGCTTTTTCCTCACTGTCGGCAAGTATTTATTTATTAGACTTTTCTTAGAAACAATTTCTGTACGCTTTTAATCAGGGGGATTTTTTTAAGACTGGGAATGAATTTCATATCCAAATGAGGAGTAAGAACTGTCCAAAACAGTCGTTTGCCTAGCGATTAGGTAGTAAACTGTGACTTGAATCTGTTTTTCTGAGTTGGCTTTTTGTAGCTCCTTTCTTGAAGACGGATGTAATTCCAGGATCCCATGGGTTGAAAGACGGCAGGCAGAGCGCTGGCGCTGCATTGTTCGCTTCCACTTTTTCTCAGTTGCTTGACTGAGTCTAGGACTTTTTGGGGAAAACATTTTGCATCCTCAGGGACTTCCCTGTGTAACTTCTCAGAGAAAGTATTTGATACTGATCGGAGTCCTTGCAACACGGTTCAGTAGCTGAGTTATTTTGGGAAGTATGTGATGTCTGCAGAATGAAGGGAATGTGTTTCCCCAGCAAGTGGTGCTTTGTCACTAAATATAGTGCACGAAGTGCAATAGTGGTTTTATCATATACTTAGAATTTCCTTCATCTAGAGTATTGCACGAATGGTTTACTACATAGATGTTAAAGTTGAAAATTAGGTTAAAAACACTACAACATCTGGTAAGTGGAATAAAGTAAGACCCACAAGTACTGTGACTGTCTAAAAATTACCTCTGCCCAACTATTGTTGAAGTTTGGGTTTGTCTTGCACATAAGTTTTTAGTCTGAAACAAATCCCCTCCTTACAGTAGTGTGTTCTGAGGTAGAGTTGTGCCTGTCAATAAAAATCAAACTTTTTCCACAAGGAGGTGTTTGAAATGGAAGTACTCCTGTGTACTTTTCCTTCTCCAAACTTTGAATTAACAAGATTCGGAGAATGGACCTTTTTTTTTGTCCACGAATTCATTTGAATAAGGGCTGTAAAAGGCACTTTGGCAAAAATGTAATGGCAGCCTTGCTGCCTCCTGTTAAAGAAGAATGATTTGAAGATGTGCCTTAGGTGTGTTTGGTGTGCTTAGTTGAGGGTCTCAACGCAGCTGGCATGGAGAAGAAGACACCCAAGTAGGGGGTGGCAGCCTTTGAACATGAAAGGATTTTCCTTGTGGTCCCTCATCCTTGCTGTGCCCGTGTGTTTTTCCAGTTGCACAGGCGATGGGAGGCTGTTAGCTCGCTCGCTGCCTCGACAATGTGACCAGCAGGGCCTTTGGAAGACTTCTTGAAACATGCTATTATAGGCTGCTTTGTGATGAAAAGAGGTCTTACAAATATCTTGAAATTTAAACAGAGCTATTGTGTGTTTTCCCTTTGTGTGCATGTGTGTGTTTGTCAGCCAAATCATTTGTTCAAAGTTAATCTCAATTACAGAGCATATTGTTCATAATCCCCCATGGCTCCAAAACAATAGCAGAGTGTATGTCTGCTTGAATATATATTTACATACTTACATGGAAAATATGTTTGCATGTATATACAATTTTACTTCTAAAGCGGCGATTCGTGTTAAGGAGATGGATATTTCATGCGGGATCCCGTCTTTTGAGCAGCACCATCCTCCATCCTAATGAAAATACTGCAGGAAGGCCTGAATGGAGCAAGAAGGGCTTTGATCCTGCTGAAGTTGATCCTGCAGCCAGTTCCCCACACGTAGAGCTGGGATTTGTGCTAGCAAAACGGTTGGCAGGGCAGAGCCTGGGCTTTTCAGCTTCTTGAAGACCGGGAGGTTTTGTGTGTCTTTTAATTTTAATACCTACAGAATACCTCTGCTTTTCTTCTACTCCCTGAGCATAAAGGAACTAGTAGGCGATAGTGGGGAAGGTTAAATAAATCCCAGGTTGTATATATCTCTGCACAATCCCTGCAAGACAGCCCCAAACTACAGTCGGTGAATTTAGGGTGTAATTTAGTGGTGTAGGAGCTCAGTTAGCAAGGTGCTCCACACTTTCCCTTCTCACTGATTCCAGAGAAAGGTGCTCATCATTTTTTCAACTGTAGGTATTTAGGGAGGGATCCCTTTATTAAAATCTTGGTTTATGTCTGCTGAGACACTCTTGAGCAAAACCAGGAACTGTGTGAAATATTTGTGGTGTAAATTTTTGGTCTATGGTGAATGCTCTAATCCTGTCACACTCTGCGTGTAAAATTGTGGTGGTATTACCAAGTTACTGTAGTCTCCTTTTCCCCGTTTATTGGATCTAGGTGTATTCCTCAAGTGAGTTAACATTACTATATTATATATGGATGTTTGTTGTTTGTTTTTTTTTTTTCTTATGCTCTCTTTGTAAGTAACTTTGTGTTTCCTGGCTCCGTATGAGCAGTTTGCTTCCTTCTACCCCTTGCTGGCCGCGTTGCAATAGTAAATTGGTGTGCTGTTTCAAGAGTGTCTCTCCTGTCAGTCTGATAAGATCGTACCACCAGGAAGGCATAACATTATAATCCTAAGCACAATGTGATTCTGTTCATTTTAGCTCTTGTACTTGTCAGAGGGACAAGAATAAAGGTTGTGCATGGGTGGAAGGTGAGGCTAGAAGTGAAGATAGTTAGAGATAAAACACTTTGCTTAAAGAGATAAATCCCGCGCAGGGACATTTCAGTTTGTAATCAAGGTATTGTCTAGAAATGAACTTTGAAGGCTGGCTGGGACGTCCTGGGATATAAAGCTGACACAGAGAATACAGAACTGTAATATGGATTTGTGACAGGGGGAAAAGAATTATTTTGTCCTTCATTTTCTCTTAGATTTGGTGCCACATTTGAAAATATAGTCATACCAATACCATAGACAAGAATAAAAAGATTGCAAGAAACGGATCTACAAGAAACAAGAGATTTCTGGTAATTTTAGACTTGCTTCATTTTACTAGAAGAAATGAGTGCTTTCCAGAAAAAGCCTCTGAAAAGAGGCAAAATTTAAGGCATGCCTTAGGGTACGGGGACTTCATCCCCTTAAAAAAATCCCAGCAATTACCTAACCTGCCAACTTTCCAACAAGATAAATGGAAGCACTGTAGCTTGAAGGTGCCTTGGTTTGAATGAGATGCAGTAAGTAAGGTCTCTCTGTTCTTTACAGGCATCATAGATCTGATAGTACTTATAAAAGAAGAATAGAGTTGGTGCCCTGCTGACTAAATTGTCCTCTAGAGGAGTATTAGTTACAGAGCTTCTTTGTTAACTAGGCTGTATGCTTAAACCACTGTGAATTTCTCTTATTAGTAGGCTTTTTAATAGCTTTACATATGGATATGCTAAGTAAATGCAAGTATATCCGTGTAATTTACTTATATAATGTGTATGTGTACCGTACTTTATATATAAAGAAATGATTGTCATGTGGAAATTGCACATGACTTCATTACTGTTCTGTTAAATCGAGGTAAAAGCAAGCATTAAAATACTGATAATAGGAGAACAGTAAGTTGACTTCTGCTCTTTCTGTCCAGGTGCTTCACATAAAGTCTTTCTTCTCCCTCTCTTTAATTTCCCAATTAGCTTTTGTGGATAACAGAGGTGTTTCTAAAGCCTTTGTATGCTGGAAGTTTCCCAGCTGCTTGCCTACTTGGGCTTTCTAGCGTAGAAGACTAGGTAAGGCCAGGAAGTGTATGCTAACAAAAAATACAAAGTGATGATCTGCAAACCACCCTGCGCAGAACGGTCCATATTCCTCATTTCAGTCCGCTGTAACACAAAGTAAAGGTTGTGTAGAGCACCCCAGGCATCTGGACAGGCAACAGCCTCTTGTGCTGTGCTGAGAGCAACTTTGTTATCAGGGTTGGACTTGATGATCTCAAAGGTCCCTTTCAACCATGAATATTCTGTGATTCTATATATTATAGATGGGTCTGATGAATGAGTTCTACCATCGCATCCTTGGCAGATGAGTTGATGACGACGTTCCCAGGCCCGGGGAGGAAATCCCGGTGCTCATGCCGGGGAAGGGGGATGCTGGCGTGGTATCATCCAAGCTTTCTTTTTCTTTTTCCACTTTGGTGAAGTAGTTGCATCAGGTTTGTGAGGAAATCCCTGGAAGGCAAGGATTGAGGGAATGGCTGGGACTCCTCAGTCACTCCACCCCCATGGGAGGCTGGAGAAGTCAGATGCGACCTGATGGGAAAAGAGAACTTCATTCCTGTCCCCAAGTTCTTCCCCATCCACGCGCTTGGCACTGGGAAGGCACTACGTGGAGCGGTCAGGTTTTGCCTTGGTCCCTGGACAAAAGATAATTTTGTCACGGACAGTGCTAACAGCTTCATGGCTTTCGGTTATTTTGGCATGTTTGTTTTTCAAGTGCTTGGTGGCTTGCTGAAACAAATGAAACCTTTAATCCACACACCCTTTTAAACTCTGTGTTATTCTCAATGTAAAACCCTGTGTTTTCTATCTTCTATCAGTTCTTCTATATATTCTATCAGTTGGGCGTCTGTCTTTTTTTTTAATGCAGAATTTGTATTCCTTTAGAATAGCCTCTATTCTGATACGTTCGATTTTCAGGGGTTTATTATATGCTTTTCGGCAGCATTTGTTTTATCAGCACTTCCTGCAGCATTTGTTACACATCACGACAGCAGCGATTTGATTCCATTTAGAAGAATACCATATTATGTATGGAAAAGCAGTAATTGCTTACCTGTTTGCCAAATACATTCTACTGTGAAAAATCTCTAGAATTGCTCTATACAGTGTCAAATGATGTTATTTCTTGTGTACACTTTCTGCGGTTAATGGTTTTGAAAGAGAAACAATGAAGATAGTTTATTGCCCATTTTTCAATTAAATTCCCATTTGTAGGGATTTGGGAGTCTACTGGAGTGAATGTGGAGTCCACGCATAGATTTAAGTTTCAAACTTAATTTCTGCCTTTCATATGAAATTACTGAAATAGACATACAATTAATGAAATACACATGCAGTTTTGTGCTTGTTGGTAAAGCAAAATCAGCCTGTGGTGGGAGTTCGGCTCAGACAACTGACTGTGCCTGCCTGTTGGGGGGGCTGGCTGTGAGCCTCCCACCCATCGGGCAGGACTCTAAATACAACTCTTGCATTAAATGCAAAGTTCTGTCAGTTCTAAAAATATATATTTTTGTTATGAAAATTAGGCAGCAGCTCAGGCTTTGCTTCCTGAGCTCATGCTCATTCTTTTTGTGCTACTTGGATGATGTGTCCCGTTGTTTATGGTGCAACCCCTTCTTGCATGAGCCGGACAAGTGAAGTTGGTGTCACCTAAAGTAACCCACTCTGTCATCCCAGTTATTGGAAGCTTCAGAGGTTGTTTAATGACCTGTTTTATATGCGTGGTAGCTCTCTGCCTCTTGTTTGCACCTTAATTCGCTAATACAAACAGTAATGTGCTCTGTAACTTGTGCCTTGCCAATAGTCACGGAAGCACAGCGCAAACAAATTACTCGCTGAGATCCAAAGACCAGTATAACTCCCGTGTTACAGCCTTAGGGAATATAGGGAGGGACTCTTTATCAGGTAATGTAGTGATAGGACCCAGGGGTAATGGTTTCAAACTGAAGGAGGAGAGATTTATATTAGATACCAGAAAGACATTCTTTGCTGTGAGGGTGGTGAGGCACTGGAACAGGTTGCCCAGAGAAGCTGTGGCTGCCC
>JAOQGH010000023.1:55379034-55395348 GCA_025769975.1 Gallinago jamesoni
GAGGTGTTCAAGGCCAGGCTGGATGGGGCTTTGAGCAACCTGGTCTGGTGGGAGGTGTCCCTGCCCATGGCAGGGGATTTGGGACTGGATGATCTGGAAATAGAGAAGCAGCCTTCATTGTTCCTCCTAGTTGGCCACCGGGTCCTGTGCTGCTGCTGAGGGCAGGGCCTCTTCTCGTGTCCCTTCTGCAAGGTGAAGGGCTGCCTATTTTACACACTTCTCCTCTTGTTTTGGTGGTGGTTTAAAGAGTGAAGTGCATAAGCTGTGATTGTTAATGGTAGCAAACCCCAAAATGAAATGCTGTGTGAAACTGAAACTGATGTATCATTTTCATTAGTTTTAGTATGCTCAGGCAGAATTTGTGGGATTAATTTTGAAAGCTTAATCCAGATGGAAAAAGGTTAAATTCAATGTTGAGTGAATTTGGTTCCAGTTCATTTGTTGCCCTCGCTTGTTCTTTTTCTCAAAAGAATTAGAGATTAAGCAGACAATTCTACATACTATCCCCGTTTTCTGCCATCATTAAACTACATGAGCCAACCTTAAAGACAACCTCTTGATTATCTGCTGCAATACGTAAAACAAATGGACCTCATCGCCATGCCAGCTCTCGGGTCCTGTGGCTTGATTATTAGTTCATACCACTACTTACCACCTTTTTTTTTTTTTTTTGCTTTTTACCTCAGGATTTATCTGGATCCATTGACGACTTGCCGACTGGAACCGAAGCAACCCTGAGCTCGGCCGTTAGCGCGTCGGGCTCGACGAGCAGCCAAGGGGAGCAGAGCAACCCCGCACAGTCTCCGTTCTCCCCTCATGCTTCTCCGCATCTCTCTGGCATCCCCGGGGGCCCATCGCCTTCCCCCGTAGGCTCTCCCGTTGGAAGCAACCAGTCGAGATCTGGTCCCATTTCTCCAGCGAGTATTCCAGGTAAGTTTGTTCCAACAAACAAAATTAAAATGAAGCATGGGTTTATTACATAAATAAATACTCCTTTTCACTTATTCAGTTCCAAATTCACTTATTTTCTGAGAATCCTGTGAAATAAAAATACTTAAAGCAGGCTTAAATTCCATCTAAACTTCAGCTGCCAAGCCCTCAGAGTGCTCAAAATTGAACTTGACTCCACATACGTGTTTGATAAATGTCTTTATCATCGACAGATGAGAATACTCAAGCATAATTTTTGTATTTGGTTCGTGTGTCATCTGTCTGTTGGATATTTCTCTCTGTTATTTATAGAGTTTCTTTTTTGTGCTTATCATGTATTTTTGTTGGTTTGGACTTCTGTTGGTTTGGACTTTCGGACTTGTATGGTGGTTTTGGATCTGTAGGATGAGGTGGGGGTTTTCCAGCCCTTTACTCTGATAGTGTAATTTTGGGGACGATTACAGAATATTGTATGAGATATTTCTTAATATTTGCAAAGATCAACAAGTTACTAGGAATCCAGCCCTACCAGTAATAATTGAAATACCGGTGGCATGCTTGCCACTCACTCTCTTGTGCCACACAGAGCATGACACAGAGTTGTTCATGTACATTCAGAACTTTGTGAAAATCTCTTAAGATACCCAGAATTAAAAAAAAAAAAAAAAGGCATGCATTAATTCCAGTTCTTACTTTGTCCCCACCCATCTGGAGTGTTACTTGCAGGTGGTCAGGCAGCAGTGTGTATTTGGTATTTCAGATTAGTTTATTCTCTTTGCGATTCTCAAGTTTTTGATTATTTTCTGACATTTGGAATACTAGGAGAATTCCTAAGAGTAGGAGAGTGCTGGCAGTACCCCAGGGATAACACCCGTTGCTTCAAAACCACAAAAACATCGGCACGGAGCTCAGTTAAAAGAAACAAAACCAGTGATGCTGTTTCATTAGATGGGCTGTAAACCAAACGCAGGTTAAAATTCAGCAAAGTAGCGCGTGTTTTGGTATTCCATACAAAGGTAACTGTGGGAAACGTTGGGTGCCTGTTTGCATAAACTAGAAGAGCCAAGGGGAAGTAAGCTCAGTGGATGCAGGAATGTTGTGTGCTGAACGTGGCCTGAGCGTTTTGAGCCCTGATGCTACACGTGTGCCCTGCAGTCATTGCTCCCCTCTGCTCTGACTGGCAGCACGGGCTCAGGTGGGGCAGGAATAGCTGGGGCAGTGGCAGGACTGGAGTATTTGCATTATTTGCAATCCAGTAGCTTTGTATTTGCAGCGTATTTCCCAGTACGTGGCGTATTTCCCCGTCCCTGTTGTTGAGTGGAGCCAGATAGTCCCCCAAGGTGGAAAGGTAACGTTTTCCCACAGTCAGATTCAGGCAAGTAAATAGATTGGTGACTGCTGAATAGGGAAAGAATGTTGTGACATTCAAAATAGCTTTATTGTAGCCATGGTAGATAAGGATGGGAACAATACAGCATGGAGGGGAAAGTAATAACTTTCATGAAACCAATCGATCCCTGTGGGGTAAAAATAGAAGGGTTGTGTGCCCCAAGGTCAGGGTCAGAATTGCTTCCTCACTTCAGCTGAGCGCAAAAGCTCATTTTTGTGACCGGCCTAATGAAAAGTATTGCTTCTTCCTACAAACCCCGCCACCATCTTGCATGGTGGTTTTCTGCTCTGCTGCGGGAACACAAAGGCAACTCCTTCCCAGGCAGGGTTTTTTATGAATGGTGCTACATCAAAACCTGCAGGCCCCTGTTTCCCCAGCGTGGGTGAGCTCCTGGTCTCTGAACCTCCTCCTGCTGAAGGTGAACTCCCAGGCGAGAAGCTACTGCAGGGCTCTTCGGAGGGGGAGCGTTCCTGCTGCCGCTGCCGCCACCACCTTCCGCAAGCTGGAAGATGACACGAGGCTGCTATTTAAAACCCCATGGCCAGTGGGATGGTGGGATGTTGTCGGGTGCTGGGGCTTTCGAGCTGTATGAATTAAGCTGTGCTTTCAGCTCAGCATATTGCCACCATTGTGCTTCATTACTAGGACTTAGGTGGCTTTTTTTTTTCATCATCGGCTTTTTTCCATCCGTCTCTTTTTTTTTCTTTTCTTTTTTTTTTTTTTTTTCTGGAGGCCCCTATGAAAAAGTGGCACAGAGCGTGTTTGCATTTCTGGGGCTGTTCGCAGCGTTGGGGTTGCGCCCGTCCGTTTTTTTAGACATAAATTGTGTAGTACAGCGCCTCGCCTTTAATAATTTTGTTCGCTGCTATTTTCCTCTCCGTTCTCACCCTACCCTTGTTTGTTCTGACCTCATTCCTCTCCTATTACCTCCTGCGATGTTGTGCCACAGCTTCTCCCTGTGACATAGATTGGCTCTTTCAATCATTCTCTCTCCGGCAAGTCATTGTAAAATGAGCAGCTGTTGTGTTGCTGATAGCTATGGCGAGGGGAAAGCCAAAATGTTGCAGGGGGTTCGTGGTGGGAAAGGCCATTTTAAAATAAAGGTGTTGCTTTCCCGGGGTTTACTGGAAGGGAAGCATCCTTTTTTTCCCCTCCCGTGCCTCCTTCCTCGCAACAAAATTGAAGACTAATTTAACATCGAAAGGGCTGACAAACAAAACAGCCCCCCCACCCCAGCCCCCTATTAAACCTCCCAAATGGCTGATTCTCTTCCACCACCTGTTTAAGCTGCCTCCCCACCCCACGGCAAGCCGGCCGGCCGCCCCGCGTTGCTCTCGGCCGCACGCCGCCGGGAATGTCACGGGAATGGACTGGCACGGGCAGCAGTGACATTGGCACGTCCCTAGCTCAGTGGGCATTTCCTTCCTGTGCTCTCTCGAAATACTGGACGGATATGGCTTTTTTGTTGTGTGTGGTAAAGTGGCACACACACACATATACAGCCTTTGTTTCCGTCCGCGTTACCGGAATAGACCAGGGAGATTAACCCCTAAGAGCAGAAAAAGCAACTTGGACAGGTTTTGTTGAGAAAGAGATAATTTTCTCTCAAAACGGTAACACTTCTCATTCAGACGCTTGTTTATTGCAGGACTGAAATCCTACTCTTTCAAGATTTCTAGGGATTCAAAATGGCATTCTGATTTCCTGCTAAGCAGATCGTTATTCTGCTTTGCCAGAAATCCTGATCTCTTTTATTTTGTGGCCATCTTCATAATGAGGGGACGTGCTCTTCCAAAGGATGATATGTGATGCCCTGCACTGCTTTGGGTCTTGAACTGTGCTTGATTCAACCCTAAACCATTAGTGGAAGCTGACGCAGCACATCATCAAAATGCACTGCTGTTGCCAGAAGATTTAGTGGCTGTTAATTTCACTTTTCTCTCTCTTTTTTTATTTTTATTTTTTATTTATTCCTTTCCCTCCTGTTTCAGCCATTCCAGTTTACTAACAAAGCAAAAATGTAAATAAGCTAAACTCCCCTTTCTGCCCGCCCCTTCCCCCCCCTCCCCCCAATTTTGATCTCACTGGCCAAAGGCTTTTGTCAGCTCTTTCTCCCTTGCGGTGTAAGCAGCAAAAATTGTTAATATTAAGAGTTCTGTGGAAGATTGCTGATAGGCCAGGAATCCCTTAACCCGTGATGGACAAGCAGATTTTGTACGAGTTAATCAATTCTATTATTTTTAAACCTCTGCAGCAGTTTTTATCTGTTAAGAAGAGAAGGGTATGCTATACTCATAATGAATAACAAATGCTGTCTTTATAAATCCGTAAAAGTATTTTTTTTCACATAGATCAGTATTTTGACTTGCGCTTTTAATACATGTTGCGTTTGAACAAACATGCTTATTTTCACTCTGTTAAGCATCAACTGCATTGTTGTTTTTATTACAATTGCATTGATGTCTTCTTTCACCAAGGAGCTTGGATACAGCTGAAGTTACAATTTTCAGAAGGAAATCCATGCGTGGATACTCTCAGGAATGTTATTGCTAGTCATCTTAATTCATGCTAGCCAGTGGCCAGCACCCTCCTCTGATTAAACAGACCCTGCATTCTTAATTCTGATAATTGTATGAGTCAATGGATGTGTTTCATTCAGTGATCAGCTCTACTCTCTGCAAACCTGGAGGTCTTCCCCTCCTGTATTGATCAGCTGGCTTAGTGGAAATCCAGCACCTATCAGAATTACAGAATTACAGCTAGCACTCCAGGCAAAAAAAAAAAAAGGAGCAAGAGGGGAGTGGGATGCCCAGAAAGAGCTGTAACAGGAAATCTTGCCTTGGTGTGCATGTTAATCAGTGTATGGGTAGACTAGAGTGACTAAAATGCTGAGAGGAGAAAAAAAAATGAGCAATAGTCTGTCATAGTCCAAAAGGACATTTTAATGCAAAATTCTGAATAGGAGTGATGCTTTCTTTCATGCTTTATAAGAGGAGAAACCTAAGAGTTTAACTGTTTCCAGAAGTGGCTGCAGTAAGACAAGCCAATCAGACAGATTTTGTTTTAAACAAGGATTTGGAAAAATCTTTTGCTTGGGATTGAGCTATTCCACGTGCTCACTCAATTGACCACCACTGCTGGTACGTTATACAGCGTGGACTCTTTTCCAGCATTATTTGAGGGAGAGAACACTGCCATATGTAATATTATATTTTTTGTTGAAGTTTTACAGATACCCTAAAATAATTGCAAAAGAAGAAAGGGGATTATATCCTTGCAAAATGGATATGATCCCCCTGTCTAGAAAGATTATTTTAACACATTTATCAATATTTCCCCCTTGGCTTCTCTGGAGGCAAAAATCTTGCAACAGCTTGTTGCAAGGAAGATGCATGCTGTTCATTGGCATCCGGACCAGAAAAAAACAAAACACAAAATGCCATTGACGTAGCTATGTTCTTAATCACTGCTAGTGCACAAAACATCTATTCAGCAGTTTTGCAAATCTAGAACGCTTACAAGTGAAATATGTGAATGTTTCACGTAGCAGTAGTTTAAAACCCTTTCTTTTGAAGGGTTTGAAGAGCATTTGGAGTTTTTCTGTCTTTTGATAAGAGGAAAAATAAGCAAATTGTAAGGTGCTCTAGCTTGAGGCATTGCTTCTGGCATATGGAGCATCTAACCTGGGATACCTGTAAGAATTCAGCCTAGGTCACAACTGATAAATAATCTGTTGTCTCAAGGCTTCTTGAACTAATGAAAGAGTCTCAGTCTAGTTTCTTGAGGAAAGCCCGAGCTGCAAAAGGCACTGTCAGAGCCGCTATCGTACCATCAGTCTGGCCAGAGAGATTGGGGAGGTGCCCTCCTTCGCAGAGGTGGTCTTCCCAGAACCGGTGCAGGAGATGAAATGAGGCAGAGACACGCTGTTCGGGTTCCTCCTGTTAAGTTTTCCTGATGACAGAGGGTTTCATATTCCAGCACCATCAACCTGCTGTTTTTTCATGAGCTCTAAGTTAAGTGTCAGATAGAAAAACAATAAATCACCAAAGCCATCATGCCCTGGGTGGTTACTTTTAAGGGTGGTTTTTTGGTGTTTAGTTTAGAGTGTTTTCAGTTGCTTAATACCAGGTTTATCAGTGTTGATATTTTTACGGTTGCACATATCACCTTCAGTGTTTAATGGCGGTGTGAGCCAGTGATGAACGTTCCTGCCCCATGGGCTGAACACCCTGAGGGGACCAAGGAGCGTGGCACCGAGGGTCCTCCTGCACCCGGCAAACATCTAAACCTCCCCCAGAAGACCAGATGGGTATCTCCCACATCCCGATAGCCGTGCTCTGCCCCATAGCTGGTTTGTCCTCTTCGTCACTTGGTGGCAGGGCTCTTATGGCCACGGGGGCGGTTGCTGAAGGGGCGGCTGGGGCTGCGCAGGCCATGGCAGCAGGCATAGGGCAGGCCACATCTTGTCACCCTCCGAGTCATGGGTGGCCTCGTGCCGGTACAAATCCACCCCGAGCATGACGGCTGTTGAAATCCAATTAAAATCTTTGCATAATTATGCATGTGCTCTGGTTCACGTAACAAAATTCAAATATACTTAACCGCAGCTGCCTAGATTTGACAGGTATGTTTGTTGTTAGTTTTAGATGTGTACTTTAAGGCCAACTAATCGTTGGACAATTATTGTTTACATTTAATCATTAACCTGTGCATTTCTTCCTAACATTTTTGCTCAACCCACTTATGTTTTTGTCAAGAAATTTAATACATTGCATATTTGTTTTTGAAAATTTGGGTGTTTTTTTTTTTTTTATTCTGTAGTTATTATTTGGCTACACAAACATAGATTCTCTTTCCTTCTTTGTGTTGCCAAATAGAGCATTAATTTATGCATTACCATAAATTAAAAGGCTGTCTTTCACTCCCTTGTCCTTTGCAATACTGAGCAGTGATTGATGAGTGAATGGGAAAAGTCTCTCATGTTTCCATCAGTATGTTTTTGTTGTTGTTGACTAATGGTTGTAACACCAAGATAAAATAGAGCGTAAATGTCGGAGGTGGTTTGGTTTCTGTGATGGGATAGGCTGTTGCAGTTTTCATTTTTCCTGCGGACCGTGTATCACTGCCATTAGAGATCCTTGAAGAGGACTTCATGCTTCATAGTTAGTGTCAGGTTTGACTAGACAGCTACGTGGTGCGTCCCTTCTTAGAAGGAACCCAAACAATCGCAAAGATGGCTTGAATTAATTCTGGCCAGCTAGAAAAGAGCCATTTAGCTTCAAAAAAAGAACATTTCCACTACCTCCAGATAATAATTTTTTAAAAAAATTAATGAAAAGCAAGATTTTGTCTCTCTTCCTTAGGGACAGAATTCACGCAGGTTGAGCTGCAGCTTGAAAGATTTGAATGGCCCTTTGACAGCATCGCTCTGTAGGTAGATATGGAAGTCAAATTGCAAAGTGGGTTTTTAGAAAGCAAACACAAAAGAACAACTCACTCCAACAGCGAGCCTTTCTGTTTGCTCCCCATCTCCAGATAACAGTGGACTCAAATTATTGTGATGTGTTGATTGATTACAGCCGTTAAGTTTCTTAGTAATCAGTTTCATCACTTATTCTCAATTCACGCTTGCACCTTTGATTTTTCTTCCACAACAGGGTGATGTGGGTTGTCGTTGACTAATGAAGAACAGAATTGGTTTCGGCGTGAGACAAACGGAATGCCGACACCAATCCCAAAATGCATTAATCTTTAATAATCCACATCTGCATGTTTATAAATGATATAACCAGGGGTTGCTAACGTTGATACTCCCCCTTCTAAACAGAAGCTGACATAGAAGTTGGCTTTTGTAAACTGCATGAGAGGCACGTGGCTGCGCGTGGTGTGTGTGACCTTGCGGAGGGAGCTCGCCGGATGAAAGTTCTCAGTTGATTAAAATTACATGAAGAATTGCTCCGCTTCTGCACCCGTCTTTGGAGCTTATCGTTGTCGGGTGAGATTAAATATGGCATGATAGATCTTGTCTTCAGGAAGATCAGACCCACCAAATGGTTTTTGGAAGCGGGTTTGCCTCAAGGTGCTTTTATCCTTTATGCATTCGACTCGCCCTTTTCTTCCCGGTCCCCAAGAACCATTGAGAACCATGGCTGTGTAATACACAATATAATGCAATAAGAAAAAGTAGATTATCTGAGAGGTTGTTTTTTTTTTTTCCTTTTGAGGATGGTATATATGACAGCACATGACATTTTTCTACTAAAATGCCTGTTAATCACAGGCAGTGAACTTGTATAGGAAGCAGCAGGCAAGACTTATCAGAATAGTTCATTGCCACATATCAGCGCTGCTCCGGTTTCCACCTGCCTGCCTGAACCTGGAGAGTCAGGAGGAGTGAAACTCCCATCACTGATGGTCTTCCAAGTTAGTGCCCCCCGATGATGAGTATTTCTTCTGAGCAATTCTTACATGTAGCCGCATCAATGGAAAAGAGTTAGGAATAAGAAATGGCAATTGCAGTTCACGGTCACCCTTCCTTTGGTATCTTGCATGTTTTTACACTGCAGATAGTATAAATGAAAATTGATGTAGGGTTTTGTTGAAATTTGGCCATGTTAAAATTAGGAGTTAAGGTTTTTATTAGATGGCAAATACTAGAAGTGCATGTCTGCTACATTTGGTGTGCTTCTCAGGCACTTACAAGTAGTAGTCACAATGAGGAACAGCTTAGAGAAGAACTTCTCATAGTTATAAATGCGGTCTAGAGAACAAGCATTGATAATGAAAAATTACTCCTTTTGGAACTTGGATTAGCTCCCTATATGGAATTCTGAAGTCTTAAGTTTCAGGTGTGTAGCAGGGTAGATTTCATTTCTTCTGGAAGGAAGAAATGAGCCAAATATAAGGAAGAAATACTACCCTGTCCTTTGTTAAGAGCTTTTAGATATTTAGCACTTGCATCAATTACAGTTTTATATTCCAGTTAATTGACATTTTGTAAAGAAATTGCAAATGTTTTTTCTGTAGCCAAAGCATATGTTTTTTTCATTAACAAACACGTAATGTTGTGTCCCAAGTAATTACAAATGACTTAAGTCCATGCAACACTTTGCAATCTTCTACTTCAGTCTAAATGCAAGCAAAACTATCATTTTTATGAAAGGCTTAACAGGACAGAGTAAAAAAAAAAAAAAAAGTAAAAAATGGCATGATTACAGGGTTTGGATTGTTCCCTAAAGAACATAGACACTTTCTTTCATCGGTTTGCACAAATTTAAGAGAATATAATTTACAAAATCTGAAAGCAATTGAGAGGCCCTCATAGAGAGTGTGAGAGAAAGCGCCGGGCAGGCTGTGGCTGCAGCCTCTCCCAGCCCCTCTCATCCCAAACCGTGCCGTCGCTCTGGAGGGACGCGGTGACACAGAGCGCAAAACCTGCGGAGGGGCGGATAAATGAGACTTTAGAGGAGGGGGAGGAAAAAAAAAATTTTAAAAAAAATAATAAGATGAAGTCAGTGGCTGAGCTTTGAAGAGGTCTGTCTAGTGCGGAGCAGCGAGCGAGCGGGGAAGAAAGGAGCGAGCGCCTCATCTAATCTTTCTCCTGGGGACCCAGGTGGACAAATTGGCAACCCTGTTCACAGCCCTCCCTCCCCCCCCCTCCTTTGTAGCCTAAGAACTGCTAATCGGATCCATGCTGCTGCAACTGTGGTTAGTTATTAACAGAATAAAAGCAGATTTCTTCAAAAGAACGGGTTGGGGAAAACGGCTATACAAAATTGCAAGGTTGTTAGAATCTTAAATGCACAGCAGTCGGTTTTTCCCTATTCTGAATTAGGCGATGAATACGGCCTTTCATCTGTCACTGTGCCCGTTTCTTCACAAGGCAGCCAAACGTTAAGCTTCTCAAACAATAAAAAAGAAAAAAAAGAAAAAGGAAAAAAAAAATAATAAATTGTTTGAAAGAGGGGAAAAATATTGGGGAGCGGGAAGAATAGGAAAACGAGAAGGAGAAATCAGGTTTTGTTTTTATTAATTTGGCCTGGTGAGAGAAATAGGAGCTCGCCTGCCTCTATTCAGCCCCTGCCCGCCCGCCGCTGTGCGCCACCACCGTTCCTGAATGCGGGGATTAGAGAAGGTTTAACTGGTTGCTATCCCGGGCTGCGCCATTCTCCATCGGCCTCCAGCAGAAACACCCCGGGCTGGGAACTCTCCCCAGCTTAATGGAAATAACGCATTAAACGAACGCGGAGTTGGGCAGAGGTGAAAGCAGAAAGAATTTGGTGCCCTGCCCCCCCACCAAATGCAACTTCTCGTAACTGAAGTGGGATTGCAGGTCTGAGGCTAGAGAAGCAGAGATCCCTAGATTTAGACCAATTTATGCCTTCGCTTACATAAATAAATAAAGGATGCCTCCTTAATTTTGAGGAGCTCTAGTGCCTTCCCGGTTTGCAGCAGGATTTTGAGATTTGTTGGAGAGGAGGTGCTTGCTGTGGCCTACTGGAAACCCATTCGTTATTCGGGTGAGTCGCAGCCTTTTGAAGATTTCCATTGACAGCTTGCCGTGGGCTTGTTGCCCAAAAATCTCAGGGGAAGAAAAAATGCTGTGATGCTTCCCTCCCTTCCAGAGGCAGAGGTGGCTTCTGGATGGGGCATGGATTAAACAGACCCTCTTGCAGTAGCTGCTGCTGCTCTCCCTTCCCCTCCTGAGCAAAGGGAGGTTTGGCCTTGGGGAGGGAGAATATATTTGCTTTCCTGCCCCTTGCTGCTCACCCCGTTGTCAGTTTAAGCAGTACTAACAATTATTTCACTTTATACTCCCTCGTATTTGTTAAAAATCTTCATACCTTACTCAGAGGTTACACAACCTGGGAATAAAAACTTGGATGTCTAATTTGGCAGACCCCAGCTTCAGCTACTTAATCCTTTTTTTTTCTTAAACACTCCATAATATAATGAGTTATTCTGTAGAGAGGGTGACATTTGGATGGTGTTCCATAAGTAATACCTTGGGACTACGCGCTGAATAATGAGGATGAAACAAAATATTGAATAGGTACCTCATACCGTCAGTGTCAAGTTTGCTTTGAATTAAATGTTATATTGTGTCAAACAAGTAGCTTCTGGTCATGAAATTAAGATGTTTATGCTATTGCATGTCTGTGGAGAAGAGTCAGAGTTAGGGTTCTGCAGGCCACCTTGGCTCAGTGTTGTGTTTTTTAATGGAGATTTGAGAGCAGTTTAGCTCTTAGGGTACAGTGACATCTCTGGAACTTGTTCACAGCCCAGTCCTTGATATGGTAAATGTAGCACAAATATGAAAAAGAAGATGGAGTGTCACTTTCAAAGATTAGTAGTCTGAGAATTATATACTATCATGAAAAGTATTTTTTTTTAACTTTGTTGATTTTATGTGGATTGTGTGCAATATCTCGTGTATATTAGGGAATCTCGTGTCTTTGGAGCATGATGCATTTGTTTTAAAAGGTAATAGGGAAAATCTGGGCCAAGCCCAGCAACAGTAGAGGTGGAGCACCCATAAGCCTGTTTTAAGTTGGTGATGTTTGTGTTTACAGAACCTTTTTGTCGTGGCAGAACAAATCAGCAGCTTGTGATCTCACCTTCAGCAAGCCCACCCAGCCAGCCACCCAGGGCATCCTGAGGCAGGAGGGCTCCAGGGCTGGTCCTGAAACCCCGGGTGGGAATGATGGATGTTGTCTCGGTGAGCAGGTGGCAATCTATTACCAGCCTACAAGGATAAGAAAGAAAGAAATTCTTTCCTGTGAGGGTGGTGAGACACTGGCACAGGTTGCCCAGAGAAGCTGTGGCTGCCCCATCCCTGGAGGGGTTCAAGGCCAGGCTGGCTGGGGCTTTGAGCAACCTGGTCTGGTGGGAGGTGTCCCTGCCCAGGGCAGGGAGGTTGGAACTAGATAATCTTTAAGGTCCCAACTCAAACCATTCTATGATAACCACCCTACAAGGGGTTATCAGGTGCAGGCTGGTGCTGAGCAGAGCCAGGAGGCTTGGTTCCAGCACGCTTGACTCCACGTATCCCCCCCAAGAGTGGCTCAGCGGGGCCACAGCTGCTCAGTCTGAAAGGGTCCTGGTGTCAATGGCCTTTTCAATCAGCTGAGCTCAGGTTTACGTGTGGATACGAGGAAGGTTTTGATATTTTGCCTGTCTTAATCTGGGGGGATATGCAGGCAACCCTTGCTTTTTACTCCCATGAATAAGACATTTAAAAAATACTGTTGATACAAATTGTTGATACAAATATTGTTGATACAAATACTGTTGATACAACCGGAAACTTAGTTACAGTGCGTAAATTAAGGAAGAAAATAATCTTTCTTCTTAAGGGGTCATAGGCTTTGTGAGATGAAAGAGATAAGACAAACCACAGGACCAGTTTCCCTTTATGCTACCCATAGAAAAATTTCTTTCCTTTGAGGTCATTTGCACCTCACTTCCAATTTCCTGAAAAGCCCATTTAAAGCAATCCTATATAGAAGCCTATTTATGATCTTTCATTTCTGATGTAGGGATCCGAGACCTAGAATATCCCTTCCGGTCTGTGAGCTTTTACTGTCACATCGACTCTGTGATATAATCCCATTATTTTATCACATTTCATCTTAATCACTAGGTTTCCTGGACCTCATTATTCCTAAAAGGAAGTTGTTTCAAATTCCAGTAATGGTTTGATTATCCTACTAAACATTGTGCTCTTTCTCCTCCCTGATATTTAGCTGCAAATATATTTTTTAAAAAGAAGTCACAAAATCACAGCTTTAGTTTTTGCCATGCTAAATAATACTCTTTTCAGCCTCCTGTCACGTCATGCTGGTAGCCATTCTCAGTTCCCGTTTGAGTTGGCATGAGGCTTTTTTGGGTTTTTCTGTATGAAGGCTCACCACTGACACGTCAGCAATGGCGTTGTGTTTCCTCACCTCTACTGGAAACAATTCTCCTTATTCATCCTAATAATAAATTTGTTTGATTCAGGGTGACATCAAATGGTTAGTTATAACTGTTTGTAGGTTGTAACCATCTGTAGGTCAACCAGCGTGGTCAGATTTTTCCTTCCTTTTCCCATTTCTAACTGATAACCCTAGAGCTCTTCAATTAGAAAAGGCCTATTTCTGGTCTATGAGTATAAATGCTTGCATTTTTGTTACTCCAGCCCAAAAGGTGGTCCAATTTTTCAGATAGTATTCTGATCATTCTGTATTGACTACTTTGTAATCAGCCAATGTCATTAATCCAAGTCCTAGCTCTTAATTGAAAAATTAAATTGAGAATTGTCCCAAAGACAGCCCATGTGATCTTTAACTTCTGACTTTCCTCCAGCCCGATGTTCCCCTTTCAGCACAGGCTATGATCAGTCCCCCCCCATTTTTCAATTCCTCATGCATCTTAACATTCCTGTGCTGATACCCCTCCTTCCCTCCTTAACTAGTAATTTCCCAGGGGGAACCTGTTACCACCAAAATGCTTTCTTGGTTCAATTGTTCAGGCTCAGTTCTGTGAGGCATTGCCCACCTGATACAGGGTACTGCTGCTGAGCATCCTCCAGTGTCTTTACAGTGACGGGAGCAGATTGCCCTCAGTGTGTTTCAAAACGTTACCGATTTGGGTCATAATTCATCGTAAGGACCCCTCCTCAGCAGGATATCAAAGGTCTGCTCTTCCTTGTTACATTGGCTCTAAGGAATTTACTTTTTACACTTTAACTGCAGATTTCATGGCTGTAGTCATAATGCAATCACCATTTAGTACTTTTCTCAAACCGTCTTTTCTGAAGGTGCAGCGCAGTCTGTCCTGACTATTTCAAGCATAGATTTTCAAAATCTCATGCAGAATGTCTAAAAGCATTTCTAACATAATTTAAAAAATAGAGAACCAGCTTACCACTGTGCTATTAAGCATTTTTAAATTCTCTCACCTCTTCAACTGGCTTTTTTTAAAAATAGCAGGCATATGATATTAGGTAGACTGCAGTTTTTAGTAGTTCTAACAACTAATTTTACAATGTAGCTATATAAACTTGAATACTATTTTGCTTATCTGTTACATATAGCTGAAAGAATTAGTGTGGCAGCATCTGTCCTTTTAGCATGCATTACTGTATTTGCTGTGATCCTGTGAAATAAATATACTGTGGAACATCCGTAGCGTTTACTTTGCGTAAGTTTGGTGGAGTGGCAACAATAATATGCAAAACATGGGAAATGGTCATTCCTGCTCACACTTCCATTTGTGTGTCATTGGGTCAAAGGAGGCAGTAGTCTGTCAGTGAAAAAAATATGTTGAGGATTTCTGTCTCTTAAATAGCTGTAGAATTTACGTTTAAAAGAAAAGAGGTTGTTTTTCTTTGGTAGAAGTTTTCCTTCCCAAGGAAAATACAAAAGTCTGTTCATGTATTATTTAAAGTTTCTTCCAAGAATCCCAGCTACGATAGTGGTTGAAAGAGAGAAGGATTAATATCATTTAAAGGAAAGAAATGGAAAATCTTTAAGGTCATTTCTTTTCATGACAACGAAACTTAAAAAGCATGGCAGACAGGATCTTCAAAGGTTTTTAAAGTCCTGTCAGCAGCTCCCAATCAATAGGAGTTAGATGCCCAAATTAAGAGTTCAGTTCAAGTCTTCAAAGGTATTTGGGTGCTTAACCTCTTCTTTACATTTCAGATCACTTCTGAGGATAAAATGGCAGTTTGACTGAAAACATTTTGGTGTGATACTTTCATGTCCAGCACCTGGATAATTTGTAGCACCCACTGATAATTAGCATAATGGACACTTCTCTTGCAAGTTCGTTACTTGTTTGAATACATGTAGCATTGGGCTTGTTTACAAAATTGTTTTCCTTTGTGAAATAAAAATTTTGCTTTCCTTTTTTTTTTTTTTCAATAGAGAAAGGGACCAGAAGTAAACTTTAAAAAGTGAAATAATAAAATAGCATTAATATTTGCAGAGGCCAATAATTTCAGTGAATCCGAAAAGCTCCTGAGCCCATATTCCCTAAGGATGCAGACAAAAATGATTTCTCTGTACATGTCGTGCACGTGCTCTTCCAGGCTTTGACTCCTGGTCTGTGCTTGCACATCTGCCTGTGCAGGGTAAGGCTCCTGCCAGATAACTGAAGTCATTATCGATGTAAAAAAATAAAAGACCTCATGTAAACTCATTCAAAATTATGTTGTCAGGCATAAATCTTCCATGCACTATTAATATCTCTCAAAGTTTGCCGAGCCTCCACCTAGAGGGGTGTCCCACTGGGAGCTGGGTGGTGCAGTCAGGACTACCCCTGCCTTTAGTGTCTATTTTCCCCAAGTATTTGTAAAAATCTTCGATGGTTCAGATCTACTTGAAGTATTCTGATAGCAGTGCCTCGGGCGTACACAGTGGAAGTGGCAGTGCCCTGTGTTAACATGGAATTGCTGTTTGTTTACAATCTTGAGTCACCGGATCCTTCCTGTCAAGCAGAAAGCGTTCATTATAATGCAGGCACTTACCGTCTCCGCAGCCCGCTCTTGAGTGACATCAAAACATAAGCCAGAATATTATTGTCATATGCCTCAGAGTTCATGAATGGGCCGTGGATCCCAAAGCCTCCGGCGCTGAGTGGCGTGTTTGGTCTTTTGGAGGAGCAATTCTGCCTCTGGTCCAGCATTTGCATCTCTGAGACAGTTGTCACAGCTGCTCCCGGTAATGTTGGCTGTCATGTTTTTTAGTGCAAATGCACCTCATCTGAATAGCTAGGCAGTGGTTACGCTCTACTTTTTATGGGTTTTCTTTTTGTTCTTTATCAATCTGGCCTTTCTTTAGAGACGGTGCTGAGAGACGGTTGCTCTTGGGCTGGGAAGTGGATGGGGCAGAGCAGACACGTTTGTTTTCCTGCATATCATAGAATGGTTGGAGTTGGAAGGGACCTTAAAGATCATCGAGTTCCAACTCCCCTGCCATGGGCAGGGACACCTCCCACCAGACCAGGTT
>JAOQGH010000023.1:55395448-55513512 GCA_025769975.1 Gallinago jamesoni
TTACCCCTTGTCCTGTCACTACACTTCCTGACAAAGAGTCCCTCCCCATCTCTCCTGTAGGCTCCCTTCAGATATTGGAAGGCTGCTATGAGGTCTTCCTGGAACCTTCTCTTCTCCAGGCTGAACAACCCCAGTTCTCTCAGCCTGTCCTCATAGGAGAGGTTCTCCATCCCTCTGAGCATCTTTGTGGCCCTCCGCTGGACCCGTTCCAACAGGTCCATGTCCTTCCTGTGTTGAGGACCCCAAAGTTGGACACAATATTCTAGGTGGGGTCTCACAAGCACAGAGCAGAGGGGTAGAATCACCTCCCGTGACCTGCTAGCCACACTTCTCTTGATGCAGCCCAGGATGCAGGTGGCTCTCTGGGCTGCCAGTGCACATTGCCGGCTCATGTTGAGCTTCTCATCCACCAGCACCACCAAGTCCTTCTCCTCAGGGCTGCTCTCTAGCCATCCTCCAGCCAACTTGGGGCCTGTCATGGCTCCAAAGAGCGAGCAGCCCCTGCTGGCCCCCCGTTAGCCAGGCTCCCAGTGCCGGGACTGGCCACGGGATTCTCTCTCCTGCCACTGCGGAGGGGCGGCCACTGAGCAGGAGGAAATGAGTCTCAGCAGGCACAAATCTATTGCCTGTGTTGTTTTTTTTTTTATTTTTATTCTTTCCATCTCTTTCAAATGGAAAACAATCTGAGCAGTTCCTGAGAATGAAGGGTATAAATATATCTGCTGCTATTTATAACGTGCTCATCACGATGGAGTCTAAACGCTTAAAGTATATATTCGCTGCCTACCCTGAGGTGGTCTTCAAGCCGCTTGGGCTGTCAGGAGACCAGCAGTGGAGAGGAGTCCCAGGGGACATCCATGTCTGGGGCTCTGGCAGGTTGGCTCTTGGGCACGAGCCTGTCGGGGTGTCGTGGCAGCATGGACCTCCCTGGCTTGGTGTGCCGTTGAGTGGTGACCCAGAGGAGGGACTTGCAGCAACGCAATCAGCACCTGCTTTATCCTGCACTCGTAGTGAAAGGGAAGGTTTTGTGTCCCGAGCCTGTCAGACAGCACTGGGTGCCATTCTTCTCCGGGTGGATAAACTTGCGTGGGTGTCTTTTGAATGAGGCTATAAAAACGGGTCTGTCTGTTCTGGATGGATATTTTAATAAGCCTTTGCCTTTATCCAAATGGTAAGATACACCCTTTCTGCCTGATCTCTTTCAAACGTGCTTCAGTTTCACCACGTGCGCCTACGTATTCTTCTTTATTTCCATATTCTGTGTGGACATTCAAATAACATTTTAAAACCACTGATTCATTGAAATACTTTCTAAACTGTTGTTGTTAGTCATTTTTGTATTGACTGAATTTTTCGTTGGTAATATTGTTGGCAGCAGTCCATGTCTGCCTGGCTGGAGGCCAGTTTAAGCTCGGCAGGATGAGCCCTATTGTTCAGCAGACTTGGATTTTGTTAAACTCTCCAACAGAAATATGTGTCAGGAGATTTGCAGCCATAAATTGGATCATGTCGGTGAGGTTGGGAACTCGCTCAATACGAAAGTGAACATTTCGCCATGCCTGTTGCTAAATATGTTTATGCATGTTTCCTCCGTGGGTTTAAAAAAAAAATAAATGGAAAAAGGAGGAAAAAACCCGGGAAAACTCTAAACCTGTTGAGCTCAGTGTTTACCTTATACAGCTGGTACTTGCTTTGCTGTTGAGCGGTTGAAGAATGTGGTAAGGCTTGGGTTTGTGCATTGCAATGTTAAAAGCAAGTCTATTTTCCCTTTTTCTTCTCTGTGTGTTACAGGCAGTCAGATGCCACCGCAGCCTCCTGGCAGCCAGTCAGAATCCAGCTCCCACCCTGCCTTGAGCCAGTCACCAATGCCACAGGACCGAGGTTTGTTAGGTGTTGGGGCTTTTTTAGCTTGTGCCAAATGCAGCCTTCGTTTTAAGTCACACATGATCAATGGGAGATTTCCTGGTATTTCTTTTCTTTTCCCAGGGAAAATAATGTCAGTCCTCATCATAAAAAGGCTTGGGGTGGGGTGTCTTTCTGTGGGGAAAGAACAACTGAATGGCAGGTTTTACCAAAATATAATTGGAAACAAGGCTTTCTCAAAATACGGTGAATGCCCGGAGTATAAAGGCAGTTTGCTGTAAATACTTGATCCTAGAGAATTCAACTTCTTGTTGTCTCTCTTGGAATTAAGATGTATAGAAATAGTACTAGCTGCTAGCACTGCAGTTTTGCTACTGTTCTTAAAATTCTTATCCTTGATGCCTTTCCATGGACACAATAGCTAGTCCTCTAGCCAGTTCTAGAAATAAAAATATCCTTAAAGAGAAAACAACTGTTTAGGTGAAATGTTTCAAGGATTTGAAAGTCTTGCAAGGGAAAACCTTGCAGGCAACAGCACTGTTCTAAAAAGGGTGCTTCCTGGCAAGTGCTCCCAAAAATAAACAGAGTGGGTTGGGTTTTTTTTTTTCTTAATGTTACCATTTATAAACTTTAGGCCCTTTTCCTTTTGCCTCCTTCCTCTCTAGCTCGTGAAAGATAGTTGTCACAGCTTTGTTGCCTGGCCATACATACCATCAACTGCTGTAAACTGGGCATCCTGTCCATCCAGTGGTTAACGTGTGCCAGCGAGAAGCTTGCAAAACAGACACATGATAACTGTAATAAACATGGAGTTATTTATGAAATGCCCCTCCTAAAATGTCTTGCTACCAGAAATATTCCAAGTAGCACCATATGGGGATACCATAAATACTAGAAGTTTTCTCACAGTGAAACAAGTTGAACTCACAGAATGACAAATTTCTGGGATAGCATCCAGGAGAAACTAAGAGGACTCAAAAAGAAGAGGAGAGAGTCTTGATTTTTGCTGGTTTTCTGTGTTGGATGTTCCCTCCTTCAGGAATGCTGATTAATGAGAACATAAAACACAGAATTCCACACTCAACTAGTTTGTTTTCTTTTCAGTTGTTCTTTATACACAGTTGTTAGTGCAGGGACTTAATTTCCCCTAATTTTTTTTTTTTTTAGAATAATGTACATGTTTGGTGAAAAAAGGATGGCCTTATTTGTGCCCAATACAAATCCATGATGTTTTGTGGGATAGAATGTCACAAGGCAGCAGGAGTGGATCAGACTGAGACTTCGAAGACCCAAACATCTCAGAAAGATGTGTGCGTTTCATGGCATGACTGGGTCTTGGCATAAAATGTTAACAGTGCCCAGTAATAGTTATTTCTGTGGTGTGTGTTCCTCACCCGGCTTTGGGGGATGAATTAAGCAGAGCTGGAAGGATCGAACCTCTCCTTTGCTGACGTAGAACAAAAATGGGGGTCATTGTATGATCAGAGGAGGCAGAGGGGCATTGAAAAGTAAAACAGAAAAGACAGCTGCCATAACTGGGAAGTCAAACAAGCAAATAGCAGTGAGAGAAATAAAATTTACAGAATTACTTAGTTGGGTTTGTTCTCGGGGGGGGGGATTGGGGGGGGGAGTGAGAATTGTGGTTATGTTCTTAGGGAAAATATGTTTGGTAATGTTGCAGTTTTTGCACTCTTCATATGCAAAATCTGATGTAATGTGCATGATCCCTGTGACCCAGCTCGTAGAAGAAGTCCATTTGTTTCATGCAGCAGATATGAAATTTGTAACTGGCTAGATGATATTGATTTTGAAGAACACGTTCCCCAAAGCTTCTCTAAGGTCTGTGCTATACGCACATAAACATGCGTGCGTTCCCTTTTTCACCCTGTCATTGATTAGAGGCTCCTTTGAAATGGAAAACTTCACCTTTTAAAAAGGCTGTTACATTAGTTGATTCCTTTGCTTGCTTGAACTGGTTTCCACTGAACTTGAAGAAAGGAAAGAGGGGGAGTGATGGGGACTCAAAGGGAAGGTGCTTGTCATTTACTGATAAAAACCTGAGCAGAAAATCGTTGCTGCTAAGGACACCTGATCCATAGGCATCTGTTACAGTAATTTAAACTCTTGGCTTACTGATACACTTTCCCTCAAAAAAGAAAAGGAAAAAAAAAAAAGAAAATGAAAAGAAAAAAAAACAGAGACCCTCCACAGGATAAGGTAATGTTGTTTGGTTTAGCACTTCGTATAGCACTTCATATAATATTTCTTTCCTTGTTTAGAGAGAAAATTGAATGAACAAAAGACTACTAATCGTCTCTTGAGCAGAATCCTCTGTTCTCAATACTTGAAAAAGATGTTTTTTACCAGATACTGTGAAGCTTGCTTGACAGGTGGAGTCTGAGCTGTAGCACTTCTGGATGCTAAGCCACTACCTTGAACCATTAAGTTTACACTTACTTATTTTAGCATGAAAGTGCTTGATTATATTTTACCCTACTTTCCATGGTTACTCAGCACCCAGCTGGGATTTTTATGTTTGCCTGCCTAAGACTATATGTCCCCTGTCATACAGTGCAGCATGAAGCAATGAGCATATTTTTACATATACATTCTGTGTGTGGAAGGAGGAGACTGGTAACATATATGCGTATGTACAGTAATAAGAATTTCTTGGGGGACTGGATTTTTTTTTTTTCTCTTCACCTTGCTTTTTGTATAGCTTATTTCATACTTTTTGTAATAAGCATAAAAATACTTACTTTTTAAAAAATAATTTGAGCAGTTTTCATGTCCTGCTCAAGCTGTAGGACGTTTGGACCTGGGTCAGCGTAAATGGAGCGTGATATTCTAGGCAGCCCACTTCTGTTCTCGTCCCAGAACCAGTAACTGGCCACTGTTGTTCCGTGCCCAATCGATGAAACTTTTTCAGTTCTACCACACGTTGCCTACCTAGGCAAGAAGAAATTGCACATACTTTTATGTGCATAGCCAATGGCTTAGCTCCCCTGTCTTTGAAAGTAGGACTTGAAGTAAAGTCCAGTACACCCTAATGGGCTGTCAGAGCTGGAGAGCTCTGGAGACAGAGGAAGCAGGCGGTGCAGGACTGGGGTCAGAAGTCTCTTGGAGAAGCAGGAGTAGCCATGCCTGCTCACCTACGTGTGCATTTACCTGCTCCTGAATCCCAGCAATCACCATTACTTATTTGGGGATTGGAAACTGCACTTTTGAGGAGGTGCTTAGTAAGTAGACAGAACTGCTCGGTGGGTTAGAAGTTATTTGTACGGAACAAATAGAAACCCAGCATATCCAACTGACCCCCTAAATCAGATTCCTGAAGCGTCAGTGTGAAAAAGCAGCTTCCCGTCCTGGCCGTGAGCTTGTACTCCCACTCTTACTTTTGTAACCAAAGGGTGATGTCTGTCTGCGTATATGAATACTCAACTGTGCAAATGCCAGTGGGAGAATGTGTCACGATAATGATGAAATAGGCACTTTTACCCCTGCAGAAATGAATGGTTCCTTACCTAATTTTGAAAAAGCTTAGAAAACTTTAACAACTTTTAAGTGATATTTTTTCATGCTTTTCCAGTTGGATACGTACATGTCAGGTTTCAGTCTTATATTAAAATAGTGAATTGGGAGCTCGTGAAAACCATTGAATTTAATGGAAACAGTTAATGACTTCACGTTATTACTCTAGCAAGCACTCTCATAATGGGGATACTTAAAGAAGCCTTATTTATTAGCGCAAATGTATATGGGTCAGAATTAATTTTAAAAAAATCTTTAATTGTTTTCTCCTTATAATTTTCACAGCGGTACATAGTTAAATATTCATGATAATGCTGATGATATGCTAAAGGTCTGAAATAGATCTGGAGTCTCAAAATCAACACAGGTTATTTAACCCTTTTCATCTAATGCACCATTGGGGACTTTCTCAGTGAAATCCCAGAGCACTGGAATAATTAGAAGATAGTAATGAGGATTTAATTAGTCCTTGAGATATGCTGAAATAGGACCACTGAGAACTTTTCTGTTTGGACATGGATTGCAAGCAGAATTGATGCCATTACAGCTGCTGTGATGTGCTGGAAAATATATTCCATCGCTGGAGGCAGTTTCATGGCACCATTCTGTGCCTGTCAGATCTATGTGGAAAGTGCCTGGAGTAAGCACCTCCAAAATTGTTGAATAGTAGCCTTCCTCTTCTCCGTCACCTCCTCCCAGTACCTTTTCTTTTTTTCTTTTTTCTTTTTTTTTATGTCATTCTTCCCGTTCTAGCTTTATTTCTTTCTGTCGTTGACATGATCCAGCTTTTGAGGATTGTTGTACAGTTGTGTGCTCTATTAAAAACATATCACAGGCAGGGAGTTAGAAAGTGCAGGCTTGTAGGATACAGGTGTTACACTAAGCAAAATTTGGATCTTTTTGACACAACTGCTTGTAAGCTTTATCCTCAGATCTAGTCCTTATTTAGTATTAGATCTTTGCAGAAGTGATATTTATCAGTAGCTGCAAAGTAATAAATTTAAATAGCTTTTTGGCAGCCAAGATGTTATCCAGCAAGAGGTAGTAACAGATGGAATGTGATCAGGCATTTTGATGTTCTCTTTGTGCTTCCCTATAAACACTAAGTAGCAACTGAATTCCTGTAACTACAATTTCATAATTTGCCCATTAGATTTCATATAGGTATTTTTCTCCCTTCAACTGTTTCCTGGGCATGCTTATTTGTACACAGTCATAACATAAATTCCACTGTCATGTATTTTGTTCTAACAAAATATAAATGTTTTTGCTTGGGTGGAAGACACAGAATACCAATCTAGTGTTTTGCACCTACAATTTCTGATCAGATTTATTGCTTAATACTGACATTTGATGGTAGAGATTCTTTTCCCTGAAATCTATTTTCTTCTTTAAAAAAGGAACCAGAAGGTAGAAAATAGATCAAAGAATTCTTATTGCAACAAAAAAGATACTGTAGTTTGCTTTTAGATCTTAAAAAGACTTTTTCCCTGAGAATATTTTTTTTTTTTTTGCTCTCATTTGGGGATTTGGGATCTATTCAGAGCACTGAGGAGCTAGAGAATAAAATGATTCTTGTCATTAAAATTCTTCTGCTTGCCATGTTAACGATGACACCACTTAAGGTTAAATCAGACTTGGTAAGAAGTTTACTTGATGTAGACTGAAGTGTTTCAGGCTCTTAAAGAAAGGTGCTTGAGACATGCTCTGAGTGCAAAGCCACAGGTATGTGTGAGTGCCTCTCCTGCACAGTGCACCTAACCACCTCCTCCTGGGTCAGCAGCACGGAGCTCCAGGGCTCCAGGGGGTACCCAGGGACACCCTGCCGGCCTGGGGGGGGACATCTTTCAGCATAGAAAACTGGGGTCGGAGAAATTCTGCCCTCAACCCAGCCAGAAAAGTGTGTCACACAGGGAGGAAAGGCAGGTTTTAGTTGAAACTATCATGTGTCTTTACAAGGAGTTATTTCATTGCAAGGCTGGCTCTGTAAAATGTCTCAAGTTATGTGATGAAATAGGAACGTGATGCACAGGAACATGCAGAGCTGATCTGGATGTGAAGGCAGAGCCGTGCACCAAACTTCTTTGGCGACTCAGAAATGTTACGCTCCTTTCTCAATTTTTAGTGAGTGCTAAATTTATCAACAATCTTTAAAAAGGATCAGTCTATCATTTTTTTTTTTAACAGTGCGTTTTTAATTTGATTGTAAAAGTGGATGTGTAGAGCACTGAAAGGTAGCGTTGGTGAGATGAGCAGGTTTTTTAAATGTATGCACGCTATTTTTCTTTGCTATTTTAATTGCAATAGCACCCAACACCCCCATTTTTGTGTCCGTTTGTATTGTACTACATCGTGTAGCAATGCACAACAAAAAAAGCTTTCAGTGTGTCAACTTTGATTAGTAAAAAGTCACTGGTTTGCACTCTGAGCTGTGGGAACGAATAGTTTTGGGTCTGTTTGTCTCTCAAGCATTGCAGGAAGATCTGCTTTTCTTGCCCGAAAGAATTAGAAACGATGTTACTCTGCCAAACCTGGTTTAATTCTTAAAGAAATCAGTTGCCATTTCAGGATGCTGGTTTCAGGCTGTACTTGGAATTCTAACGTGTACCAGCCAGTCTTAGCTTTAGGTTGATCTGATTAATTGTGGCCTACACTGAATATATAGCAGTATTGGCCATCTGCAAGAAGAACACAAGGAGGAAAGGGAATGATTTACATGGGATAAGTCACGCTGGGAGAGAGCAAAACTACAGAAGCAGGATTTGAAGATAATAATATCTGTACAATCAAAACCTGGAATCAGGTCTCCCAAGTACATTTTGTATACTAGCAGCTGGTCATTGCTTTCTTCTTGCTGATGCTAAATCGTGTTATACTTGGGGATGAATCTTTATTTCATTTTTTTAAACTAAATTGGGGATTCTCTTTTTGAGATTAGGGAGTAGAATTGAATTATTCCGAGAGAGTTTATATAGTTGCTAGCAGGGAGACTTCTCAATAGAAAAGTTTCCACTGACTTCATTAGGCAGCCGTCAGATTCCCTGCCTCTGGGCTCGGGGAGCGAGATAAGCCACGAGCAGTCAGCGATGAAGAACTTGACAAAGTGACAGTCAATGTTCCTGTCACCAGGCTCGACGTGAGGCTACTGGGTACGATCTGGGTACTGGGACAGCTTCCCATAGTGGCCTGTAAACTGGGTTCTATCTGTTCGACAGCACCGTTGTTCCCAGGACACTCTGCTCCCCCTCAGTACCTAAGTTAGCCTTTTCATGAAGCTTCTCTAAAAATAAAGACCTTCTGATCTAAGACCCTTTATGTCTTCATAATATATAGGGCAGTGAGCTGAAATCTATATAATGTATATATTAATAGTAACACTGGGTAGGTCTTTCTGTCCCAAAGGATTCCAAAAGGCTGCAGAGTAAACACTTGTCAGGGGACAACTACAAATCAAGGAAGGGAAGAATCAGTCGAATCACAGCTCGTGGTAAAATAAGACCGAGATGAAGGCATCTGGGGACTGAGGACAACACGCTGATTTTGTATTTTTGAAAAAACACTGTGATTTATTTTACATGTCTGCAGGACAGAAAAGACATGTCATGTGTATTTTAGTCTTGTCCACAAAATCCATATATATCTCATGGTATTCAATATATTTACTTCATGAAAGGGAAGATCTGAGTTGATCCATGGAAGCTTTGAACAGGAATCTCCAGGGAGGGTAAATTTTTCAAACCTGAAATTTAGACCATTAAGCCTGCAGGCCTTGCACATTACGCGTTGAAAAATGCCTCTCCTTCTTTGCTCTCCTCCGTGATTTTCATAAGTATGCATGTTATTAGGGAAACTTAGACAAATGTTGATTGTGTAAAGCAGACGGACTCCTCAGGTTTTTCATGTTGCTGCTTAAATTAATTCCAGCAGTCCAAGCTACCTGCTGAAATTGAGGATTTGCTTCGGGGGCATTTGGGAGGGTGTAGTGGGATGCTTTTGTACTGCAATTCACCGTTACCCCGATTTTCCGAGCACCATGGTAAAAGCATCTTGCATAAGGCATGTTGCAGTAACGAATTATGTGTAGATGGTGGATGAGCAATGTTTTTTTGTTTTGTCTGTGCATCAGCATGTCCACAAATGTCTTTCCTTCTCTGCCCTAAGCACTTATAATTTACATCAGAGAGCATTACGCAAGGTTTGCATTAGGAAAGGTTGGATATTTCTTCCTCAGCTACCATCTGGGTAATCTGTCTGATCCTTCCCCAGATTCTAATTTATCAATGATAGATTATATGAATTTCAAGGCTAGGCAGTAGCAGAGGGACGTTTAGGGGTGGGAAAAAATTTAAACATTATTGCATGCTATACATAGGCCGGGTTTTGTAATATCAGAGAGAGAGGCAGAAGAGATTCAGCCAGTTAACCTAATAGCACAGCTGGTAAAACACTGGGGGGTCTGGGTTAAAACCTTAGCTAGGTCATTAGTTTCCATCTTCCCCGAAGCTATTCACATTGTGAAGAGAAGCAGTCAGACAAATAAACAGTGAGGAGACTGTAAGCTAGATATTAAAGCGTAATAAGAAAATACTTTTAAAAAAATAAATAAAACCGATCCAGCGCTTTTTCTTAAACACAACATAGATCCTTTTGTGAAAAGGAAAAAAACCGCAATGATCTTTGCAGGAAGCCCCAGTTTTGCAAAGGTGATGTTTTTCATAACTGCTCTTTCACAGAAGCAGAGAAACAACCTTTGTTGAAGGGGTGGGAAGAGATGTAGTGGTGGGTCTGCAGATATGTCCAGATGCATGAAAATGTCCAGATACTGAAGGGACCGTGTCACTGTTACTCTGGTCTAGAGAACTTTGGATGTTTTTAGTGGCACCCTGAGGGACTCAGAGAAGATGACAATGTTTTATGTGGGCTGAAGAAAGAGCTCAATGTAGAAAGTAGATACTTTTTTTCTTAAAGGTAATCATGGAAATGATAAAAAACTCCTTCCTAAAAACTCTTTTAGACTTTTTTAAAAAATAGATTATGAAATAAATGAGGATTTCAAAACCTTTTTTTTAACTTTTATATGAGTAAAAATATTGAGAAGAATATTAGCCTTCTTATTAAAGGCTAAAGAATAAGCCTTTCATTTCTTCTATGTCAGTGGTCTCAGTACATTTTTTTTATGCTGCTACCCTTCAGTTGCCCAAGTTGCTTGTCAGCAGAAGTGTTCACTCGGTACCAAGGATATTAGCAAAGATCTGGTGTATGCAATACCTAAGTATTAGCCCTGTCAGTGCTGCTCCTGGGGAGACATCTAACGTACCAGAGCCAGTCCAAGGATACTGCATTGGTGCAGTGCTGTAACTTAGCTGTGCTAAAATTGGATCAGAATCTTGTTTGCCATCTGTTTGTGAAGGTGTTTTATTTATTTGAATATATATATTTTTTTTGCAATTAACTGGAGAGAAATAATGAGAAATAGTATTTGCATCATCTAAATGAGGTTTTCACACTGCAAACTGATCTACTCGTACTCACCAGCCCATCTCACTGTAGTGTATATTACTAAGTCTGACGTTCCATGTATGACAAACGTAGGTTTCATATGTGCTGTCACCCGTCCAGCTGGGCATCTTCTAGTAAGGCTGGCTTCTGGAAAGCTCAGTAAGAGCTGAGGAAAGTACGTTATCTTGAACATAAAGAAATCTTGTGCCTGCTTGCTCTAGAGGCCGGGTTTCTTCTGCCACCCACATGGTTTCACTTGATTTACTTGGGTTGTGTTCTGGTACGTGGGTTAGACCTTCCCCAGTTTCTTCATTGCTGATATTTGTTTAGACTTGTATAAAATTTCTGGCTGCTTAGATTTTTTTAAGGTCCTGATATGTCATTATTTAAGGTCCTGATATGTCAGGCTCATGTGGGAGTAACGAACTCTTTCAGTTACTAAAACACTTCATTAACGTGTGAATTTTGCTCCATTGGATGTTTCCTCACAGTGCTCTGAAGCACTGGCTGTGGACATACTTAGCTGGGCAAAAACCCAGACTTGGTTCACCAGTCCAAAGACTTCCTGAGCTGTCCTTGCCATCTGAGACAGGTGGGCTTCAATCCAACTGAGAGCTTCCCGAGCCTCCTGCTGTGCTAGCAGGTTGCCAAATTTTGTTATATCCACAGCACAGAAGATTGTTTTTCGGTTCACAGAATCACATGGGGTTGGAAAGGACCTCTGGAGATCATCTAGTCCAACCCCTCTGCCAGAGCAGGTCCACCTAGGGCAGGTAGCACAGAAATGTGTCCAGTTGCCTTTTGAATGTCTCCAGAGATGGAGACTCCACCACCTCTCTGGGCAGCCTGATCCAGGGCTCTGCCACCCTCAAAGTAAAGAAGTTCTTCCTCATGTTTAGGTGGAACTTCTTATATTCAAGTTTGTGCCCACTTCCTCTTGTCCTGTCTGTGGGCACCACTGAGAAAAGACTGGCCCCATCCTCTTGACACCCACCCTTTAAGAATTTATAAACATTGATCAGATCCCCCCTAAGTCTTCTCAAGACTAAAAAGACCCAAGTCCCACAGCCTCTCCTTGTAGGAGAGATACTCCAGGCCCTTAATCATCAAATTGTTGAGCTTTACCCTACCACGTCTGTGTCAGTGTTGTTTACCTGTGGATGAGCTGCCTTTGGGAGGTGCTGTCTCAGTTTTGTTGTATTCTCTGGTGAGAATCCCAAGATAATGAAGGCAGCCCGTACGGCTGTTCTGAGTAAAGAAAGTCTGCCAGAAACCATGTCATGGGTGTGCAAACCAGTGCATGGAAATTTGTGTGATTCCCCCAAAACCGCAAGTTTTTCCTGTATAGGTAGTGGAAAATATCTCTTCTCACATATTTACATTTTTTTGAGCTGATTTGTAGTAGGCAATTTTATGTTATTTTTCTCTACTAATTTGATGATTAGTGAGCACCTCCAGTCTCTTTCTCCTTTTCTTATTCCGTGATTTTCCCAGTAACAGGCCTGTCTTGCCCCTGCTTTAGCCTCTGCCCTTCAACAAGGGGAACTTTCTTATTCCCAGAAGGGTTCCTCAGTTGTTCCAGTCCCGTGCTCTGTCACTAAGCGTGCCTCTCCAGAAGGAGCAATAGCCTGATGTGGTTTTTTCTTACGTAAGTTATTTTTCACTAAGTACCTTTGCTTTGAGTTGTATCTTTCCTCATTTTTTATTTATCAAACGTGTAATTTAATGACGGCCCGCTATCACCGTAAACTCCGAAGTTTGCCTGAGCTTAAAAATGAGTTAAGTGTTCCACGTGTTTTCAGGTTTAATTCATTCATGAAAATCAATGCACTACTCCTGGCTAAGTCAAAAGACCTCGCATCGACTGCGGCTTAAGTGCGTGCCGGGAGACAGTGGCTGTCAGTCAGCGGAGAAGCAATAACCTGTTGCTTTGCAGTCACTTCCTTTGTGTTTGAACTCCTGCTTTCCCGGAAAGGTTTTTTCATATTTAAGCTGCGACTTTAAAACATCAAAAGAATCCCCTCTCAGATTTTACAGCAACACCCAGGGCATTTCGGTGGGTGCTTTACGTGGTTGGCGCTAAGGAGAACAGTATTCAACAAACAGATGATTTTGTGTTGGTCAGTGTATTAAATCTAATTAAGACAACCTTAGTGCATAATTTCATGAAGCTTTGGTAATTTACTGTTGATTATCTATGTTGAGTGTGTGTCTGCATAAGGGAAAAACAAGATTTTAAATGGTTTACAAAGGCATCATAAATGGTATTAGCTATATGATGGATATTACCAGATGTTAGTACTGTATAGGACAACACAAGCTTCATTTTTGTCTTTTCATTTATCAAAGGAGCAGAAATACTGCTATCGTAAGCATTACCCATTTTGTGGTTTTTCTCTATGTTTTGCTAAAAAGAAAGAAGAAAAATATGCTGCTACCTGACTATTTTTAAACTTTATATGCATGATCTTTTTGAAGATGCAAACATAGGTTGTTATTCTTAGGGGGTGATAATCGTTAATAGTTTGCTAGTGTTTAATTTAGAATTTAAACAAAAGCAAAGATGACTCTACGACTTTAAATTGGGCTTTAACAAAGACAGCGATTCTTTAGGTACATAAATATAGTATAGAAAATAACTGAAAAGGAAGAGAATACTTCTGGCAGGATGACTGTATTCAGCTACTCCCAAAATAGCTTCATTTGCCAAAATCCACTCAAGTGTTTATTCGGTAAGTAATCTCGTGTTGTGATGGCGAGTCAAGCATCATCTGTACCTCGTTTATCACTAATATTAAGGGAAGGGAGTAGATTTGTTCACTGATGAGCATGTTGCCATTGCACTTTTTAAAGTCTTAACTCATAGCTGTTTCCTAGCAGTTTATTTAACAGACAGAAACCCCCAACTTGTTGTCACCGAGGTTGACATGTCAGAGGCAGTCTGGCTGTTGAATCACTCCACCGCCTTTACTCCTGTGCAGCTCTAATGTAATCCTACTTCCCTTCTTTACAAAAGCAAACTTTATCTTAGATCTAATTTTCTGGGAAGAAAATTTATTTCTTTTTGTATCGGTTATAAAATGAAGTTGAACACTAGGGAAAATGTGTGTAAATAAGGAAAAATTAATGTATGCCAGCTGCTCCCTTTCATTTCTGATAAGATTTTTAGAATTGATGTTGTTTTCTCTTTATGATGCAAGAATGCTAATGTCTTGACCAGGAACCCCTTCTCTCTCTAAGCTCTCTGAGCTTTCTGCAAATATTTGAAACGCTTTGAACTCATGCACAGATCTCTGAACGTTCACTGGGCTCTCACTGAGGTAGATGAGGATAAACTCCTCTTTGTTGTAATGGAATCCAGATCACAGTAAAGACCTGATCTTACCTTCTTCTCCACATCACATCTATAGCTGAAATGACTCATCTGGCCTCTGGAAGGAAGTTGGAGCATTACTTATTTTAAGGCTGTGCTTCAATATACCATACAGACAGTCATAGAATATAATATGGCACAGCTGTTCTTCCTGGAAAGAGGAAGGAAAAAACAAAAAGGCTTCCTTTTCCTTATTTCCTTACCTGTCCATGCTCAAGAGAAGATAGCAAAGCCAACCTCATTTGAGAGGGATCTCGCACCCTCTGGGATGATGAAACTCATGCCTCCCCATCAAAAGCTGTTAAAGAGTCTGTTCTAGTCTTGCTGTGTTAATCAACATCTCTGTAAACTAAGGGCAGAGCATGAGTCTGAGTAGTACCACACAGTTAATCTCTGCTGCTGAGCTCCTGGTGTGCCCCATGGCATGGCCGATGCCCGTGAGCACTCCCTGAGCCACAGCCCAGGGCGCAGATGAGGCAGCACAAGGGACTGGGCACAGAAGTCCTACAGATAGGACTATCAGGATTGAGTGGGAAGGTTTAGCTGGATCGACAGGAGCATGACACACCACTCTCCAGGCCAGGGAGTGGTCCTGGCTTGTTTTATTTATGACTGTACACATAGCCACTCAGTCCACTCCAGAGCATCAGTGACGGATTAGGAGAAGTTCCCTGAAGAAGAGGTCATTTGAGTGGAAACATTTATTTCACTTATTACTCTAGTCCCTTCAGGAGCCCTTCTGACTGCAGCAGAGCTGGCTAAAACTGATACTCTCCATGTTCTCTATTAGACATTAGTCCATGTTCTCCAACAACCAGCAGTCCCTCTGCATCACTACTGGGAATCACTACAACCCGTACAATTTTTTTTTCAATGTGTTATCCGTTCTTGTGATGTTAGGAAAAGTACTGCCTGCAATAATAACTGGGCTGAAAAAGCTTTATCACTAGCACAATGTTTGGAAAGTTATCTCCTATAGATTAAAAGGCCCACGGTGAACAGAAAACCCTCAATTCTGTAGTAGATGCAGGAGTAACTTTACTATCTTTATAATAAAAAACTTAGTGTGACCAGTACAAAATTTTTCATTTAAATGGATCCCACGAGTGTGATATATATGGTGTATGTGTGTCAGGAATGCGAGCATTTATTTCATACAGACATACGATTGTATTAGGTTTCTAAATTAGTTACAGCTCTGTCGGCAGAAGGCATAGGCTTTGTAATAAGATTTGTGCTCAGAGTGGAACTATTTTAAAAAACGAGGGGCCTGTTTCAAAATACACCTAAGAGGAGAAGGTCATACAAGCTTTCCTTTGCAGAAGCATGGAGTTTTCCAACCAGTACAGACCAGTTTCCAACCCGCCATTTTGGCCTCAGTTGTTTGCCATGCCAGTGCCCATGGTCCAGCTTCCTCCAGAGTGGGTGCCGGGCTCTGAGTTTGCAATTCATGTGTGATCAAACCCCTTGTCTTGGGGCTGGCACAAAGATGAAGAAACCTCTGTGCATATTCTGCCAAACCTTGCAGTTATTAGAGTTTTAGCATGCTATGGGTTGAGTTGAGTTGAATTTCACGTTCATAGGATGAAAGAACTGGGCACAAGGGGGTGCCAGATCATCCCAGCTCCTGTTTTTTCTCCTTACAACCTGCAGCATTGACCTTGTTGTCTCTCTGGTTGGGTTTTAGTGGATGCAGAAGTATGCTGTACAGTAAAGGGTTGTGGAGGACTCAGAAACTGTTTAGGTGTTTGGACTCAAAGCCTGATCTCTGGTAGAGCGCGCACCACCTTTCATTTCTGCAACGTGGATACTGTCCCCTTTCGTACAGCGCTTTGTCACCAGTGTACAAACAGGGAGGCTGACCCACAGGAAGGTTGTTTGCCCACTGTCACCTACTGTGCCCGTAACAGCAGCGCCAGGATGAGAAACTTACTCTGTCAAGTTCAGGACGTGCTTGTTGGGCTTGTGGGCCCCACAGAGACCTCTGGGCCACCTGGTCATGAGAACCATAGCACCTCGATGTTTTCAGTTAGGAGTTTGCTCACATGTCTGTACGTGGCTCAGGAAAAATTAGCTCTCTTCATTAATCAGGTGTTGAGCACTCAAGTCTGTGTGATGTTTGACTCTAACTAGTGGGAGGACACCCTGACCCTTTGGGATAGTCATCCTTCTGCCACCTCTCCCTCCTGTCACCCGCTTCTCTCTGTCCTCTTAACTTGTCTTTGCCCCTCTTTCACTTTTCTATTTTTTTTTCCTTTTTTTTCTTGTTTACAAAGGCCTGCAGTGACAGGACGAGGGGCAATGGGTTTAAACTGAAGAAAAGCAGATTTAGGTTGGAGATTAGGAATAAGTTCTTTCCAATGAGGGTGGTGGAGCACTGGAACAGGTTGCCCAGGGAGGTGATTGAGGCCCCTTCCCTGGAGACATTCAAGGTGAGGCTCGAGGAGACCCTGGGCAACCTGGTCTAGTTGGGGGTGTCCCTGCTGACTGCAGGGGGGTCGGACTAGATGGCCTTTGGAGGTCCCTTCTGGCCCAGATGATTCTATGATTCTTATCTTCCCTTCGGCAGGGTCCAGTTGTCCACTCACTGTCAGGGGTTACCCTACCTTACCTTTCTTCTGTTCCCTCCCTTGTATAAGGGAAGATGTCACCAATGCTGCCAAGCAAGGTGTCTCTTGGCTTTTAACCTCACACCTGCCACTAAAGCTAACAGAGGGGAGGGGAAAGGGGCACCTTTCACCACCAAGGCTTCAGCTCTCTGTGGCCTCAAAGCACAGAACCTGCACCAGGACAGGCCAAAGTGCAGACTAGCTTCTGCTCGTTGGCCCACCGGGCAGCAGCAGGACATGTCTCCCACCTCACCAGCCACGGCTGAGCCCCCATCGGCCTCGCCGGCAGCAGCAGAGCAAATTCTGACCTTCAGTCCGCTGGAGACTGGAGAGACAGGAAGGTGAAATTTAATATGCAAGCAGAAGAGAAAAAAGAAAGCAAATTTCCTCCAGAAATCAGACCTCACTGACTCCTCAGCACATCCTCTTCAGCACTGAAAGCAGCATTAAACCTCTCAGGTCCCTGCACAAACCTTTCATGGGCAGGGATTGCAGGATTTTTCCCAGTTTATCATGAAAACTTAAAAAAAAACAAACGCCACAAACCCCTCTTTTTCTTCCATTTCATAGGCTTTGTTCTGTTACTTTATATGAAGCATCTAGATTTTATAGCATTTCCTGAGGTCTCTTGCTGTAGCTTTTGAACCTTAAATGAACTTGGGATTCATTAAGACATTTACAAAAGAGAAAAAGGAGAGGTTGTCCCCGGGTGTGCTGGGGACAGGCCAGAAGAAGGACCTAGAGCATGAATATACACCAAAATGACTTGGTTTTTTGGGGCTGGTATGACTAGTCTTCACATAAAGAGAAATTTTAGCTCCTGAGAGTTTGTGCACAATAGGAGTATTTACAGTGGATTTCTATATGCTGAAGTTACACATTACGAGCAACCTATAATTTTGGAAGTTATGATATTCACACCATAAGTCATCAGGCAAATTCCCTAGTACTTATTAGGTAATGCAGATAATTGCCTTTAATTTTTTTTACCTAAAGATTAACTGAAGAGGGTTGGGTTTTTTAAATGGCAAAAATTTCTTAAATAAAGAACGGTTACCTGAGTATTAATTTTTTCTTTGGTTCTTTTCTTCCCTTTAGGTTTTATGGCAGGCATACAGAGGAACCCTCAAATGTCACAGTATGGACCTCAGCAAACTGGACCTTCCATGTCACCACATCCCTCACCTGGAGGCCAGGTGCATCCTGGAATCGGTAGCTTTCAGCAGAGTAATTCAAGTGGTACTTATGGGCCTCAGATGAGCCAGTATGCACCACAAGGTAAAATGCTTGCTGGTAATATGTATGATAATTTATTTATATATATATATGTTTATATCATGTATGTCGGTAGGTATGTGATTTCTTAAAAACAAAACAAAACCGAAAAAAAAAGCAAAACCACAACATTCTCCCCCCAACACACAAAACTGTCATTCAGAGGTGCAGCTGCACCTTGTGGAAGAAGCTGCTTCTGTTACTAGAACTTTTCTCTGTGTAAAAATAGTGACCTTAAATTGGGCAAGGAAATGATGAATCTGTTGCATTGTCAGGGCCGTTGTTTAGGATGTCGTCTCTGCAATGAGGCCACGTTTGACCAAGCATGGAATAAGGGTCTCGGCACCGATCCCAAAATAGGATTTCTTTTCTTAGATGAAATCTCAAGGCCAGTCTGAAAATGTGTGGTGACTGTGAGGGTTAAAGTCTTCTAACGAGTATAATAATACAGCGGCTACTGTGGGAATATAATATTGAGCTCTAATGCATACGGTTTGTGAATCTTAACTAACCCCTCAGACTGAGAGACAGTTCCTTTTATTTTGCTTGTTTGACAGAATTGTTGGAGGACTAAAACAAAAATAGAATACACAATTTCTGCCCCTGGACAACCTTGAACTTGTCTATTGTTTTGCCTTTAATGGATAACCTTTATAAAGTATGCATCTCTTAAGGGGTTTTAATGAAGTTGAAGTCAAGCCATAGAATATATAAGGGGCAGTATTTTCTTTAGAGGTACATAAAGAAGCTTTTCTATTTCAGCACTTCCGACTATTGCTTTCTTACTTAAAGTCCTCAAAAAGGACTGAAGCCAGCGATGGGAAGTTCTGTAAGGCCGGGCTCGGTGGCTCGCCTGTGCTAGCAAGGATGGTTATTTTCGTCTCCGGAGTTTCTGAGAACTAGTTCTGATGTTTGTTTGCAGGGAGCCTTGCCGCCCTGCCCAGTGTTCCTTTCTGTTTCGTCTCTGGGTCACATTTGTTGTAGTGTTCTGAACACAGGGCTACAAGCCAAGATTTCCCAGTTTCTAATTTTGGCTCTGCCTTTTACACCATCTTTCAAGTTAGGCAAGTAGATTCATTTCTCTGCTTCGCTTTCCTTAACCGTAAAATGGGGCTAGTAATGCCTTATAGCCATGTGTGAAGATTAATTACCTAACTCCAGTTGACTGGTGCTTTCCTTTTATTTGGAAAGCATTTTGTGGCCATAAAATGCTGTCCAAGTGCTTATTTTTATCTGCACAGTGAGCAACTAGCTTAACTGGTAAAAAATCCAGTGGATTTATGATGTGCTATCCTGACTTCCAGCTGTACTGCTGCTGCTGAGATTCCGAACCATGGGAATAGTGGGTGTCAAGTGCAGTAAAACATTAGCCATCCACACTGATTGAATGGAAGGGGTTTTGTACTAAATCAATGCATTTAAGTAACACGCCGAATACTACTTTCTTTTTTGCTTGAGTTCAGCAGTTCTTTTCCTCCCTCTGCAGATGAAAGTGCCTATGTAATGATTTTATGGGTCACGGTCAGGAAGAAACGGCTATTAAAAAGTGAACTTGAGGGGCAGGAAGAAAATGAGCATCATTGTCATTAGCAGGCCGTTTCAGAAGGGTCTGGTGAATAGTGTGATAGATGAAAAGCGTGTTCTTCTGCCAGCTCTTGGAGTGTACCGGTGATCCCTTGCACTGGTCATCATAAAATTAGGGCCCTGCAGACTTTCAGCTCTACAGGTAACAAATAGGGCAGAAGAATACTACGTTTTCACCAGCCTAATGTGACCATTAGTAAAATCCAGGGATGAAGATGGTGATGTTTCAAAGTCATGTATTTACCTGGATTTAAGTTTTTAATAGCATTTTTCATTTTTAATGAAAGTAATCTGTAATTGCAATTCTAAACATACCCTCTTACAAAGTGCAATTATATGCCAGCAATGATGAATATATAATAATGTTACCCCAATTGCCGTTTATTGCCAAAATAACAAATATATTAAAAATTACCTGGGTTGCAACCAAGGTCTTAAATTATTAAACTAAAATAGTTCTCGAGGATTTTATATGCTTTCTATGTTTCATTCACATTGGCTTTCCTCCAGAATATTGTTAAGCATAGGCTTGAGTTTGACAGGACGTGTATTTTTATATATGCATCAAAGCATTCTGTGACATTAAGCTTTTAGTTTGAATGCTAGATTTCACTATGTGCTGTCCTGAAAACCATTGCTCAAGGCTAGTGTCCTTTCTCTGCAGAGGAATTGCTTACCATACGAAAGACTACACCAGTAAGTTTGGGAGGAATTATTAGCCCCCAGTTCACGAGAGCAGAATGATCCATTTCATGCATATGGTTGATTTATTTGGTTTTCGTGTGTTTACATGACACTTAGGTCTATAATAAGAGTAGAATATATTTTCCCAGGAAGCAGTTCTGTACTGGGGCCCTAGTCCGATCCTGTGAAACCATTTCCTACCAAAATAAAAAATGGCTTTGGCTCCACACTTCTATGTGTCTGTGATACAACACTGGAGCACGCAGTACAGAACGTTAGTTTTAATTTTGCATCAAAACCCAGCATTTTCCTGTCCCCAAGGGAAAAACAAAACCAAAAACAAAAAACATAGCAAGAATGGATGTTGTTACTGAAAGAAGCAGTCTCTTTGGTTTGTATTTGGACAGCATCTAGCTTGAGGGCTAATGAAGCTCTGGTCTGTGACCCGAGCATCAAACTGCTGCCACAGCAAAATGTCCCTTAAATGCACTCTGGAGAGCAGTCGGATGCTGTAGTCAGTTGGGTCTTTTAAGACCAAGGCAGAAAAAAACTTCCTGTGGATTAGTAAAACATATCAGAAAGGCATCCCATCTGCCTAACTTTTCTTACTCAAATCACCAGTAAAACTGTTCTGTTTGGGCATAACAAAGAGAGCGACTACTGCTGAATGTGTTTGAACTACAACCCCAGAACTTCACAGTAAGTTTAACCCCCTTTTGTTTGTAGTAAAGTAATATGAATTGAGTATTTGTGCTTCATAATCTTTTAATGTTGGGCTCATTTCACAAAAGCACTTGGCTATCTAGCTCCCACTGATTTTAATCCTAGATTTTAATTAAAGCGGTAGCATCTTAAGGATTAGATGTGCCCTAAGTGTCTCGGGAGTCTGGACCTCCAAATCCAGAGCCACATATGCAGCAGCCTGCGGAGTGAAGACTTAAATATGAACTGTAGCTGCTGAAGTCCCCTAGGTAAAATACTTTCAGAGGAACTCAGAACAACAGCTTTAAATCGTCTGTACAAGAAAAACTTGATGGCTAAGTGAACATGTAAAAAATTCTAAAATGATTTTAAGATACTATTTTTAATACCGTGAGTCTGACCCGTGTCTCTGAAGCAGAAAGCAAAACTCACAGGTAGTTCTCAAATTTCCCTCTTTTCAGCTTGCCTTAAAATGGCGAGCTGTCAGAGCACTTTGTTCAGCAAACCTGGACAAAGCGGACCAGAGTTTCAGCAGTAAGCATGAACATCTGTCTTTGGCAGGTTGTTAGTAGGCTTTTTTATCTTTTATCTTCATTACACTTTTTTTTTTTCCTTTTTCTTCCTGATTCCAGTTACTGCTTTGGTTTTTCCCCTGCACTTGAGATGTCGTCTCTCTGGGTGCAGTTCTCCTCTGACGAGGGGGAGCTGGAATCAAAAATTCCTCGGATGTGGAGGGGAGGAGTTGTTGGGTAGTATTGTACAGCCGCTGTTGCCAGGCTTGTACCCACTTGAAAAGTGTGGGCTCTTGGACTTGGCTGCCTGACACGTCCAGCTGATGTGGGCTGGCCTAGCATCTGCTGCATTCATTGTGTTTAATGCTGCATCCATCTGTTTTCTGTCAAAGCCACTGCCAACAAATTACTAATCTATTAGAGAAACATGGAAATAAGATTGCACTCCTCATTCCTGGCAATTCCTCTTGTATTTTGTTTGGCTTTTATTTTGCCTTTTTTTTTTTTTCTGTCATGGGCTGGGAAAGGTATAAGAATAGCTAGTACTTGAGGTATTGAGGAAATGCTTCAGGAAAAAAAAAAGCATGGAAAAAACATTTAAACTTGTTTTTCTTGCTAAAAAGATACCACTTCCCTGCGCTCTTGGACATGTATCCCTGGAGATGAATGATTAGGAGCTATTTTAACTGAGCCACATATTTTTATGGAGAAGATTCTGCTGTTTTTTCTGTGTTGTGCTTGACGCCGGAGAAGCCAAAACGCGAAAGAAGAGATTTTTTTGTCCCAATTCAAAATAGCATCAAAACAGCAATAGTGTTTAGTGTTGGTGTTTGCTCCTCCAAGCGTGCTGCTGAACCGTACTTTGTGGACCCTGACTGACAAAACGCGTTGGCTTTACGCAAATTGGACTGACAGTAGCTCCCAGTGATTATGGATATCACGTCTGCTGGTCTGGGGAGGGAATTTGCTTCCCCTTGGGAAGCAATGTTACCAATAGCATGTCCATAAAATGTGTTCATCTTTGAAAGCACATACACACCGTCTTGCTGCAATGACATTTTTCTTGCACAAAACAACTGGAAAACCAGAGCAACGCCCGAGTGGTGTGTTGCACCTTTAAGCAGAATGGCATGAAGCTAATGAACCCTTCAGCCTGTGGTCACCTATGTTGGATCAGAAGCGTGGTGTGAGCAGGTCTCACAACCAGAACTCTGGCTAGGGGCGATGGCTCGCTGAACGGAGAGATGGTCAGCTGCCAGTGGCCAAGCCTAGAGGAGGAGAAGTGACGGGGCAGCCTGAAGTCAGCATAAAGCTGAGTCTGGAGCCTTTCATCTCCATTGAACTAACATATTGAGGATCGTCCCGTGAAGACTCCCAGGCAGAAACTTGGTTTCTGAAACAGAAGATAATTGTTTCTCCATTTCCTTGGGAAGCGTAGGTCACACACGCTCTTGCTGAGGAGAACTTGCAGTGTAGTGAGTCAGTTACCAAGTGGGGAGGAGGAGAGGATTAGCCAAAGCACAGCAGCAGGAGCGTATGAATTAATTATGTGTGCATTCAAATGACGGATGAATATATTTATTTTAAATGTAAACAGGAGTTGCATGCCACTGACTCCTCTGCCTGGTATCTGAGGCCTGAGGAGAGACGTGGCTGATCTCCACGTTCAGAGGAAGAGTCCAAGGGCTGCTGCCTTTGAACGAGCGTGGGAATATCTGAGAGTAGTCGGGAAGCTCTGCTCTGCGGCATCCCACAGGGAGGGAACGGGTCGTGTTTCCACTAATCTGGATGAGATGGAAATAAAGACAAGTCAAAACTGATGACTGAAGTAGTGTAATGTGATCCGTTTCCTAAAATACTTTTCTATTATATCTCTACCTTTTTTTCCCTCTCTTTCTCATGCTGCTTGGGTGTGTGTCTGTAGCACTGAATGCTGCTGCACAACTCGCTTTCTCTTGAGCTTTTAACATGGTAGGAGAATTGGCCCTCGAATGAGGGAAGCTGCTGCAAGGGGAGCAGTTTGCTCCAGTGACAACGTAGATTGGCATCATCCAGGTTTTCATGCCATCCTTCATAAGGCACCTGTTTATATTAGCATATTTGTACTATTGCTGATTATTCTTGTAATACTAGTTTTCCCAGAGGAGGTGCGCTGTAAGCTACCACCCCTTCCCCTGGAAGAGATAAATATTGAACTTAGGGCAGGAGGGAGCGGGAATGTGCCTCGGGGCCAGGCACCCGTCCTCACCAGTCCGTGCCAAAGCATCTCTGACACAAATGGGCAGAACGGTTAGAAGGAAGAAGCTGGTGAGAGTCACCTGTTGCTGAAATTGCAGAAAGATGAAGAATGAGAAAATGAAATTACAAAAATAAGGTTCTCCCTTGAGCTTATGTAATGGCTTTCTTATATGCCACGTATCTCTTTACTGCGTAAAGCGGTTTTGTACTGTGTGCTACGTTGTTAACCCACTGCAGGCTGTGCTTTTCTGTATTTTCTGTTATCCTATGATCCTATGACATATATTAGGCAGAAAATGAGGGTACCTGAAAATCGAGTTCATAGTATCATTCAGGTTGGAGAGGTGTTCAGGAGTTGTTCTTGGTTGACTTTGTATTCAAGTTGGGGTCGGATACAATCAGAGCAGGTTACTCGTGGTTTTACTCCAACCGGGTCTTGAAAACCTCCAAGGAAGGAGTCTGCACAACCTCCTTGGGCAGCTCGTTCCACTGCTTGTCTGTCCTCATGGTGGAAAAGTTGTTCTGACTTTGAGGCCAACGTTGTTCTCTTCAGTTCACGTGTGCTGACTTCCTAAATAGAAATATTTGCTCGAAAAGTTAATGTTTTTCTCTGTGCTTTTTATCATTTTGTTCAGGAAACTACTCCAGACCACCGACGTACAGCGGCGTGCCCAACACAAGTTACAGTGGCCCAGGACCTGGCATGGGTATAAATGCCAACAGTCAGATGCACGGACAGGGGCCAAGCCAGCCTTGCGGTACCATGCCCCTGGGACGGATGCCATCAGCTGGGATGCAGAGCAGACCCTTTCCTGGAAACATGAGCAGCATGACCCCCAACTCTCCTGGCATGTCTCAGCAGGGAGGCCCCGGGATGGGCCCACCCATGCCAACTGTGAACCGTAAGGCACAGGAGGCGGCTGCTGCAGTGATGCAGGCTGCTGCAAACTCCGCTCAGAGCAGGTATGACTCCAGGTGGAAGGAGTTTAAAACAGTAGGAATGTTTTTCTGTCATTTCTGAAGTAACGGCGCAGTAGATGTGTGTTCAGGTATACATGTTCTGCCTGTGCCCTTATCTCTGGGAGATGACGTGTGGGAAGAATACTTAAACGTAAGGGGAAGGCATGCTATTGCACGTTTGAATTAACCTCTTGAAAAGCAGCTGTGACAATGGAGATGACAGCCACTTCCAGTTTGGTTCTCGGCACTGTAGGCTTTAGGAAAACCCACAGGGTTGCAGCGACATTAGGAGTCAAAAACAAGCCCTTCTGCAACTTAAAATTAATTAGCTGGATATATATATTCTTTATCTCCGGTAGAGAGGGGACCAACATGTCCTTGGCAGCTTGCCCCCACCAGAGAGTAAGGAATCTTCTGAAGCTGCCCATCAGCTCTTGCATTTACTGCCCACGTTGTGAGCAGCAGTGCTGGTGGCAGTTCTCTTCTGCGGGGTGTTCTTGTTCCTGGGCAGGCTGAGGGGAGCAGCTGGAGGGGAAAGGCAGAAGGCAGCTATAAAATCAATCTGTAGTTATCTGGAGTTGATAACTGCCACTTACGCGTCTGTAAGAACCTGTGAACAGGACTGTAGAGGTTGGAGCCATCATCTGTCGTCTTGTCTTCCCTTCAGGCAGCATAACTGCACGATGCTGTTTGCGCGTGGATTTTGGCAAAGGCACTTTTCTGTCCGTGGCTATTCTTAAGATGCCTGAACACTTGCAATGAAATCATGTTTTCTGGGAAATTTTTCAGATTAAGTAATTTCCACGTTTCCCTGGACTCAAATAACTCCTGGTGTATTTATTATCTTTTTCTGTTACAAGTAGTTCCATTACATTTGAGAATTATGTAAAGTTGGTTGCACTTTCTGGTAAGTGTATTTATATGTCTGTATTGAGTATCTTACATTTATTTATACATATGCATACACAGATGCACATATACACGTGCAGGTATTTATCATTCAAGACCAGTGTTTCTGGACAGTAAGGCTGCTCTAATTCCAAGGCTCAGTGTAAAACTGGAAATGGGAAGCTAATGTGTCCCTGCATCTGTTGCTTTCTTGTTTTGTGAGTCTGGGAGGCAGGTGCCTTCTAGTGATAAGCAACAGCAAACTCTTAAGACAATAATAGTAAATTTAGTGTACTGCATGTCCTTGTTCAGTAAAATAGAACTGCACTCCCTTAGAACAGACGGTGCTCCACCAGCTACCTGTGAACCAGCACTCTCTGGCTTGTGGTGTTTGTTTTAACAGACCTGTCTAGTAGGATTTATGAAAGTCTGCCTCTGTCTCTCTGGTTTAGGGTATAAGCTGATAGGTCAGGCATGAAGGAATAAATGGGCCAGCACTGCAGCTGCAGGAAAACTTTCTTTATAATCGTGTAATGAAAGATCAGATTTCTCGGTCTTTACAGCAAGAAGAGATTTTGTGTGAAGCGGAAAATATGTGGTTGTGATTCAACTTGCACTTCGGGCGTAGTGTGTGATGTTTGATCAAAAACTAGGGGAAATGATTACCGCTCCTATCTCACACCCTTCCTCCCAAGTCAGTTTTGTAAAACTGCTTTGGGTTTTTAGCTTTGCCTGGGCAAAACTGCACCCTTTCAGAGCCTTTCCATCCACACTGCCCATTCCAGTGATCCAGCACCTGTGGAAGGGCTGTGCAGTCACCGAATCTCTAGTGGAAATACTGGCAAAAGGGCTATTTATAAACTGCAAATTGAGCGAAACCTGTCGCAGGCCTCTGTTGCCGGGGGTTGCAAGCACGCAGTTTTCCTCTTTGATCTTAAGTCAACAGTAGGGGAGAAAGCGTAGTGGCTTTTGGCTGTTCCTGCACGTCCTCCACACTTGCATATGGAAGGAATGTACTTGACAGCGATTCGTATGTGTGATACAGAGCTAATCCAAAGAGGCTGTTCTGCTTTAGGACACCATACATTAGGTCACCTGCTTATCCCAGCCAGTCTGGGGCTGGCGGACACCCCGTGGTTTTCTTCACAGCACCCCAGCTATGGCGATGCTCAGGCCCCCTTGAGCACCAGCCTGACCAGTATGGGTAGGTAGCCATGTAAACCGGACTTCCTGCAGGACCTTGCCAATTTTTTTTAATGCTTATGAATGTGCCATCTGCCTGCTGAAGGAATATAAAAATTATGTGAAAGATATGCAAACACTTTCATCATAGAAGGGATTTTAGTTTCTTGTTTTCTTTTTACTAACGCCACTGTGACAGTAGGATGAAAACCTGGATGCCACTCGCTCACACACCTGCATGGCTTTTGGCATGGCTCTGTCTCCTTATGCCTGAGAGGGAAATGAAGAACCTTGTCACTGAGAAAGAATGAGATATCTCCTCCTCCTGACACAGGCATCATCTTTCTCCCCTCATTGCTGGTGTTCTTCTCTCGCAGCGATGCTGTAGCTACCCCATCTTCTTGACTTGGTGGTGGGGCTGTCATTGGTGCCTGGGCAATGACCTCCAACCCCCAAAGCGTGACCCTTTTCTGAGAGGTGGCGTACTGCAAGGAGTGATGATGACAAGGTTTTTTAATGGGAATTTCAGGAAAGTTTTATTACACTGTAATTGAGTGTGCATGTGTTTGAAAAATTTCAATTACTCTCTCGAAAAATTTTGAGGAGAGTATCCAGTGCAAAGCATTCGCCTGAAATGCAGCTTCTGTTTTCTCACCAGTCCTTCACACTCTGATTTCTGTAACCATACCATAAATCACAGCACCAGGAGGAGGTATCTACACTGTCTCCCAGGCTGTTGTTCCCTCACAACCAAGTCCAATTTCACCTGAGATTCGGGTTTCATGGACTTCCCCACCATCGTGTTATTTCAGTCGTTACCTCTGTAGGAAATCTATAATACCCAAATTACTGCTGCCTTCATGGTTATTAACAAGTTTTAATTACCGGTTTTCTGTAGCTGCTTTTGTTTGTTTATTTGTTTTCTTAATAACATCGTTCATATATGTGCAAATGAAAAAGTACAAAGCAAAACAAAAAGTAAGAACACAAATCTACGGGTTCTGTTCAAAGAGCAAAAATGAGTGAAATGGGAGAGCACTCGCACCATACTATTTTGTCTAACTGGAAAGACATCCACTGTTATATGCCAAAGTGCATGAATAGTACCCAGCCTTTTCCTTTGAATGTCTTGAGTTTGTAAGATTCAGCTGTGGGGTTCAAAAACTGTTGGATTTTTATTGCTATAAAACACACCCCTCTATGTAGAATTAAGAAGAAAATGAAATGGTTGTGTCAGAGTGATTGTTACCCAGCGGTATTTCTGCACAAGTTGGTTGTCATCCCCTTCAAGGTCAACTTGTTGAATCAGTAGCCAAGTATCAATAGGGGAGAGAAATTTGTCTTCAGCTGTTAATCCACAGGATCTATCCTTTACCAGCTCAGGAGTCTCATTTAGACATAGAAAGCTGGTTTGTCTCTGCCTTGCCAAGCCACACTAAGCAGCTGTGTAAAATGAATTTAAATGGCATGCATCAGAATAAAATCACTTCCACTGGGGCAGAAAAATCAATGTTCGTTAACCAAGGTTGGATGATCAAGATCTGAGTGTCAGCCAGATATACCTAGGTATCATCCTCAGTGCAGACCACCACCCTTTTAATTAGAGAAGATAAAATCATATAAATAAAAGTGGTGGCTGTGGAAGATAGTGGGTTTGCACCATTTGAATTAGCCTTTGACCTCACCTTGAGGCCTGCTCTATGTTAAGCTTAGATTAATTTCTACAGCTACATAATACCTTCCCTGTAACCGAAAATCTTATGATGTGCTGGTCTGTCTTGTGCAAGCAGGCTGGTGTTTCCCAACTGATATCTAGCATGTCAGGCTGAAGAAAATAAAGGGTGAAGACCTCTTGCTTGAACTAGCAGTATCTGTATTTTCACACTACCCGGCGTGGTCTGGATAACAATTTACAGCCAACGATGCTAAATAACTCTGTAATAGCCTGTATAGTCATTCCCCTTATTTTCAGGAAGGCAGTGTGAAGGAACTGCAAAACAGAGTTTTCCTGTTTTGTTCTCAGCACACCCACTGACTGGTAAGGACTGTATGTTGAAGACTTATTATATCCACTGAACTCCAAGGAAAGACTTTTCATAGCTTAGGCTGGCGTTGGCCAAGACCTCAAGGGCTGGTTCTGCTGCTGGAGGTTAGAACCCAGTGGAGGCCTCTGAGGATCAGGTGGCTCCAAAAAATAAAGGTTTTTATCGCACTGTAGTTCTTAGAACTACTTAGATTTATAGTGATAGAGAAGTATTTATGTGCATACAGCCCTGCAACACAGTAAGGCATCAGCAAGCAATTTTAAGTAAAGTAGATGGTGTTTTCCCTGGCAAATTTAGCCAGGATCTTCTAGTACCAGCAGTTTTGAGTTCCTCAGTTTGTAGAAGGCCAACTTGAAACTTTTCAGGACTACGTGTTCTCGGTGAGTTTTTGTTTCCTACAGTAAGTGCCAAGTACACACTTTTGAAAATGGATTATGAGGTTGACACCTGAAGTCAACAGGCGTTTGTGGAGCTAGATGCTTGTCATCATCATTTTCAGCATCTCTTGTGCTGGGATTGAGTGTCATTCTGAGCATGTCTTCGTAGCAGTTGAATGCATGACTGTAGTATATGGAAAGTTAAAAATGTAGTTGTGAAATACCTGGCTTACATACTGCTAGCAGTGCAGCTTTAGGAAAATGTAATTTGGGACTGGCTGTCTGTAAAATACACATTCAACTGGACGCAAAAATGAGCCTCTCGCTGGTGCAACTGCAGTTACTGATACCTGAACTAAATACTAGAAAATGAGTTTTGATGTGCCTACACGAAGAGCAATCCTGGCTTTGAAGGCAGTGTCTTTGACCTCGGTGTACTGTACCATGATACGATTCTCAGGATTGCATGTTGCAATTTTGTAAATTAAAGCAATTTTTTTTATATAGATTGAATGAATTTAGAATTCAGTGTCATTGATTTTAGAGGGGATGATTTAGACATAGTGGTTTATTAAACTGAGGAATTGGGATCCAGCTTAGCTATTTGCAACCTCTGACCGTTTTAAATCCCGGTCATTGGGTTGCTAAATTGAGGTGGATATTTACATTATCGTCTGCTGCTCCACGTGCCACCTGAGAAATGGTGTTCAGTCTCCATAGTAGTGTGTGGTGTTGTTGCTTTTAGGCACTCTAGAATGTGGTTCTGGTTCTAAACTGCTTAGCAGCTGCTTAGGTGCTGCAGCCTCATCGTGGTAAGGCCAGAAGAATTTAGATAATTTTTCATTCGGTCCTAAAGCTGATCTGTAAAAGCTGCGCTGATATTAGAGAATTTCTGTTGTACAGAGAAACGCTTATAATTAGGGTAAATGAGTTTAAAATGTGCATTCTATAGGTCTTCCTTTAAGTCTGTGTGTGTATACATGCACCCACACGCTTGTGCACATACGCGCAGACTAACCTTCCATCAGCACTTCTCTCCTGCTCTGTATGTATAATTCATATTCCATGTCGCTGGTGCCAGCAAAGCACTTTTTCCATATTATTTTCTCCAACAGCGGGGTAATGCAGCACTGCTGATGGACTAGAAGGTACTGGTGAGGAAATATAGTAATGGACATGGTGCATTAAAATGTCAAAAGGAAAAAGAACGAGGCGGAAATGGGGAATAAATTTTTAAAAAAGAATAATAATATAAATAAAAACCAGAACTCTTTTAGGTGTTTTACATCCTAGAGCCTGTCAGTTTCTATGCGGTATTTTCCAGTCTGGCCCTTTTGATCTTGAAACTTGGGTTTAAAATTCTAATTGTGATTTTAAAAGCTGCAGTTATGCAGCAGGAAGACTTGAAGTGCTACAGTAAAACTCACCGTCTTTAATCCCTGGAGAGAGTATATATTTTTCCATTGTTTTCCCTTTTCCCCTTAAGCTTGGAGGTGCTGTTCTTCTCTGCTGGGAAGTGCGGCGGAGTGCAGGAAGGTTAAGTACTCATTCAAGTTTCTTTGCTTATTCAAACCAGGCTACTTCTAGATGAAAGGCTGCCAACTGTGAAATCCCCAAAGTAAACTAGGCTACGATAGGGCTGGTAGCCATAATTGGAGCCAGTGCCGGGGTACCTTATCTATTGCCTTTGAAATAAGCCCCTAGCAGAAAGGCTCTTTCTGCTGGGTCTTTTATTTAAGGTTCAGTCACTGGGAAGGAATTACTCCCGTTCAAATTCAGGCCATTCACAATTCTCCAGTCTCCAGGCGTCTGGTCATTTCCCCTCTGCTCCGCTCCTCCGAACGCTCCCGGACTTCACATTTCCTTTAGGGATCCTGATGGATCCCCATGATAATGGTCCCCGCTTTGCTTTTCTGTCAGTGGTGTTTGGATATCCAGGCAGTACCTTTCAGCCCGTGAAACTACATTTTGGTGGTGTGGCTGTGAACTCCAGGTCGCTGCTGGGCTTGCTCCACCTGGGGCTGGTGGCGTTTCAGTAACAGGTGGAATATCTTCTCTCTACGCCAAGCTTCGGTGTGATTCGAGGGGTTAAAGTCCAAATATTAATGCTTACTGTAACTGTAATTTTCTAAGGGAGCCATTAACCATTATTGACGTATTTTTCTTCAAAAGGACCCATGCTTCTTCCCTCTTCATGAGAAGTAGTCATTTATATCAAGCTGATTTTTTTTATTCTTTCTTTTTTTTGAAAGGGCACTTTCTTTCCTCGTGTTTTGCTTTTCAAAGCGGAAACACGCATGGCTTTTTTCTATAATGTATCAGGAGGGGTGAAGTACAACTTAGCCTATATGTATTTATTATAGCAAAGGGAGAGCTGAGAATCATACTTCTGTGATCATTTTCTTTAAACGGAGATGCATTTTCTAGATCAGCTCAAAATTGCTGATAAAATCGTGTGAGCGTCGGAAGAAACTTTACATGCTGATCTAACCAAAGCCATTTCTTGTGGGAGTCTGAGAGAAATATATTTTTTTCTGGAATTTTGTTTTGCTAAAAGGTAAATCCATCATTTTGGAGCCCTGGATGTCACCATGCTGCAGAGCTCTTGCAGGCAGCCAGTGATTTGGGGAGGCGGGTTTTTTTTTTCTTTTTTGGTTACTCATCAATCAAGTAGAGTGCTGCATGCTGTGCGTGCCATCGGAGATTAACCACGGACCTCGGGAGTCCGGCTCCTTCCCTCCTTCGGAGAGTAGCCCTTCGGAAATCGCGAAAGCAGGAGCGTGTTGGGAAGGCAGGGTGATCTTCAGAGTCATGAATGAGAATTTTTCATTCATCTTAGAGACACGTCTAATTTGGTTATTATCGTGTCAGGATTATTTTTGGCTTGGTTTGGTTATTTAGGAGAACTGTTGCCTTCTATAGAAGTGCTAATTATTTTGAAACAAAATTGCAGTTTAGGACTCTGCCTCAGAGTCAGTTACATAGAAATTCAGTGCCTCAAAAGCTGATCTTTAGGGCATTAAGAATCCACTACTTGTTATTGTATAAAATTAAAGACTAAGGCCTTTAGATTGAGTAGTTTTTCTTGGGTGGCAAGAAATTTTTCAGATGAGGAAACTGGATTTTCACACTGTCTGTCTTTATGCCTATTAGCCAGAAGATCTACTAGTTTAAATCACAGCACTAGTCAGAAAAAAAGAAAAAAAAAACACCAAAAAGCAAGTGAAAAACAGGAGAATAGCCATCTGTTTAATGAGACTCATGAAGAAAACTAATTCCGTGACTGCTCTGTGTGATTTGGCACATGCATTGTACGAGTACAAGGCTGTGATTGAACAGCATAAGATTTTTGTGACAGAAAGGCAGAGACGTAAAAAGTGGTAGGAGGGCTTCGGGTTTTAGAGCAGTTTTAAGGTTTTAGGTTGTTTTACAATAGTGATAGTTGAGAGAAAAATAAACTATTTTATTTTAGCAATGTTACTTGGGGAAATAGGAGTGGGAAGAGCCCTTTATTGATGGAGCTCAGATGGGAGCATCCGTTCTAATTGGACGTGTGGGTAACCTTGTAAGAATCATATTAAACGGTAACAGAGCAGGAGTAAGATTTATTTTTTTTTAATGATGGCCAGCAGTTTCACTAACATTAAATACCTGTTGCAGTTGTCACAGTAGGTTTCAGGCATCTTCCGAGCCAAAGATGAAGAAAAGAGCCAGCTGAAACTACGCTGACAACACACACCACGTTGCTCTTGTGAAACTGTCTGGAGTGCCAGAGTGCCGAGACTGATGGTAATAGGGGTAGTAATAATATTGATAAACATATAACAGCTCCAGGCTATTGGGCAAAGAGAGGTAGGTGAAAACGTGTCTGTTGGGAAATGCCTGTGGAGAACTTCCTTGCCGTGCTGCTGCACATGCACAGTTGCGTTCGGCGTGTGCTGTCAGCCAGATGACATTTTACTATGAAAAGATACACAGAAGAGCTGGCATGAAACGATGAGGATTTTATTAGATTTTCGGTTGGTTGCCAGCAGCACGGTGAGCTCCGTGGAGCTGATGTGGTGCTCAAACCCGGTGCGAGGACGTGACTGAGCAGGGTGAGAGGTGGCAGGAGGTCCCTGTCCCCAGGTGGAAGAGGAGGGAGCTCAGGGGTCGAGCCTCTCCCGAGGCCGTGCTGCACCGGAGGAGGCTGAACTAGTGGAACACGCCGTGTGTCCTTAGCTTCCTGTAGCTTTTTAGCACCACGCTTTGGTGACCTCCTGGCTGTTCGTGTGCTGGGAACAGTCTCTTACCCACTTTCAAGTAATCGTTCTGGGAGAGAGTTCGTAGGGCCTTCCGACTTTTTAGTACAGCTATTTATAAACGTGCACAAAAATAGAAAGTACATAGTGAGAGAGTCATATGAGTCATCCCCATTTTGATACCGAGTCACACCGGGCTCAATCGCCCTTCTTGGCATCCTGGTTCAGAGCGACCTGGGGTCACCAGGAGCAGAGCTTCGATGGGACCGCGAGCCCTTTGACTTGGCCCCCTTTCCAGTAGTCCCGTGGTTTCTGTCCCGCAGCATTATATTGGATTTATTCGGTCCAGGTTGCACTGAGTACAAAGGGCTTAGTTTGTTCTTATGCAAATAAATTCGAATGCGGGGGTCTGGCTGCACTTCACGAGAACGCTGCGCAGTAATTTCAGAGCATCCCTGTGAGTCTGAAGGCCAGTGACCAAATGCTGTGGTCACCTTGAAATTCAGATCAAAAAAACTTTAATTAACACAAAAGGAGCTTTATAAAAACAGAATTAAAGAGCTGCAACCTACTAAATAAACAAACAAACCCCAAAAAATCCAACCAAAACAAACAAACAAAAAAACCCCAACCTACAGTATTTCACTAAATATCCTTCATGTTTTTCAGTCATGCACAGTTAGATCATTAGGATCAAATGAAGTTAAAGATTTATTTTTCTGCTGGCTTGTGCTATGTTTTCCTCGCTGTATTCAACTACTTTATTATTCTCCCGGCCATCTTTTAGACCGTTATTAATCTTGGATCTCTTCCTCGGTTTTTGTTATCTGTAAAATGGGGTTGGGAGATTAATTCTGATCTCAGCGTGCATTCAGCAGTACAGAGGTTGTGTACTTCTGTTCTTATTGGCATCAATACTCACCAAGCACATGTGCCTCTTGCGTTGCTCTTACAGTGTTTGATGTGCTGTGACACTCCTGTGTGTTACTGGGCTTTAAATGACCAGGCAGCCTGTTGGGCAGATGTTTTCACTGGGAAAATGGTTAATGTGATGTCAATAGCATGTATACAAACAGTAAGTTTTGGTGGCTCCTTTTCTGAGGGGCTGAGCATTGAATCAGCCTGGTAGGAACAACTAATTTTTAAGTTTCTTCTCCCTCCTTGATTGTTTCTTAGTCTAAGTGATGGTGATGATGCTAAAGGCACAAGTATTTGCATAGCCAGAAGAAAAAGAATATATTCTATTTTTTTATATATATGCGTATATATTTTTTTAAAAGGGTATTTCTGTTATTCTTCCAAAAAGTATCTTGCACAATAATCATTAGGTCAGCCAGACGAAGAAAACAAGCCATCTGCTCACTCAGACTGCAGTGGATTACAAGGTGATGTGCACTAACGCATAATTACGATGCTAGAAAATTATTCCCTATTTTACCATTGGCATTTAGGCCCAGTCGTTAGGAAGAATACTTTGGTGTTGGTTCTGTGTCAGCAGACACACTCACACGCACGCACCCCAGTACAAATCTGGGTGCTTTTTCAAATCTGGATGCTTTTTCATTTATGTTTCCTAGTGTTTTGTCGGTGTCAGTGCATCTCAGAGCTTTGGCCTCCCCTTTACAAACACGCACACACACATACACACACGACTATAAAATTTTCTTTTTCCTTCTGACTTGAAAAATGGAAGAAAATCTCGTGGCAGACCTGACACCTGTCACATCACTATCTTTCGTGGTTGCTTTTTTAAAACTTTGTTACTGCGAGCGGTGAGCTTCCCCACTGAGTAGAGGAGGAACTGTAAATCCAGGTTAGTACACTTGCAGCCGCAGCTAACGAGGGGGGATCATTAGCTTTCAGATACAGGGATATTAAATTTGTTTAGTTTATTTGCATGGGAACCGCCTTTAATGCCTTTTTATAGCTGCCCAAGCCAATATTCAGATTTTGTGTGTCTTGACCTTTGCTAACGGCGTGGATGCACAGATGAACTTCCAGTCCAAGCAATGTTGGACTTTATTTTCCCTTGCTCCCCTCTCCCTCCTCCAGTTCTCCCATATCCCCTGGCGACAGAAATGGTCTCACTTCTCCAAGGAAGCCCATAATGTAGCAAGAAGGAAAATCCATAACAAAGAGCATATGTATCTGCATGCACATGTTTATGTGTAAATTCTCCAGGGAGAAAGCATTCGCAGGTCTCACTCCTGAATTACTCTCATTATAATAACCCATTTGGTGTCAAAGTATGACAGATTATAAGCGCTTAAGGCTAGTCCCCAGCTCGAGACAGATTTAAATGAAGTACTTCTGGTTATTGTGCAGGTCAGTGTGTTTAAATAACAACCCCCCAAATCATACTTTGACATTTAAAGGAGAGAGGAAATATTGTCATGCTGCAGACCTGGCACAGATAAGCACAGGGCAATTTGGTCAGTACAACTGTGATTTGTGAGCGCAGCCTAACGCAGTCATTTTCACAGTTTGTAATCAAGGAGCCACCTTAGCAGTGTGTCAGCATTAAAAAAAAATAAAAATGTTCCTTTTAAAATGTTTACACAAATTACTCCCCTGAGGTGCTACAGTGCATTCGCTGCAAAACTGATGTAGGTTAAAGATCTGGAGCAGAAATGGCAAACTTCCATGAGCTTGTGGGCCCTTTTTATTCTTTATTTTTCCTTTTCACCAGCCGATTGCTCAGGTGGCCAGGTCAGGGTAACAGGATAATTTTCAGGTCTAGTGCCTGGGGCAGGATAACAGGGAGTGCTGTGGGAAGTGCTGGGAAGAGCAGTGCAGAGGCGCCTAGATAATAATAATTGTGGCCATCAGGATGTGTGACCCAGTGGCAGCTCTTCCCTACCTGGGCAGCCTGCCCCATCCCTGCTCCCATCCTTGCAGCGCTGCTCCTTTGGCATCACCCCGCTGCTGGACTGGTGCTTGCCCAGCTCCTGGCCGGGATGGCCACCTCAGAGCCTGGCCCTGCCACCCAGCAGTGTGCACCAGCAGAGGAGCTGTAGAAAGGCACATCTCTGGTAGGACCCTGCTGTTGAGGCTCACCTGTGAATCCCTCCCTTCCTTCAGGTGGACCTGGCTGAGATGCTCCGTGTTCATGCTGGGGGGACCTTCCCTATGTTTACCCTGGGAGCAGCGGCTCACTGTATGGTCCTCCCTGCTCCTCCTCCTTTATCTCTGTTTCATCTCCCTTCTCCAGACCACCCATCATCATTGCCCTAAAAACCTTTGTCACCTGGTGAGGGTGCTCTCAACCCTTGCTTGTTCTTCATTTCCACTTGCTCTCCCCTCCATTTCCATCTTTTCTGCCCCAGTCTCTCCTCACCTCCAGCTCTTCCACACTCTCCACTTCTGAACCCTTTTTCTGTTCCCTGCACGCTTCCGTGCTTGACTCCTGTGCTCAGACAGCCACGGGGCTCATTACGGAATCTGGATCATTTTTTTCTGACTGTGTGGAGGGCTTTGTTCCAGTGTTACAGGTTTAGATTGAGAGGAGAGAACAATGTCAGATGCACGCCAGAAAATCCACAGAAAGTGGTAGAACTTGATCCTTCTTCACACAGCAAAACCCTGAGCTTTGACATGTTTCTGTATGAAAAGTTGTGTCTTCATTTCTTGTACTGCTGAGAAGCATGATCCTCTTTTGTCATTGTCCATGGCTAAACCACACCTACCTCTGAACTCAGTTTTGTCATTAGTTGTCTGGTCAAATCTGAGGAAGATGAGAGTGAAAACTTCCATCGGATGGCAACAGGGAGGAGGTGCTAAATCCCATCAGTATTAAACGTACGGGCTGCAGAGTGACTTCTGTGTAGCAGTGGGAGGCAACACACTAACCTACTGGTGATTTCAGGTCCAATTAAAGGTAGACATCTCAGTGTAAGAGAGACTTCTCAGTAGCTGCGATCACTCGTGTGCTCCTTTGTACTGTCAGTGCTCTTCTTTCTTACAATTTCTTTGTTCTGCTTTTTAATGATGACCAGATCTCACATGTCATCTCCTCCTTTTAAATACACGGCTTCTGTATTAGCTCAGAAGACACAATTAGATCTGATGCTGCTTGTTTTTCAGAGAAAAGAGATTAAGTGCAGATTAAGCTTTGGGTAGATTGCAAATGAAGGAAAGCAAAAGACCAGAACAGGACCTTCTTAAAAGGGTATGTTTTGAATTTGACCAGTTGTATTTTGGACCAAATAATACACCAGACTATCAACAGCACAACGAAGCTGACAGTAGGCTGGAAGGAACCTCAAGAGGTCTCATCCTCAGCAGGCTCAGCCGAGAGCTCAGGACTTTATCCAGTTGAGTCTTGAAAACCTCCAAGAACAAAGACTACACAACCTCCCTGGGCCACCAAGATCTAGTGCCTGACCGTTTTCACTGGAAAAAGGATTTCCTTATGTCTAGTCCGAACTTCTCAAGTTTTAACTCTTGCCTGTTGTCTCTCATCCTCCCACCACACCCCACTGTGAAGAGCCCAGCTCCATCTTCTTGCTGACCTCCTTGTTAGGTGCTTTGGATCTGCTGTTAGGTTCCTCTCAAAAGCTGTCTCTGCCCCAGGCTGAACCAGCCCTTCTGCCCCTCCAGGGCGAGTGCTCAAGCCGTGACCATGTAAGGAGCTCTCTGCTAAACTCACTCCAGTTTATCTTCATCTTTCCTTTACTGGAGGATCCAAAACTGGACACGATACTCTAGATGGAGTCTAGTGAGTGCCGAGCAAAGAGGGGATGATCTCTGAGCCATCTCCTGGCTCTGCTCCTGGCCAAACAGCCCAGGATGCTGCTGGCCCTCTTTGCTGCCGCGGCACTCTGCTGGCTCACGCTTGGCTCCTTCTCTGCCAAGATGCCCAGGGGGGGTTTCAGCAGAGCTGCTGCCCCCGGTCAAGCCCCAGCCGGCACCGCTGCAGAGGGCTGGTCCTTCCCAGGTGCAGGACCTTGCACTTGTCCCTCTTGACTTTCATAAGGTTCCTGTCAGCACATTCCTCCAGCCTGTCTGGGTCCCCCCCCGGTGGCAGCCCTTTCCTCGAGCGTAACAACTGGCTCTGGCATTATGCAAGCGCTGTCAATTGCTAAATTGTCAACAGAGTAAATAAACCACAGAAGCAAGCAGATTCCTCCCCCCTTTCCCGTTTTTAATCCCTTCCAGTTGCTGAATACTTGGAGATCTACTTGTAGCAGTAGCACAGGAAAGAGAAATGTGTAGGCTTAAGTATAGTGTTTAAATTGAGAGCATAATCCTAAATTTGTATTAGCCCAGCTGCTTTTTCTTCTCAATGGGGAAAAAATATGTGATGTGGGATCACGGCATTGGAGGAGTCAGAGCTGGAAAATCCCCGGCAGGTCATCTGGTTCATATGCAACGCAGGATTTCTCTGAGCAGTGCATCTTCTACTGTGTTGTCTGTGTGCAGAGCTGTCAAGGGTTGGGGTTTCCTTCACTCCCTTGGAGGGTAACCGCATCTCACCATGAGGACATTTTTACATTATACTCAACATAAGTGTTTTTCTTTTCCTAATTTCTTCCTATTACTACTAATTATCACTTGCAGAATCCCTAAGCAACCCAACCATTGGTGTTTATGTGGTAGATATTGTAAAATCGTATACCTGACTGGGTTTATTCTGCTATAGAATTCATAGCCGGTCAGTTGAAATTTTGCCATTAGATGTCAGTACATGTACAGCAGGCTGGTTTTAAAAGACTTTTTATTTAGCCTCCCAGAAAAATGGAGGAGGGAATTGGGAGATGTAGGAGAGAGTCTGGTAGTACGCTTTGAGATAACTACTTCTTAAATAGTATGTCGGATATGCCTTTACTAAAAGCAGCACAGAAGGAAACATAAGATTTTTGACTTAACTCCAACAACCAACAGATGATGCTGTGACCTTAAGCATATATAAATATGTTTAGCAGCTGCTGTGTAACATATTTATAAGTGTTTAGTGACCTGGAGGTTAATCAAAATGAGTTTGGTGATCTCAGCTCAGTTCTTAATGGACTCCACTTCATATTACAGCACTGATGCAGCACAATTTGTCACAGTCGGCAGCCTTTACTCAAAGGAGGCCCACTGCGGAGGGAGAATTAAGGGCTGAAGTAATACCTGATTATTTCTCCCTAAAGAAACTTTCCCATTCCAAGCCATCACAGAGCAGGGCGTAAGGTGGAGGAGCTCTGTACCGTGCACAGCACCCTGTCTCAGGATAAACCGGCGTTTGCTCCTGCAGGATGTCACCTCTCGGCGTTGCTGAGGGAGCGGAGACGTGCCACGGCCGCTGCTCTGACAGGGGACCAAGGAGGACAGAGTTCTGCCAGGGACGGCGCTGAGTCTTTTCACTTGCTGGGCTCTTTCCAGCACTGGAGAGCTGTGTCTGTTCCAAGCGCGGCGTTACATGGGAGGATGAAAGGATTGCCTTGCCAGATGAGATTTTGGAATTAGGTTCTGCCATTCAGGTCTTTCTGGGTACAGAAGCAAATTTTTTTAGACTTCAGTTGTTTTCTTGCTGTCCTGACCAAAGCTAGTATATTCCTTTTATTTAATTTCCACTCTCCATCTAAACTGGAAATAGTTTCCTACTTTTTGATTTAAGGCTGTTGTCCAGCAGTGTGCTTTCATGAACTGCGATTGAGATGGATGTCCATAGCGGGTAACGTGAAAGCGGTTGTACCTCAGTTGGAGACAACGAACTGCCCCATAGCTTAGGACATATACATGCTATAGGAAGTAAGAGTGTTGAAATATTAGTAGGTCAGGATCGATTTCAGTTTACCTGCAAGGTGCGTATCTCCGGTGTATTTGTAAAGCAAAAGAAGGACGCTAGAGAGATAGATACCTCTAGAGACTTCTGTCTTTTGCAGAATCCCAGCCTTCCTCCACAAAAGAACCTTTCAAAATCTATTACTTCTTTTTTAAAATGTAAAAATGGACTTGCACACTTTCTTCAGTAGGAACTGAAGATGAACCACTAACTTTACCCAGTAATGGGAAGGATCTCGCTTATCCAGCAGAGAAATAACTTCCCAGTTAACTTCATTTGTTGAAATGCAGCAAATTTCAGCTAAAAATGGGAGGTGGGGTGTTTAAGATACAGTATTTACATAAGAAAAGCTTGATTGTGTGACTGAAATCTTTTAAAGTTGTTGCCAAATGGTCCCGTTCTTCTCTTTTCCCTTTGTAATTTTCCCTTGGAGCATTGTACCACTGTGCATTTTAAATCTTTTCCCTCCACTACTTGTTCAAGCTTCATCGGGGAAATGACATTGTCTGGCAGTTGTCTCCTTCATATCAAAAGAAAGCCTTTGCCTCTTTGCAAGAGTGAAGAAAAGTTTGTCTTCAGAGAGCAAAGGACAAAACTGACTTGGAAAAAGATGCTTTATTTAGATAACACATTCTCTTTCCCTTTGAAGAAATTCACAATGTGTCAAGAAAAATTAGGCCAAATAGTGTTTTAATGGTCTTCCTCCTGTACCTCCTAAAAAAAGAAATCCGTTTCTTCCAATTGCATTAAGAATCTGCCACGAGTTTGGGGAAGACAAGAAGCCATTGAAGTTATTCAGGGTTGTTGGTTTGGGAGGTTGTCTGTTTTGTTTGAATGCTGTATAATAATGAAAAGTAGAATTTATACCAAAATTCCGTCTTGCTACCAGGACATGCAGCTTTCACTGCCTGTAAGATAAAATTAAATACTTTGGTTTTTGTGAGGGGAAAAAAGCAGACACGTACTAAAGCAACGTAAAGGGGTAGTTGCTTCCTTTCTTGTCTCCTTGATTTGGACAAACAGCATAAATTTACAGGGAGTACATTGTCTTTTCCTAAGTAGGCTATGAATATACAAGTAAGTATATTTCTGCATGTGTTTTTATTTATATGTATGATTTTATATGTAGAAGGCTATATCCACATACATATCATAATATGTGCAGTCTTCAGCTATACCGAGAAAAGGAAGATGATTGTATTATGGATTAAAAGAATAAAAAGTTATTTTTGAAGTTGGATCAAGCATTACATTGGGCTATTCTGCTTACTTGAATTGGATAATTTTCTTCCTTGTGCTTCAGTTTATCTATAGAATTTGCTAAATCAAGTGAAAGCCTAGTCTAATGCTTTTTAGAACTTAAGAGTAGATAAGGTTTAACCTTCAAAAATATTTGGTCTGAAGATCTTCACATCTGAAGGTGTGGAGAATGAGGTAAGGTCCTCATTTGGGGCAGTTTTTCAGACAAACTGAAGTCTCAGTTATGAAAGTATTATAGGAATATGTGATTAATTTTCAAAACCAAAATAGTTCTGCTGAGGCTTCTTGTTTCAACAAAGTGTAGTATGTACGTGTTTTTTTGAAAGATTGGACGCAGGTGACACATACAACAAGATTTTATTCAACGCTGCATCACATCTCTGGTCACTTAAATGGTACTTGCTAAATAACTATGACTTTGGGCCCTAGATCAGGACTGGAAATGGGGACACCTGTTGTCTTATTTTTTAAAAAAAAAAGTTATTTTGAGGAAAGAGAGAAGCGGGAAGTTACGTGTGTATGAATTCATTGGGAGTTATGTGAATGCTGCTTTTGGTCATGGGGTATCCTCAAGATCAGCGTTCACTTCACGTGCAATTGGGTCTCTCTGTTGCACCCTAGGATTAGAAGCGCTTTGCAGGAAACAGGGTGTGTGCAATAACATCAGAAATCTGAAACAGATTCCATGGTACCCATTTTTATTCTGGTCATTTCACTGTGTTTTTAAGCTATGACAGGCAAGGATTTCTCCAACACGGTCAAAATTGCAATTCACTGAAATGTTTTTATGCCATCCTGGGTTCTGATTTTGACTTTTGACATTGCTGTCTACTCGTAGCATAAGTAATATGAGGTTTATTTTCCTGCTGATTGGCTGTGACATAGAAAGACCCTGCATACATCTCTTGAAATTTGCGCTCAGTCCTCTTCTGTCTGAGATACACGGTAACTAATTCAAGACTAATAGCTCCCCACGTAGGTAAAATGATCTAATTGCGTGCCTTCTCCTTAGCTATTTGCAAACAATAGGAGACGTACTCTGTGACAAACCACAGCATCTTCAGCGATGAGGGATGTAACGAGACGTCGTGTGTGTGCTTTCTCTCCCTCGTAGGCAAGGCAATTTTCCTGCCATGAATCAGAGCGGTATTATGGGATCCAGCTCCCCCTACACTCAGCCGATGAACAACAGCTCCGGCCTGATGAACCCCCAGGCTCCTCCTTACAGCATGGCGCCCAACATGGTGAACAGTTCGACAGGTAATGGTGGGTACCCTTCCAGCAGCGGCCTTCCACCATACATCTGCTGACGGTACCAGCCCTGGGCTGGTGGCAGAGGGAAAGCCTCCTTCATTCCATTCACCCCGCCTTGGCTAGTTTGGAGTGGTTCAAAACTAGGCTAACGTACTCATATATTTATTTTTTTTTGTGCAGTAACTCATACATTTTTCATTAAGTGCTTTTGCACGGTATGTAGATGAATACAGTGTTTTGAGCAGTTCCAGCAACACTCGGACCCAGTTTGACGTAGGTGCTGAGTAGCAAGTACACATCTATTTGTGTGTGTGTGTGTGTGTGTGTGTCTGCAAGAGAGGGAAGGAAAAAAACCTCATCTTTTAAGAGGCTGCCGTTGCTTTTCAGTGTCTTCCTTCTTAAGATTGCAATTTCAGATATTTAATGTGGTGCTGGTTTAAAAAAAGAGATGTGCACCTGCTCTGACTTGAAGATGCTGTAAGTTGAGCACTTAAAATAATTACTCTGTTCTGAAAGCGTAGGCCATATTTACTGTTTCCAAAATTCATATAACCATATATAGGGTTTCTTCATTTACTTATTTAAATATCAGTATATGAAATTTAATCGTAGCTTCCTTTTGCAAAAAAAAAAAAAAAAGAAGCATATTCAGTGTCACTGGTGGATTTGTCCTTCATATCATGACTTGTGAATTTGCAATTATTTGCAGTTTTTAATGTGACTGTGAAGACAGGTGAATGTAATTCTGTGCAAGTGTGCCTTATAGTCCATACTCAGCTTGAACTCCCAACAATTATCCTCCATCAAGATAATACTTCAGTAAAGATCAGTTCTATGATTGGGGTGAGTTTGGATGGAGTTTCAGTGACCCTGAAGTGGATCCTCCCAAATACTTATTCCGGTCGTGGAGTTTCTGTGCATTCTTTACTGATTTACATTAGCAGTTTTTGAAGTGTTGGGGGTTTTGAAGTTTTTCTGAAAGCTGGATCAGTTGTGCTGAAGTGATTTGAGTTTGTTTCTTGGTTGGTATTGTTTCTACTTTTGTTTTTTTCTTTAGAGGTACCTTATTAATTAAATTGTAGCTTACCAAGAGCTGTGTTTGAGCACCTTCCTCTCTGCCATGTTTAGCCTGTTTTTGTTCCTTCATCCTCTTTCTTCTTCCCTGTCTTTCCTGCCTGTCAATTTTATGTGTCCCTGCTTTCCTGGGCAGAAAATGGCCACTGTGAGATTCTAGCGTCTAGGATGTCCAGAGGGTTTCTTTGCTCTACACAGGAGCTCCTGCGACACTTAACGGTCTCTTATTTTTCAAGAATATTGTGTTACATTTTTGATTAGCAGAAGAAACAGAAAGGAAGCTGTTAATCAGTAAGGTTTAAAAAAAAAAAGAAAAGAAAAGAAAAACAGAAGAGGGCTTTTTGCAGTGCTGGCTTTGGAAGCCGTTGGTTAGTCCAGACAGCACACTTCACCGTCTGGATGAAGAGGGAAAAGCTATTGAAAAGACCATTAGATAATAGCTTGCTTTTCCCCCACCAGAGCTGTCCCAGGTAATATTATGTTTTGTTTGTGTAGTTATGTGTTTTGTCTGGCTTGCTGAAATAAAATTACTTCTGAGCATTGAAACCGTGCTATAAATTCTGTTTTGCTATTAGCAGAAGTAATTTTTCCCCCTTTTCCTTTGGCCCCCAGAGCTGCAAAAATAACCAACAGCAAACAGATGGCAGAGTGCCCTGCCTAAGAAGATTTATGTATTCCTGAGGAATAACCAGTTTAAAGGAAGATTCACAGAGGTTTTTTTGTTCAGATAATTCAGCCATTCGTTATTTCATACAGTGGAAATCTGTTCAATGCGAGGCCATTTATCCTAGCAGTCTTTTGTATGGGGTAGTCATACTCTTTTTATTGTGTTATGCATTCTGAAATATTGGATTTTTAATAATTTAAACATTTATCAGGGTGGTGGGTTTTTTTTTTCTGCCAGTGCATTTGTGAGGTTTTCTTTTGTTCCGGTTTTATTAATTCAAAGATTACCCAATGGAAAGTAAGTACGAGGTGAGCTAAAGGAGTTCAGGGCACCTCTCCCCCCGTGTGCGTGAGCAGACACGCATCTCCATCCCTTTATGGAGTTGGCCTCCGAGAGCGCCCGGGCGGTGGTGGTACCCGGGGAGCGAAAGGAGAAAATGAGGTGTGAGTACACTGCCGGGGGAACACGCTGCCTTCCTCCCCCCTCCTCACTCGTCCTTCTACTTGGGTCACAGAAATGAAGGGCCGAGCTTAAGGCAAGTGTAAATACAGTGCTTGAAATGATGATGTCTGAGCTGGGGGGGGGCACTTTAGTGTCAGCTCTGGCCCTGAGCTTCACAAGGGGGAGAACTTGCAGGTGATACCTACTTAGAGGCTTGAAAAAGGCATTTTCTGTGACACAAAAGACCAGTTCCCCCCCACACACACTCTGCCCCCTCTAGTGTAAAGTCTGTGTGATAAACCAGGGTTCAGGCAATGTGTGGGGCCAAAACCAAATACAAGCAAGCGGCTGCTGCTGGCGTGGGGTGTGGGGTGGTAGTTACCTTCCTCGCTTGCACTGAGCATGAAGGACTGTAGTTCCAATTAGAGGCCAATGAAAAGCTAAGGTAAGCAACAGGCACAAGTTGGTTTCTGGGTTGTCTAGGTCTTGGAGAGCGCAGTTGTGTAGCCTGTTGCGAGGGAGGAAGGTAGGTTTTGGTTATAGACATTTTAATCAAATGCACTTTCAGGTTTTGCTCTAAAATAGAGGAAGATTGCTGATGCTCATGGAATTTTTTTCATGTGGTTTTGGAGCTTCAGTACAGCTAAGTATAACACTGCTTTTGCTGCACGATTTTAGTAGCATTTATAACTCCTTATTACTAGTTGATCCTTTCTTTTGCCTCAGTTCTTTTTTAATTAATGTCACAAATGAAAGGAAAACCGTGTTGCAGTTACGCATCCTGGTACTTCAACGGTGACTGTGGATCAAACAACAGATCACCAGCTTCTGCTGATGTAGAGCAGTTTAGGAACACAGAAATTATGAGATCAAAGAAGACAGATCCTTCTGACAGAGTATCCCATCCATAACAGTAACAAAAGCTTCAAGAAAAAGTGCCAGAATCCCTTCACAGTTACAGAACAAACTGCCATTCAGAAAAATCATGTAACCTCCACTGCCCTTTTGTTATATGGGTTCACATTTCCCATATATATAAAAGGGAACTTACAAAACCCAATGTAAATAAAATAATTCCATGCTGTTAATTCTAGTGGAAATTATCTTTAAAAAGAAGAAATGTGGAGTTTGGATCTCACAGATTTCCATATTGCGCTTGCACAGAAACTGGCACTTGTAATCTCTGCTACCTCTGGAGGGGAAGAAAACAATAAAAAAAGCATTAATCTCCTTGCTGCCCTAGGATCTTTTCCTAATTTCTACCTCTGTCCTACTGAAACCTTCCATTTTCTGGGTATAATTATTCCCAACACATTTTTAACAGTGCAGTACTTAACATAAACCACAAAGTTCTAGCAAAAATTATTTGTGCTAAAGGAAATAAAAGAAGGCTCTTAAAATTAACTTAAAACATAAGTACAGCACTTACCTTTTCATATATATGAAATATATATATTTTACTTTGTATTTATTTGGATGAACCTCTGATAAAGAAACCAATTTTATTTATGAATGTGAAGCATTTTTTAGAAATTTTAATTGGCTTCCTATGTTTTGCAGCTTGGATACGTTTTTCTGAAAAACGGAAACCTCCATTTATTTTACTATTTTTTTGCTCTAATACATATCTTCATAGGAGCTATTATGTAAGGTGCATTAGAATACACGTTCTGGGGGGCGTCAGCAGTTGGTAACAGCTGAAGCATCCCAACACCTATACTCCAAATAAGTGATGACTGTCATCCAATGGTCATTGTGTGCTTGTAAATCCAGATGCGTCCCAAACCGCGTGCGCTTGTCATCCCTTGGATAAGACTCGGTAGGCAGGAGGGAGTTGCAGCGCTGAGCTTCTTGGTGGCCCACTCGTCCCTTTCAGATCAAGTGGCCAAGCACCCTGGCTGTGCCACTGCTTCAGTGGCAGATGGTCATTCACGGCAGGACATTAGGCAATGCTGTTGTCCCTCTTCCCATTTTTCCAGTGCGGATCCATGAGTCACAAATTTGCTGCTTTTTTCTTTTTTTGGTTTTTTTTTTGGTTTTTTTCAGAGGGAGAGTGCTAGTGGCAGAAGGGAGGAAGGAATGTCTTCCGAAGGATGTAATATTCTGTTTTGTAGAGTGTGATTTGTTATTGCACTAGCAATAAAGAGTAAAACAGTGTTTGTGTATTGCTGTTCCTCCAGTACTTCATCATCATCTGGGACTGATAGAGCAGCCTTTAGCAAAAAAGAATACTTTGCTGCAGTTTTACTCATGTCAGTATCTGCCTTTGAGTACATTAAATTCAGTGTGGAATAGTTAATTCAGGACCGTGACCCATACTTGCTTTTTTAAATCATTCTAGCTCTTAAATTCTTATAATAAGCTAGAGGCTAGTACTTGAAGCCTATTCACAGTATGCTACAACACTTTTTGAGTCAAGATTTCCCTGTTATCCTCCACTCTAAAATGCTTTATCCTTTGGTCTGCACTTCACACGCAGAATTATTAGTACCTGTGCAGAAAGAGACCGTGTCTTATTTTAGCAGTTTCATGACAATAACAGTATTTCACTGCTCAGAAAGGGTCAAAACAATATTCTTGCTGTACCACTTCTCTAAAAAAAAAAAGTGAAGGAATGTCTGTTTGCAAATCGCTGGGGAATATGTTTGCAAGAAGTTAGGAAACAGCATTTCAGCAGTGGATAGAAAAGTAGCTGTTAAACATCTTAGGTAAAAGCCAGAGGGAAGCTAGACAGCCTTGGAATTTGTCTGGTAAAATCCTTGCAGTTCTCCTGTTATAGGTGGAAATAAAAGATGTAGATGAAGTAAATAATTCAGAGCAAAGACTGAAAAATAATTTGGGAAACATTATTTTTTTCATAATTGTCTCCAACTCCTGAGAATTATATTTGCATATGCCAACAAGAAATATTCAAAAGCCAGAATGAATTGGTGTTTTTACATTTCTAAACGTGATTAATACAGTCAGAATATATGCAATAATATGCAGACTGGAGTTACTTGCCCCCTACCTGAGGTGTTAACTTCAGCCTCTCTGGAAAAGAGATTTTATAAAGCAATTCTGATGGAAACAGGACTGTGGACACAATTTTTATATTCTTTGTAACAGAAATATGATATGCCAACCTAGATAACAGTGAGATACCAGCAGAGGATTTAGCCATGCAGAATTCTGGTGAAGAAGCGTGATTGTTAACTTTGCTTTGTTTGACCTCTCTAAAATTGCTTTAGAGCAGAAGGGTCATCTTTGGTTGCTTTGAAACTAAAACCAAGACTTCTTTTTTAGCGCTTTCACAGCATGAAATGTGTTAACTGTTAAAATGGATTTTGTATAACAGTTCTGCATCCCAGTTTGAAACCAGACTGTGGCATACATTTGACCATTTCATACATCCACTTTTTAAAAATCTCTAAAAGAAAAATAACTTTTTTTCTTTTTTTAAACTGTGGAATTCAAAACTAAAATGTGTTAGGCTGCCATCCTTCACTTCATAATGGTCACAAGCTGCCCCAGCTCCTCAAACAGAGTATAAGGGCAAAATGCATTCAAATCAAATGCTTAGCGGATGCTGGCTTCCCAGTATCGTATCGCTTGGCTGTTTTGTTGAGGTTTCACACACATACATAAAAATAACAGCATTTTTAGCTGATCCCGATAGATTTTTCTCTGCAGCTGCATCACTTGAAAAAGGCTTTTTGTTCCAATTCTTGAAGTCTTAAGTATTGCAAGTAATTTTTTTTATTTTTTTTTAAATCTCAATTATGATTTATGTGTTGTGATGACTTTAAGGGCTTGATTGGGCTACAAATGTGCTTTGAAAAAACAAGAAAATGTGCCCATGAAAAACACCGGCAGTTCAAAGCTGAATATTGAGCATACAGTTGTAAACTCACATGGCACATGGCTGGGTAGGTTTTTTTGGCAGAGCCATAGTCTCAACCTGCAGTGATGCTAAAGATATTAACAAATTAGCACTGCAAAGCTTGCCAGCGTATTCGCCAGAGTCCTGCTCATGCTCTCACTGCTGTAATTAAAACTAATTATTTTCTAAAACATAGTAATACATGAATATGTGCAATAATCATTTTGTAGTGGGCAATCTGTGAAGTATTTTTAAAGCTCCTTTTCCCCCTCCTCTCTTTGGCTTGCTATGCAGTGTGCCTGCTGCTTCGTGCGAGCCAGCATTGTCATTTTGCAGAGAGGAACGCTAGTCTGGTAATGATCACATTTTTAATTTTTTTTTAACAATGATGCTTTGCCGATTCTTAAAATTTGTATGTTTGGGATACATATATTTTTCCTTTTTATTGCCTTGTAGGTTATTCTATGTTTTTCTTATCTCACATCTTTCTTTGAAAGAAAGGCATGGCGGGGGTGGGGGGGTGGGGAGCAGAGAGAGGAAGGGAAGATATTCCAGTATTTCATAAGCATTGTGCACATGGTTTTCTGCAGGGAAAAAAATCGCTTGGTGTCTTGCTGTTGCTCTGTGGTTTTTTGCATTGATTCAGTGTCACGGCACCTTCTAGCATCTGATCTGCCCAGTATTTTCTTTCTATTTATCTGAATGTTTCTCCTTGCATCTTTCTAGAAATCCAGGAACCCAGCAGCTCTGCAGCAATAATACTATACTTAGCACTTGCATCTTCAAATAAAAAAAGACCCTTAAACTCCTCACACCCCTGGGAAGCAACTGCATGCCATTATCAGAGAAAGACATTTGTGCGTTCATTATAGTCCCACCTCATTTTGGCAAGAGGAGAAGAAGTTGAGCCAATGGTTCTCCAACAGAGTAGAGTTTTACAGCTTGTAATTCTGTAGTTAAGGCTCACAGCGGCTGAGCCATTCGTACTGAAGTTGGTAGGGGCAGGAATTATCTGCTGGGTACCGACCTTAATACAGATGTAATTGGGAAAATCAGCCTTTTTCTCAGATTCAACGTTGCAAGCAAAACATGCATTGTTGTCATTACTGTTTGTCTGTTGCTGAAGGGAAGTTGCAGTAGTTATTAAAATAGACATTTGTTGCGTTAAAATGTAGTGGTCAAATACAGGAGACAGTTGAAGACCACCAGCAGCACAAAGAATGAATTTTACTTTGTAAAGTGTTTGTGGTGGTTGTTCCATGGTGGTTGTATTCTCGCCTCGTTCATTCTCTTTTGTTTCCTCACTTCAACTGAAGAGGTTTCCAGGTTTCCGGACTCTAGAATAACAGGACAGAGGTGGGATAACCTCTGCTTCACGTGGCACCGCAGCCTTGCAGCAGGAAGCGTGTTTTTTTTCCTACAAAACCAAACATAGTCACGCTTAACTGTTTCTCCTGTTTTCGATTAGCACCTATGGGTCTTGCAGATATGATGACACCCGGTGAGTCCAAACTACCCCTTCCTCTCAAAGCAGATGGCAAAGAAGAAGGACCCCCTCAACCCGAGAGCAAGTCAAAGGTATTTACCACCTCCGCACGTGGTGTTGGTTCAGCCCGCAGAAGTCTGCTGTGTTGTCCTTCCATCTTCTGGTTTTGGCCTACCCACTTCCGTTCTTTCCTGCATGCCTTTCCATTCACGTGCAATCTCTTTTGTTTGTTTCTTTTTTCTTTTCTTTTCTTTTTTTTTTCTTTTCTTTTTTTTTTTTAATCTCATTGTGTGGATCTGAAAGTTACTAGTTCTTATGGCATTTTAACTTGCGGGGGCAATGCAACCCAAGCCAAAAGTTGCGTGGGGATTCGGCTGTGCCAGGCGGGTGGGAGAGAAGGGTCTTTGCCTGGTTTCAATACTTGCAGCCATTTTTCTCTGCCTTCAGTTATAGCTTCCTGTTTTGGCCGCCTCAGCAGCAGCAACATACTTTAATATTTTGCTTTCCTGCCTTATTTGTTAAAATAAGGTGAACAGCTTGGTTTTTTTCTTTCTTTCATAAGGGGAAACCCATGCTTAGCATTCCATCTGAGCTTGAAATAAGCATGGTGGCTTAGTGACTTTAGCCAAGCATCCAGCAAACTTTCCAAATTATACTAATTAACAATGTTGTTTTAATACCTTTTATATATATATAAATATATTTATATATGTGTGTGTTTTCTGTATGTGTCTCTCTGTTTATATATATTTTATATATAAAAATTGGTCAGTCTGTTAAACTGGATGTATTTTTTTTGTTTTTAATAAAGTTTGCCCTGCCTTTGTCATATTATTTTTTTTTTTTTATTCCTCTACCACAGGATAGCTACAGCTCTCAGGGTATTTCTCAGCCCCCAACCCCAGGCAACCTGCCAGTCCCTTCCCCAATGTCCCCAAGCTCTGCTAGCATCTCCTCATTTCATGGAGATGAAAGTGATAGCATTAGCAGCCCAGGCTGGCCAAAGACTCCATCAAGCCCTGTAAGTGGCTCTGGTTTTTTTGGTTTTTGTTTATTTTTTTGTAATTAATTATATTTTAATGCTTGCTTGTTTGTTTTGTAAATTCCTTTTCTTCATTATTTATCCACTAAACAGTTTTCTTTCTTTATAACACTGGGTACAAATTCTGCTCTCGGACACATGACTGTAAGTTCCACTGCCTGGCTTCAGTGGGGCATGAGCATGGTTATCCCAGGGCAAAATTTGTCCCAACAGTACTTTGAAATAAGAAAGAGTAAAAATTGCGTGCATCATGCAAGTGTGCTGTCTGGTAATACAGCAGTTGTCGTGAAGAAAACATCCTTCCTGTAATGCATCAGCTTCCAAGCATGCCAACTGTGTTGTTAAGGACAATTCCATTTCTGTTCCTGGGCCCAAACTCCTTCACACAACTGACTTCACTCTGGTGGCTGCACTTGTCTTTGCTAGGGTTATTTAGGAAAAAAAAAAAACAAACCAAAAAACAAAAAAACAAAACAAAACTAAATAAGAAATCTTCTCCCCTATTGACACGAAGATCCATCAAAGTTTGAATTGTAGATTCGACACCATGAAAAAGGTGCCATGTAGAGTTTTGAAGCATTTTTAATTTAAAATTCTGTATTTGGAAATACAATCATTAGGTTATCAGGGCACAGTCTAAAACACAATTGTTTCTGATTTCCTTCATTCACTTATTTTGAAGTAACCCAGACTGTGGGTAGATAAAACCTGATGCCTGTATGTTTTTAGAAAACTAATTTTTAGATTAATAGTCATTCTCATGCAGGTTGTACAGAAAAACCTGAGAGAGATGAATGGAACTAAAAATAAATTTCATCATATGTATATCTATGCATATATATATACACGTGGAAAATCTATATATATATATAGAAAAGAGAATGTAAATATAAGCAGATATGGCCTGTGGGGAGCAAATATCCACTTGGTCATTTTTGCTTTGTGGTGTTTTTTTTTAATTACAAAAATATATGGTTGGTTTTTATGTTGTTTTTTTTTTTTACCAAAAGTAATAATGATCATAATTTCTCTGTAGAAAAATACTGCAATATATTTTTGTGAGGAATATGAAGGTTTTTTTCTGATGTTAATGTGCACTTAAAATAGCAACAGTTCTTTGACAGCAATTTTCAGGAAGTGATACATTGAAAAATATGTCTCAGGACAAACAGAGGAAGGCCAATTGGAGTGAAAAAGGTCTCCCCATCCAAAAACCAGTGAATCCCCTGAGCAGGGGGGCAGCGTGGCATGAAATGCGCCGCCTTAATGTTTCAATGTTTATTTGGCAGCGACTTTGAGTCTCAGAAGGCAGCTGGTGTTACTTGTTCCCACAAAGTCTCATCTTTTTCTTAACAGCATTTCTTGCAAGGGTGGTACCAAGAACGCCGTTAGTTTTCTTTGTAGTAATGCTTTGGGTATTGCTCGTTTGGGCAGTTTTCTGGAGGAAAGCAAGAGAATTACTGCACAGGCTGTCAAACACATTGAGTTCTTCTACAAGGCTACCAAATGAGAACGCATTCCTGAGCTCATTGCATAAATTGCACAGCAAATCCTAGAGTCATTGTGAACATACGTGGAGGTTTTTTTCCACGTAAATATGACAAAGTGTAGCATTGGGAAAAATAAACGGAAGTAGTTTGTGCTTTCTGTTTTTTCTGAGTGCCCTTCTGTCCAAATGCTGCTGCATCTTTAGCTTCAGTTAGCTTCTTGGTACACAGCTATGGATAAATACGGTGCTGCGGAATGATATAAAAATCAGTGCTATAAATTAGCTGATTGCTTTTTACCTATGAAGGCCATTGTATTGGGTAACTTCATTGACTTCAACTGCAGCCTGGCATAGACTGGAATGATTGATTACAGGCTTTTCATTACACTTGAAAACAGCCTGAATTTGTTCATTAAACCCCAAAGCTGCTTCACGTGCCACAGCTTGTCCATTCTAGCAGAAGATAAAAGCAAGGGCGAATGGTCTGTGATTCACTTCACAGTATCCTTGTGATCTGCGATCCTACTAAGTGGATCCTCTCTTTCAGCAGTTTTATATAGAAGTGAGGCATGAAAAAATGTGGAGAAGGAATTGTCGAACGTTACATTTTGAGGGGTCTTTGGGTACTTTGGTAAAAGAACACTTCTGCTATGCTACTTTTGCCCTTAGGGTGCATCCCTGACAGTGGTGAGGAGGCTTTAAAATTCTTTTAAAAATTTGCAAGCCTGAGTGTAAACTATGCAGGGTCCCTACAACATAAATAGAAGAGTTGGATATGAAAACCCCATAAAATGCTGTTCACTGTCCATAGGTACACATGAAGATGACAGTGAGTACACTTGAATAGTGCTTTATCTCCATGGTACTAGCTGTGAGGGGTCTGCAGGGTCTTTCAGGGTGAAACCTTGACAAAGGATTGTGTCCTGTGAAAGCCTCTGCCAGAGATTGGACTTTGGCAGGTTTTGCTGCCTGTGTATGTACACTCTATTCTGTAGTAAAATAGGTCCATGTAATAAATGTAATATTAGCAAATGCATTATTGAAGTGGGAGAAGTGAATGGTAGATAGTTCTATAAATACAGATGCTTAGAGGTACGTACAGAAACAACTACCCACTGCCTTAATGGGAAAGAACTCCTACAGAAATTTGTGTTGCTCTAAAGCATTCTGCAGACTCACCATACAAGAGTCTGTTTATAATACAGCTTTAATGGGTGGTAGGTGTATTGAAAATAAAGTATGGGGTTTGGCAAATTTAATATGAGAATTGGCTTTAGTATCCACATACTTAGATGTGTCTTTTTAAAAAATCACCCATTTAAACATGGCCAGTCATATCACGTAAAAGAACGCTGGGGATTGAGGGCAGAATAGGATACAACTAAATCAGTAAAGGTATGTGCTACAGGTGATAAAAGCATTCTTTTATCACCAAAATTACCAAGAAACTTAACAGAAGGAAAGCTCAGTTAGCAGTCTGCTAATGGGATCATTTTGTGATCAGCCCTTATTTTCTGAGGGTTAACATTTACTTATAGGCAAATTTAGGCTTCCAGCGGAACCTGCCCATGTGGAACTGAAGTTTGTTTGTGTGTAGACTAGCTTGCACACATCTGTCATTTTTATATGTTTACATTTATAAAAATAGAGAAGAGGAGAAAGATCTTTACTCTTGAGGAATAGAATTCTTCTCTCCAGTGCATTCTTCTAAAGTTAACATTTCATTTTAGAAGAAAATTGCACCCATTTTACAAAGCGTGACAACCTGAAAGCTCGCACAGTAAGAAACACTTCTTACCTTCTGTAAGCTGTGAAAAGTTTTCAGATTATACTGTCATTTTAGAGCCTGCTGCCACACTGCTGAAAAGCAGCATCATTTGAAATGTACAGTAGAAAAACCCAGAATGAAAGATCCTTAACTGGTTTCCATTCTGCTCTGAACCTGATTTGAAAAAGAGAATCTTACTATATAAAAACGAAAACATAAAGCTAGTAAATCTGAACATTCTTAATTGTGAACTACCATAAAAGTGAAATAGAAACTATTTTGTTGCCTCATATGTTAGAATATAAGCACATGCAAAATGTTCTGGATAAAAGCTGAAATTTCCCACCTTCATTTTTATTTGAGTTCTGTGGCATCATAAGTGTCAGTTTAAAATTAATGCTGGTGAGCAGCAGAGTAACTTTGCTCTTACTGCAGTTGGTAGTGGGGTAGCTCCAGTTTATTCAGCTGTTCAAGCCTATGTGATCATATGTTCTCACTACAAAATCAAATTAGTAGCAACACGACTTACTTACTTCTTTCCACCCACAGCCAAAAAAAATCTTTCACAAAGTACATTTGTTGAAAAGAGTTAAACAGATTTTCTTAAACACCCAGATACGTAGCAAGTGAGGCTTAGAGTAAACTGGCTGCCATTACAGAATGAGTCTGTGCTTTCATTGCATCATCCGCAGGACTCATGTCAAAGTATTTTCCTGCCAGCCACTTAGTATTAGTAAAACAAATTCAGCCCTGACTCGGACTCAGCAGGAGTTGTAACAGAACTGAATCTGGCTCAAATAAGTTCAAGAGTGAACCTCATTTCTAAGTAAGCAAGGTAATGATATCTTTTCTGTAGGAAGGACCACTGTGAAGCAGTTACAGTATCAGGGAGCAAGGCAGAAACCTTTACAGGAGGCTATTTATTTAATTAAAATGAATATCCATTCACTGGAAAGAACAGCAATGGCTCATGGAACTGCTGGGTCACCCCCCTTGGCTTCACATCTCTTTTCTCCTGGCTCTCCTCCAGCATTGCCAAGTTTCAGCTAATGTCTGGAGGGAGATACAGAGCCTGTCATATTTTCCAGGCTAACATGCAAGATGAATGGTGGCAATGCTTTTAAAATCATTGGCAGTTGGATGCTGCCCCACTGCATCTTTCGTGGTGTTGAGTGCCAGTCCTCACCAGCACCATGTGGGGACACGGACAAAGTGGGTGGTTCTGCAGCATCCATGAGGTACAGGTAGGGTCTTGTTTAGAGACGTTCAACTAGAAATAAGTTTCTGTTTACTTGAGAATAGTGCTGTCTCCTGTTCAAAGTAAGGAAAAGGCAAAGGAGGGAAAGAGTGATTGACTAGATGAGTCTAACGAAGTGTCTACTGCAATCAACAACCAACTTTAGGATTTTACTATACAGACATAAAGGATATGTTTCCCTTCATATATTTGGCTCCTGTCCCAAAGCTTTATATCAATCTTTTTCTCTTGTGTTTAATGCTGAACCACTCCCGTCGTCTACTGCTGAGCACATCACTTCACCTTCTGGAAGCAGGAGGGTCTCCCTGCAGTATCAGCAGCCCCTCTGCTGTCAGAGCAGTGGCAGTTCGGATGGGGTATAGTCCATCCACACATGGCACAGAGCCCAGCTCACAGGGTTATATTGCACAGAAAAGATATGGTGAGAAGTTCTAGCTTGTGGAGCAGCCTTGGTGATTTCTGCCGTCTCTGTATAGAGAAGAAAAGGGCATCAAGATAACATGAGCTTTCATTACCTGTAAAGCCCAAATAGCAGAAGGAAAATGGGTTCACTCCTGCCCTTCTGCCACGTGAGAGAGAATTCTGCTCTTTCTGCCTCTTTGGCTTTTCCTGGTGGTGGTTCAGCTCTGATGGCTGCGCATCCCTGGTTTTCCCCGGGTCATAGTACACATCCTCATTGCAAGGTAGGACATGCGAGATGGCTGTCTCTGTCCCCTTTCCAGGCAGGAGAGCAGTAGTTGTTCATAAGCATTATTGGCTCAGGTAGCTAATGGGCAGTTCAGGAAGAGTATTGCCACCAGTCTCCTTGTACTGTAGGCACTCTGGATCATCTTGCCTTTTGGCCAGTGGCGGTGTGAAGATGTAGTAAAACATAGCCATATGTTTTACTAGTTTGCCACAATTCACACCTTAAGGCTACGTTTGTGCAATTTCTGTTCTGGAGGAACACTTTCAGGTTTTCTAGCCCCTTTTGGGGGGCAAAAGGGAGAGCGTTGTTTTGGTTTGTTTTTAGGATTATGTAAACTTGTGTGGGACAAACTTGTTTTTAATTTTACCCAAATTATTGCTTGCAAAGCACTTGAGATAAATGGATGAGAAGCACTATGTGAGAGCTACCTCTTCTTAAAATGACATGAGGCAACATCAGAAACTTGCCTTCTGGGATCCAAAGTTCAGATCAGTGAAAGAACTATGAAAATGGGGAGTTTGGGCCCTTTATTTAAAAAGCTGAATTTTCCGTATATGGACAGAATGTACTGTTTGTGCCTGAACTAGTAGCCTTCATTCCTGACTGTTGTGTGATAGCTTTAGTTTGTTTGACATCTTCTCTTTTTCAATGTTGTGAGTTTCTTACTTTCTTTTCCCTCCCCCTCCCACCCTTCCCCCAACTCTTTTTTTTTCTTCTTGCGATTTAGAAATCAAGTTCCTCTACCACGACCGGAGAGAAGATCACAAAAGTCTATGAACTGGGAAACGAGCCGGAGCGAAAGATGTGGGTAGATCGGTACCTGACGTTCATGGAGGAGAGGGGCACGCCTGTGGCCAGTCTGCCAGCTGTGGGCAAGAAGCCCCTGGACCTGTTCAGGCTCTATGTCTGCGTCAAAGAGATCGGAGGTTTGGCACAGGTGAGAAGTGCTTGAAAGTGAACCTTTTGAAAAGGTATTTCTGTCAAGAGTGTTTCCCACTGGTTACACCATTACATTGTCAGCATTGAAAACATTTTTGAAGAAAATAAGAGTTTCGTCCTTTAATACTTGTCTGGAGTTCATTTTGGCTGCATAATTGTCATAAAACTTTACAGTTTGAAACAAAATTTGAATCTGTTGATTGTTACCTGTTCATGCACATCCGGTAATGCCACTAAGAGAAGAAAAGAGGAAAAAGCCGTTGGATCAAAGTTATGAGTAAGAAACACGTGATAAAGCTGAAAGGAAAAGGAAATTTCTCCAGGATCTCTTCTCAGACATATGTTCTCTGGATCTCTCCAGAGAAGTGGCAGATACATTCTTGAAATGCAGTCCTTTGTCCCAAACATTTAATCTCTGAGTGTCTCTGTACAGTACCTTTGTTTAATAGAAATGGACTGTGCTTTCTCTGTGCTTGGAAAATGCTTACAAGATGTTTTGGGTTGCCTTACAAACATAACGGTTACAAGGAAAAGGTGAATCACTTAATTGAGCTCAAGGAAAATGAAAATAAGAAGAGCTGAGAATAAAAAAGTCACAGATGGAAGAGGGAGGCTTTGGTTTGTGTTCTCACCAGTTATCTGGAAGTTTTGCAAAGAGACATTTGGAAATTACTTGTGAGTTCTGTAACACTGACCTCCACAGAGCAAAACTCAATGTTTCATTGTCTAGCACCGTCAAAAGGGAAATCAAGAGAAAATGGTCAGCATTTGCAGCCTTAGATTTGGTATTCAAAGTCGTCTGTCCTTGCCTGATGCTTTTACAAAGCATCTCTTGCATCTAGGGGATTGCTCTGGCTAAGGGCTAGAAGCTACTGTGAACTGCTGAGACCCGTAATTTCTGTGGAATTAAGAACGTTTGTGGATGTTCAGTGCTTTGCAAGAGGAGGTTTTAAACATAGCTATGTAAATAAAAATGTATATGCAATATTTAATATAAAATAGATAATAGATAATATTTAAATAGGTATAATTTTACACTAATTACAAAACCTGAACTCAAAAATATGGCAAACAAATTAGATGCTCAGAAGGAGAACATCTTTTAATAATCTATGTGGTTAGTTCAAGAAAGAAACGTCCAACAACGATCAGTACCATTTTCAATGCTGTTTTGAATAGTACACCTCACAACATGGGATTTGACTCCTGAATTAGGTCATCGGCCGTTCAAGTCCAGAGATTTTAGCTATTCCTGTTATTAAAGGAAGGCAGAGAAACCTAAAATAGTTCACCTTGCCAGTTGTTAAACGCTGTATATGGGTAAGAGATGTTATCCTGACATTTTTAGTGATCAGCTCATGCCCCCCAGCATCATAAAGATTTGATTACTTTTAGCTTAGAAACTTCATTGCAGGTAAATCATATCATGCAGCTGCTCTGCCTCATACAGCATGATTGTGCCCGTAGTGTGACTCTTAGCATCAAAAATTAAGCAAGATGGGGGGCAGATGGGATATTCTAGAGAGTCATTCATGTTTCCTTATTATGGTAATGTATTTTATTTTGGGACACTTGGTGTTGATCCGCAGTGACAGACATTATGCATTGCCAAAGAATAGATGCTGTTCACTTAGACTGATTTTTGAAAGAGCTTGAGTTGCAAATGTGTGTGCTTCAGTACGGGTAAAAACTGATGCTGAAAATAAAGGCACCTGGGTTCACCAGTGTGCCCACATAAATGATCACCGTATTTATTTGTTTGAGGCTACTGCAAGGTGCACAGCTTTGTTTGCTGAGGTTTATTTAAGTGTATCTGTTTGATGCTCTCCTAAAAGGCTTTTGCTCCGACTGCTGCACTCCACGTCTTGTGTTTCTGCAGGGAGAGGAGCTGTGCAGCAGCGGTTCACATTCTCTGTCTGACTAGAGATGGGGTCCCAACATGAACAGACCAGCTGTTGGCAGTCTTCTTTTAAATGCCAATATAGTGGGCATTTAGGCATGAATGCTTCTGTTTGCATTATGCAATGTGTTCATTACGCACCAGTTAGCTGTAAGTCAGTAGGCACAAAGGGCTGTGTAACTGGATTTCAAGCCTCAACAGGGGCAGTTTATGAAAATCTGATCTCCTTTAACTCCTGGGCTCTTGCAGGATGTACCGGAGAAATAAAACCACTTTGCATAGCCATGCCAACCTGCTTGCTATCAGTGCTATTCCCAAAAGGTCTTTGATGACTAAACACCCAGAGAAACCTAAGAAATGTTTCCTTTGCTGGCATGCAGGCTTAGGAACAGTGTGGCTATTGACAACTTTTTTGGGTTGTCCAACAGGTAAAGTTAGAGTCAATAAAACCTCAGGCCCCCGGGCAAGTTGTAGTCATCACCGTACGCAAGAATCAGGATTCTTTCCCAAAAAACCCTCAGATGCTCAGACATTTAAAGCCCATTTATTTCAGTGCTGCCTCCCCTCCTTGGATCATACCTAGCCATTGCACATTGAATAAACTCTGGGGCATCAGGTACTACAGCAAAAATACTGGCTGCTCTGAGTTGTTCAGCTGAGCAAGCTGGTGGCATCATCCAGGGTGACAAATGAACTTCGCTGTTATTACAGATCAACTGTGTTTGAGGAATTCATGACCAGTCTTTCAATATTCTCAGCCTTGCACTGCAAACAAGACTCGCAGCGGAGTTGTGCAGTCAGCGCTGTAATACAGAGCATTGCTGGACTAGCCCTGTGTGTTTGAAGTCTGCCTTAATTAATTAAGGGGCCTCGCTTCACTCTGCCTCTCATCTCACCAAAGGATCATTGATCCGTCCCTGCAAGATGCCCTAAAGTGAAAGGACTTGACCAGGAATTAGAGGCTGAACTGTTTGACAGCTGGTGGCTATTTTGGAGGAAAATTTATTTTTCATATCAATGCTCAAACACTTAAATTGCAGAATAACGCTGTTATTGCTTTCTAAATTCATTTTTAGAAGCTGCTTTTTAACTAGAATGGGGTGGGTGTAGGTGGGAGTCGGAGAGAGGGAGAATGAGCGTGCATTTGCTGGGAGATGGATTGCTAACTGAAGAGCGTAGGCCCTGGAAGAGTGCAAGGCATTTAAAAGATGCACCATGCAGAAGACTCTCCACAAGCAAAGCTTTTTATGTAGCTATCAGCAGGTTCCTTAATGGTTTTATAACTGTAAATGCTGCCTATGCATTACTGCGTATGGGAGTAATAAGCATTAGTTAAAAGAGGAAAATAAAAAATTAAACCAAGACATCAAGTGGGGGTTTTTTTAGCCTTTTTTTCCCCCCCTTTTTTGTGTCCTGACTTAAACAAACCACTTTGCTGCAAACCAATGATTCTGCCATTTACGTTGCTAGGTTAATAAAAACAAGAAGTGGCGTGAGCTGGCAACCACCTTGAACGTTGGCACTTCAAGCAGCGCAGCCAGCTCCCTGAAAAAACAATACATTCAGTACCTGTTTGCCTTCGAGTGCAAGATTGAGCGAGGGGAGGAGCCCCCTCCAGAAGTCTTCAGCACTGGAGATACTAAGAAACAACCTAAGATTCAGCCGCCATCTCCTGGTGAGTCAAAAAAACTGCAGCCCCTCTTACACAACCATTTTTTGAATGCGGAAGATATTCGGTGTGTTGCATTTTATCTGTTTAGAAGCATGTCTTGCTGATGCTGGACAACCAACAAAGATAAATAACATCGGCTTCTTGTTTTCAAACTGGGAGCTAGCTCCTGAGTGAAGTCAGATTTAACTCTGAAGGGCCATCCGCAGTCATGTGTCTAGTTTGCCACTGCTGACCCTAACAAACACATAAAGGTGTGTGCCAGCACACCCTTAATATTCAGAGTTACTCTGGCGTAGGAAAAAGAATAGCATTCTGCATGGATGTGCTTGCGCTGTAAGATGCTGTAAGACGGTATAAAAAGGACTGAAAAAGGCTAGTACTAAAAGGAGTGTCCATTTGTCTAAAGATCAGATTCTGATGCTTGCACTTTCCTTGCGCTGACTCTGAAGCTGCATTTTCAACACAACTGTTGGTCAGCAAAGCTTCAGTTGGAGTCAGGATGGCAGATGCTGGGCTGATCGGCAGGTCTCAGATGGTTGCTCTGATACAGCTCATGTTGAACGTGTGGCAGATGGAGAGTTGAGAGTCGGGTGTACCCCCACTGCCAGACCTCGGTAGTTTGGAGGCACGCTCTCTGTTTGTTTGTGGCTAATCCTGTGTGTCAGATGAGTCGTTAGCATTGCTATCTTTATCTTCTTGTCTGAAAAACTGGAACTGCAAATGCTTTATTTTGGCTGTTCTTTTTGCATGTACAGTGTGGTGTTTGAAGCCACACAGTTTTCTTTCTAAACTAATTCACCTTAAAAATCTCAAGATTGGATAGTCATGAGTGATATTCAAGGCAGGAAAATTCTTCAATTGTACCATTTTAAGCACATAGGAAAAGGCGTAGTAAGTATTAGTCTATGATGTTGACTTCTGGACTACCCATGGAAGAGGAAATATTTCCTTTGATTTGCTTGTTATCCAGCTTTTCTGACCAACAAAATAATTACATTAATACACAATTCACAATTACTGTTAGGCAGGCCACCTTCTTATATTGCCAAGAGAATATAATTCCCGGAATGTTTGCAGCAGTTTCCTACATTAGATAGTATTAGGATAGTATTAAATACCTGAATTTCTGTTGGTGGCAGTTCACTGGTTGAAAATGGGAAATGGCGAGTCAGGGATCCAGCAAGCTCTCCAGGCAGTTTGCAGGCTGCTTGGCTCCAGTTGGAGAATTCCTATTGTGGATACCAGAAAATTGCAAGGACCTTTATAATCATATAATACAGTTCTAGCTTTAACAAGATCATTTGTTATGATAGCGCTTTGTCAGTACAGGAAAAGATAAAGGTGATAAGGCTTAAGTCTTGTACAGCCTGGTGCATTTAGTGTAAGGATTTGGGGGAGCATTTAGTCAAAATCTTCCTAGGTATATCTCTTTGTGTAATACCTTAAATATTTCCTGCACCTTGTTAACACCTAGGATTATCAGGTACCTCAATGCTAATTATTCAATAGAGAAGATAACTAGGTGACTTTGCAAGGCAAATTTAGTAGATGGGGGAAAAATACTTGCTACTAGATGTGAATCCTATAGTCCAAATGTGTATCTGTCTGAAATGAGTATAGATTGTCCTGAGCATACACTGCACAAAAAATAAAAGATGTTGGATGTGACTGTAGCCTCCTGAGAAGGCTAGTAAGGGGAGCTGAAAATGTTAGGCTTAGTAAGGAGGGTGAAGAGGAAATTCATCTGTTTCAAAACTAAACTGCAGTACCAAAAATTAGAGTATTTTGTTTTGCTCTCTCCTCCCTTACACCTCTCCCTCCAACATGGCTCTCAGTAGTTGGTTCAGGGATGATCGCCGTAAATTGGCTGAATTTTGAGATGAAGAATCATTATTTAAATTTGTAACTTGAAAAAAGGAACAGAAATGTCAGACATAACACCTTTAGAGGGTCCTTTTGCATCATGATGCTACAGATGAAAATTGCAAAGTCCAAGTTTAAATTTATCATAACATTCAAGCAAGCTGTCTGTGAGGAGAACTGAAACTATTTTTCTAAAATAAAAACACAGCAGGACATAGAGACTAGAAGAGGGGGAAGCAAGGAAAGATCTCAAGGTTTGTTTTGTTGGCGAGCAAAGAGCTCGTGTCACTGAATGGACTGCACTTCTGTACGGAGAAAGGCTTTCCCAGTGTGTATCAGCTTTAGTACATGAAATCCCGCTGAGGTATAGATGCTGCAGAGAGTGCAAGCCTGTTCTCTTTAATAGTCAGCTTTTTTTCTTGCTCCTTTCCCTTTAGTATATAGCAACATTAACATTTTAACTGCACAAAAGAAGTAGAGTTGTAGATGTGCTTTAGATAATCTGTTACTCTTTGGCATTCAGAGGGAGCGGGAGCCCAGTACAAGAAACGGTAGCCTCCAAAGGTCCTTGCTTTCACCATTAGCCTCTGTTGCACGGTTAGCTCAGCACAGGCAGAGCCACTTTGAAGCCAAATCCATATGCAGAGAGGTAGTTGCAGTATTAGGGCTGAAGTTAATTCTGATTAAAAAAGCAGGGGGACTTATCTCAGAGAGACAAGTTGTATTTTGTCCAGTTCTAACCAGCTGATGCTATGAAATTAGGGCCTTGAGAGTTTAAAAATCAGCTCATCTTCATAAAACTTTTTAAACTAAATATTTCGATTGCTCATGAGAATATATAGAGCGGCAGCCTTATTGGTACAGAGAAGAATTCAGTTCCTATGTAGATTTGGTTCCCAGGTAGTTGACAGGCAGTTCAGAGCAAATCAGTTGTTGCAGATGTCCCACATCCAAGGGGTGATTATGTGACCGCTTCACAGATGACCTTTAGAATGCAAGCCTCAAGCCTAGAGGGAACACTAGGAAACAGAGCAGCAACCACAGAGATGAGATTCCCCTAGACAAACCCAGTCAAGGAAAGGATGCAATGTGTAAGTCAAATTTATGGGACTGCAGGGCAGTGGTCTGGGTCCACGGGTTAGTCCATTTGCTTGTAGCACTGTATTTGGGATTCTCCCATCACTTCTGTTTCTTACAACATCATTAATAAGGTAAATGGTATGTAAAGGAGTGAATAATTTAGTGCGATGCACAGTACAATTCAGGATAGTGTCAGCAATTATAAAAAGTTGAAGAAAGGATTGAGGGTAGAGCAACAAAAGTGACAGGCTGGTTGGCTTTGTTCAGCAGAGGTTTGCACAGTAGCCAGGGTGTTGAGGATAGGATTACCTGCCTGTGTTAATAAATGTTCTGGCTTCATACTACTGTCAGAGCCTCTTCTTTCATAAAACTCTCAGGGAGAGGTGGGGGCCTGAATGTGTTGCAGTGAGACTCTGAAAGTTGGAGACATGCTTGTGGTGGGCTGAGGCCTTTTGTATATCACAGCTTAAATCTGTCTAGGACAGATAATGTCATCAGCAGTGAAGACTAGCAGCAGATGCCTAATGACAGGCTAGATATTAGAGGACCCCTGTTGGCCTTATGTCCTGATTGTTGGGACCGTGCCAAGGTCCATGTCAACTGTTGACCGCTCTTCTGCTGCATAGAAAACCCCTTATAGAGAGAGAGGAATTGTAGGTCTTTGTGAGCATCCACCCAGGACACAGAAGTGGGTGCAAAGAGAAAATACTCTTCCTGTCATCTGTACTTGATAGTTTTGACCAAAATATGCGCAGATTCTGTGGCAAGTTCTAAACTGAAAAGAATTCTGAGGGCCATTACGCTAAGCACTAATGGGTGCTGGAGAACAAATTTCAAAAAAGCATCAATGTGAAGGAGTTATTTTCCATTGCTGTACCCTGGCACTGCCAACTCTTAGCTGCAGCGTGCGGTTCTGTATAGAAGACTCTCAAAATTACAGACGGAGGGGTTTGTCCTCCCCCAAATGAACAGGACGGCCACAGTGCTACAGCTGAGGATGCTCCTGAGTAATGCTCAGCAGCTGGCCCTGATGTCAGCGATTTCATGACAGCAAACCCAGAGAATTGTGCGCCAGTGTTGGAAAGAGGGAGCAGAGCGTGCCAGGAGCGTATTCCCTGCGTTTCCTTGGCAGCAGAGAAACAAGACTTGGGGAGGAGGATGGTGGCGGGGGGCGGGGGGGGGGACACACGACGCGACACAACACCACACGACACAGCCATTCAACGAGTGCGTCTGTAACCAAAGCCATCGGTCTCTGCTGGCGGGTGGCTGACTGAAGTGCTATTATTAGCAGGCAGGTGATGTCATGGAGCGTGTCATGAGGCCAGCCAGGGAATCCCCGCGGAAGATGGATGGGCAAGGGGTCGGGAGGGGTGGATGGGGAAGGGGGGGGACGACACAGAAAGAGGTGCCTCCGCGCTCGCACCCGTGCCCGCCCAGGGGGGGTCCCACAGCAGCCAGTGGCCCCCAGCCCAGCCTAACTGTGGCACGGGGTTCGTGCTGTGTAAATTATCTTCCCAGCGTGGCGGCTGGCTGTTCGCTCTGAAGTATGTGAATGTACTTAACCTTCAGTAACCTTTCCATTGTTTACTTTAGAGTATACATTTGTAGCTTCTGGCAAAAGGTAGGGATATCCTAGAGAGCGTGTCAGGCCTCATATTAATGGAGTTTCAAGAGGTTGCATTCTTTTTTTTTTTTTTTTCTTTCCCTCAAGGGTAAAAATTGCTGGCAAGAGAAAGATTTTTTATTTTTTTTTTAACGGCATATTTCATGTTCTGGTAAGTAAAGGGTCTCTCCTGAAAGCAGTACTTCCTGCCGTGAAGGCTTTGCACGGAAAAGCCATGCTGGTGCTGTAATTCCATGCTGCCGAGACTAACGCGTGCCATTGACTGAATTGCAGAACCAGAGTTTGTAGGACCTCACCTTCTCAGTGACAAAGATGTTCATTTTATTTCATTTTGGATGGATTTTCAATTGTTAAAAGCATATTCTTACAAATCTGTTATGACACTTGAAAGACGAGTGTTGCTTAGATGTAGATGTGAGATGAAGAATTCAGTAGCTCTGCACACACAGGTTTTTTCCTGGACATCCCAAGTCAGCTGCAGAATCATGTAAGCAGAGATTACCTATTCTAAAAAAACACTGTTGTTTGTCTTCCTTCTTAGTTCTTTATATATCAAAGCTTATAAAGCACTTTAAAAGATACAGTTTCTATTTCAGGATGTCCACAATCAAGATTAAACATCTATCATAATAAAAACCCTGCAAGGATAGATGTAAAAATTTGAGAGAGCATCTTAGGAAATGTAAAATTTAAGGTGAAACATGAAAAATGAATTGGGTACTTTCTTACAGAGAAGAGGATTGTTTTCCTATTATTTAACTAGAAAACATTGCAAACAACAATGTGTGTAAGTTGTATGTGTGAGAAAACATAACTAGTTTGGATTTAACGTGTGTGCATCCAGGCACCTGTGTGCACTTGCTATATCCAAAAAAATGTCTGAACTATATTGCTTTGATGCAAAGTGAAGTGCTCAAAGGTTAGGAAATGCCAAAAGTGAGATAAAATCTTTGCAACCTTAATTATATTTCCTTGTGTGTATACAGTCCAATACACTCTTAATTATGCAGTAACATTGAAACTTTTTTCCATGAAAAGTCCACATCATTCAGTGCTTGGAATAAACAGTGAAAGAGGAGCTATTCAGTATTTTGTGATATCCTCACTTTTCAGTACACAGCGCTTACTTGTGCCAGTTTTCAATCAGACTCAGAGTTATAAATTTACTCCTTGGCATTTCTCATCTTCACTACAACTGTATATGAGGGCTTTAAAAAGTAGTAATCGGTTTTTGCAATACCCATCTGAGAGGGAAATTCCCATTCTACAGAAGAGGAACTGGGCTAACAAAAAATTTACAACATGAGTATCCGCTAATCCTGGGTGCCAGTTTTCTAAGTTTTGGCATGTATAGCCTTTTATATGATCTCATCTGTTGCTCTGCATATTCTGCACAGCTGGAAAATGGAATCTCTGAACAGACTCTCTAAGAAAAGGAACATACATCTAAGAACCTCTTGCAAAATTTAATTTCACTCATAAGACCAGTATTGGACTCTTACCGGTATTGAATTCTCTGTCTCTTTATCCAGCTACTTATGGTTCTTTCCCTGTACTTTAACTCTCATTAGGTAAGTTTTCTGGGCTTTTTTGGTGTTCCGTGTTGTGTAGCACCACATCCATCCAAGTTCAGTCTTCTCAGATTCTAATCTGATCTCAGCAGCATCCATATCTCCTTTCCAGGTTCCCAGTCTCCAGTTCCCCCAGTCCTTCTATTGTCCTTTTCTCCTCTTATTGTCCTTTTCTGTTCAGAAACCCAATTACCTTGCCTTTCCTTGCCAATCTCCAGTTTTAACCATGAGAGCTCGTGTGCGGTGGCTTCCTGGCGATAGGTTCTCGTGTTCAACTCCACATTCAAGACTGGCTAGATCAACCCAGGAGCAGAATTACAGTGAGAAATCAGTACAAACCTGAAATAAGTACAAACAGGATCTTCAGAAAACTGAGCAGTGAATGTGTAACAAGCTAATAATCTCTACTATAAACAGGTATTTTTCACAAATTTATTTGACCGAATCAGAATAAACACTGGAACAGCAACTTTACCTGTCACAGTCATAGCCCCAGAATTACGACCAATTCTCTTCTTTGAACAATGAAGGTACCACTGGAGCTGTGTGTGAAAAAGGGGACCAAATATATACTTGGCTTGGAAGACTCACAGAAAAATATTTCTCTTTTGGGGACGACAGAAGAGGTCCATATATTTTCAAAGGCATATTCTTAGAAAAAGCTGGACAGTTACAGCTGAAAATTTCCACAACAAAATCAGTTTGAGGGGAGTATCCACTTCCTGATGATTGGCTGAAGCTTAGCAAAGGTACTGAAAAATAGTTTTAAAAAAAGTGTACCTGCTCTACCAACAGTTACTATTAAGACTACAAGCATCTCTTACTATTTCTGAAGGAATGTGCTTCAGAGAGCAGGAGAATGATCTGGGCTTACGCAGGGTCATACATACAAAGGGCTTGTTATATGCGAACATGATTTTTTTTATTATCATATGGATTTGTTTTATTATAGCACTAAAGCCTTCAGTCAACTGTAGCATTAGTTGTTGCAAATGATGTTGTCACTGTATTAATGCAATCAGAGAGCTTTTCTTAAAACTTTTTTGAACCTCATTACTATGGGAGCATAATCCAAACATACCTCAGAAAGCTGAGGACAAGAACAATGTGGGCTACACAATGTGGATTTTATATATGCACTTACTACTGAGACTGATTTCCAGATAGTGGAACATGTGTTACAGATATAAATGAAACACATATAAAAAAGGTGTTCTTCAGTTAAAAACAAGCTCTGCCTGTCAAGATGATGAGTGTTCTAGGATTCTGAGTCAATTATAAACTACTTTCTTTTTCACACGCAGAAGAAAAGCCCATATTGCTTGTTCCAGTTTTCCCTCTAACAGTAATTTATAAAGTTTTGCTAATTAGTTGCTGAACTTAGATAGTCAGGCACTATAAAATGCTTACATGACAGTTCATAAAAAAGAAGGACCTCTCAAACCAAAGACATGTCTTCTTGAGTGTATTAGACTTGTGAATTTTTTTCTTTCGGTAATTTTTTTTCCCAATTGCATCTAAATATTTGAATCCTGCAAGTTCTCCTTGGTAGGATTTCTACTGCAAGACCAGTCAAATTCAAGGCTTAGACATTTTTACAAATTTCCACTTCCCAGCTTCTAAACCAGAAACCTACTACATCAGATCTTTGGGGTTGAGGGTTTTTTTCCTCAGTAGTCATATGAAAATAGTAACTTCATTATCTACCTTAAAAGACTGGACTGGATGTATTTTATCATTAGCTTATATGATTTATTCATTTAATGGCCTTATTACTGCTCAGTCTCATCAGAATAGAACAGTACACCCTTTTCTGTGCTTGTCGTCGTATCAAGAATACAGATATTCACCACGGGTGAAGAGGGCAGTAGTGCAGGTTCTCTATCGCTTTCTGAGATCTCAACACAGAAGTTTTTGCAGATGAAATAAATGCTTTGCAGAATTGACCGGGTCTTGTTACATATGCTCTAAAATTATTCCAACTATATTTTGTTAAGATGTCCATTGCTATTTTTACAATTTTATTAGCAGTTTTAGCTGTAGCCTCCTGTTCAAATTCTACTTTTGGTGATTGCTTTCTTCTTTTCCCTGATGGCCTTTTGAACTTCTTAAATATGATTTTTTGCCATGCTGTCTCAAAGATGGCATAGGGTTTCAGTGTGCCACTAATCATTTGCCATGTTTCACCATGGAAATGTCTGTCTTTTAGTGGTAAATTAAATTATTAATTTATTTTAATATACCTGTTTCAATTTGTGAGAAAATGGCTTCTGGGTGAAGTTTGCCTTCTAAACATACATGTTGTGATAGCGGTTACATAAAGAAGCTGTGTGAAAGAACAACTTTCATTTACTCTGTTGTAAACTACAGACAATTAACTTTGTATCTCTGACCTCTGATTTAAATGATCCTTCACCTAGATGATTTCTATTCATGTTGCTTCAGGCAGCAGATTAAATTCATAGTTCTAGGAAAGATGATGTCTATTACTGCACAGCATATCCTGATCTCAGAGGATTTTGGGGAAGTTATAAAGTACTGAGATGCGTGGTATAAGCAGGCGTGTGGGGGAAAGAACCATTTTCCTTTCTGATTATTATTTCCACAGGAATTTGGCTGCTACCTTTTAATATTTCTTTTTTTTTCCCTCTTCAATTTCCCAGCTAATTCTGGTTCCTTGCAAGGCCCACAGACTCCACAGTCTACTGGTAGTAATTCCATGACAGAAGTGCCAGGCGATTTGAAGCCCCCAACACCAGCATCAACACCTCATGGACAGATGACACCTATGCAGGGTGGCAGGTATGAAAAGGCCTTTGCTTCATTTGTTTTTGGGCTGTAGCTCTACCACAGTTTAAGACAGTCTTTCACTTTCCCCACTGCTGGGGCACTCATGTGATTCAGTCAGGAACCAGCCAGAGCCTTAAAAGCAGCAGAAAATGACTTCATTTTGGAGGGGAGAAAGGGGAAGGGAGGAAGGAGTAGGAGCTGCATTAAATTTCTAAAACCGGAGGAGGATCAGAGAAGCACCAGTGCAAAGTGGGGCATATGAATATGTGAAGAGTGGGAAGGAAGGTGCAACCCACCAGCACCAGCTTAGAACCACAGCCTTCCTTTCCTTGCTTACCCTGTTCTCCACTGGTAAGTGGGTCCAGACTTTCATGCTTAGGAAGGGGGAATGTGTGGTTTAAGGTTTTACTAAAATTAAAATTATGAAAAGCATGTATCATAACAGTGGGTGAGATAGCAGAGGATTCAACCAGATGGACCAAGAGATCCCTTTCAGTTCTATGTCCTGTAAGTCACATAGACCAGCTTAAACTGAAGTGAAGCCTTCTCACCATTCATTAGAGATCCTTAGCCCACTGAAGTCCAGCAAAAAGAGTTCTTGTTGACTTCAGCAGAAAAATTGCTGAGCTCTGAACTATGTACAGAATCACTCCGAACTTAACATACTTAGGTTCCTTTTTTCTCCATCTGTAATACTGCAGAAAGGCTAACAAGAACCTTTTTTAATCATCTTTAATTCAGTTTTCTTTCACTCTGTAAAAAGTTTTCTTTTGCATTAACAATAAATCTGATAGTTATCAGGGAAACTCCATTTTCCAAGCCAAATTTTTAAGGGCTTTAGAATAAAGCTGGCTGCAACCATAAAAGTTAGTGCCTCTCCATAACAGTAAATGGTATTTGGGAGGTAAATCAAGTGTTGCCGTTTAGTCTGTCCTATAGTAGGAGAGCAATGGTGTGCTTGGTAAATTTGAAAGGTAATAAATATGAAACTGATAAAAAGTAATACTACTTTGACACAGCATTGAATTAACCTCTGGAGCTCACTGCCTTGGGGTAGTGAGTCAAACAGCTTAGTAACATTTCAGAAATGTTCAGACTTTTATATGAGTAATAGGAACACGCACAGTTGAATTAGATTAAAACCCCTGATCTTTAAACTAAGTAGCCAGATATGCTTGGGGAAAGAAATGGGTAAATTTTTTTTAACAATCGTCCATTGTGAAAGTTTTTTGCATCTTCCTCAGATGTATCCTGCACAGAGCAGTACCACGGCATCATGGGCTTGGCGTATTACAGTCCAGTCTATTAGATGATCTTAAAAGGTTCCTTCCAACTTAGGTGATTTCTGTGATTCTTACGAATACATGATGACATTAATGCCTCCTTTTTCTTATCTGCTAGAAACAGCGCGGTTAGTGTGCACGATCCCTTTTCTGATGTAAGTGATTCAGCATTCCCGAAGCGAAACTCCATGACGCCAAATGCACCATACCAGCAGGGAATAAACATGCCAGATATGATGGGAAGGATGCCATATGAGCCGAATAAGGATCCTTTTGGTGGAATGAGAAAAGGTATTTTCTTTGCAGGAGCTTAAGTATTCTTCCCTACTTCGACGTAATCAAGATGTTCTAGTTGTCAGAATGAGCTTTTTTATTTTGCTGATTTGGTAGAATGGTATCCCTGTAGCAAAAACAGAGGTGCCATGCAATTGTTGTTCATTCTGGTTATATTTTCTTCTCTCAGTCACATTGCTTATTTTAGTCTTAACAGAATCCTAAAAATGCTTGTAGGAATACACTGCAGGAAGTGACATAAATTCATAGGGTTAGATTTTGTGCAACACCGTGTGTTTCTTGAAGAGGGTAAGCTACTCTGCAAATCAAATGCTGTACTTCAGTGGTAGGATGTGAAGCACTGAAGCAACATTCCTGGTCGTAGCGAGGCTGAACTGGGAATTCATTTGTGGAGCTGAACAAGTCTCCTAAGCTCTCTGTCTCAGTTTACATATTTTTCAGAATAGGAAAGCTGATTTTTTTCTCACTTGGAACAGCCCCTTACAAAAGGTGATAAACAGACTCAAAGTTTGTTTATTTTTAGAAAGCAAAAATTAATGTCAAATCTGACTGTTGTCCTTTTGGGTACTTAACCTACAAATGGTTTTGTGGATATTGTAAAATGTGCTTAAAATTAATCCATCTTGCATGCCTCATGTATAGGAAAGTGGGATGAAAGAACACAAGCAGGGCTCACAGTGGCTGCAAAGAGAAGAGCAGATGAAGGAGATGAAATTAAGAAGGCAAAAACTGAAAGGAAGCAAAAGGGAGGAATAGGAAGAAGAGGTCCAGAGATCAGGGGAAAAAAGACATGTAATGAAGTGGGGAGATGCTTTAAAAGAGAGGGCTAATCTGATGTGACTTTTTTTTTTTTGATCTTCCCTATAATTCTTTTTGCCTGGACTATGGACATTAGCATAACACAGTTGAAGGAAGATAAAACCCTCTCTGACTTAGTTTTGCTTTCGGTTTTACATCCTTGTGAGATTAAGTGAGCTTATTGCACTTTGTCATGCATTTCACATTTATCCTGTCAAAACACAAATGTCTCTGTTCAGTATCTACTATGAGGGACTAAAGGATAGAGTCTCTTCCATTATTTGCTTGGGGATTTATATCTGATAATAGTGGTCAACATGCGTTTTCTTGGACCCATAGAATATGCCCCTCCTGCTCTAGAAGCAGCATTAGGGAACAGTAGTATCCTTTCCATAACTAAATTACAGTATGCATGTGTGTATGAGGGCTTTATGGAAAAAAAGGAGCCTGATTCTGACAGCTTTGTAATCCAAATGAGATTTGCTTTTATCTGTTTTGTAAGGTTTATGTTTGCATTCATATTTAGCATTGTTGGAGGTGAAAAGAACAAGAGCAAACTCATCTTCAGCTGTGAAGTTGCCTGGTGCCTGATGAGCTCAGTTCCATAGGATGAGATTACTTTCCTCACTTGCAGCTCCTTAATATTATAAACCATCATCTTGGTAGTGGTGCTGCTTCATGTGTTTTCATCAGACCCCAGAGAGTTTGTCAGACACCAGCTAATTCTCCCTGGCAGTGTTAGAGATCTGAACATTATTTTAAAATACATCATTTAATAGAAAGATATCTTCAAACACCCAGCATAATATATTTAATTTCCCTTACTGTTGCAGTGCCTGGAAGCAATGAGCCTTTCATGACCCCTGGACAAATGCCTAACAGTGGAATACAAGATATGTATAACCAGAGTCCATCTGGAGCAATGTCCAACATGAGCATGAGCCAGCGACAGCAGTTCTCGTATGGAAGCGGCTATGACAGGAGGTGAGTCAATCTTCAGGAAAAAGTAAAGCCCATTAGTGAAAATTATTCTCTCTCTCCCCTTCTCATTTTCCCATTGCACCTTGCAGAGAACACAGCAGCCTACATTTCCTACAGCATCTTACCAAATCACTGGGAGTCAAACCACTGGTAATGACCAAGTCTAGCTGCTCATTGAAATTAATAAGGAGGAATTGTCACACCTTAGAAGTCACTCAAGCTGCAGCAGATCAGGACATGGGTGTGTTTGACAGCTGCCTTTAGCTGGTGGCTTGGCATGTGATGGCATAAAGCAGCACTTTGGTTAGTCTTGTGGCTATGCTTTCACATAAACAGTTGTTGGTGGGCTTTTTACGAAAAACAAAATGCACAGCCTAAGCAGGTCTTGTTCGTGGTCTTTCGGAGAATTGCCTTTGGAGAGTGTGGAGTCTGTTGTCCAAGCTGTAGGGGCATCAGTTTTGCTGTGCATCCACCAGTACCCTCATAAGTTTGTCTTCCAGGGAAGTGCACAACATAAATTCGGTCCTCTTTTGTTTATCCCAGGAAAAGTTTTTTGGGAAAAAAAAAATCAGTAAAATCACTGATGTCTAAACATTGGTATAGCAAGCAGAATAGTTTGGGAAAGTTTGGATTATATGAAGTATTCCGGTAGCTTTTGCAGCTCTGGCTTTCTTTTACTTTCATTAGGCTGTGTACTTTAGCTTCACTGTCTGTTTCCTGGTGGTAGCCAAAGTGGTGTTGCAGTGTGGGTCTTCAGTGTAACGGTGGAGCAGTTTTCAGTCAGTAGTTCAAAGTAGTAGATGTGTAGGGTAACACAAGTGTAATCATGTTGTTCAGCAGGTCACATTGCTGGGGAGCCAGTGAGAATCAGGGTTCCAGTGGAAGGTGTTAAGTCAAGAGAATGTTTCCTTTAAGGGGTGTGTTTTGTTTTATTTTGTTGGCAATTTTGGAGAATAAGTGCTTTTTACAGAATGAGGTTTCCTTTGTCATTTTTTAGGTCGGATCATGGGCTGGGTCCTGAAGGCAGTATGGGACCACCTGGTCAAAGCAACATGGTGCCTTCAAACAGTGACCCAAACATGTACTCTCCTAATCGTTACCCTGGCCAGCAAAGGTGAACACTGATTTCTCTGTTTGTAATATCTGCAATAACAGCTAACAAGTGCTAGCAGCCTCTGTGAGAGCACATAGAGAGACTATGAGGCCTCTTGGTGTGTTTCTTCTGCTTTGTCTATTCTTATTTAGGCTTCTACCGCTGGTTCAGTTTATGGGGAGGGGGCGGAGGCTTGGGTGAATAGGTTGCTTTTGTGTAGCCATAGAACTGGAGAAGTTAGAGAAGGAGTGTACATCCTACCTTGCGTATCTCCCTGCCAACGCTGAACTAGGACATATCTTACAGGCCCAATTTCTCCAGAGCAGCATTAAATGACACCAGTTCTGAAGCTTCCACAACTTCACCTGGCTTGTGATCATCCTGTGGCTATCAGATCAAACATTTAGAAAGTGTCCCCTTATGTATAATATATATGTACCTTGCTCACTTTAACTTTGTACTGTCTTGGACAACTGTAGACAATTCCCATCAGTTATACTGCTCTTTTAACTGGCATTTGGTAGTTTCTCATTGTAATTTTAGGAGATGCTGAACAGCTATTGCTTTCACTCTGGTCAACTCTCAAAAAATGTGAGAGTTTTCAATGCTTTTGGAAAAATTAGGTGCCATTATTTCTTTTAACATGTCAGGTTCCCCAGTCCTCTGTTTCCCCGACTCTCCCTGATATATTACTTCCATAATTATAATCAAATTATAGATGTATTCTCACTGGTAGTGTACAGAGAGGAATTATTGACATACTGGTTTGCAATACAGTGTTATTTTCAGTCTTAATACCTTCCAAGTACTGCATTTCAGCAACCTAAATTTCACTCCGATGTGCTAAAAATATTGCAGTTGCACTGTAGTGCTCCTCAGAGGTCTTAAAGGTCACAGGTAAGTTTCCAAATGCAATACAACTCTGCCTTATATGTGTATGCTTCATTATGTAGCTTTAACTAAAAATGACATGAGCATTAGCAAAATTATGAATACTGTTCTTACCGGTAATGATGGATTTAAATGTGACATACTGTAATGAAATTTGTACTCACTTTCTATCACTATCATCAGACTAAAATCATGATTTCGCTTTAAATTGGAAGTTAACTATTGATTATATTCTTAAATAATCCAGAAAGTAGCTTGCTTGCAGACTGACTTCCTAAAACACAAGAATTTTGACTTGCAACCTTTGAGCTGTACATCGGATACTTTTCCACCTAAGATGTGTTTCCAGTGGCTGCAGCTACCTTTCTTACCTCTTTGAGGACCATACCCTGTTCCTGTTCGTGACTGCTACCTCTAAACCCTTCTGTTGTGTCTTCACTGCTCCTCCTTTCTTCTGTCTGCTTTAGCTCCTTCCTTCCACTACCAGCTCCAGCAGAGCTTACCACATCAGACTCAGGATCATACCACACTGTACTTTCACTTTGTTTCCAAATGGCAAATATCTTCAAGGCACAAGATCATCAGAGTACTTTAATTTCCTGGTGGCTTGGAAATTCCAGCAGCTCTAAGTGTTGATTTCAATGCTTCATTTTAGGCATGAACCATATGGGCAGCAGTATCCAGGACAAGGACCTCCCTCAGGACAGCCACCTTATGGAGGACATCAACCTGGAATGTATCCACAGCAACAGGTAGGAGAGGGGAAAACAGCTATTTTCATTACATTTGTTTAATAATGTCACCCCAAAATTTCGTATACATTCAAAAATTTGTTGATACAATGTATGTCTTTTGGCACAGAGGAGCACTGTAGTTCTGGTCAAAATCACAGCCCATATGGATAAGCCGTGCATGTGCAGCTATAGGAAGATGCGTTCATTACACTGGAAGAGTGTAAATTTTAACAGATGTTCTGTGGCTTTGGATGTGTATCAAATGATTGTCCCAAGTTAATAGCCAGCAGACTGGGAAAGTATAATTTGTAGGCTAGTGAAGAGATGCTGCTCCAATTCCAGAAACAAATTGGAAAGCTGTTTGAATGGCAGCTTGAAGGGTCTTAATGTCATGCAGCCAAATGAACCCAGCAGAAAACTAGAGGAAAGGAAAACGTGTAGCACTCTCAATTCCTTAAAATATTGTGGTGGGTCATATGAGATACCTAGCTTTATTATAGATCAGATGGCATATACCCCACATGTTATCTCTAGGAATAATATGGTACAAATACATGAGAGAGAACTGTGTTAAAAATAGTTTAAATATTTGTACATTCCGGTCTCCCTAACTGTGTTATAACTTTTAAAATACAAATTATATTAATTAATAAGGGGTTTTAGGTGTCTCATTAATACCTTGTGGACAAAACCCATCTTTGTAAGACAGTAGCAAAACTCCACTGACTTCAACACATCTGAGTTTGATCCTGCATATTATTAATTAATTTCTAGTCATAGAACTATCATAGAATTGCCTAGGTTTTAGCTTCCAAAATAGAAAGCATTTTGTTATACTATAAAAATTAAAATGTAAGCTAATTTTCAGCCAATTTCAGGTAGTCTTTTTTAGTTTGGGATGGAGTTTCACTTGAAAATTTGGTGGAGGGGAGGAACCTAAAAGAGATCTTAGGTTGCACTGTGCTGAAAATGTATATACATTTCAGTTTCAGAATTTCTTGCTTATCTCTTTGGTTAATAACTTTTCTAAAATAGCACAATCGAAAAACTGTTTTGTTGTTCTTTATGATGAGCATATGCTAGCAGTCTAGGTGATTTAGTGGAGAAATTGCAAAGATACATAACAGAACAGTTTGTGATATTCCATGCTAACATATGCAGGAAATATATTAACTACATGTTCATTTAAGCAAGGAGACAGCTAGAATTTGTAAAATTATATTTGACCCTGTCCTTAGTGCTGTTTATATGCTTTGTATGACGTCTCCTGAATGTAAAATGCATTAATGCAAAAAAGCAGCGAAGAATGAAGGGCAAGGATCCTGGCTGGCCTCGGCCTCTCCCTCCCACTCCCAGAGGATTCCACTCTTTCATTTAGCTAGAGATTAGGTTGCCACTAGTTTATTTTCAGTTCCCTAAATCTCACTCTATAGTGGTACAGGAGGAATAAGAAAAACGGCCCCTTCGAAGCTTCATCTTCCACCTGAAGGTTAGGGAATGATGTGGGAAGTAGGTGCTTGGAGCATGAACTCCTGGGGCTAATGAAGCACTTCAAGCCAGGTTTTTCAACTCCTGTACCCCAAGAGCTATTATGCAGGAGGTGACCTGTGTCGGTGTCTTTTTATCTTCTGCAAGGTCTCAGAATTCCACATCCCTGGTGGAAAGAGACACAGATTGAGCAGCCTCAGTATTCTGCCAAACCTTTACGTAGGAGGGGCAGTTCAGGTGCATCACTGTCCGCAGCACTGGGTACCATTAGGCATGTTGCCACTACATACACAAGAGTTCTGAACCACTTTTAAAAAGGCACACACTTCATTCCCAAGTGTCTGCTTTAAGCACCCTGAGTCACTGTGGCAGAACAAACACCACCTTTTTAGGTGTGGCAACTGCCAAGTCAGTTCTTAATCTATAAATTGGCCCCAGGAGTGGAATTTACTACAGCAAGTAGTTTACATAAGGCTGAAAATAAGTATTTCTCAGATAGCCAGACAGCTCTATAGCAAATTAAAGGAAAAATACTTCCATGCAATACAGTAGTTGTGGTTTTATGTGCACCAAAGTTGGAAGATGAGTTTATGAATCCCAGAGCTGTTTTAACTGACCCATATTGAATACATACAGAATTTTATTTGATCCTAACTCCAGTACATTAGTATACATTGTGCAATGTGACTGAGCTACAGTTTCCAGGGGAGCCGTAACTTTGAATTTGCCATAGATCATATATTCAAAAATCACCCATTTAATTCACATTTTTTGCTTCAGAGCACTCAGTGTGGTTTGAACTGTGGAACAAACTCCCACAGGAACTAAGGACCACTGCAAACCTTGCCACCTTCCCCTCAAACTGCAACATGTCTTTTTTTTGTTCTGCTGTCTTAAACATAAATATATACAAGCTTGTATTATTTAAAAACAACTCCGCTCCCCCCAAGGTGAAACAGCTTACTTCACACAACATTCCCCACTCGAGAGGGTGAGAAACAAAGAGGGAATAAACCATAGGTGGCAGCTGTAAGTTACATTGTTTAATTCATTACTGATCAGCAGGGTAAGAACCTGCATAAACTAGCACGGAGTGTTTGGATGAGACCATTTGCTGTAATAATCTCACAGTAAATTAAATGTGATTAGAGTGATCTGGGAAGAGGGATGCTTGCCCAAACAGGACCATGTTCCTGGAATTACGCAAAGGAGCAAATGCAGTATGTTTTCTCCTACTAACAAATTTACTGTGTGTAGCCTATGCCCTGTCATAAGATCCAGTGTTTCGGGCATGCATGTTTGCAGCATATCTTGTTATTTTAAGAGATTATTCATTGCTTGTCTCTGGAAAACATGCACTGAGTGGTTCTGAAATTTTTTTAAGATTTTTCTTCTTTGTAGACTAAGCATAAAAAAGAAGTGAAAATATTTCAGTTGGTGAGGACCGTTGCCTTTTCATGCATATCTGAAACGACCAGTGATATTTAATCTGACAGACAGGAAAGGAAAAGGAAAGGGAGAAAGTGAGTGCAAGCATAAGATTTAGCCCAAGGATTTGCTTCCTTTAGCCCAAGGATAAGTTTCCTTTTAGTATTAAATTATAAGCGCAGCAAAACAGAGGTTTAAAGAGAAAGCACTGGATTGAGCCTAACCATAGCACTGCATGCCTGACTCTGGATCCCTCTAGAACTAAGCACCTTCATCTTTTTAAATGAGCTTTCAGCCAATATGTTTATATTGTGTATGGAGTAAAACTGACGCATCTGCTTTCCAAAAATTTTTTTCAGAATTATAAACGACACATGGATGGCATGTATGGGCCTCCAGCCAAACGCCATGAAGGAGATATGTATAACATGCAGTATGGCAACCAGCAACAGGAAATGTATAACCAGTACAGCAACGCTTACACGGGGCCTGACAGGAGGCCTATGCAGGGACAGTATCCATATCCATATAACAGGGAGAGGATGCAGGGCCCAGGACAAATGCAGCAGCATGGAATACCTCCCCAGATGATTGGTGGCCCCATGCAGTCGTCATCCTCCAGCGAAGGTCCTCAGCAGAACATGTGGCCAACACGAAATGATATGCCTTACCCTTACCAGAACAGGCAAGGTCCAGGAGGCCCTGCACAGGCCCCACCGTATCCAGGGATGAATCGCACTGATGATATGATGGTGCCTGACCAGAGGATAAACCACGAGAGTCAGTGGCCTTCTCATGTCAACCAACGTCAGCCTTCTTATATGTCATCCTCAGCCTCCATGCAGCCTATCACTAGACCTCCTCAGTCATCCTACCAGACACCACCCTCTATGCCAAACCACATCTCTAGAGCTCCAAGTCCAGCATCCTTCCAGCGCTCTTTGGAAAACCGTATGTCTCCAAGCAAGTCTCCTTTCTTACCCTCCATGAAGATGCAAAAGGTTATACCCACAGTTCCAGTGTCACAGGTCACGGGACCTCCACCCCAACCACCTCCGATTAGGCGAGAAATCACCTTCCCCCCAGGCTCTGTAGAAGCATCCCAACCAGTCTTAAAACCAAGACGAAAGATTACCTCAAAAGATATTGGTAAGCATCAAAACAAAAGCCAAATACCAGAATAGGTTGGGAGAAAGGAACTTTGATTTTCTTTTACATTTTAAGACTACTTTGGAAAAAACCAGTTAGCTTTGGTAACAATAGTGTGATTGTCTTCAATAAAAATGTAATAACGTATTCATCGGTGAGGATGATGGGTAAAACTTATCCCAGACAATCTGACATGAAATGAAAGCAGTATTTTATATGGAGACATGAAATCTCCAGAAACACATTAAAAATGAAGCTGGTCTCAGATTTCCAAATCTGATGTTGAAAGGTCCTTCAGAATGTCTGTTAAATCACTAATACAACATTTAGCTGAGTAAAGCTTTCTGTGTTTTTGTTCCATTCTGTTCTGCTGCATAATTATAGTCTCTGCCTTCCCTGAATGGCATTTTCTCCCCCTGTTCTTTCCCAAGTATCTTCTTATCTTGAATTCCTGTTACATTTCATACATTCAGGTGCTTATAGTTCAAATTCGCACACTCCTAACTCCTACCTTTATTTATCGATTACTTGGTTTAGTCAACTTCTCTAAGTTTGTATAATTACTTTGGCTTCAGCAAAATTAGGAAAAATGGGCCTGTTAAGATTTCTCTCGGCTGAGCAGCAGTTACAGAAAAACTGACCAGGACTAAGTGGTGAAAGCAAGGTCTTAACCAGTGTTTCAGTAACTATTTCATTTAAATTCTGCATCCCCAGAATGTTGCAGTTTAATCTTGCAGAACTCATTAATGGTCTCCAGGGATGCGCTAATAGTGTTTTACTTCTCCTTTCTTTCTTTCTCCAGTAACTCCTGAGGCCTGGAGAGTGATGATGTCTCTTAAATCTGGTCTTTTGGCTGAAAGTACCTGGGCGCTAGACACTATTAATATTCTCCTGTATGATGACAGCACTGTCGCTACTTTCAACCTCTCTCAGGTAAGTGGGAAAACAATATACTTCTCAATTTTCCAACGAAAGAAAACTCAAATGACATCTACAAAAAAAGCTGAAGTCCTTTAAAATTGGTTATAATTAACGTAAATTTGAATATTGTGAAACTTCCCTTTTTTATGATTGTTAACAGCAAGAAAGAAGAGATAGCTTTAGGTTGAACAGGGGAAATAATAAGCCTGAAAGAAGGGTATCAGTTGTAGAAAGGAGCATGTAGAATTATCAGAATTTTAGCACTGACAGAAGTCTAATTCACACTCATGGCAGTACAAAGACAATCTGAGAAAACAACAATATGTTAGTAATCTGGCTTAATTTGTGTTTTCATAAAAGGCTTTGCAAAAAACTACTAAATTGATTTGCAGCTGTCTTTTGGTGACTACTTGTCTCATTCAGTAGTTCCACACTAGGCTGTGGGATTTTTTTATAATTGCTTGTTTTCTGTTTGGTTTCTTCTTCCAGTAAATTAAGTTTGCACAGGAATATCAGATTGAAAATTTAAAGGCTAAAATCCACTGTCTGTCCACAGGATGCAAGTAACACAGGATTTAACAGTGTGTGCTTTTTGCCTCACTACCTCCCAGTATTTTTCAGCCCTGCTCTAACCGTTACCCTGTTAGGTGGTAGTAATAGATGGCATGCTGATAATGCACATCTAAAATTTGTACCAATTAAATATTCAGTTTCTCTGCTCCATTCATTCATTGGTTACTAATAGCGTAACTCATCATTTTTTAAATATAATGACCTTATTTTTTTAAATCCAGACACAAATAGTACATTTCATCCCACCTAACTTTAGAACTAGGGATATCTATAGCATGATTCATCTCATCCTGAAGCAGAAATCTAAAATAGGTCAGATGAATCACACCCTAGAAATGGCCTGTAAAAGACCATTGATTATAAAAGGAATCTAGACAATTGGGTTAGGTATGCAACTGTTGTGGGTGCTTGAAGTTAAGTGAGGTGAATCTCCCCTGAATTTGATTAGAAATTGCATTAATGCACCCTGTGCAAGTTGCACAGAATACCAGGCGTATTTTAAATATCTGTATTTTTGTCAGTTTTGCCTTGAACTCTATTTCCAATGGCAGTCAGGACTCAGTATGATGGCTGATAATTCCTGCAGTTCATAAGCACAAGTTTGTTCTTAATTTTTCAAGGGTTTAGCAATCATAAGAGAATAAAGAATACACAAAAGCATACACTTTGCTGAAAACCTGTTAGCCCACGATTAAAAAAAAATAATTAAAAGCCAGACAATCAGGCTGAATACATCATAACAGCAAAGATTTTTTAATAACAAAGCCACTGAGGGTAAATTATTACCAAGTCCAACTACTGCCTTTCCATAAGAAAGCGATTACAAGTTAATTAAGAGGATTAAACCCAAATGAAAACTGTTTCTGAAGGGTGACTTACAGCACAAGGCTCCAATAACATTAAATATTGCCAGGCAAAAATGGAACTATTCCAATAGAGATAGTATAGGATGTCAGTACTTAGACCCTGAACTGCAGACTCCTACAGGAGAGTTGGCTTTAGAGACTGTGAGACAGAGGAGGAGAGGAAGGATTGTAAACTCGAGGCATCTAATAAAAGTACAAATCAGAAAAACTAAGTGAGTTAGAAACTTCAGTACTCTGTACAGAAAATGAAGAATACTAGATACTTCTAAGGGGACAGAACAGCTAGCTAGGTGTCTACTGTAGCTTAAAGGAGACATATGAATAAAATTCTGTACATCTCATAGCTGATACAGTTTAAACAAATGGATCTATGATAGGTTGACATTATATACTGATTGGATAGATGCTCCAAGAATTTCCTTTGATTAACTTCTGCCATGCAGGACCTAGCCACAAGGCCACAGCAGGAGGAGGGAAATATTCACAGATGTATGCATCTGTGTTCCTAATAAAATTCTGTGCAGACAAAAATATTTATCTGATTTCTATGTATGTTCTTTCTTCTCCCCTCAGTTGTCTGGATTTCTTGAGCTTTTAGTAGAATATTTTAGAAAATGCCTGATTGACATTTTTGGAATCCTTATGGAATATGAAGTGGGAGATCCAGGCCACAAAGCACTTGATCACAAAGCAGCCAAGAAAGATGATAGCCAGTCCTTGGCAGAGGATGCTGGAAAAGAGGAGAACGACGAATGTATTGACTATTTTGATGAAGATGAGGAGGACGGGGATGATGAAAAGGTAGAAGGGGAAGAAAAGAGCATTGTTTTTTCCACTCCTGGTGCCATTGCTGATCCAAGTGAGAGGCCAAAACAAGCCAGTAAATTTGACAAGCTGCCAATAAAGATTGTAAAGAAAAATAATCTATTTGTTGTTGACCGATCTGACAAACTTGGACGCGTTCAGGAATTTGATAGTGGACTTCTCCACTGGCAGCTTGGTGGTGGTGACACAACTGAGCATATCCAGACTCACTTTGAAAGCAAGATGGAAATTCCTCCACGCAGGAAAGCCCCTCCTCCCTTGAACTCTCCAAGCAAAAAGAAGGACCTCGAGGGGAAAGGTGAATCTGAGGAACAACAAGAAAAAAGTATAACAGCAACCATTGATGATGTCCTCTCAGCTCGGCCAGGAGCACTGCCTGAAGACTCAAACTCTGGTTCCCAAACAGAGAGCAGTAAATTTCCCTTTGGGATCCATCAAGCCAAAAGCCACCGGAATATTAAACTGCTAGAGGATGAGCCAAGGAGCCGAGATGAGACTCCTCTATGCACCATAACTCACTGGCAAGACTCCTTGGCCAAACGCTGCATCTGTGTGTCAAATATCGTCCGTAGCTTGTCTTTTGTGCCTGGCAATGACACCGAAATGTCCAAACATCCAGGCTTGGTGCTGATCCTGGGAAAGTTGATCCTTCTTCACCATGAGCATCCAGAAAGAAAGCGAGCACCGCAGACTTACGAGAAAGAGGAAGAGGAGGACAAAGGGGTGGCCTGCAGCAAGGATGAGTGGTGGTGGGACTGCCTCGAGGTCTTGAGGGATAATACATTGGTCACATTAGCCAACATTTCTGGGCAGCTAGACTTGTCTGCTTACACAGAAAGCATCTGTTTGCCAATTTTGGATGGCTTGCTGCACTGGATGGTGTGCCCGTCTGCGGAGGCACAGGATCCTTTTCCAACCGTGGGGCCCAACTCGGTTCTTTCGCCTCAGAGACTTGTGCTGGAGACCCTGTGTAAGCTCAGTATCCAGGACAATAATGTGGACCTTATCTTGGCCACCCCCCCATTCAGTCGTCAGGAGAAACTCTACGCTACTTTAGTTAGGTACGTTGGGGACCGCAAAAACCCGGTCTGCCGAGAAATGTCCATGGCGCTCCTATCGAACCTTGCCCAGGGGGACACATTAGCAGCAAGGGCAATAGCTGTGCAGAAGGGAAGCATTGGAAACTTGATAAGCTTCCTGGAAGATGGGGTCACTATGGCCCAGTACCAGCAGAGCCAGCATAACCTCATGCACATGCAGCCTCCACCTCTGGAGCCACCTAGCGTAGACATGATGTGCAGGGCAGCCAAGGCCTTGCTGGCCATGGCTAGAGTGGACGAGAACCGCTCAGAGTTCCTTTTGCACGAGGGTCGTTTGCTGGATATCTCAATATCTGCTGTCCTGAACTCTCTGGTTGCATCTGTCATCTGTGATGTACTTTTTCAGATTGGGCAGTTATGACATAAGTGAGAAGCCAAGCATGTGTGAGTGGAGATTAGAGGGTCACATATAACTGGCTGTTTTCTGTTCTTGTTTATCCAACGTAGGAAGAAGGAAAAAAAAAGAATCTTTGCTCCTCTGCCCCATTCACTATTTACCAATTGGGAATTAAAGAAATTATTAATTTGAACAGTTATGAAATTAATATTTGCTGTCTATGTGTATAAGTACATCTTTTTATTTTTTTTAACCAAAGTTGCTGTCTAGTACATTCAAAGGTCACACTTTTTTTTTCCATAGATTATCCTTTTCAATGTTCTTTTCCATGTTTGTATTGCATATTTTTTGGGAAGCGAACTAGTGACTTTTTAAAAAAATGTTATGGCAAACCATTGTATGATGGAAAAAAATCTCACCACTTTGAAACAAAAAGGTGAAAAATAACCAACATACCAAGTTCCTGTGTGTTTTATTTTTTCAAATAAGGAAAAAATAATAAAAAAAAAACTTGTATACCATCACCCAAAGCTCTGTGCAATAGAAGATTCTAGTGATGTAGGTGTAGGGGATCAAGGAGGGTGTCAGTCAGTAGTCAAAATACGAAACGATACTGGTTTCTCCTCAGGAGAAATGGTTACATTAGGCTAGGAGCAAAACAAAACAAAAAAAGTCAAGTTAAAAGATTTTTAAAACAAAACCTGATGATAAACATCAATTGCTTCCTCACCAGAACTGTCTTGTCTACATCTTTTTTTTTTTGACCTTCCACAATGACAGTTCTTCACAATTCCTTTAATCATTTTTTAAAATATTTTTTTATTGCCTAAGGGCCGTGATGTATATAGAAGTTGTACATTAAACATACCCTCATTTTTTTTTTTAGTACAAAGTTTTTAGTTTCTTTTTCATGATGTGGTATCTACAAAGTGATAGTAGAATTATTTTTTCTTTCATTTGGGCCATATCTCCAAAAAATAATAAAAAAAAAAAAGAAAAAAGAAAAAACCCAACACAGAAAACCAACAACTGAGGGTAATGTACAAGTTTCTGTATGTATAAAGTCATGCTCTATTTCGGGAGAGCAGCCGATCACAATTTGCTTTATAAATCAAAGTGTGGAAATGGTTACGTATGGATTGATTTAAGAAAATGGTTACCAGTCTACAGACAAAAAAATATATACAGGAAAAAAAAAAAAAAAGGAAGAAACACAACTTCAAAGATTTTTCAGTGACAAGAATCTGCATTTGTATTTCAAGATAATGTAGTTAAAAAAGAAAAAACTTGATGTAAATTCCTCCTTTTCCTCTGGCTTAATGAATTTCATTTATTCAGTATAAAATCTTTATATGTTCCACATGTTAAGAATAAATGTACATTAAATCTTGTTAAGCACTGTGATGGGTGTTCTTGAATAATGTTCTAGTTGCAGTGTGGGGTATCGGAAAGCAAATTAATTGCAAGAAAGAGCAATAACGATTATTCTCTTTCCCCTACTTTATTATTATGACCTTCAAAAATATTATGCTATTGTATTGCAGCAACTTGCTCTTCTTTTAGAAGAGCCTTCTCACATCACAGAGAAGTGTTTTTAATTATTATTTATAAAACCACAGAGCCTCAAAGGGGGAAGACATGGCTGGCAAATGATAGTTCTGACTATGCAGGTATCCAGTCTCCGTGCTGTGTTTGGGGGACTGAAGACGGATGTTAGAAAAAGTGACAAAAGATTTTGTTAAAGCAATAACCAACTTGAAGAAATTGATCTGTATTCACTACCTGTAATTCTCTCTGTTGGTTAAAGGTGCAAATACCCCAGTGATGTGGGTATTTAGAATAAACACCCACCCACTTCTGGATACTGTATGTGTCATTGCATACTTATGTGGCCTCTCATCCTGGGAGTCCCCCATTAAAGTGGATCAAGCTTTAATAGAGCACATCCATCGTTATAATTGGTGGGAGATGGCCATTTCGGTTCCAGGAATTATCTGGTTTCAGATACATCCACTCTCACCTGGTGATACCTTGTTGCTGAATATTGTTCAAGCACTAATTTTTGCTATTTCATCTTGGATCATTGACTTTGTTAGTGTGATCATAAAAAGCTAATAATAATCAATTTCCCTGGAATTGCCACATAATTACACTGTTAGTGGATATCCTCCTCCTCTCTCCAATAACAATACGAAGGTACTTGAAAATTACAACCCCCTTTGGCACGCTGCCCATCTTGTTCATATAGATTGCTATAACATTAATATATGTAAGAGAATTTCAGAGACAGGTAAAGTACATACAATTATAAGCCAAGTTTGAAACGTGACTCCCTGCTGTCATGAAAAGTAATTTCTCCTTCTAGCTTTTCTTATTCAGTAATCTCTCTACTCCCACATCCCCTGCTGCAGTGGTCTTGCTTTCTCTGGCCTACCACCACGTTCAGAAATACATGGTGAATTATAAACCACTTGTAACTCTTCATCACAGGAGGCGGCATATTTCAGAGATGATTTTTTACAGCTTAATACTGGCCAGTGTGGAAGTAGTATCCCCTGCTAAACTTATTTCTTACTAACATTTTACTGCTTGATATTACCCCATACATAGAAGCAAGCTGTTAAATAAACCCTCTGCTAAGCGGTACTCACCCCTTTCTTGTCAAGGACAAGGAAGGGCCTCTATTCTCCCTTCAGCATTCAGACCCAGAGACCTCTGGGGAAAAACTACACCTGTGACAAAACACAGTGAGCTGTCAGCGGCAGCACTTTAATGTTATTCAGGACTGCTCTGAGCCTGGTTAAACAACATGGAGGGGAAAAAAAACACCCAGCCAACCAGTCACGTAATGTCCATATGCATGCAGCATTGCTGCCACTTTTCCAGTTGGGCCAAGAACTAGCTGGGGAACCGGAATAGTGGAAGAGAAAGGTTAATAATACAGATTTTGCCTGAATATGACTTTATGCTGTTACAACAGGAGCAAATGATCTAAATCACTGCTTAGCATTACAGCACATTTACCAGAAGAAAGATGAAGCATAAGAACTCCAGTTCCCTTTGTCATCTATGCATAATCTCACCTATCCCACAATGTTCTCTTAAGCTTTTGGAGAAAACCTTCTCATGAGACTTGTGAACTCAGCATGTTCTGGCTGAATCCTGAACAAGTATGAGCTGCTGTTGGTATTGTTCCTACAAGCGGTGTTTTGCTTCTCAGTTTAAAAGAAAAGAAATTGTATTTTTGTGCTGATGTGATCACGGATACTCTGTAGTGAAAGTCAGACTACTACCAACAATAAGGTGCAATATTTGAAATTCTAAAACTGCGATGAGTTAGAGGAAAGCTGCCATTTAGTATTTAGGCAATAATCAAACACAAATATTTGACTATATATATCAATATGGTACAGGTTTCTTTGGCAGGCTCAAACAACTTACTGCTTATAGACTGAAAGAGTAGCAATGAGATACATGGAGCCCCTGAATCTTACTGACCTCTAGAATCACATCAGGAATTAGAAGATGCCTGTCTCCTTTGGCAGGAAAATACAGTTTTGTTTCTTATTAACATAATTTCCTATCCTTTCCAAAAAAGAACCACCACCACCAAAACTCCAAACCAAAAAAACCCACACAAAAACATTCTGCTCAGAAATGCCACATTTTTAACTACCCTAAAAGAATGCAGAAGAAAAGTTCATCCACACACTTAAAATCCTCTATATCTTCTCTTCCATCTTCTTTTGCAGTTTTACACTGCAATCAGTGTACTCTGTGCTGTATATCACTAGTGTGAAACCATTATCTTTTTGGCCTGGATGCATCCTGAAGATTTACTTGGAAAAATACTGTAGCAAAAGCATATGCTTGTTTCCACTTTAATGATTCCTATACCACACTTTTATAGTGCAATGCAGGGTACACCTCATATTTTACAAATATGAGAACACCTCTTAGTAATAAAGAATCAAGCCTAGCTGTCATTTATGACAAAAACACTTCCATCCAAAAAAGATGCAGCCCTTGCATCATAGGGGTAGGTTCATTTCAACCGGTGGTTTAACCCATGTCATCTTCACACTCACTCTGAAGCTGCTGTTCAATGTTACTTAGTAGCAAAGAAAAAAAAAAAAAATCACTATCACCTCCTCTGTTTGCCCCTGTACAAGAGGAAGAGTTGTACGCACCCGTACTGCAGACACCCAAGCTAACTTGAAACTGAATTGGAATGTGGGAACTGAACTGAGGTGGCACACAGCTCGCTCACCTTTTCAGGAAGCTGCGTGTAGGTTCCTTACTCTGCAAGTAGTAATTCTGCTGTACCTAAGAAATAATACACACCTATCACCCAGACACTGTAGTAACACCATCACTAGCACAGAAGTCAGTTTTTGTACGTTTTAAATAGGAGCAGTCTCAAATTTTGACACAAGAGTTCTCCAGAGAGGAATGATGACTTCTATTTTTATCACCATCAACCTGGTAATATCAAATATGTGGAAACTATATTCGCACACAAAACCACAAAGCAGTCCCTGCTGCAAAAACCCTATTTTCAAAATCATGAACAAGTGACTGCAGGTGGAGACAGGAAAAAATGGAAACACAAGCAACAGTAAACTGAAAAGGCAGATACCACTCTTGTAGCAGAGAGAAATTGAGAAGATCTAGAACATGGCCCCGTACCAGCCACAAATTTAATTTTCTTCAGGATAATTTGTGACATTTCTGGGGGCTTGACCCTTCTGTTTTCCCATTATGAAATCATACACTTCCAACGCCCAATTCTTTCCCTCACAAAGATTTTTTTAAGGATTAGTGACTGAAGAAAGGAGAGAGAAAAGCACTGAGGGATAAAAGGGAGAAAAGATATGGCCAAATGGAGAAAGGGAGGCAGAACACAAAGACAAAGCTGAAAGAAAAGCATCCTGTGTCCCTGCTGCATTGCTCTACTTTTACATTTGGGTCATTCCAAAGAAATGAATAATTAAACCAAGCTAGGGGAATTTGGCATTTCATTGGTGGTTGGTATGAAGAATAAGGAAGTAAAAAGAGATTTTAAGAGTTAGGGGGAGCAAGGGAAGGGAAAGAAAGGAGAATATGAGCCTCCACATGCAGACCAGTAAATTCCATTTTTACTTAATTACATTTACCTTCCAAATTTCCAAGACAACAGGAATGGGGAAGGATTAATATTGTTTTCACTGTTAAATTCACCCCCAGTTGTTTATTTGTGCACTGTCAGAAATGGGTTTTCAAAGTCTGGCCTTCCTTTCTCTCATTGTCAGTAGCTGTGGGTACAGGAGACAGCTGTTCTGGACTGCATACCAAATCCAGCTATTCACATGCCTAAATGACTTGATTTGTGCTTCCAATTACTTATTCTAACAAAGTCTAAAATGTATTTCATTTCAATGCTGTTGTACAGTGTAAAAAACTGTAGGTTTATAATTCACATTGTTTTAAACTGGCCTAAATTAATAAGACGAAGGAGCAAGATCCTCATCTAATGCCTTCAACAGAGCTACACCTTCCCCTGCATTTGTTAATTTACTTGGGCTTTCATTACTTAGTATATATTGCATTTCCACTAATTAAGGACAGTTATTTACATTGAAAGGGTGATGGGGTGGAATTGCCTAGCTAGCAGAGCAAATCCCTAATGACTCAGGCATCTCTGCAATGTTTATCCAGGTCTTCAAAAAGACTCCTGAAGGACAAACATTCTGACTTTTGCTCCTCTATGGAGTATTTTTAAAAGCCAAGTTTATATATAAACATGGCAGGAGAAAGATATATGATTAACTAACACAAAAAGCTGTTAGACACATGCTGGAAAAATCTTAAGAGTACTCCATGATGCAATTCTACTTTACATATAGCAATTTGCTTATCACTTCTGTGTAAACGTCTGCAACTGAGAAGAACAAAGAAAAATAACTAAATCTAGTACATGTTTTACTGTCAAATTATAACACAAAACTGCAAAGTCAGCTATTAAATCTCTTTTTCTCCAAGAAAATTTGAAAAAAGCAATGTTCCACTGGTTGTATCACCATGAGTAAAGCTCACAACAGACTCCTTATAGAAGATTATTGTTTTTTTTAACATGAAAAATTAAGCTCTACACAAAATGAAACACAGCAACTGAGAAATATTGAGATTTAAGCACAAGCCTTCATCAGCAGAACTAGCACTATACATTTTATACGCAGTTAGGGCAGACAGACTTCTAACAAGAAGTTATTTGTTTTCAATACCCTATACGCACCTAAAAAAAGTGGATTTCCCTGTATTTCCATCCATTTTTTATAGTCATGCATGTTTCACTGGTATATCTCAGAGTAATGCAGGAGACGTTTGTCTTTTGTTCTTTTTTTTCTTTACTAATATTTACTCCCTACGCCTCCCACCGTGCTTCTCTCCCCTATAAGTTAGTACCAAATACAGGGTCCCGATTTTTTAAAAGAACTAAATAGCTTGGGGTTTGTCTATTATTGATACCTTTTAGTGTACAGAGAGATTTCTTCATTGTGCTGGATTGTATCACCAATTCTTGAGACAGCAGCTTCTCCTGAAGGTTCTGATCCATCACGGAAAAGGGACTACAGTGAGCTCCCAGCCTTAACACAGTGGAGGTGGTTGATATCTGTCAAGGAGAGGTAAAGAAGAGAAAAAGGCTTCAAGTTATACATATGACATTTCTACACCTCTTCAAAAGATGGGCATGTTACTTATAGTATGCACAAATAACAAACCTTTCCAGTCAGCAACTATAACTTCCTCTGATTTTCTATTATATAGGGTCTTTTGAGTAAAGAGAGTTTTCTTTAAGTATCAGTAAAACTGCCAGTTTAAAAGCACTTCGATGCATGACCAGTGTACCCTGTGAAAATAATATTATGGCCTCCATAATGTCAGCTCAGCCACAGCTCATTCTGTATCTCAAGCAGCTCATGCATATTTATCAGCCTAGCATATGCCAGCCTTCCACAACATGCATATCTTGTCTCGGAACGGCAACTCACAGAACCAAAACATTGACTAGTGGGCCATCAGCTGAGATATATTTTGTTCTTTATGTATGGCATAAGGAAGAAAATATATCAATATATAATGTGTATGTACAGTTCATTCCCATTAAACACCTTCTTTAAACAGGAGACTCTTATGCTAATTTCATTACAAAATTTTATCTTCAGCTGCAGCTAGTTAAGTTCTTTTGGCTGTGGTGGTTACCATTCCTGGCCGATGCCTCCTACAAGGTATTAGTTCCCTGCAACCAGGGCAGCACTACTTCTAGTGATACTGTTTCTAACCTTGTCCAGGCAAAGTGGGTGAAGAACTTCATGCATTCAGGTGTTTGGTTGGCTCGTTTTTCCACCCAGAACATTCTGACAGCTGCTATGACGCTACACTCACAGAGTTATTCACCCATTACACTATGAACAATGATTTGTTGCCGGCTGCAAACTCTCCAGGAGCCAGTTGATTTGATTTACCTCCCAGAGCATCCCAAAACCTAGCGTAAGACACAGACAACATGCACTGGACCTTCAGCCTGACCAAACAAAGCAGAGCACAGATTCTTGCCCCAGGTACAGGCAGAGGATACAGAGCTAGAGCGATAAACTCATGCCGAAAGGGCACTACAGAATACACTGTTAAACCCTCTCATGGTTTAACACCTCAAGGGACCTCAACCTTGCAGCCCAGAAAGCCAACCGCATCCTGGGCTGCATCAAAAGAAGTATGGCCAGCAGGTCAAAGGAGGTGATTCTGCCCCTCTACTCCACTCTCGTGAGACCCCACCTGGAGTATGGTGTCCAGTTTTGGAGTCCTCAGCTCAGAAAGGACCTGGACCTGTCGAAGCAGATCCAGAGAGCCACGAAGATGACCAGAGGGCTGGAGCACCTCTCCTATAAAGGCTGAGAGAGTTGGGGTTGTTCAGCCTGGAGGAGAGAAGGATCTGGGGAAGACCCTCCAGTACCTAAGGGGGGCCTACAGGAAAGATGGGGAGGGACTCTTTATCAGAGAATGATTATTTAAGGAGTTTGCTCAACTTGTATTAAATTCCTTTAATAGGCAGCCTAATGTGCACCCCACCTGCTTTTTTTTAATGACTGGACGTGCTATTTGTGAAACTATACATTCTACTAGAACATAAGAAAGGCTTCTTATTTCCCTTACGCCTTGGCAGCCAGCAGGTGATCAGTCCATCATAAAGGTGTTACAGCACTCGAAAAGCAAGCATGGTTTTGGGAAGAAGTGCCATCAATGAGCAGGCATGGAAGGCAGGCAATTATTAATATGAAATTGACACTTCCTATCCATCAGCAGCATTCTTTTGCCTTGGGACTGGAAGTGGTGGTGGGGTTTGAAGGGAAGGTTGTTCTGGACTTTCAATTATTCAGTAGCCAGGGAGGTGGGAGATAAGGATACACAGAAAGAATCATAGAGTGGTTTGGGTTGGAAACGACCTTAAAGATCATCGAGTTCCAACCCCCCCTGCCATGGGCAGGGACACCTCCCACCACACCAGGTGCCTCAAAGCCCCATCCAGCCTGGCCTTGAACACCTCCAGGGATGGGGCAGCCACAGCTTCTCTGCGCGACCTGTTCCAGTGTCTCACCACTCCCACAGTAGAGAATTTCTTCCTAATGTCTAATCTAAACCTCCCTCTTTCAGTTTAAAACCGTTACCCCTCATCATATTGCTCCACTCCCTGATAAAAGAGTCCCTCTCCATCTCTCCTGTAGCCCCCTGTAGGCACTGAAGCACCTAAAGAAGCACCCTGTGCTCCTCCCAGTCCGACAGGTAGGCCCCCATTCTCCACAGCACTGTCTCAACAGCTCCTTTCGGCCCTGTTCTCCCCTCCCACCCCATCCCCGGCACCCTGCCTTCCCCTTCGAGTCCCGTTAGTTCCCCTCTCTTACCCGACGAGAAGTTACCGCCTCAGCAACCGCTCCCTCCTCCCGGCCCGCCCGCCGCCGCCCTGACTGACTGGGCCCTTCCCGCCCCCCGCTGCCCGCGCGCGGCGGCCGTTGGACCCGCCTTCCAGAAGGTTCTCGCCCCCCGGGCAGGGGCCTGGGCGGGTTCTCTGGGGGAAAGCGGGGCTGGCCGAGCCGGCACCCCAGACGGGACCGCGTCTTGCTGTCACAGGGTGCGTTTTTCCCCCACAAGCCTCCCCTTTGGGCTGAACTCAAACCCATAATTCAATTATCCTAAGCTTAAATTTATCGTTTAAAATGGCGCTTGGGTTTAATGCTTTTTCGATAATCTGTCGTTTGAAATCAATTCCTAAAACTGTTTTGCACGCACCATTTAAATTAATTTTAATTCGAAGCCGTAGCAGAATCGATAGTAAGCCGGTTTCTGACATCTGTCCCAGTCTCGTTACACAGGGAGAGCGTGGTGGTACCTGTGCTGTGGTGGTCCAGGCCGCCCCGAGCTGTGGGGGTCCTCTGTGGCAGGCCCCAGGGGTGGGCTCCGACAGCACCCACCCACCCAGGACACCCCACTGAGCTTCCTAATCCACCAGAATCCCACAACCCTTGTACACCCTCCAAATCAAACGTCATCAGTTGTGTCCACGGTTGGCAGTTTCCTGAAAGGTCAGTCTGCCTTTATGTTTTTCCCCAGTGAGGGCAGAATCGAGGTAATTTCTGTTCAAAGCGTGGAAGTGGGTATATAAGCCCACGTATATATTTGAATTAATTTTCCCCCCCTTTGAGTAGAATGTGTTTACAATGAGAGCTCTATTTATGACCAAAGCTTTTGTCATCCGTCTTTGGTAACCCAGCAATTAACATACTATATCAAACTTAAGCATATACAACACCAGCTTGTTCTAATTTAAAAAGAAATTCTTTTAGCTCATATTGAAAGAAATACGAGTAGTGGTCATTCACTGAAAGAACCACTTTATCATCCTTAGCTATTAAAAATTACAACCTTCACCTCATGTTTATAAGTATCTGGTAATATGTAATATTTTAGAACCCTTTCAGTGGCATGGTGATATATTATAGACACACCCCTTCATTTTCATGGAATCAAAAGTTGAAAAAATACTTTCTGTTCCAAAACTCTTTGGCTGATAAATAAAAAGAAACTGATAACATTTATTATGCAACACTCGAGATCAAACAATTATTTTGCTCTAGTGAATTATGAAGGATGCAAGCTGAACAATCATCTGAGCATAAATTTTCATTTTCTAATTAGTTAGCAGGCAGTGGTGTTTACTAGTGTTAGTATCAGCATTATCAGCTGTAGATAAGTTAAAAATGCATGATATTACTAGATGTTCACATTCTTGAACTATCTTTTTGCAATTTCAATGCTGTTTTGAAAGTAATCAAATAGATAATGACTTATTCCACCCTGTAGCTGTGTAGTAACAAAGTGTTGCAGTATTTTGGAATTTCTAAGGTGCAAGGCATGTAGTGGCCACAGACTAAGATCTCAAGCACATCTTGATTTTGTTTTTTTTTTTTTACTAGAAAAAACAACAGTCGCAGCAACATACAACAGGTAAAATGACAGAAATTTCTAAGTAAACATAAAAACTGGCTAAGATAACAAAGGTCTCTGTAAGACTCTTAGATCTAAGACTATATGAAAAGCAGACTGAGTGCTTTCTATCTGAACTTTTTCCTCCACAACTTAATTTGAGAGATCACGAACTGGTATGGATCTGTCTTCACACCTCACATCGAAGTTCTACTTAGATGTTTCTTTCCAGCCACAAGGCTCTGTATGGACTTGCCTGCCTCATAATACTGTTTCCAAGGCATTAAAAGCAGCACTCTCAGCCTCTCCCTAACTCTTCCTGTCTCTGACCTGAAGGAGGGTTAACAAGAGTTCAAAGGACTACAGGGCACAAACTGGTCTGTGGCTTGGCAGCTGCTAATAACTATGGCTGTGTTTGCTCTTACGATGCTACTTCTACTGTTAAATGTGTTAACTTAAACTATCCTTGCAAATAGAATCACCATTGAAGTTGTGAGTCCTTTGGACTTCGAATCAGATAATGCATCCTTCACATTAAGGGAACTTCTGCCTTTCATTAATTGATCATGAAGTAAGAGAAGGCTGAATCAAACTAGTGCAGAATAAGTAAGGAGAAATAGCTCGTCCAAGTTTTTAGTACAGAAATTTCAATAACTGATATTTTCATAACTTGAAGGGAGATTTCTATGACTCTAACTTTATTTCCCATATTCCAGAGAGCATTTTCAAATTTTGGAGCAAGTCTTGTATAAAGTTAGGAGACTGTTAATTGTTAAGACACAGGTTGCAAGGTAATTTGTAATTTTGAAGCACACGATAAGTAAAAGTACTTTGCTTCGGTACTGAATAGTAATAACTAACTTGGCTATAACACAATACTAACTGGTACTTAATATAGTACAGAAAGATGGGAAATTAATCAGAATAATAACCTACATCATTTTGTTTAAATATTTCAAAGGTATTAAATATGACCAAAACAGTAAATTCAACTGGTTTATTTGGATTTTTTCCCCTAATAAAAATATATTTGAAAGCAGTAACTTTTTGTAAAACTTCTTAATTGCAGTGAAAGTTCAGTCCCCAACTAAGAAAACACAAATTTTCGTCCAGAAAAAAGGTGTGCTGACTAGCTCTCAACAGGGAGAGGAATAACAGAAAGAGATAAAGGACAGCACACTGGAAAAGCTTACTAAAAACCCTGCCACTCGAACTCCCTAAACAATGATAAATGTTACTTCAAGCAAAGAAAAGGCAAACGAACATTACTATATTCTCAGTAGAGCTAAGCACACTGTTGCCAAGGCACCTCCATTTTTCTAGGAGTTTCTCCTCAGCTGTATGAATTGTACAAGTCACATTAGCATAGCAGTAGGTAACCAGCCATACCTTTGCTTCACCTACTCACAGCTTTAGAGAATTCAGAGCTTTACAGTTCCCTGCTGGCAAAAGCTCTTGGTCTTATCGGCACATTAACTCAGTTCTGGCTTGCCATATATTTTAGTCTAGCTGACAACATTCATATGGCCATAGAATCCATCAATAGCTGCTCTCTCTACTTTAGTTATGCTAAAACATGCAACATGCCATTACAAAGCTTCTCGTTTGCCACTGCCTTTTAGGTAGGCCATAGAAACTCACCTTCACAGTCAAACATTGCAGAGTAACTTCTGTCCTTTCACTTCCCACTGGAGAAGGCAGTTTGCTCATGCACTGCTCTGAGGCTGGCTACTCCCCACCACCTGGGCACCTGCAGCAGGTGAAGCACATTTGGGCAAACCAGCACAGCCCCTGGGTGGGCTGAGCAGGGTCAGCTGGTGGAATGCTCTCACCCAGCACAGCAACCAGGCATCCATTAACAGAAAGAAATGCTCCCAAAGGACCTAGGGGCACCGGGCAGAACCTCTGGCTGCACAGGAGACCGTGGAAAACTGGTGGACTGAGAGCAAAGGTATACATGCTTTTCTTGCAATCTTCCTCTCCTGAAATAGACCTGCTCTGCAAAGGCCAAGAGGATGCAGGAGAGATGCTTACTAACAGTTCTTATTAAATCTTTCTCACCTGCCAGATCAGGTTTTTTTGAAAGGCTAGCCTGTTAGATTGGAATGATACTTCTCTTGTAGTAAATCTCTGTTTTCAAAGAAGCAGAAATTATTTGGAGGTGTAGAATGGGGCCTGGAAATGCTGAATATCAAAAAGTAACATTGTGATAGGTTGTTGCAGTTTTAGGAGCCAGCTCAGAACAGCATCAAGCCCATACTAAAGTCTATAACTGTAGGCAGAACTTAATCACATTTTTGAAGTTAATCAGGTGCTTAAAGAACTTCCTCAATTTTTGTGTCACACAGAAACTTAACAAAAAAAAAATTTCCTAGCATTTTTGTGCCATTGTTCTGCCCAGGTAACAGCCATGGCCACTGAACACCTCTTTAGAACACCTGACTTTAGAAAGTATTTTCCAATTTTCTGAAGGCAGTTTTAAATGACGAGACATAATGAAATCACAGTTATGTCAATAAGGGTTTGTTGCATTTTTTCAATTGCTGCTTCTGTTCTTTTTGCAGACTTTTTAGAGTATATCAAAAGTGTAGAAAGTAGCACTCTCGGTATGCATTGCTTGCTTTTGGCTTCTTACTTCTATCTTATTTTTCATTGAAATGCAAACAAACACAGCCTTCACTTGATAAGATACTTACTTACAAAATAGTACTAAAGTGAAGGGGGGAAAATCCTTTGAACCTCAACGGAGAGGTGAGAATTTGACATTATTTTTGTCTTTGGTTTGAAAAAAATGTCTTTATCCGGAGACAGGAATGTCAAAGGAAACTTCAGTCCAACAGACTTTAATTTTTTACAGCATAAAAATTAAGTTTTCAAGCTCTTTTTGTTCTCATCTGAGTAATACATTACATTTGTTTAAATAACTAAATGTATAAATAATAAACATTTTGTAAATCTTCTTCTGAAATGGTGATATTGAAGGAAACTCTTTGAAGTGAGGATAGTTTCCCCCCCTTTCTGTGGCCTCCTCTCTGCAAATCTTCTTCAGATCTTGCAGAACATTTTGCTGATTCCCCAGAGGCACTTTCAGTCCATTGAAGATTCTAGTTAAAGTAAAGAAAGATGTTTAAATGTTTTAACTGAGTTTTTGGGGTAGCACTAAATGAAAACTGTGCATCTTTCAGTTTCCCAGACTTTCGCTGCTCTATTATTTAAGCTTCAAAGTTCAATTCACTGAAGAACTATTCATAATTTATAGCTCAGCTGAGGATCTCTTTCCCTTATTTGGGTTTTAGTTCTCAGGCAAGTGGAAGAGACAGATGTTATGAGCAGAGTCTACGTGTATGTATTGTTTGTGAGAAACACCCTGAGGCAAGGTATTCAAACCTGGCTTAGGTTAATGGGCTTTTGCTTTGGAAAGCTCACCTGGAGATGTCTGGAAGCTGTTTGACCCTTTTGGAAGTTCAGCCACTTCAAAACATTACGTATTTGGTATCTAAAAAAGCTTTATGAAAATCTTGCCTCCCCGGGGATCTAGTCCCAGCATTTATCCACAGAACAGAGTCTCATCGTAAGTGTTCCTGTGTTCCCCAACAGTCATAGTGGTGAAGAGTCAGTCTATGGATTAAAAGTAAATTCTTGCATCTTTATTTTTCCTAAATTTCCTGAAACTTTCAGCAGGGTGACAACATGGAACTGGGGCATGGCGAAGGGAGGAGGTTATGAGATGCGAACTCCTGTTGTTTGGGAACTAGGTTCCAATCATAAAGTTCTTAATTCTTGCAGGGAGGGCAGATGCCTGCGTAAAGCGCCATTTAAGTTAATGGGATTCTGTGTCGGTCGATCAACCTGCATTTGTACATCAATATCATAGGATCAGAGTCTGACATTTCTCCTGGAGAAAAGAAATTGCATCATTCTGTAATGCTAACTCTTTCTAGTCACTGCTATCTAAGCCTAATTTGATCAAACTAGTGGAAAAAGATACTTTAGGCTACTAAACCTCCTCAGGTACCCAGTCCCAATGACCTGTGCTTTGTTGCAGTCATGCAAATATCAGCAAGCTGAGCTTTATAATTTACTGGAATAGAAATAATTAAAAAGAGCAAGATAATTGTTTTTATTTAAAAGTATCAATTTAGGAAGACTTTTAAAAATAGTGCGTATAGGAAAGAGCAAATGCATAGAATGTTAGCATTACAGATTAGTTTAAAACAGTGAGTACAATAATCCATTATTTTAATTAGTTTTCCAAATTGCTGGCAAAAATAACAGAGAGATGCTGTCTGTGGAGAGGTAAATGCTTCCTTGTAATTGTTTTGGATTTTGCTCTAACCTTTAATGAATTTATTCTTGTAATGACAAGAACATTATTTTTATTCCCGCACTTATGTTAGGGAAGTTCACATGAAAGAACGAGGCATCTGGGAACTCAGCAGAGTTTTGCTTTGACAAATGACCTCATTGACCACGTTGACAAACACCGACTGTACTGACAAATGACCAAACCACAGATGTTCATGTTGCATACAGCTCTGATTTAAGCCATCACTGCCTACCAGTTGCCTGTTGCTGCCCCTTTCCTGCAGCTCTGCTGGGGAGCTATTTGTGTGAGCCCTGCCTCAGCTGCTTCCAATAAAATGAGCCAGGAATAGTCACATTGCATATTTCAATGGGTTACACTGGGTTGGCTGATTTTGCCTGGATCAGATGACCCAAGCTCCCATACAAACTGCTGCAGCAGCAGCAGAATGGCAGCAATCCTTCCAGATCAGGTAGTTGATATACACTGCCAGCCTCGGAGAGCATGGTGTGTTAGAGAGAGAAATTCACTCCCATTTGTTTGTTCTAGTGACCTTCTCCTCCCTTCCCCAGTAACATTTAAATACCATTCACACTGCCTGCTTCCCCAAGGCAGAAATTCTCAAAACTGGAGGCTGTGCACTCCTTTTGCAAAGCAGTAGTGATTTGCTGACTCCTTTTTATTTCCAGTGAATGCATTCGGTACGAAGGCAATGCTGTGTTAAATACTGTCCTAAGGATTCCTTTAAGCTTTTGCCTAGTGGTTGCCACAGGGGTAGAGACTTGCCAAAGTTATACCTACTGACACTGCAATGTAAGAGTAGGTTACCCCATGCCTTCCCCCAGACTGTGTGTGTGTGCACTCTATAACCTGCGGCCACATTTCATCAGGACAGACAGGATTTTTCTGAAGGGGACACGGGGTCCGGGTAACTCAGGGAGGAAGGAGGCCTGGGTGAGAGAAGTTTCCGCATCATCTGTGGAAGGAGACTGATGAATCATGAAAGGGGCACTGGATCAGCTGAGGTGGGAAGTGGAAGCAGCAGTGAGTGTGCAGCAATATGTTGATCTGAGAGCAGAGTTGCTAAAACTCATGTTTTCGGTATACCGCCGCATCAAATGCTTTTATGGAGCACCGTACAGCACTCACGCTTCCTCTGAATATTGATTCTTCAAGTCACTAAACAGACTTACCCAATGCTTGGAGTAACAAAAGAGGAGATTGTGGTGTGCAAGCTCATATCCAGCAGCAGCATACCACTTCCTTTCCTGTTTTGTGACTGGAGGCACTGGATACATCACCCTTACAAACCACAGTGCCTTCACACATCTTGAAGGATGTGAGAGGGGAGGCAGAACACGTGAAAGTGAATGATAGAGGGAGGTCAATGCCTGAGACTCCCTTTTTGTAAAAATGCGGGCTTCATTTTGAAAGTGTCCATGAGCAAGGAGTATTTTGCTCTGAAAATAAAAACATTCTGAAATTGCCTTGTGCTATGCAAAATGATAGTGTAACTAACATTGCTCTTAATGCAAATTCACTGAAATCTTTGCTAAGGTTCCCAATGGATGCTTTGTGATAAAGCAAGTAGTACAGGGAAAAGTCATTTGATATTCATTTGTGAATTCATATAAGCACCAAATGAAAGTCAGCTATTCCATGGATTTTCTTGGTTTAAATATAGTGTTGTAATTTTAAGGTTTGGGTTTGTATCTTTTTTATGCCTTCTCAAAAATTATGAGTTTTCATTGGTAAGTAGTTCTCTCATATTAAAGAAAATGTCGATTTGGATAGAAATGTTACTCTGCAGATTTCAAAGAGTCCTCTGAGCTTCAGGGAAAAGGAGGAAAAATGACAGAGAACTGTCTGGGGGAAAGGGAGAGTGGATTTATGATACCGGAGAAGGGGCACAGCTAATAGGGCTAGAGAGAAGTAGATAGGAGAACAACATGTGCATGAAAGAGAAATCTGTTTAATGTTGGTCCTGTTGGTTTTGCCCTGTGTTAAATCTCTGGAGCAGTGGCTTTTTCCCATGCTGTTTAGAGCAAGGTCAATGATTATTAAAGCAGGGTGTCTATGATTTGATTTTCCTGCTAAATTCCCCATTCTCATCTCAGTTGCTGCTCTCTGAACTCTGTGCTGCTCCAGCCTCCTGCCTACCCTCTTTATCTGGCTCGTCTTTTAATGCCTGTAGGTGATTCCTGGCCCTCACAGATGGCATGGAAAAAGTAAAATTTTTCTTTCCCATTTTTGCTTATTCATGACTTTGTTCATGCCTTCTGCCAATGCTTTAGAACAGACAGTAATAGTACAGATCATTACAAGTCTTGAAAACAAAGCATGTCAGAAATTAAATCAATGCAAATAGTCTTTCTGTGGGAATAACTCCTCACCCCAAAGCAATTTTCAGCCTTTCTTTGTATTTATTGATTTTTTTCCCCTTCTACTGTTACTTTCCCCTGTCATAATGACCTGTTATTCTGTGCTGTGTTTTGACCTAATTTAGGACAATATTCTGAGAGTCTGAATATATATAACTGGGTCTATATGTGCAGAGGCCACATCTGATGTGTGGTACCAGAGAGCAGTTTATTCCTGAAATGTGTATTGCAATGTGTTATAGAGCACACTGCATGAAACTAAATCTTGCTTTGCTTCTTACAAATTGTGTCAGTATTAAGGGTTTGCAATACTGTGCAGAAGGAATTTCCCTCATGTTACACGTCCCATAGGATCAAGGTCCTATAGGATCCATGTCTTGTTACTGGACAGAAAAATGCCACGTACATCGTGGGTAGGTATAAATAATAGATGACAACCCTTCCACGACTTTTTCCCACACTAACTAGGCCACTGGTCTGTATCTATAGTCATGTATGTCATCTTTGATCTCCTTATGGTGACAGAACTACTCATCTTTTTGGTTCACTAACCTTAATAATATGCAAGGAGACATTTGGAAACATAAGTGCATTTCTAAGCATACATAGCGTATCATTACTCTGAAACTGATTTCACAGAGCATCCATAATGTGTGGTATCACAAGTGTTCCGTTGAGACAGAGTGTTAAAAGAGAAAGAAGGTTTTGCATTGACATTAATTTGAGGAGAAATGGGAGTCCCAGGAATGGAAGAGCAATAAGAAAACAAGAGGATGAGCTTAGAGACTGCAAATAGATAAGTCTTGTGAGAGGCTGGAGGGAAAATATAGTCCTTCTTTCTCATGTGAAGGAATAATCTGAAAGCAGCCTTTAGACCTTTAGAGATCATCAAAGGCACAGACAGTAGTCAATAGGAAACTGGAATTTGCTGGTTAGTATTACATGTATTTGCTGCTTTTCATTTGAAGAAGCTCCAGAAAAGCTCCAATGGCAACCACTGTCTGTCCTAAGGCATTTAGCAATGGAGGGACGTGTCACTTCCAAGTAGTTCCTGATCGAGTACCCCCTGAGCTTTAAGAAAGGAAATACTGTCTGTAAGAATTTGTGGCTCCTGTTGCTTCATTTGCACACTGCTCAGGTCTCAAATCTATTAGCACAGCTTCAGGAAATCTTGAATTTCAAATGTCTGACTGCATTGAGCTTTGCACTTGACTAATCAAGTCAAACATTGTCTGCTAATCAGATTTACAGGTGTGAACCTGTCAGCATGTGGGGATAGGCCATATAAACATGCAAAGAGATTCAGATAGCTGTCCAGCAGTATCTGAAATCACAAGCTGGCCAAGAGAGCTGAGTATTGGATTCCTAGGCTTCAAGCACACTGATACAGGGACTGAGTGAATTATCCATATTTTCTTTCACATACTGTGCTTCTGATAACTGGCACTTTAAAAATTCTGTTAGTTGAAAAAAAATCTTCAAGTACCCATATTCTTGGGTAACCTGTACTTCCAAGTAATATGCCCAAAATCAGAGGCAAAAGCAAAGAATTATTGCCAATGGAGGAAGAGGTTATGGGGGATCAAAAAAGGAGAAGCACTCTGGGATAAACTTTCCCTTGTACTGTTTACACACCAGCATATTACCTACACAGATACTGACAAGGGTTCAGGGAAGTAACAGATTACCTGGGAGTTATGAGTGTGACAGCTTGATAACTAATTTCCGTCTAGATAGTTCCATACTTTTGCTTTCTATAGCTTCTCTTTCTAGCTGCATCTCACAAAACCAAAAGTTTTCTGCAGATGGAACTAATTTTGGTTATGCACTTTGGATACTTAATTGGAGTTTGGCCTAATGATAATGCAATCATACCCCCAAAAAATTTACTCTAAAACTTCTTGAAAGCAAATTGAGGCATATTTATTTCAAAATACTTACTGAGGCATCCATAAATGGTGTATTGCATAGTACCTCAATTCAGACTCTATCTGTAGTTGGCTTTGATCATACTGAATGAACAAACATGTACATTTTAATAACCACACATTAATAAATATCTCACATGCAGTCTGGGGGACGGTGTTGCTTTTCTGTTCCACATGTGTCACAAGTTAGTGCTTCAGGATGCTGATCTAAGAAGAGTAACAGAAAAGGGATTTTATCTGTAAGGCATTGAAAAGTGCCCCATCTATGAACAAGACAATTATATAAAGTTCTGGGTAAAATACATTTCTAGAAAATGTTCCTAGGTATAGTTGTGATTCTGCTATATGGACAAACCTTACAAGTGAGAGGATAAAAGAAACCTCCTCCATATTTATCAGGGGTGCGAAGGGTTTAACTATTCTATGCCTATATAGAATAGCATGGGCCATAGCCCACTGTGTTTTACTTTATTCTTTTCATTCACTATAAAGTGGCTTTTCCTGCAGTAAAAGGGAGTTCTTACTCTTAGAACTGATGGCAATATTTAAATAGTAGGAATTCTTCCAACATAGGCTATCAGCAGTCCAGGGAGCTAAGTACCTGTAGAGGCAAGTGCCTGCCAGCATAGAGATCAAGAGATAAAGATGGTCATGGGTCAAAATACATTCCCTTTGCACTCCGTCTTCAAGTCTAGTTTACCACTGGCAGAGGCTGCAGTGGAACAGAGCCACCCTTTGCACATAATCTACAGGAAGGTTATTCTACTGCAAACTGCAAAATCTGAACATTGCTCCTTTCAAGAACAGTTTAAACAGAGCTCATGCTTTGTTCTGTTACAACCTTTTATGGAGCTTTTTTACATACCGAATTTAGTCTGCTGAGATCTGAGACATTTCAGTATCTCCTCCAGGAACACTATAGATTACAAGTTTAATTGAGAAAGACTGACTATAAACTGATCCTAAGAGTTATTATGACTAATTATGTTTCTCCTTTCATAATTAACAAACTTTGAAATATTTTATACATTAGGTGTTTGCCCTCAGTTCCAATGAAAAAATCAAATGTGTTTTCTATGACAAGAATAAGTTATATTTAAAGGTATGAATACAGTCTGATAACATGGTTAATATTATTTAATTTATAATTATTTGGTAGATATTTGTAAGTATATTTTTTTTTATGTTTGTAGAAAACTTGAGGTTGATACTGCCTGATTCATATTTCTCCATAGCATTGGGGGAAGGAAAGGGGGGGGAGATTAATCAAACTTTCTTTCCTTTCAATACTTGTATCATACAGAGCACAGGTTCACTGCTTTTTCCCGTTTCTGACATGATGGGGAAGAGACGTCTACAAATTTGTGGGTAATAATGAGTTCTTATTTTAAAGCAAATATACTCTAATACAGGAAAGATGTGACGCATTTTGAATATTCATAATCAGTCATGCCCTGCCTTCTAGATTATACATTTATATTAATTTAGTAATGTTACAAAAGTGGCGAGTGCTTGATTTGACCTGTGATGGCCAAGCAATCCCCACTAAAATAGCTTAGACATGGCTAATTTATGATCAAAAATTACTATGGACACTGTTAAAATAATGTTTTCTAGAAGTGGTTAGCTTGACTGTACTAACTGTAATTGTAGCTAGCTAAAATCCTTTGAGGGCTAAAATTTTCTTACAGTGTCTTTCCTTTGTGTTGGGTTTTTTTTTATGCTCAGTAGTGAGTTTGTTTGGGACTTTTTTGCATTTTTTTCCAGCAATCCATTCACAGTTTGCACAGATTCCCATTTTTTTTTCTGTAAAGAGAATTCACTAGACACAAATTCCCCACAGCTACAGTTTTCCTCTTGAGGCTATAAACATGAAGGCACAGTCATTCCCAGAATATGTGTTGCAAGTCCCAAAAAGTCTTTTCTGCTTATTTGGAAGGGGAGATAGAAAAAAAAGAAACGTGAAATATACTGAAGGCAAATATAAAATCCAGAATACATGCTACCTGAACTAATATATGACACTGAGCAACTGTCCTTGCTTAACTAGTTTGCAGTAAACAGCTGAATCTTATCATTTTAACTCCACAAACTGAAAATGCTGAGCCAAATGAAATCTCATGTGACTTGGACCTGTCTGATGTCATGGTGTCATCACCTAGAATTCCTTCACTGCTTTTACAATAGCAACTTTTTTTTTTCAAGCTGTCACTTCTGGCATCAGATAGCTTTATTTTTAAAAGTCAACTTTTTCATCTCCCAATTGTTGAAAGAACATGAAAACACAATCTCTACTAAAATACTTAAATAAACCTAATAATCTGTAATGCAGTCTCTTAGTTTCTTGGAACCCAAGTTAATGCTTCTGGATTTTTTTTTTGTTATTGTTGCTTGCTATTTTGCTTTGCCTTTTGTGTGTGTGTATTTGCTGTTTGATAGTTCAATCGGATGGAAACAATCGTGTTGATTTAGTGAATTTAACTGAATGGTCAAGCAGCAGGAGAGCACAATGAGTACTTGTAGTTGTATCTTAGAATTTTTCTAACTATTGATATATATGATATCAGCACAAACGTACAATTTAACTAAAGCAGTCAATTTACTGAGAGTCTCTGTCTCTGCAAAGAGACCTTCATCCCTTTACAAAGGTAAGAGGTGGAGAGGCCTGAGAGCAGTGGCAAGTCTTTACTGAACGCATAGTCTAGGGTGTATGGTTGTGAGTGAGTGGGGAGCATGGAGGTGCCCATCACGGATGGATGTATACTATGGAGCTGCTAGGCTGGTGGCCATCCCCAGTGCTGGGCAGTTAACTATGATTTAAGCTGTTCCTCATGTCTGTGTGCCACTGTCACAGGCCCCTCCAACTCCTGTGAAACAAAGGTGACAGTGTGCTAACCCTAACTAACTAGCAAAGATGGGGAAAAATGACAAGAGTGAGCAAAGGTGGGGAATGACTTCACTTCCAGGTGAGAAATAACTAGACTGGGATGGTTCTGTCTAGGGAAGCAATGACTGAACATAGTGACAATCCGGATCTGTGAACCTGTGGGGGACACAGAGAAGTGGGCATGGAATTGTTTCTTTTTCCAATCCAAGAAATAGGAGCTGGTACTGGAAGGAGCAAATGGCTAGTTGAAAGCGACAAGAAGAGATACTTTTTAACCAGATGTTATAATTTGGAGCTCCTCCTCTTGTAGAAGTCAGACATTTGTATGAATTCCAAAAGCAGTTAGCTAGATTCCTACAAAAGGAGTTTGTGATGCTACCTCTGGCTTTAAAGGTACCTGTGTTCTTATTTTGTGCTCTAGGCATCTGCTGTAAAGAGCATGCTAGACAGATTTCTGTTATGTTCTCTCAGTGCTACTCCTCTTAAGGTGCAGTTGTAGCCCGCAGTTCAGATACATGATTGCAGCGTGATGGTAACTACAACCTCACAGGGTTTGACACAGGCTGCCGAGCCCATCAGGGATCCTGCATAATATTTGGCAGCTGAAAGCTCATATCTACAGGGGTTGCATTTAAGCTTCTGAATTGTAGTGCACCCTAGTGAATTCAACAGGCAAGTTCAGGCAGCTCTAGCCAAGGAGAGAGGATAGCTGGGCTAGTCCTCCGCCAGAGGCTGTAGAAGGGGCAGCAGAACAGTGTGTGGGGCTGCCTCACAGCCAGCTCAATTCACAGCTTGCCTCTGTAGCACCAACCTCCAGGAACAAAGCTGAGATGCGCTGGAGCACGGGCACACATTGTGTTCTGCAGTAATCCATGGCAGAGTGGTGAATCCAGACAAGCACTGGGAATAACATCCTACATTCCTGCAGCTAGATTTATCAGGCTTCATCAGACTTCATCTGTCACCTCTCTTAAATGCATGACCTTGGAGGAGTGCATGTTATAGGAAAAGATCATTACCTATGCAGAGTTTCAGTGTTGCTTCTGTTGTGGCTTGTAAAGTTTTGACTGCTCCAGGAAAAGGGCTAAGTCTTCAGATTGTGCAGGCTCATTTTTTTTGTTTTCATAGGATGCTGACTTAAGTAACTTACTGCTTTTCTTTGTACATTCCTGTCCTCCACAGGGAAGAATTGGTAAGGCTTTTTCTAAAAGCTCAGTGTATTTAAACTATTGACTGACCCTCTTATACTTACAGATCAACCATGGTTTTCTTTACCACATGATACCTGGGAGCAGGCTATTAACAACAACCGTAGATTTACTGTAAGCAGCATGCATGGTTTCAGTTCTCTTGCCCGTTGTCAGTTTTCATCTGATTCTTGTGAGAATTTATAATGTAAAAATTCACTTGGTTGATTTTTAAGCTCTTGAGCTGATACCTCATTTGAGAGATAAACAGTGCCAGAGCCTCACTACAGAAGCTACTGTGTATCTTTCTCTCCAGAATGATACCGGTTTGTTGTGACACAGATTTCACAAGAGTTTTTAAGTTAATAAACCTTTTAAATACGCTTTAGTAGCCATATTTCAACATCTGTGAGAAGCCAGGATATTAAGGGGAAGACTTACCTGGCTGAGCACCAAAATATTGTTAGGCTTGTACAATGCAAACAGAGACCGTTTCACTTATTTTTTCCAAGAAAGGCAGTAATTGCTCAGCTGATCGTGTTTGTGATTCTTAAACTATTCTGTACCTGGAGGGGGAGGTAGGGGGAGAAGAGCTCTGGTCACCTCTTCACAAAGCCAAACATCCTTATTTGCTGAGCTGTCAGTCTCCCTCTTTCAGAAGCCATGCCATCAGTTAAGTGCATCACCTTGGTCATCACCTTCAATCCCATCTTCTTGTATCCCAAATGAGTATAATAGTAACCTACCCACAGGATACTCAGTTAATCCATACAAATGTGTTATTACCTGCTCAGTATTTGTTTTCTTATTTCAAAAGAGATGACATTAAATTTACGGTGCTTGGTGATAATTTGTGCAACTAATTAAAAACTGGGGTGGGTTGTACTGCTTTTTTAAATGCTTAATCAGTCACACAAATGCTACCTTCATTCATGAAAGCAAATGCTAAAATAAATAGCTTCTGATAATTTATGTTTTAAAATAATAAAAAGCCCAAAGAAGTTAAGTGTCAACCTAATGTTAACTTTGAGTATAAAACAGTTTGCTGAAACCAGGAAGCAATTAAAACATACTGTTTTATAGAGTCCTTTATAGCAAGATAGTTTTTATAGATCTACGTCTGCTTTTTTTGGAGGGTGAGCCACAGTTCAGTTTTGCCCAGGAAATAACAAATGGTATTAAGAGCACATCAAAAGTGCAGCTGTTTTCAGGAGGTAAGTGTGTGGTGGCATTTTTTAGGGGGGAGGAGGGAGTGAATAAATCCAGCATGCAAAGCTTGCCTATACCAGTTCATTAAGGAAGGGATTGCTCTGCTTTCAGGGTCCCCAATGTAGTCCAGTATATACATACTTTTCACACATCCTGGCTCATCCAAAGTGTCCTTCTCACAAAAAGAAAATTTTGGAGTACTGCCCTGTCTCAAAGCTGGGCTCTCAGCCTTGTGGCATGGTGCTTAAGAGATGTGCTTCTCTTTACTACTAAAAAATTAAATAATTGTCAGCTGTGCTTCTCAAGAGATACATAAGAATAATGATAAATCTGATTATGCTAATAAATATGAAAATCACACATAAGCAGCAGGCCAGATAGAATTCCTTTTTATTTTTCCCTTTTAACACATATCTCTTATCCATGTAGGGAGCCCATGTTTTCTATGAATTTATGCTTTTGGTGTATGTTTTGCTTGATGGGACCCCTGCAGGAACAAAAGTGCTTTGAAATGAAATCCTATATGGTACAGTAGCTGGATACAGTGTTGCTGTGCTGGAAAGTGCCATTGGCTGCTGTCAAGTGAGCCTGTGACCTATAGGCCATGGCAGCTCTAGTTAAAGGTGTGCTGAACCCATAACTGGCTAAAGGGAAGACTTGATTAAGCCCCCTCATACAAATGAAATAGTTGGAAAGAGTAGGAGTTCGCTTCATTAGCAAAGGGCTTCATGTTTGGGCCTGATTCAAGTTTGGGCTGTGTGCCATAAGGAGTTCTCCACCTACAGGTAGAGATAATGAGGTGCTTGTTCGGCTTTTAATAGGAAACAGAAAAACAGAGAAGACTTTCTGGGGCACAGGGCAGACTGGGAAAACAAACTTGGCAATTGTGAGTGTGAACATCTCCAAGGTTTGTTCAGTGTTTGGAGATACAGGATGGCATGTGTTTTCAGTAACTCAGTAAAATGGCATCAAAGAACAAACCTGATTGCATCACTCCTTTTAGCAAAAGAGTTTCTTGGTTTCTTTTTGCTGTCAGCACTACCATGTCCCTTGGGCCAAACAGCATATGCAAATGAAAGAGCTTATTTACACTCTTTCATTGTCTGAAAATTTATAGCTGAATAATTTGTGTTAAAATTAATTAGAAATGTGTCTGCTGGTACCAATTAGTCACTCAAGATTATATTTTTGGGGACCCCCTAATAATCTTCACATGGAGGATTATAGACTATCCACACTTTCCCTGCAACTAAAACTTACTGAATACAATGCATTGATCACATTTGAGACCCTGAGCAGAGAAAATATGGAAGGAAAAGTGTCTTATTTGTTGGTATACATTTCTGACGTTTCCTCCTGCAAAGGCTGGCACGTCATATCCATTAAAAAACTGATCCTATTTCAAAATCATTGCCATCTCCTTTTTCAATGGGACAAAAACACCTGCCCACACACTCAGAATGACTTTTCCAAGATTATTGCCATCACCCACTTATCTCCATGAGACAAAGATAACAGTCCTTCCTAACAAAGACTAATCACTGTCCTTATTTGCTTCTTCTTGATGTTTGTCTCCAGCACATGGTATCAAAAGCCACAGTATTCTTCCTGAAAGCGACTTTATTTTGCTCCCATTGCTTTGAGGTAAAAAAAATAATAATCAAATAATGTGACCAGAAAGAAAAGTAGAAGGTGGTAGGCATTTTGAAAACATCTTTTGGAAACAAAGCAATTCTTCTTGAGCTTTCCTGTACAGAAAAATTTATGAAGATGAAAACCCAAAACTAGGACACCAAAATTGTACTCAGTTTTCTTCCACAACAACCACCTAAATAAGGAATAACTCTTTAAAACTCTTTCTTTAAAAAAATCACATACTCTGATTTAATCCTATGTATTTGATATTTATTATACTTTATCACCACTATGTACTGTCAGGCTTGATTCTTTCTTACTACGTTGATTGAGAATTATTTTATATTTTTAGTTTAAAAGTTCTATATTATACAATGTAGCCCTGTGCTATTAGATATTGCCATTTACTTTTGCTCCCTACGTATATTAAATCAAAGAGATGCCTCATTTTCATCTCTGCCACCATTCCTTCCTACCACGTTAGCAGACTGTTGTCATACCCAGGTCTGCAAAGAATGAGGTCATGTGTGGACCTTAATCAAGGCTACTATGAACTTCTGAAGAGGCATTCAGGTAAAATTAATAAAGTAGAGCAAATTATGTTGTAAAGTTTACTGAGCAACTGAACCTTCTTCCTATATCAGTTCTCAGAAGTAGCCCAATTGTTATAGAACAAGATATGTAAAACGCCCTATATAGTAAACATTCTTTTCCATTATTTTGTTTCACATTTGAGATAACTAGAGCTAACTTAAACCATTTTATGATGACATTCCTTTTCAATTCAGTTCCCAAACTAAAGCACACGCTCCATCCATTATCACCATAACTTTTGAAAAAGGTATCCCAATTTCAGAATTCCACACATTCATTATTTAAAAATATAAGCATGGAAAAACACTAATTTCAGTTTCTTGTTTTTCTGGAATTCACTTTTTGCAGCCAGCTTGGGTATGTTAAAGCAGAATCTAAATATGTGACTTTAAATGGCTGCCCGTAAATTCCCCAATAACTAACTTGTTCCAATAAACTCCCCAAACAGAAGACAGTGAGCTTATCAAAACCTGTTAGAAGACTTGTTCCTTCTGATTTCCATAATTCATAATCTATGATAACCTATCATTACCAAGCTAATCATGTAAACTAAGTTTTGCTATCTGACTTGTAAATGAAACAGGTGCTACTATTCTCTCTCTCATAGGGACTACCGTTTAACCCATAGCAATAGGAAGGCAGGGGCCATTAAGAGCAGAGAAAATTGGAGTCAGACTGTTTGTAAGAAATCATCCCCAGCACAGAGAACAAGGACTTGAACAGGTATCAGCATAACCTGTTATCCCTGTAAGCTCCCTTCACTTCTTAACAAATTCACTTTGTCAAATGAGGATGAAGGACAAAAATCAAGGCAAAATGAAAAATCAGGACAACTGGAAGGAGGAAAAAGAGCACTAGAGAGAAAAAGACCATAATGGAAAAGACCAAGAATATGGATTAAAGCAGGTGTGGTAGAAATTTTTTTTCTAAGAGTGTTAACAGCTAGTTAAGTACAACCAATAGAAGTTTTTCTGCATTTAAATAGAAGTATTAGTTCTTAATGTTATAGTTTTTATACCTCCAAATGGATTGAAGGCATTTTTTCAAACATGAAGGAAAAAAATGACCTTTTACAGCCTACTGGAATAACATTGCTAACGACTGGCTTGTACTAAGAATGTGTGCCATTGATTTTAATGGCACTACTGAGATGAAAAGGTTTATATAAATGAATGCAGGTTGTATATCTGAATCTTAAATTAGAAAAGAACATAAAAAGACAAACAATGAAGCAAGTTAATTTTAAGTTAATATTTTTTACCTAATCTCACATTGTAAGGGTAAGAAAGGCATTATCTGCTCTGCTAGAAGTTTCAAACATCGTTTTCTTAAAACAGTTATGCTGCTATTTAAAGACTTTTTATACAAGCCAGAAGATTCAATGATCCATTCATCTTGAGGATTTTGGAAAATACTTGTTTATTTCATAGATTTTGTATTTCAACTTTTCATTCAATTGTGTTTCTGTTTTAATTCACAACCTAGTTAAATAAAATAATTAAAGAATGTTTGTATATATTTTAATAACAGCTAGAAACATCTTTTTTCTTGTAAGAAAATATTGTCCCTAACATCCTTCTTACGGGAACAAAGAGCAAAGGAGAAATCACAGCAGCTCTAAATCAGTTCTGTGGTTTTGATTATTTAATACATTTTTCATGGGTTGCTCTCTCTGTTTGGCATCCTCATAACAACTCAGTTGGCATGCAGCTTTGCCAATCTCATCTCGTTCCTCCGCCCTCTCTTCCTTCCCAGTATCATATACTTAAAAGGAGTTCAGATTTGCCAGGTGTATGTTCCAAAGACTCATCTTTTAATTCCTGACATTCACATGATCCCAATTCTGCATATTTAAAATTATTTAATTCTTTTATTGTATGGGCACAGCAATGAGTATTATTGTAGGGTTAGTAACTCTAAGTGGCTATGCTGATGAGCCAACTTAATCCGTTGGAAAGGGATAATAGGGTAATAAAGCACAAAGAAGTAATCTTAGTCATGTCTTTCTGGTATTCTGACAATTGCACCCTATTCTGAAGCAGTTTCATGCAAAGCCACCAAAGAAAAAATGATTGTAGTCGTCAACTGCACAGATGAGGGAAACGTCCACGGCTGTGTCAGTCATTTTAATGAGTCACAGGAGGAGGGAAAGTGGAGGAACAAATTAAAAACAACAGTATTTTTCTCCCTTCCCCCCAACAGAAGAAAGTGAGAATAGTTGCAATTTCATTTGCTTTTAAAGCACAGCACTTGGGTAATAAATGTCCCCTGCAAATGTGCTGAGCAAACACCTCCGCATTCATCAATATGCGGGAGCTGTTTATTGCCTCATAAACTTGGAAGCAAGTGATATTGTCTCTTAAATCAATGGCTGCGTGGACATCCTAGGCACTGTAGGAGAACAGTACATCCAGACAATGCTGATACTTAAATTAATGGTTCTAGTAATGACTGAAAGGTGCTTTGTCACTACTAAAAAAGTTAGACATAGATTAAAAGTATGCCTAGGACGCAATGTATATATGTTGTGATAGTGATGTGTGTATGTGTGTGTGTCATTATAGTTTTTATCACTTTGGCATAAAAACTTACTACTCCATGCAGTTTTGATTTAAATGTGGGTTGGGTTGCCAGTAGTAATAGGATCAAACTTGGTTTATGCCTTGTTCATGCACAAACCTTGTTTCTAAACCTATGGGGAAGATGGCCTGGCTTGTGAAACTGTGTTAGCTTCATCAATTTCTAACCAGATTAAAGAGACAATAATAATCTGAATTCCATGGCATCCATTATCTGAAAATGATTTATAAACACTACAGAATTAGCTGACATCGCACTGTAAGTTTCTCATCTGCAGTGCCTCAAGCTGATTCTATCTTCTTTATCTGAAAGGAAGAGAATACACAGCTGGATGGCATTGCTTCTGGTCTGCAGCATTAATGTGCAGGGTAGGAAGTCAGTGTAGGAGAAGCTGTGACAAGGATCAAGGAAGGGCTGACCCATCAAGGACTGCCTCTTACTTTCCGCATACTTGCAATGTCTGTATTGCAACAAGAAGGACTATTTGCTTCCTGAGCAACTGTAACTTTAATAACAGCAGTGAAATGCAGTGAAATGTGAATTAGACTTCCATGTAAACTAGCCATCTGACTCTACAGCATGGCTCCCAGGCAAATGTGAGTAGTTTATGTTGTCCATACTATTGTAGGAAACTAATTTAGCAGTAATGTAAGTACATTTACACTTGCTGCTGTCACATCTTCTCAAGACAATCATCCATGCTGCCAGAGCATCCCCTGTTTTGTAGAGGAACAGCACAAAGGTAGTGAAGGAAATAATATTCTCTTTCAGGTTCTTTTCATCCTTTACCCCAGAACTATTTACCAATACTAATAGTACACTATAGTGGATATTTCCCATCTGCAGACTGTTCCAGCTGGATCCTACTGTATGTTTCTGAAGGGAGAACAGCACTCTATTTGAAATAATTTATACATATCTATTTCTGGAGTATTTTCTCCTGATAAGTTGCATTTCTGAAGATCTACATGTACTATGTATGTATGGTGCTAATATGTACATATTTAGCTCCAGAACTTTCACTTATGCAAGAAATAATGTACTGGTGATGACGTCCCAGGAGAGTGCCCTATAAACTCTTTACCAAGCCTATGTACAATTCTGATTTTAATCTTTAACTTCAAGTCCTCTTTGAACTGGCAGTGTCCATTGGAGCATTAGAATTGTTTTCTAATTAGCAAAACTGTTTCTTTTGTTAAGGTAGCTTAAGATCTGAGTGGGTTTTCTTCAAACTATGGAAAACAAAAACCTGTTTTCATTAAGTGAAACTGTTAGCTGCAAAAGTTTTGCTGAATATTTTGCTGAACTTCAGACCTCTCATAATATAACAGCTTAAAATAAAATGAAATTGTAATTTCTGGGTAAAGTCCACAGTAGCCCAATTCAGATTTCAGTTTTTTTTAAACTACATCGTTACTAGCATTCAAGCAGAGCTCACAAAGAGCGTAAACCAGCTGAATAGCCTTATACTGCTGCCTTCCATATTGTTAAGAGGTAATAGTGAACAGAAAATTAAGCATGCATATGTAACATAACACAGTTCCAATGTAGCGTAGCATAATTTCAGGCTGCATGTGCAAAAGCTGTGCATCAGTGAGCCCTGCCTTAATAGCCCTCTCTGTGTAGTCCTGTTGTAGCCGGCTAGAAGACTAGGTACGTGTTTGATTTAGCGTGTTGCCAAAGTGCAGCTGATAACCTAAAGCAAATCCAGAGAAGGAGAACAGAAGATGAACTAGCACAGAAAAAAAAAAACCACAGTCAAGTATAGGCAACTTAGGGAAAGAGTAACTGAGATGAAATGTACCAAGTTGTAAATGTTTATGGGATGTAAATGCTAAGGAGAAAGAAAGATTACCTTATCGTAAGGCAAAGACAAAATCAAGAAAAAGATATTAGGAATAATGGATCATGTACCCAGAAGGAGTAGCAGAAGACCTATCCATTGGGTTAAACTAGTTTTGACAAGATGATAGAAATTTAATATCAAATACTGTTCTCTGTTACCAGGGTTTGGTTTTGATGATGTAACAGCTTCTCTCTCTTGCTGCCTCTCAGGGAATGAAATTAGTGTTTTATTAGTGCTTTCTCACTACAGAGAAGAAAATAACAAATTTCTGTTGCCTAGTGAAGCAGCAATCTAATATTTGCATTTCTGCTTGGAGAAGCATTGCAAGATTTTTAACAGGTGAAATATAGCTTTTCACATGAGCAGAGCTGCCCCTGCTGTTGCCTTCTCATCCTGGAGAAGGCAGTCTCTAGGCAGATTTTAGGTGTGGCACCCTTGAAATACAGAGGACGAGTGCTATAGATGCTGAATATTTAAGAAGTAAATATGTGTTTCATACTTTTTGAAAACAAAATGTATTTTATAGCTATGAAGCGAACAGATGCAAAGCTATGACAATATTGTGCCAGGTTGCCAAGAAAAAGCACAGAATACTTCTCTCTTTCCAAAGACACATCCTGAGCCTCTCTCTTTCTTGTTTAGCCCACTTGGTAGCAACAACCTCTGCTTTGCATGCAATGGCTCTGAGTTCTTATCTGTATCCTCTTTTTCATCTCATCTGCAGTCCTGAAAATTTTGATTGTCCTCTGTTCCTTTTACAGTCCTATCTGGATATGCTTTCTCCTTCACTCTTTCAGCCCTGGTTTTTCATGCTCTTGCTCCCTACCTATAGTTTCTCTATCACTCCTGCTCTAATATTCATCAGCTTTCTGTGTTTTCTCCTCTGGTGCTTTTTTAAACTGTCTAGATTAGATACATTGACACAGACAGCATTCAGTCAGCTCCCTGTTCATTGGAAGCTACCTGCACTTAGCCCCAGAGAAGTTAAGTGGATATATTGCCTTTGACTTCAGTGGGGCCAGGAGTTCAAGCTCACGTTTCTTACATTTGACTATCTCAAAAGCAGGAAACTGTGAAGTCCCTGGGCAGTACAAATACAGTGATTTGTGCCATGCAAAATGTTGCTGGGTTATAAGACTATGACTTGCTTGGCTTTTCAGTACTACCAGAATACTTTAGCAGGATTTCTGCAAAGGTTAACAAAAGTTAGATAAATAAGGGCTTGGTGCACTTAAATACTTTATCATTCCGTAATGTGTCTTGCTGTATCTGTGTATTCAGCCACAAGAATGTTGGCTATATTCCTGTCTCATTTCTAAATGCTGGCAAGCTAACTGTAATCAAGGTACTCCTTTTAACAGGATTGATTTAAGACTAAATGGAGGTTTCTACTCCTTGCAGCTTCAGGTCCTTCAAAAATGAGGCAAGATTGAACTTGGGAATAAAAGTAGTATCACTGTAGTTTTTCCCCTACTACCCATTATTTTCCTTCCATTTTCCATCTTCTTTATGGAAATCTTCTCTCCTTTCTTATCATAATTGTTACTCTGCCTTGTTCTTCCTCATGCTTGAAGGCTCTGTGACATTCAGCCCTTTTCTCTTCAATCCTGATGCCTGATTCGTCCTTTCTCTGGCCATAGCTACCACCATCTTATCTCTTTCTCTACCTTTGAAGGACAGATTAAGAGGGGAGAAAAGAGTCAATAGGTGCTCTCTATAAAAATTGAAAAAAAAAAGTGGTTATAACTTAGAGAACAAGAAAGCATGAAACAAAAGTGACTGAGAACACTCAAAGAAGGAGGAATAAAAACAACACCTAAAGGAAAAAAGCAAAGAGGGAAAAAAACCCAACCCAACAAAAAAAAAGGAAGAAGTAATAGAAATGGGGACTTTGATCAAAGTTTATGTAGAAGAATTCATCAAACTTTATGCAGAAGGAAAACAAACCCTGGAAAATATAGGAAAATCATGGAGGCCCCTTACTGAGCGAAGGAAATAGGTCAGGAGGAAAGAAAGAAAGAGGTAAAGGAATTGAAATTCAAAGTTGTTTCATTTCATTGTGTTTCAGAATTTGATAGTGTACTGGGTCTGGTGAAGAAAGGGTTAATTTCTTCCCAGGACCTAGCAGGGACTCAGGTATTCCATCCCATGTGGGCCATGCCCAGGGGGGTG
>JAOQGH010000023.1:55513612-55552978 GCA_025769975.1 Gallinago jamesoni
GCGGCGGTTAGCGCCCTGCTCAGTGCACGTGGCTGCCACGTGGTCCTTTGTTGCCGTCTGAGGCTAAACCACGACAGATAGAAAAGTTACATACACAAGATTCATACAAGATAATAGACATAAAAGAAGTAATTATTATTTAGGTAAATCACACATACAATTTTTCTCTGATTCAACACAGCACTCAACACTCGCTTATTTCCCTTGAAGTCAAGCAAAGGTAAGTATTTTACTCAAAATGAGCCTAAACTCAGCTGCCCCTAGATTACTCAAGATGTGTTGGTTGAGTACCATGCACTGAGGGTTCAGGATTTGCCTTGTTCAAACACAAAAACCATCTCAAGGCTTCTCAGTGATTTTAGCAAAATAAGTAAAGGAAAGTGGGGAGCTGGGCTGGATAGTCAAGGGTACAACTTGCTGCTCATGTAGCCCCAGGGGAACAAAGTTACTCTTTCCTTCTTTCTCCCAGCAGTACCTGTTACTCCATTGTCCTTGGTGGCCAATCTTGCTGTCCAAAGCTTTGACATGGTTGAAATAGATGGCATTTTACTGCTATATGTTGTCCCCAGCCATCTGCTGCTGTAGGCCATCCCTGTGCAGTGCTACTGCCTTGGTTTCCTGTGTGCTCCCATCCACCCTTTGTTCCATGAGCCAACATAAGAGCTGTGCACCAGGTTTGACAGCCCCAGGGAGCACTTATTGCACAAACACAGAATTGAAGTTCACTGGATCCTGATCCAGCTGAGCACTAACACAGCACAGAGTTTCATTTTCATCCTTATAATGGTTCTATCCCTTCTTTACCCAACAGCTTACTGGGAATGTCACTGCCTGATATTCCATCTCTGCTTGTGCTATCATACAGAGACCAACCAATGAACTATTTGCTATCCGCAGTTACTTTGTACATGAAGTCATATTCAGCATTTCAGGATTTAGTCTGGTACGTGGTTTACTCAGGTATGATTTGGTTTTTCAGACTGGCTTGTGCAGAGCTGGAAGCTGGTTTTGGCAGAGATGAAGTCACAATCACAATAAAAGTGTAAAAATGAAAATCCATTTATAGCCACAAAAGGGACATCAAATGAAGGGTTCGTCTTTATTTGCTTCATGTGCTCGCAGACACCTCAGCACAAGCGTTGCTAAGATATTTATGAATGAATCACATGATATAAGTCCTGCTTAACTCCTGGCCACCCAGTGTTCTCATCAACACCCACAGGGCTTGAGGGTCACTCTGTCCTCTGAATACCAAGTCACAATTTTCTTCCTATTCCCAAGTGAAACAAGGGTGTCAATTTTACCCACTGGTCACTAGTTGACTACCTGGAAAAACTGTAGCTGTCTTGGACATCTACAGATCTGGAGCTTTCACTTTCAATTGAGTAGAAAGGAAGTTTTTCAATGGGCAGCAAAAGAGATAAGAAATCTTCTAATAAAGATTTCACTTCTCAATGAAACAGGCATCCACGCAGGCAGGAAGCAGGTTGAAGGCAATATAGGCAGCAGATAAATCCTCCAGCTCCACTTTCCTTATCCCATCTCTGCAGCACAATGCATTGAGTTGTCATCTGCCATTTGTGTATTCATTCTAATTCTTTCTGCCTTGTTATTCTGTCAATTTCTTAATCTATTTACACTGACTTTATTTTCAGTCTGTCTATTGTGACAGCAAATCCTAGAATTGCCTTGGGTGTTGTCTGAAAATGGCCATTATCAAATCATAATGCCTACCCAGATGAGGAACTGTAAAGGCCCTAGGCGTCAGTAGGAGTCCTTAACAGCTGCCTGCAGTTCAGACCTGCATATCAATTTCCACCTTGGAGGATCTGCTGCAGTATTATAAGGTGAATGGGTGCTGTGTGTATTAAAATTTGGATTAGTGGCTCAACCAAAACGTTCCCGTTCCCTCCCTCTCTCTCTCTGTGTGTCTCTCTCTTTTTTTTCCACATTAATAAACTTGCTATCTCCATCTTTTGTTGGTAAACTATATAAAAATGCAAATGATCCAGAATCCAATTAATTTCTGGAAGGTTGCAGCTGTTTTGGGCCCTATTCACAAAGACATGTGGTGTGCGTGCGTGCATGTGTGTGTGTATGCATGTGTATGCATCTGATTGCTAAGAAAATCAGGCCTTATTATTGAAGCCTTGACTCTCAAAATTTGAGCTATTGTTCATTGCCAGCGCTGATGCAAACAGATAATTTCCAAATTGTGTTCCACGTTTATTAAAGTAGTAGAAAATGTGGCTAATTTCAGACAATGCTGAGAAAAGGTGGAGCTTGAGAGCTGAAATAGGAGATCTGGGAAATCTGTTTCTATTACAACAAAGAAAAGTTTATCTAATATCTCAAAAAGCATTAATTACTGTGAGGCACAGGCGAACACATTGTGGATTTCTTCATTGGATTTGTCATTCTTCATTGCTTTATTCTACTACTGTGAGTTGTTTGGCTTCATTTTGTCTTTTGGTTTCTTTGCTTATATCTAATGTGTAGTTATGAAATTGAGACCATCCTGGGAATATTTTTCATTACCCCAGCTCAGACTTCAAACAGAAATTTATCTAGACCAGATAATTTGAAGCAATGTGTGTAATGGTTCCCGTCATTGGATGAACTTGGGCAAGACACTCAGGACTGATTCTTTAATCTATATTTTTATATTAAGGGCCTGCATTTATGGCTGCCCAGTTTTCACCTGCAGTTGGAACCACAAACATCAAAGCACACAAAACTAAAACGTGAGCACATTGGTCTTGATCTCCTGTGTATCTATTCCCCTACATTAACATGTTATCCATGAGCAACAAAATCAAGTGTTTAATTTTCTATATTTATACTTTCATATACTCCTGTTTGCCGCCTTTACTGTCTCATATGGGTTAAGCATATTTCTGTCAGTGGGATATTAGTAATCTCTCTCCCCTGTCTAATGAACCTCAAAGGAGCTTAATATCCATGAGACTTCTTCCCCCTCTTCTATCTACTTGTCTAAGTTGGCCAACAGTTCAAAATTTATGCAAGTGAAGGGAGCCAGGGCTGACAACAGCAGGATCATATGCCAGGCTGAAAAGGGGGGCAATTTTTTTGGGCTGTAAATAACCTAGGAATCCTATTTCATTTATTCTTAAAATAAGATTTTCGTATTTTTCTGCAACAGTCACTAAAGAAACACAGATGCTGCTGACAATGAGAGGTAAACTTACAGTATAATTTGCCATTTGTATTGTGCTACAAGCATTTGGTGACATTTTAGCCATCATGGAAATTCTACATTTAAGCTACATAGTAGTCTATTAGACATATGTAGAACAAGTCTTCTTCAATTTATTACAGTCAGCAGTTTCAGCAGTGAGTGCGTACAAGGCTAAATTCAGCCTTGTGCAGAGCTCGTGTCAGGTCAGAGCACCATATAAATCCCACTTGAGCTCTAAAAATATAATTCCAAAGTGGAATTTAAAGCCCTGTGATAGTGTACGGTACAGACAAGAATTTAACAAAGAGGAGACAATTTTTGCCAAGGTTGTAATACTGTCTCTAAATACAGTCTTGCAAGCGTCCATCCACAGAGGCAGCAAGCAGCCCAGGTTTCACCAGACATGGCTATTCATTGAATAATGTGCTGAGGTGCCTTGATTAATAAGAGGAGCCTACCTGTATGGGTAATAAGCTGAAGGCTGCTCTCTTCCCTGGGAAAGAGCCAATGCTTTCCATCAGATAACCGGGGGTTTTAAGTTTAATATTTTACAGTGAGAGCTTTTCTTCTTTTGGCTTTGTTGTAACTGATAATGCACAGAGATAATGCATATTGGGAGTGCTGATAACAGGAAGAATAAGCAGATCTATAGCAAGAAAAATGGGAGAGAGGCTCCCATCTCAAGCACTGTTCTGTAAAGACTGAGGGAGCGATAGAATTGATATGGTTGTGCGTAGATCAACTGTAACTGCTTGTCTTGCTGCCAAAGCAACATTGGATGTTAGAGCCTTGCAGGTGAGCTTGCCATTGCAGGGCAAGATCAGTGTTGGCAGACATTGGGTGTAGTCCTTGTCTAGGATACCTTATTTCCATTATACATGTAGTAGTCTCTGAATAAAGAGTAGTAAGGGTTCAGGCAATGTCTTCATTCAGAAGCCCCAAGAAAGCACCAAAGAGTTCCCAGAGTAACAACCCTAGTAGAGACAGGAAGACAGACAACAAACTCCCCCACTGCTTGCCATAATCCAGAGCACAGAAGTTACTTCACAAAATTAGCAATATATAAGGTCTTAAAACTGAGAGGGTCCTTGCACGCTATCGTGGTTTAATCCCAGATGGCAACTAGGACCACACAGCCACTCTCTCACTCCCCCCAGCTGGGATGGGGGAGAGAATTGGAAGAGTAAAAGTGAGAAAACTCGTGGGTTGAGATGAAGACAGTTTAATAAATTAAGGAAAAGCTGTGCGTGCAAGCAAAGCAAAACAAGGAATTCATTCACTGTTTCCCGTCGGCAGGCAGGTGTTCAGCCATCCCCAGGAAAGCAGGGCTCCATCACACTTAACGGAAGTGTCTTCCCACTACTTGGGAAGACAAACACCATAATGCCAAACGTCCCCCATTCCTTCTTTTCCCCCCAGCTTTATATACTGAGCGTGACATCACATAGTCTGAAATATCTCTTTGATCAGTTGGGGTGAGATGTCCCAGCTGTGCCTCCTCCCAAATTTTTGTGCACCCCCAGACTATTTGCTGGCGGTGTGGCAATGTGAGGAGCAGAAAAGGCCTTTTCTGCTTATCTGCAACCAAAACCATCAGTGTTTTACCAACACTATTTTCATCCCAAATCCAAAACATAGCACTATACCAGCTGCTAGCAAGAAAGTCAACTCTATCCCAGCTGAAACCATGACACATGCAAAGAAGGAGAATTTAGAAGTGTGTAAGTAACAGCTCCATCTGGTGATGCTGTCTTTATAGCAATGTATTTAAGTCTTTTTTATATAGCAGCCCCCCCATCTTCTTTTAAATTTAGATCCTTTTCTTCTTTCCCAGTTGGCTTCATTATCTGAAATCATTCAGATTTCATTATAGTGAACAAAGTATAAATATTTCTTTAAGGTAGTGACTACACTGAAAGATTATGGGAGAGCCTGGCAAATTGTCCCAGATCACTAGATAAGGTGATCTCTGTCATAATTCATTTGAGAGTAGAAGGAGGAAAAGTGTCTCTCTCTGGTATAAGAAATGTCCTGTTAAAGTAATCAAAGAAAATAGAGATTGGTTCATGTGAGTTAAGAAGAAATATGTGAAGCTATATAATTTTTTTTAAGGGCCTACTTCTGCAAAGTGTGCGTTGCCTTCTGCCAGCTACTAGTTATCTCTAATCTGTATTGATGTAAAGTTTGAGATACCTCCCATTTGTCTGAATTGTATAACGTGCATTATTCGTTCCCTCATCTTTTCTCCCTCATCTCAGTCAGTCAACCACATTTTGAATATCCCAGATGCGGCAATCTGTTAGAAGAATGTGAGATCATGTTAAAAGCCATTACTAGTAAGATCAAGGGACCATCCAACCCAGCACCTGTCTCTGCATGACACTCGCTCTTGCTGCTCTCCTGGACTCCAGCATTGATCATCCTGAATAGAGGTAGTCTCTGTATTTTTGGTAACTTTCAATAGGTGGTTGATCAACTTGTCTAGTTTCCTCTTTTAGTCCATGCATCCACAGCGTCATCAGGCAGTGATTTTCACAGGTCTACCACCTATTGTACAAAGAAGCACTTGTGTTTGTTTTGAATGTGATTCTTACTATCTTCATTTGATGTTCCCTAGTTCTCATATGGAAAAGGTCAAGATCCATCCTCTTGGTTGTGTTTATGGTTTCTCAGAATTCTGTCATAGTCTTACATATTTGTCCTTTTGCCAGGACAAACGTGCTAGCATTTCCCTTTGTAGTTGCTGAATAGCTTTTCTTAATATGAGGGCTGCTCTGCAGTTTTGATTGTTACTTTCCTCTGAAACTTTCTGTTTTACCTGTATCCTTTTTGAAAGAAGGGGACCAGACTGTATTTGGCACACAGTATTCAATGTGGAGTTGAGTGAAGGATTTTTGTGGCAGCACAGTGAAGTTCTGTTTTGTTCTTCATTTATTTCCTAACATTTTCTAACATTTGACTTGCCTTCTTGACTGCTATTAGGCATCGGCTTGACATTTTCATAGGACTATCTATCATAATCCCAGATCTATCTCCTAAGTAGTAATGATCAACTCTATCATATTAATATGTGGAGTTAGAATTGTTTTTCCCATGTGCATTGCTTTCCATTTATCTACAGTGAACTTCATTTGTCATTTAATTGCCCAGCCACTCAGCCTCATAAGGTTCCTCTATAGGTTGTTTTTTTTTGGTGACTGCCTGTCCTTGCTATCTTGAGTAACTCTGTGTCATCATCATCAAAATTCCTGAACTCCCTACTCACTGACCTTCCCAAATCATTAATGAATACATTGGCTATTCCAGGTGCCAGCTCAGATCCCACTAGATCACACAGTCTGTTGCAAAAACTATCTGTTCACTTTTCTTCTCTGTGTCCTATCCTTTAACCAGTTACATATCTATGCTGGGACCTTTCCCTTTACCCACCACTGGTCAACTTTCTTAAAACCCTTTGTGAAAGGACTTTTTGGAAACCTTTGGAAATCCAGTTAGGTTATGTCAACTAAATTAAGAGCATCCCCATACATGTTGATCACTTTAGAGAAGATCTCTTTGGAAGACATGACTGTCTGTTATAAAAGCCATGTTGACTTTCCCAAGTGGATTAAAGTTATCATCTGCTCTTTCTTAGGCTATGACTAATTTTCTCAGTAGACAAATACAGTGTTTTCAGAGTTATTCCAACAAATATTTCTTTGACGTTTATCTGCAAGGTGTTTATTTGGATGGATGGGCAGGAGGGCTAGTAATATGTTACTTGGTATATATGCTTTTTCCATGTTGAACCGTGTACTTCACAACATTATGGATGCCACAAAGATGGATATTCTAGTCAGTGTGAAGGAACTACAGGTATCTACTGTAGCACTCACTGCTTGGCAGCATGTGTATTGGTCATCCCATGTCAGAGTTGTATGCATCCCTGCACACCAAGAAGATTAAGTCATCTCAAATGGCTTAGTAACTTCTTTCACCATTCAGTTTAGCAATCAGACAGCAGTGCAAAAAGTGATATAAAAATCTATGTTAAAAGGTCCTTTGTAATCCATGCACCCCAAGTGTTATGCTAAACATTTCTGAGTATTAAGCACTATCACTTTATCTATTTACTTTTTCAATTTTGCATAATGCACCAATAACCTTTTGATTTGTCATAATATAAGTTTAGCACTAGGATTAAGTCCTCTCTGTTAAATCTAACATCATTTTATTCAGTCTGCTAGAAAAGAAATAGGAACAATGATGAAAAATACCAAGGGGAAAAAAAACCAGTTTGGAGGGTTAGCTCTCTTTTTCTGTGTGTTTGCACCCTATTAATGTGCCATCTGCTGCTAGCACATAGATTCATTTACCATTACAGTGTTCCAACATGATTACCTTTTTTTCCCCTCAAAAGCCACAATAGGGCTAAATATAGATTTACTTAAAATTCTAGGGAAAGAGGCATTCCTTGCCCTAGACACAATAGTTCTCTTGATTTTGCGAGCATTACCACTAGCATTAAATGTAATTTACTTTATCTGATGACAGTTTGCTGAACAAGATCTTAAGTTTTAATAGGATCAGGACATAGATGGTAAGTGGAGAGAAGAGAAAAGCATTGTGGGTGGAATTCATCCCACCCCATTACCTCTTCCTTAACTAAGAACAAATTGAGCACAAAGAAGAGATTACACTGTCACCAGGAGGTGGGCCAAGTTAGAGGGCATCAGCACATCCCGACTCCTGGCTGGAACAGAGTCGGACACCCTGCTGCATTTCCCCCGGTGGGTTGTTGCCCTGCTGTAGTACACTTGTGAACTCATTACTCAGATATATGCTTCTCTTCTCTCCATTCACCGCTGCACTCCTAATTACCCTCTAGTTTATGATAGCTAGTAGAGGCTCATGCAGCTGCTCAGGGTACCTGTTTTGTAAGCCATCCACCCTTTACACGGTGGAACCTTTTTTTTTTTTTTTTAATGTCTCATACTATCACAGGCAAATTTCATAGTATGATAAAGCCCTTCACCAATCAAAGCATCTTGTGTTAGAGGAGAAATTGGTTTCTCATTCAGAGTTATGGGACTATTATGACCTCCCACATTACTGCTGGTTCATTTGCAATCAGCTTTTTCATTATCTTTCAGCTACACCGGACCAGAATTATGTTAATTGCCCATTAACTACAGTTGGGTGATTCATTTATTCTTTTAATTTAGAGTATCGAAAATGGATCTAACCTCTATTTTGCTTTTAAAACTTTCTGATACAATCTCTGCCTTACTGAGGTGAAAGGAAAAACAAGATATCATTAAAGCCATGTCCTTCACTGGGTATGGAGCCTCCATGGACATCATGAGATCCTGTATTTATTACAAGGTATTCTGCAAAGAACAACAAATGAGTTTATCAATCAGAAGAGTTTCTTTCTTTTTCTCTCCTTTTCTACTGTAGTAGATTTTCCTGCATGTATACTGGAGTTACTTCAATTTGTTTTTTGCTTTTTAATTTCTGCCTCTTAAAGGGGTTTGTGCTTTAAGGTTTAAGTCAACTTCTACCTAGGGAAAGGGTTAAATCATCCTCTACCTAGCAAAAATTTGGATAAGCCTTCTACATGCCAAGCTTATCAAACTTCATGGAGTTTTCTACAGGATGTGTGGCCAGTCTCACTCAGAATGCCAATCCCAACATTGTTTTTTCCTTTGAATTGTTGGGATTCTTGAGCTTTGTATTCCTTTGCAGGGGTGTGGAGGGGTAATTGCGTATTTTTCTTTCAGATGATTTTTCCTTGGATGCCTCAGAATTGTGGACTGGAAGCATTCTCATCTCTGTTATCTGTGACAGATTGTATATTAACTTAAGTTTTTCCTTGTAGCAACATGTAGGTGTTTGTGATAATTGTTGAAGGCAGAGTTCTCAGTGGAAGTGTAGCTGCAGTCCTACAAATGCTGAAGTATAACTTTACCCAAGTGAATTAGCCTAATTTATATTACTCCAGCTCTTATATGAAAGAACATAACACTTATAAGGATGAATATATTCATCTTTAGCTTATTGTAGCCTCTGAAAGAACTTTAAATGTTTTCCCAATTTGTACTGTCATAGTAATATCTAGGAACCTTAACCAAGGACCCAGATATCACTTTACTCAGTGCTTTAAGAAAGAAAACACACTAAGCCTCTGAAATCTTATACTCCAAGTGTGATAAGACAAAGGAGGAAACAGAATAGGTGAAGTGTTTTGGGAACAGGAGGAAGAGGGGTCATTTGTACCCTGAGCATTGGAAGGTGATTGAGAGGCCTCTTGAGTGGAGAGCCCCAGAGCATCTAAAGAGAATAAAGGACAAGCTGAAAGAAGGTTTGAGGGAAGCCAGGTGCCAGTGTGACATGGAGTCAGTGGGGCAGCTGGAAGGCCTTGGGAAGGTAGAAGAAACTTTGAATTGCAGCAGGAGGAAAAAGGAAGGTGACATTGGACCACATGTGTGTTTTGGTGTAGGTAGGACAAGATTTCAATTATTATTTTCATTAGATCAAATCAGATGAGCGTTTGGGGCTGCAGGTGCACATGCAGGTTTGAAAAAGCTGACAGTGGAGCACGTCAATTTTTCTGTTTTTTTTTTTTTAACTGGAGTTCTTGTGCAAGGAAAAGAAGTAGAAGGATGAAGCATTGGAGCATGAAAGAAGCAAATAGGCAGTGTTTTACTTTATCATTCCTGGGAGATTTAAAATTACTTCGATTACTAGATGACAAATACGATACACTTAAAACATAATCATTTTCAACAGAAAAATGCAATGAAATGGATGTAGTTTTTTGATTTACACAGATAGATATATGTATTTATGAAGAATGTCTAAATTTCACAATATATAAAGTCAAACTTTGTCTTCTTTTTTCTCCCCCCTCCTTTTTAGTACTTTGCTTTATTCTCTCTTTTTCTTTCTGCATGTTATTGTTGCCCATCTTTCTTAAACATACGTTTTCTAATTTCCTCTTTCTATACATCCTCAGGTCCTGGCTTTGCAAACCTTTTACAAGACTGTTCACATTGAAATCAAGACTATTTTTATCACATGAATACAGTTAGTGTTTCAGGATTAGGAACAGTATCACTGACTCACTATTAAACTCTAATTTTTGAACAGAATGGTTTTTTTTCTCAGAGAAAGATTTGCAAATAAACTAGAAGTTTGTAGGTCTATTTTACTGAACACTGAAGGGTTGCCTATGCCAGGCGATTGAATTTTTAGAGGTTTTCATGTCAGTATCTTTTTTTATCAAAAAGACACAGAGCAGAAATACATTTTATGCTGTATTCTCATTTCCACAGGTTGCATGTTGTATCACAATTTTGCACTATGGTAAAAACCATAAGATCAGCAAATCTGACAGTCAGTGTCACAAAACCATACATAAAACTCACAAATTCATTCTCTGCTCTGTCAGCTTCTACCCGTTACTGTGAATTACATCTAGGAAAAGCAGGTGTCTCACACAGTTATGGGTGCATTCTAGAAGTCCAGAGGCTAATTCAGCATCTTGAAACATGGCTGTTGTTTCCAGCAGTCCCTTTAACTTCTGTTTACATAGCATCCCATTCCAAACTCTTTCTTGATCTCCTAATCACAGTTGTCATCTTCTGGGAGAGGGTACCAGCCTTGCAGATTAATCATCTCTGTATTATGACTGGAACATCCAAGCCAGTCGCCTGTCTTCCAGAATCTTTATAGTGAATGGCACCACCCTGTTTGTAAAGTTAAGCAGTATCACCTTGTAAAGACATAAATTCAGACAAAGGGACAGCTAGAAGCTAGCAGGAAGGAAGAACACAGATAAGCAGAGTAACTCCAGTATGGTTCAGCCTCTCAACATGGGCAAATTTCTTGCAGATGCCCTACATTAATGCAACTAAATTAGGTTACTGAAGGAATGAAACTGCAAAGATTAAAAAATGGAAAAAATTAGGCTCCAAGAATCATACTAATTTAGCTGCTTTTGCATGGATAGATTGTTTCTCCACTCCACTTTTTAAAAGCCAACAGCCTAGAAGCACTTAATAAAGCTGCTCAGGTGTGTGTCTGCTGGAACACTCATTGTCTCATTGATTTTATATACACACAGATGCACACACACGTGTGTTCAGCACCTCCTGAATTGAGGTCCCAGTCCCTGATTGGGATTGATTGATTGATTTAGCCATTCCTAAACTGTCTATATTTAATCATCACAGTAATCAATGTTATAATACTGTCTGTGTTGTAAAATATGCAAAATGCATGATATGGAGAGAGTTCAAGTCAACTTTACGTCTAGAATCTTAATTATTTCATTGCTGATAATTTTCATTTAAATACATAATCTCAAATCTCGACTTAACGTTTTTAATATGATACTTTTCCATATTTTATTAAATGTTCAGGATTGGATGATTTACCTGTGAAACAGTAAGAAGGGAAAAGGCTGAGATTCCCAGGTTTTGTAAAGGATGCAGCAGAAACCACTAGTTAGAGGTGCAATCATTTTTCCATATACGAATGCTACCCTCTGCTGGGCAACCGGTGCGTTACAGCTTAATTATCTTCATCTCAGCATTACTCCTCTGAGTAACTTTTCCCAGGCTAACTGGAGGTGACTAATAGTATGGATTTACTGTCCTGATTCACAGTTTTGCTCGCTCTGAATACCAGCTACAGTGCTTCCCTGGCTGCCCTCCCCCTGGAATATATGACGCCTGAGAGGTGTCTCTGACCTCTTTGCAGGGCTCCGAGATCAAAGCAAGAGGTGGTTACCTCTCAAGCAGGTTTCTGCAGTTCAAGTGCATTGCCCTTTTTGTCTGCTGCTGTGGGGCTTTGTATGTAATAGGAAGTTTAGTTACTTGTCTGCAAACACAGAAGGAGATTGGCACATAGCTGCTGGATGAATAAAGTGTACCAGACTGTTTTCAAAACCAGAATTTGATCCTGTAGCTGGATGATATGCCTGCCTGAGTTTTATCCTGACAAGGGAGGCTACCCTGTCCCTGTGAGAAGAACCGCTACATGGTAGTGACACTGTACACAGCCCTTCTTGCCTTCATCTCAGCTTTGCTCCATCAGAAGCAGCTGATCCAACTGCTGACTTTTCTGCATCTTTCTTTGCTCGCGTGGAAAGGATTTGCTTGGATCTATTTCCACTTCTAGTTTTCATTCTTTCCCTTAAATCTATTCCCAGTCTGTCTTCTTGGCAACCTACCCTTCAACCTGACCCTGACCAAGTCGCCCTTCAGGGTGACTATCTAGTTCAGAAGGAAAATGAGCTATAAGATTAGTAGCAGCCATTGGGATGTCTACCTCTGACATTCATAGATTTCACTGTCCCTGAATTAAGTTTAAGCAAGATGACTTTTTAGTCATAGTGTAGAGGGTAAGAATAGAGTAGAGCCCTGAGAGAGCGTAACGCAATGCAATCAACATGCCAAAGAGCCAAAAGAAAGTGTAATTTATGCCAATTTGCAATACCTTGATGGATAAGACCAGCAGAATATATTAACAAATGATACTTCTATGGGTTTCTGGTGCCATCTGCTATAATTTAATGTACAATTATTCCTTTAGTACAGAATACTAAAGGATGGTTTAAAAACCTATAGAACGTATCTCAGAATTACAGTAATTTCTATTGATCCCAATTATGTCTCATAAAGCTCTGTTGATTTTTTCGCTTTCTTAAGTGCAGGCTGTTTTCATAAAGGAGCGTTTGATTCTGGTTTGCAGACTTCATAAGCAGAAGGGCTGATATCACAATCAAGCCATATTTATCCCACTGCTGCAATATATATTCCTCATAGTGGGCAGATTCCTCATAGTGGGCAGAAATAAAGCAAGATATTTACTGAATGAAGACTCATTACATGTAAAGGTACAAAATTTGGTTTCACATTTTGTGATAAACACAGAGCAGCCAGCTTTCTTGCAGGACTCAGATCTGGTTTTGAGTCAGTCTGTGCTATTTTAGAGTCTGCCTCAGAGCCCATATGAAGCCTGTCATTTTAAAATGGCATAAAATATGGAGAATTTTTATCCTTTGAGTTTTAAATAAAACTTGATGGGGGTTAGACCACAGGAAAAATGTGCTCTGTCATCATTAGAAACAGAATTATTTCTGCTTCCCCTTATAGCTTTATGTTATTGGTATTCAGAAGTCTTGGTTTTATCTATGCCAAAGTTTTTGTGTTCCTTTGATTTATCAAAGTATTGGAAAATAAGTACTTGAACCCTTCCAAAATTACTAGCACGTGCAAAGAATCAGTAGATTCAAAAACCTAGAGTGATTGCTTCTAGGATACAAAAGAAGTTTTCTAGGCCTTTTACCTGTATTTTGAACAAATTACTGTAAACATTTTATAGTGTTTTGAGCCACAGTAAATTTTGATCCTTATTTTTTATTTCAAAAGTGAGAAAATAAAACAATGTATTATATTGCTTTGATGCCCACTGCATAAAGATATTCTGGAACCTCAAGTATGCATTGAGTAAACAAATATGTTCCACAATATCTTTAAAATTTAGAAATATGTAGTTTAATGATGCAAAAATAAACAGTAATAGACACAGTACATTAAGACACAGGGATATAATGTGATCAAGAGTGAAGAAGTGTTTTTAACAATATTAGAGGAAATCAGAATAAGAAAACTTTTGGGTTTTAGTGTTCAGTTTTTCTTTTTAATGCATTCTTAGAAAAAAGAGCAGAAATGTTACCCAGAAGTGTAGTTCCGTATATGTTTGCTATGGATATATTCATAGCATTTTAGCACAGACATTTGTTTTCAAATCTAGCTTGAAAACAAACACATGAACCATTTCTAGGCAATACACAGTAGCATTTAGGTCAGACCAGTTTATGCCAGTAGAGGATCTCATCTGGTCTATAGTATCCTCCTACTTTGTTATTTCTCATTGTTAAATATCTTTTCAAGCAGTATTTTTAGTGAAAGAAAATAAATACATTGATACAGAACAGGCCTTAGGAAGCAATTAGACAAAGTCAGGTTTGAGAACAAATGGGTGAAAGGCAGCTATGAATACATCTACCCTGGAAATTAGAGGACAGTTCCCAGTCAAAAGGGAAGCCCATTCTAGAACAGGCTTTCAGTGGATATAGTGAGAACAGCAGCAACTAAATCCCTGGTTTAGGAAGTGGAGAATGTAATGTGGTCCTTGCAATCACAGGGACTTGAGAACCCACGATGTGTCTTCCACTGTTGCATTCCTTGAAATAAGGTGTGCATTCGTAGTGAGAGCAGTTGACTGTAAACAGCCACGAAAACTTGCTGTGAGAAAGATGGTTCTAACATTTAATCCTGACATAGTATTTTTTAACTCTCCCTTCCTGTGGTTTTCCATACCGAGCTCCTCCTCTCAGTAGGACGAGAATCAGGCATCTGCGGATCTTGATACCCAGTCTTAAAACCACAGCTCAAGCCATTGGATTGTGATATACACACCATAGAACTAGACAGTGCTAATGGAGTATCTCCTTGTTACAGAAGCTTTCTCTAATTAATGGGAATTGAAGCTTTTGCTTATAACAGTCAGTTTCTGAACACCAGCCAGTAGAAAAAGCAGATTCTTGAGACCTGCCTAGAATAGCCCTCCTGTGACCCTGAGGGATGTCTTCTACTTTCCCTGGATTTCCTGATCCTCCCTGAGTCTTGGTAGCACTGTTGGGATCCAGATTTGGATCCTTATCTACTAGCTTTCATTTTTTTCATCTTTTAAAGTACGGAATCCGCAGGATTATGATCAAAACAACTGTTGAGCTATTTTTTTAGTTTTGGAAGGTGGTGGAAGAGACATCCCCAGGTATGATGCAGAATAATCTCTTGCCCTGTAAGCAGATCAGCTGCAAAACCTTGATCTGGATATTTATTTCCTCCTGTGGCCCATTTTATGGTGGCTGCAAGATTATAAAAAAGATGGAGTCTGTCTTTACAATGCCTTTCTTTTTCCCCATCTGCATTCTAGCAGATTTGAGCAGGCCTAAAGGTCACTCTGCATGTAGCCACAGTAGCTTTTTAAAAATCTTTGAATGCTAATCCAGCTCTGAACTGCTTTGCATTTGCATATTTGCTTAATCAGAAGTGTGTAAGGTCAGCACGGGAGCTTCATTAGGATATTCATGGCTAAAATTGCTCTCCTTATCACTTCTCTTAGAGCGCTCAGCCCAGCTCTGCACAGGTTGCAGACCTCCCTCATGGCCCTGCTGGGAGTGGCAGCAGGGATAAAAAACAGATCCAGAAATAAGTGGGGAGGCTGAAACTCTCCAGCAAGTAGGGGGGCAGAGGGAGCTTGTGTCATGCCAGCCTTGGTTTAGGCTGTGCTATTTTAGCTATTGAGAAAATCAAAACAAATTCTAATAGAGAAAGCAGAAGGACAAATCTGCAAAGATAAGGAAGCTAAGCTATGCAGATGGCTTGGGAGCAAGTTGTTTTGAAGAAACTTTAATTGCTAGACAGCCAGGATGGAAGAATGCAGTGACTCCGGGAGTGGGTTCAAATTTATTCCCTGGAATATTCCTTCCAAGGAAGCAGTATTCTTCAGAAATCTGCAGCACTGCCTAACAACTGACTGACTCCCACTCATGTAGCTGTGCTATCAAACATACCAATGTCTCTGACCCCGCAGTGTTGTGTGAAACAGCAACCTCCACATATCTTTCCTTTTAGTTTGTTGGTGGGTTTTCAGGAAGAGGAAGTCCTTAGTCTAACCATCTCTCATGTTTACCTGATGCCTTTCTAAAGAGTTTCATCTCACTGGGGGTCTTCATTTAACCCGTATTCTCCACCCATTGCAAACATCCATTTCTTTTCTCCTCTGCTGTTTTTGTCTCTATTTCTTCTACCAGCCTCTGGCACAAAGCCTAATTTTAGTTATATATATTATTCTATAATTATTTTATAAAACAAGCGAGAATTTATAGTTAGGGAAGAGAAAATGCTAACAGATAAATCAAAGGAAACAGGTACATGTCTATTTTAGAAAACTTAAAACTTATGAAGGTCAGGAAGCAGTTGCTCTGCAATATATGCCATACAAACAGAAGGCACACATCCTTTATGTTCATTTGACTGGCAGGATGCAAAATGTCATTTTGTTGTACTTGCCTTACTTGTTTTACCATTAATCATACACATTGACTTCTATCGTACAACACAAAATCGCAGAAAAACTGTATTTCAGTCCAAGAACATCAGATATACATCCCATGCTCAAATTTTTCTATACTACGTGAACAGTCATCCCATTTCTTTTGTGACAACTAGGAGTTATAGTAAAGCTAGTTAAGACTTTCAACTTTGTGTTTTGGAATGAATAGGGACTCCAGGGGTTACAGCCACTGCCTGTTAGGGATAACTGCAGAGCCTGTTTTGTGAAGATGTTTGAATACTGTTTTCTCAACATAGGGAGTCATCAATAGCTTTCTATTCAAATGTTAAGAGAATGTTACAGACACTGTGGAGGCAATATAAGAAAACTTGTAGTTCTGAGACTACAAAGCCCATTAGTAGAGTTGAGAGGAATTACAAAACATACACGTCGAAAACTGAACGTCTGCTACGGATGAGAAGGCCATTTAAAAAAATGGAAAGTGGAATAATGATAACAGATAGCCAGCAGGACAATAAAAAAAAAAAGAGTAAGAGTTCATTCCAAACATTGTCTTACAAGATGAGATTGTGGTGTTCATTACATAATATATTGGTCAGATTTATTTTTCAAGATTTTTCTGGAAATTATTTATTGTGTCTCTTCTGTTGTCATGTCTTTCCCCCTTCTTTGCCATTCACCCTTCTTCTAAAGCTTTGTGTTTCAGTGGACCAAGCTTTGCCTGGCTTTCGGTGAGATTTCATTGACTGCGAAAGTTTTGGTATAAAGGGATTAAAGCCTGCAGAATTTAGCTCAATGTGAAAATAGCCATGCAGAACTGTAATGGGTTTTCCTGTTCACTATGGCCATGATTTTTACAGTCAAAGGCTCCAGATCTACCTTCACGGAGATCATGGTTTGCTTGTCAATTCATTGCGGCTCAAAAATCGTCCCCATCCCTTCCCTAACTTGTGCACTGTGCCAGCACAAGCTGGAACTGTGATGCACTAGGTCAGGGAACCAGAGCAGCTGGGAAATAATCCTTTTGGGAGAAATTGTCTTTCAGCTTGAATCTGCTTCTGATTTGCACTGTCACTCAGCTGCACAACTAGTGCTGCCAGCTCAGCTGAGGGGATGGTGAAGGATGAGGAGGCTTACGGGCTACTTTTTTCTGCAGCAGTATCTCCTTCAACCGATGTCCCATTAAAGCCTCAAGTGAAGCTACCAGGAGTTTGAATAGGAATAAGCAAATGGTTCAAGGTTGACACATCACTAGAGACAGGTCATAAGTAGAACTAATACATCTCTGTTCTAACCCAAACCATATCGTTTGTCAAAGCCTAAACTTGGAAGCAATCTGTTTTCTTAACAACATTTGAAGTGACACATAATAGGAAAAAAACATCATTCTTAAGACATTTTTGCCCTTGAAAATATTTAGGTGGAAGCTTTTGCAGTTTGTGTGATTTTTGCCATTCTTGTATTCAGACTGCTTTTGTCATTTAGCCTTTAGCCAAACACTAGCTGTGGATGCTACCTCCTCGCTCCCTGAGCGTTGCCTCCCTGACCTGTGAGTTGGGGCAAGTTCTCCACATCTCCATCATCCACGACCAACGAGGCCAACTGGATGAGTTATTTTTCGTACAACAGGGTCTAGATTTATGAACCTTTAGTTTTCATAGAACTGTTACTTTATCATGATGAATTAACAAAGAAAAGCTTTAGAAAATCTGAAGCATAATTTTTTTCCCTTAGTTTCTTTGACTGTGAAGATTTATTCTTACCATGCAATTCAGAGATCTCTGGTGATCAACAAGTCATGATGAAACATTGCAGAACACTGCATACATCCATGATTAAGTCAAAAAATAGATAAAAACCTGAAATTCTACTGTTAGGTCAAATTTTTTTATAGTTGTCTTTAGATTAAAAACAGTCTGGTTTTACTCACACAAGATGGTCCCTAGATTTTTTTCAGAGGGTTTGTGGGCTTCTGTATTAAGAAAGCGTAGGCAATACTGCAATAAGCTGCTGTGTAATAAAGGATTTTTCAGGAACATATCTTTAGTTTAACGGTAATAGAGCTTACAACAGCTAAGGAACTGGCAACTCACAGAGTATTCTGTCTGTCTAGAGCTCAGCAAGGAAGACAGTTCTGAAATAGAAATCTCTTGATCTTAAGATGACAAGATCTGAATAGTAAAACCCCCTCTCATAAGAAACACAGGCTGTAATTATGGCACATCTATTATTTAAAATGTTCTTGAAAATTCACATAAAAGCCGTTCAAAACAAAGTAAAGCATCAGGTCAGGAAGTGGTCTCTAATGCTGGGAATATTTTTTTCTAGTAAATTTCTGCCTTCTTTACTCAAGCAAGTGTTTTGCTTGCAGTAATTGCCATGCAATATATAAAAAGTTTGTTCCAAATGGGTCGATTATTTCCCTGTAAAAATAGATTCTGATTTACTCTGTTTTGTTTTAAAGAAGACCCTGTTGATGTGCAAAGTATCTTTCCCTTCCTATACAGTCTCCTCCCTGGACAGCTGAGCTGTATTTGTGTCTGAAAACGAGCAAACCTGGCAGAGCCACTGTTAACATGTTAGCCACAGCTATTATAAACAGAATTCTGCAATGTAACTGTCTCACAGCAGACATCAAATAACCTAGGAAAACAAGTGAGCTGGAGCTTAGTCATATTTGATAATTAATGTGTGATGGTTTCCAACCAAAATTAATTTAGTGATGGAGTAAAACATATGGAATAATGCTTAAGCTTACATCAAAGGCAAATATTGAATACATTAGGATACATTATCTCTACTCTTTCTGGAGTACATTATGTTCTATTAAGATGTGATGTTCTGAATTTCTGCCTGGGCTTCTCTGAGAATTTGTGTGATGGCTCCCAAATGTGTTCCCCAGTGCCCTCCTCTCTAGCACTCTTCCAATTCAACTATCATTTTTTGTTTCAGATGAACCATTAACGCTCATTATCTGTCAGTGGAATAAAAAAAGAAAACAAAACCAAAAAGACCCAACAACACTTTTTTTTAGATGAAGCAGCTTTCCTGGGTGACACTTATGATGTTATCAGTAGGAAAAGCCTTCAAAGAAAAAGACTATCAAGCCTGAAACATTACATAATGCTGAGTTGAAAGACAAAGTGTTTTCTGGAATTTTAATTTTTTTTAAAGCAGCTTCCTTTAAGTGAACACAGCCATCACTGTTATAAAATATTCAAAGCCTCATACATATCAAACAGAGACACAGTTACTAGCACAAACAATCTCACATATCCGTTAAACAAACACTTGGAATTTTTTCTGAGCCCACTCTAGGTCCTTACAATGCCTCTAGTTTTAATTGATTTTTATCTGGTATCCATTTGTTCCCTTTTTTATGGTAATTTTCAACTTTCCAGGACCCTGCTAGCTTTGTGGGGGAGCAGGTCAGCATGCAGTCATGGGAGCCAGAGATTAAAAGACTTCTCCCTGTTATGTCATTAGCTATTCTACTTGCTGTACTGTAGCTCATTTTCCCATTCCTAATTGATCACTTCATTGATCAGACATTATGGAGATGGCTTAGTAACCTAAGCCTTAGCTTTGAAACCCAGGAGAGACTGCAATTACCTGAAAGTCTTCAAGGGTGCCTGCAATTTTCAGACAGTCGGAGGCTCAGTTAATCAGAGATTCTGGCTAATGGAAAGGAGAGAGAAGAGCTTTTTCAGCTGGGTTCCCTAAGGCCATGGTTTTCAAGAGAGATCTGGAGAGAGAGCAGAAATGCACCTATAAAATTTTCTGTGGAGAAGTCTTGTGGGGTACCACTGCACATTTAGAGGAGACACAAAAGCCCCTGTCCTGAAAAAAATACCTGCTGAGGTTGTTGTACTCAGGAGTTTGAAATGCTTCACAAAAGGCTGTTCTGCCCCCCTGTGATCAGATTCTTTCTTCTGCTCGCCACCGTATCTTGGCTTAACATTTACTGTCTGCCTTGCCAGGGTCTTGAAGGGGAGAGGGTCCCTGTGGGGGTCTGCTATCTGGAAAGCTGAGGAGACACCAGGTTGGAGATGAGCACAGGGCTGGGGCTGCCTGCCCAGTCAGTTCTCTTCCACACACATCACTCTGAGCTGAGGATTCAGTTGTCACGCTTCACATGTGCAGGCAGGGTCCTGTGTGCAGACACTGCCAGGATCCTCCCCCTTCTCCTCTCAGAATCCTTTACAAGGGCAAGAGCTTCCAGGGATGCAGACAGACTCAAACTGCCCACATGTAGTGGCTAACTGGGACTGAGGTAGTGACCAGGACTGAGGTAACATGCTGACAGGCTGCCCATGTAGTTCCATCCTTAAAGATGCCTCTTTTTCCAGTTTAGATGAACCTGCCATTAAAAACCGAGGCCTTTACTGTTTTGTCTAATATTATAGATCCTGCCAAATAATGTGTTCTTCTGTATTTGCTAATTGTTGCCCTACTGCCTGTTAACGTACATCACACTATGGGTCATCATCTGCTCTGAAGACTGTTTTCAGTGGTGTGCACATTGTGGTACAGAGGATAAGATATTTCCATTTGAAGGCAGTTTATAAATCTTATTGGGCTTCTTCATGATGAAAGGCACTATAGATACATAAGACATCAAAGCTGTGTAAAGATCAGTGGTATTTGTTTGCATGAGGTTTCTCTTTCTGTTCCTTCTGAAGATTTTGAGCTTCAAAGTTTCAACTTTAAAGAAACTCAAAAACCAAAAGAAAATCCTAGCGAAACCCACCATGTAACAGCTGGTTTGAGATCAGGCCAGCCAAGGGCCACAGGATTCTGACATGGGCTCAAAATCTCGTCTCCAACCTTATTCTATCTGCCAGCAAAAGCTGGTACGGAGAAAATTTTTGGTCTGTCTTAATGACAGTGGGCCCTGAGCAATAAGTTTTGGAGAGGAAAAAACCTGTTCAACACCAAAGGAGGGAAAACAGCTTAACTCAAAACATAAGTGTTTCTGTTGTGACTTGTCAGTCAACTAGCAAACTGATTATCATTTCTGAATATACAGTAGCAATTGGCCTAAAGAATCAGATTACTTTATTATACAGTTTATGTTATGTATTTTAAGGTACACTTTATTTTTCATTTAAATGTTTAAATATTGAGAATTTAATTGTATGCTTCTGCAGGTGTCTAGAGGAATTGGGAATAGAAATCTAGTACATTAATTGAATAGCATTGACTGCAAGTAATACTGGTTTTGATTGCACTGTACTTTAGTGTCAGATGAGTGTTTAGTGAGTTATCCCTGACAAGCAAGTTTTTGTTTTTCAACAGGATCGCTGCAGAAAATTTTCTTTACTTCATAGTGTGTTCTCGTAAATGACATCAAAATAAATCTGTGACCCAAGGGGTAATGGTTTTAAATTGGAAGAGGGAAGATGTAGATTAGATATTAGGAAGAAATTCTTTACTGTGAGGGTGGTGAGGCATTGGAGCAGGTTGCCCAGAGAAGCTGTAGCTGCCCCATCCCTGGAGGGGTTCAAGGCCAGGCTGGATGGGGCTTTGAGCAACCTGGTCTGGTGGGAGGTGTCCCTGCCCATGGCAGGGGGGTGGGAACTTGATTATCTTTAAGGTCCCTTCCAACTCTAACCATTCTGTGATTCTATGATTCTATGGTCACACAGAACATATAGATGTATTACATAATGTAGTAAACCAAAATTAAAAAAACCAAAAAGGCAAGTGACCCTGTATGCCCAGTCTGAAAATCCTTCTCCTTTAAAGGCCTGTGCTGTCTGGCTAGCCATCACCAGGAAAGCTCTCACTGTGAGCAGCCAAAATACACACATCTAATGCCACTTGTCTTTTTTTTTTTTTTTTTTTTTCATTCGTTTTAAAGAAAAAAGGATCTAAATGAAAGGAGAAGTAATACAGAATTGGAATGGATCTATGTATGTCTCTGCAGAACAACAGGGAATGGAAGCGATGAGTCAGACCCAGATATATGAGTGAATCCCAGACTTTCTGCATATCATCCACACACTGCTCTTCAGATAAGTCATGCCAAATAATAGGTAAGCTGTGTAGCCAAGCAGAGTAGAGAACAATAACCTGTCCGGTACACTTTATCAATATACAGTCATAGTCCAACAGCAACGGGAAGAAGAGGAATCAGGAATTGAGTTTAATCGGTTGCTATTGCTTGCAAGGCCTCCAGAGGCCTTACAGAAGAGACGAATGCAAATTAAATGCAGTGGCACGGGGTAAAAATAAGTTCAGTCTTGGGGTGAAAATGTTTATTTTTGGAAAGAATACAGGAAATGTTTCTGTACTGGAAGAATCTAACCAACCTTGAAAGCAAATGTTCTGATTCTGAGTTATTTACTCTATTTTTTGATAAGGAAAAAATATGTACTTTTTAAGGAAAATATATATCTTTTTCCTTACCACAAATTTTCTGCAACGCAGAAAGCATAAAATTTGAAATAGGTCTTCATGTCCCAGGGGGCTGTCCTACACATATTCCGCACAGGAGGCATCCCTCTCCACTGTCAAAGCTGTCCCCCTTTATGTTAATTATCCTTGGACTTTACCCTTTCCTATTATAAGTTAATAGCTTGACTACAAAATTGTCATATCAGCTTCTCAGTTGTTTTTTTTTTCTCTTTCTCTTCAGCGTAATAACTATTGTATTTACATTTAATGAAAACAGCTTCAGCAGGAGCTGCTGAGGCAGATGGTGTTTCTGCGTCTTCGCCAACACTACGTATGTAATAGAGTTTTGGTTTGGGGAACTTTCCTGCGATTGAGAAGACTGGGTTTCACATTCCTGCTGCCTGTCAGCTCACATGGCTTTTAAAACTGTCACCCCAATTTAGTATCTTAGCCACTGGAAATTAAGTTAAATAGCAGAAAACATATTTATCAGTTACACTTTGTCTAACGGCTGTACAAACCTCCCCAACATCTGTCCGTGGATGTGTGTGCATGCACGTACACATGCACAGATACCTGAATATAGGTATTGGCCCTGTTTTCAACAAACACCTGGTTCCTCAAAGGGGAACCCACCAGCTTCAGGTTGTTCTGCAGAGCCAATGGCTTAAACTCTGGAGCAACAGCAACCCTGCACCTCCGCCCCGGGCAAGGAAAGACTTACACTAGAGAGACTTCCACCAGGAGACAAGTGCTGGCCAGCTGGAGTGAGGGCTAGCAGTCACAGGGGAAAAATTGTGCCCACACACAAATTTGTTAAGTGTTAACTATCTCCTCCCAGCTCTGCTGATGGTCAGAACAGCACCTGAAACTGGAAGGAGAGCAGGATCCCCAGCTGTCAGGATGATGAGCAACTGAGACAGTTCTCTTGAGGCTCCAATTAACAGCAAAACCTCTTTCATAGAAACAAGTGTTCAACCAAATAAAACTGATGATTTTGGGGCATGGAGGATGAAAAATTTCTCTTACGCTTTCTGCGTAACAGTCTGCAAAAGCTGATCTGTTCCTTTCTAGAATTTCAGGATTAGTCCCCAAATACGCTTGAGCAAAGTCTCTGCAAAAAGCTTTATTTAGATGTGAAAGGAAAAATAACTTGTCTTGTTCACTCCATTTTAAGTTTCTAGTTCTCAGCGCCCATGAAATGGATTGCTTATAGAGAGATAATATCTTTTTTGTGCCTTCCAAAGTCTGTGAAAAATGTCTTCCTGGTTAATAGGTTGATTAAAACTGTATATGCTCCAGAAGATAAATATGATTATTTGTCATACTTGCCCAAGATAATGACAGTAAAGAAGACAAGGTTGAAATTCTGTATGATTTCCTCTCTTCCACATCCAGGGACATTCAGCACACGATACGCAGATGGCGTGCCACATAAAGCATCGCATTAACTGTTAAACATTTTTTCTTCCCATTAACTAATTTAACAATATGTCCCTGCTATTAAAGAAACAGACAAATTACAGAAAACTTCTGTCAGCTTAATCTTGATTGCTAAAATAGGCCATTTGCCCAGATGGGATTGTTTTCTGGCCTATCAGGTTCGAAACGTCTAGAAATTCGGCAACCGCCAGCCCAGACTCTCGCGGTGTTGATTCAGCTCTTCATCCTTAATTGAGTTTCAGGCATGTAACTCTCTGGAGATTTTTGAATGACAGCCTAAATATCGAAGGCTACTCTGCTCTGCGTATGTTAGGTGACCTGAATTTTCTAAAACGATGAGCTTTTAGGAGCCTGGGTTAAGTCAACAGATGCTGTGGGTGACAAAACTCACAGCAAAAGCCTCTGAGATTTTTTTTGCAGGAGTGGGCAGTGGACCAAATTAAACAAGCATTTCCAGTTGGTTGTGATTTGCCACCTTCTACAGCAAAGACACTATCCCTGACCTGGGGGCTGGTGGTACTATGGAAGCTCCTGTGATAAGCACAGGAATGGCGGTGTAGCCTTCCCACCACTGGTCCTTGCATCGCTGTTCACCATTCTGATCTCCTTTTATCACCATTTTCCTATTTCTCTTTTTTCCTTCTAATAGTTATGGAGGGAGCTCATATATTATTAAATAGTAGCTGACGGGCTAATTTTAGGAACACACGTGGCCTCCATTATTCCTATAATTAAATGTGGCCAGAAAGTTGGTGAAAAATCAGTGTAAGTGAAATACAGAGGCCCACTGAAGTGACTTGAAGCAAGTTGAAACTTGCTGCAGCAGCGCTACATTACCCACTTTGAATAGCAGCGCTGCAAACATCCCCTTATTTTAGTGTATCACCTTGCACAAGAAGAGTTGATAATGAAAAGAAACTTCCTCTTCTATGTTTTATTCTTGCACTGCCTTGATGCATAGAGTAAGCAGTTTTTAAAATAAAAGAGAAACCAATTAAGGAGCCACTGGACCCATCAACTTTTTATCTGTGCCATTGTCTACTTTTAGTATTTAAGTCTTGAAACTTTATTTATTTCTTTTACGTATTTTGTTTATTGTTGGTTTTTGCCTAATTTTATTTGCTCAGTTGCAATTACTGCATACACTATGGTATCTAGCTGCTATTGGTATACTATGTATTTTTACCCTCTCTTTGTTCAGGAGTTTGTTGTGGTTTGCAGTAACCCTTTGCCAAATATTTTCATGAAGAGAAAAAATGAACCATCATAAAACCAGCAGAATATTCACCAAGTGGAGAGAGCTGCACCAGGCAGTAAAGGGAATCCAAGATCTCCCATGTTTTTCGTGTGGCTTGAATCTTGATTTACTTTTATATTATGCACATATACATACACAAACCTTTATCTAGAGAAAACCCATTTCCAGACAAAAAGCATAGAATAAAGATTGGAATAATAAGCTGATATAAGAATTCCTCTCTCTGTGGAATTCTTTATTCTCAGCCTTGTACGTCAACACAGATTTACTTGGTCACTCTGTGCTTACCCTGTAAGTGTTACTCTATTTTAAAGATTTCTGTCTGTGCATTTCACTATGTTTGGATTTTTTGAAGAGCATCATCTGTATGTCCATATAACTGGACGCCTCCAGATGTAATTAATCCTATCTGCCAAAAGTTTGTTGTTTTGTTTTTGTGTTGGTTTTTTTTTTTAATAATACGATTTGGCTAATCGTTACCAAACGGACAACTCTCTTCTGCCAGGACTTATCTAATCCTCAGAGCTCTGTAGTGCTAGAAAACGACTCATTTTTCTTCTGAGTTTCTCCTGAACTGAGTTCTCATGCAGTCACCGTGCCGATGGGAGGTAAGCAAGGCAGAGCAGCTCTTTTCACAGGCAGCCAGCAGGTAGGGCAGGTCAGATGCTTTGCACAATTCCAGGAGCAGCCACTCATTTTAGTGCAGTGCAAGTCACCCTCTGACCAGTGTCATCTTCCTCCAGTGACTGTGCAGGGAACTTTGGATGACCAATTTAGGCAAGTTATTTGATCCAAAGACCCGAGTACCACTTTAGAAACTAAAGGTAGGCAACCTTAACGACATCATGCAATTTGCATGTATTTACTACAGTTCAGTACTTGACCAGTTTTATTGACCTGGTTACTTGTTAAAACTTGGGAACTCAGCACTAATATGCATAAGCGTAGGCAATACAGGTATCACACCATGCACACAAATTAACAGAACTATGAAAATAGTACCATTTTTCATGTGCATATGATGGCAGCATTCACCACAATTTATTTAATATTGGATTACAAGCATCAAGCTATGGAAAAGATGTCAACTATTACACTTCAGTTGCTTTAAAGATATTATTTTAGTGCTGTCATGTTTCATAGGAAAACCATACTTCTCTATTATTCATCTGACATTTAAAGCTTTTTTTTTTTTTATGTTCTTTCCTAGGAATATAAAGACTTAATCACAAAAGACAGGTTTTAGGAGAACTTTATTAAATCTGACAACTAACTAATTGGACTGTGTGCAATTAATAAAAAAACCCCGATAATTCAGCATTCAACAAAGGATTGTTCACTGATAGCATTTTTTTTTTATCTTTGCATTTTTGCAGATCTACAGTTCTGCAAATACAATGTTTGAGTAAGACGTTATTCTTCCTGGTTTACACCCACACTTCATGATATTACTGCAGTGTGGAAAATGTCACATTGCTTCTTCTGGTAGAAGAGCCATAGGAACCATTGAAGTACAAAAAAAACCCTAGTCCTGCCCATAAATTTTCTTAGCTGAAAATATTTGTGTAGGACAGACTGGGTCTCTCACTATTTTGTGCCTTTTTCACTTACAACTTAAATTGCTGTACAAATATAGTACAGACTTTTATGCAAACTATCAGATGCACTATTGTGGGATCCAATAAAAAAAGCTAATACTGGGAGAACAGTGTGCTTTGTAGAGATCCCTTCTGATGGTCTACAGAAGAGCTCAGTGGGTCACTACTTGCATATTAGATGTTTTAAACTTTCCCTTCAGACATACAAAAATAGTTTGGATTAGATACTTTCTCTGTTGCAAATTTAAATACTTCCTTTATTTTTAGAAGAGTACACTGTATGCTTTACATTTAGGATCAGTAAAAGATTTGTTATAATTGACTTGATGGTTATATTCCAAATGGAACATGTAAATGTTACTGAAAGTATTGTTTTTTGTTTCATGGAGAAATTTCCTAAAATTTCTCTTAAAAACTGGGATGGGATAAGAGTTTACTGGAGTTTTGTCCTTATATCTATTACTGAAGATCAGTTTCTTCTTTTAGGTCTTCATAGGATATAGTCTTCTTTCAAGTTGGGTCCAACTTGGAGGGTTCATTTCCTCACCAATCAACTATACCAAGCACACTGAAAAGTGTAATAGAAATTGTTTTGTTTCGAATTCCCTTGTTGCTAGATGTTCACTGGCTTCCCAGTGAACTCAGTCAGTAACTTGCTCAGTCAGAGTTTTCTTCTCTGTTTTCCAGATGGGACATTTCTGCTACTTCCATTCCTCCTCTTGCTGCAAGACACGTCTCCAAATGGCTCTGAGTCTTTCACTTGGATTTAAGTAAGTCTTCCCATTCAACAGTGGACTCACTATTTTTAGGAATTGCTGGAAACAGTGACTGCATTTTAGTTTGGAATTCTTTCATCTGTAAAAGAGATTAACAAATAAAATCAGTTAACTGTTAATAAGGAGCAAATAAAGTAGCACTATGAACCCTGAGCTTATTCCACAAAATAAGCTGTGTGTTGTAAAGAAAAGGTGAAAAGACTTTAAAACTAACAGAAAATTAAGACATTCTCTCTGATTAGGTTGGTTCAATTAACAAAGTTAAAAAGGGATCCACAGCAATCCCCCCTTCTAAAGCACCACAATGGGGTGCCTAATTTGGAGCCCTTGCCTGAATGATTCACTATGGTTACGCACTACTATATATACACACATACACATTTAAAATGTTTTTGTTTGGAAGAAAATTACCTCAATAGAATGTGCTCATATTTTGACTGCAGTGCTTTTTTCTACACTTGTAATGGATTAAAGGCCCAATAGGTTCCTTCAAGGGTTTTAAAACAAGGATTAAAGAACAAATACAGGTCAGCTCACACAATTTAGGTTTATCCTACAACATGGATACAGGTGACAAAACAAAGTCTCGTTCAAATGTACACATTAGTAGGAAGGAAAACAAGATTTATAATGATATACAGGACCAAGCTTTTTCTTCACTGTTGTTAAATTAAAACGCTGTGAAAGAGAAAGCTTGCTAGTTTTATATCCTGTATATCAACACATTAATACCAATTACCAAATCTGTATTTATGATAACCGTTTTATCACCAAGGTCTGATTCAATAGTCCTAGTAGGCCAGAACTAAAATACAATTTATTTAAACACTTCTGTTTGAAGATAGTATTTAGATTTCGTGGGTTTCTTTCTTCCAAGATTTTTACATGTGTTTTTATTTTTATAGATATTTTTAAAAGATAGGCATGGAAAAATCAAATCAGTGAAACAGCAGGATAGAGGGGATGTTTTAGACAGCTATTTTTAGGAAGCTGCATAGAATCTATGACATTCACACAGAGAAGACAGGATGTGGTATTCAAGCACTGGATGCAATGACCTCTTGAAGACAAAATGCTGTCTCAGGCAGTATGTCCCAGGGAGAGGTTCCTGGAAGTCTACATATTCTAAACAGCCACACAGGCATCTTCTCTAATATTTTGTGTGTTATGGGTCATCACTTTTTTTTATAAATACCTTTGGGCCATTTTCTGTTCAAGTCCTTCTGCGTATGCATAATTCTGACAAAGAACTGGTACTTCTTTAGAGAAATGTTGCTGGATTGTAATTTTTCAAGTTATAGCTGATACAAAGAATGAAACAATTTACAAAGAAATTACCAATCCCTTACAATGACAATAACTAACTATGATGGATGAAAGCATTTTAGAACTCAAGTTTTATGTAAAAATGCCTGGGTACTGCTAATCAAATAAAAACACATTATATAAAGTAGGAGGAAAATTCAGAGCCAAATTATCCTTTTTGTTTTATCCTGATTGTGTTCTTATGTAAAAACTAATTCACTGTCAGCTTTATACTTTACTCTGATCAGATAGCAGTTTTGATTAATTATTCGTTCTTGTTTTTTAAAAATCTTGGCAAACACACACAATTGTTCCTAAACTAATATTTTTGCTTCTTATTTAAAATTGAAAAGCTCTCATAGGCAGCTAATATTTCCAAGAATTATAAACACCAGTATCAGAGCTGATGTAGGGAACAGCCCAAATTACATTAAATAATTGCTGACAATTAAATACAAGTATTAACAGTAGGATATGCTTTAGGAGCTTTGGCTTAGCTGTTTTTTCCAGTCCTCTGTAATTAAGTTACCCCAGTTCCCTGATGTACAGAAAGTATTCAATTTAATTCCTAAAGACTGAACCAACTCTACTACTCTTTCATCTCACTCTTAAGTATTGCCTGGGTGTTCGGCAACACAGGAATGCTCAGATCCTAACTTGATGTAAACTGCTGTAGCTCAGTTGGTATAAATGGAAAGAACACATTTTATACCAGCTAATGAGCTGATCCAATGTGGATTTTTTGGCTGTTTCTAAACTCAGACTTTTAAATTTCTTTTAGCGTCAAATTTAAACGACGCACTCATAAGCCCACTGAAGACACACAAACCCAAAGGAGAACTAAAAGCAGCTATATAAGGCCTCCAAAAAGAGGATGATGGCTCGGAGAGCCATTCAGAAAACCACAGGGCTTCCTCACTCTACCAGCTACCTTATGATTACTAATATGCCAAATGGTAACCCTCAAATGCAAAAAAAAAATCTTGTCTGGGAAATAAAACACTACAGCTGTTCTGAAAGAAAAAAAAAAACCACAACAGTATTTATTTAGAAAGCACTAAACCGCTGCTAGCAGCTGCAGATTTAGGAATATACAGATTTTTCTCCCCTCAGAACGCAAATTTATGTTCTTCAGGTAAAAGCAACTCGTTTCCTGGAAAAGCAATTTTTCCTTAACATGTGGACCAAATCTGAACATGACAAAAGAATGTCATTCTTTTGCTTTTGAGAGTTCCTCAGAAATTTCCTTAGCTTTGTCTTCTCAGATTTTCATGATTATTTGTAAAGCCACTTTGCAAGTGATGCCAGACTCAATCAGGAGCAGCTGAGGGAGGTGGGACTGTTTAGCCCAGAGAAAAGGAGGCTGAGAGGAGACCTTATTGCTCTCTATAACTACCTGAAAGGAGGTTGCAGCGAGGTAGGTGTTGGTCTCTTCTCCCAAGTCACAGGTGACAGGACTAGAGGAAACGACCTCAAGTTGCATCAGGGGAGGTTCAGATTGGGTATTAGGAAAAATGTTTACATGGAAAGGGTTATCAAGCATTGGAATGGGCTGCCCAGGGCAGTGGTTGAGGCATCATCCCTGGCAGTATTTAAAAGTTGGGTTGACATGGTGCTTAGTGACATGGTTTAGTAATGGTTTTTGTCAGAGTTAGGTTGATTGTTGGACTAGATGATCTGAAAGATCCCTTCCAACCCAGGGAATTCTATGATTCAATGTCTCCTTTATCATTTCCTCTCTTGCCAGCATCTATGCCTTTTCCCTCAAGTCCCCTCTGCCCCAAAATTTTTTCACTGCAATTCACAATTTTGGCCACATTTTGTATTTTTCCACAAACTTTCCTCTTTTCCTGAACAGTGAGCTATTTTAATAAATCATAATGCCAAGCTGATCACCACACTGCATTGTTTTCTCAGTGTCGTGAAGAACATTATCTGCAGTGACTGGCATGAGCCTCATTAATACATAATGTCTTCACAGTATGTCCAAAAGGGGCCAAGTTCTTCATGATACAAATGTCAGAGCTACTAACTCTTACTTGGAGTTTTTCTTTCTATACAACTTAAAAGATACCACACTCTATTATTTCTGTCCACAACAGATTTTGAGTTCTCACTAATAATACATTAAGCAACATAATCAGGACCTACACAGACTTCTATTTGCCCCGTCTCCCTCTCCTCCAAGTAACAAAGCACAGTACAGTATTTCATTAGGGCCTTGATCTGGACTTCTAAGGTACCCCCACTTTCTCTTCTGCTCCACTCACAGCACCAGCTTCTGAGTTTCTTCCTCCATTTCCACATTTGTGCTTGTTGCTGTCCTGAATGCATCTCCAAACCCTCACCACTGTCCTCCCCGCACTCAGAGCTCCGCTGAAGCTCACTTGTCACACTGCCTAAAAGTATGGAGAAGACTTTGAAAAATAACTGTTCTCTGATGCAATGGAACCAGTGTACACACTCATAAATAACCACGGAAATCGCATCCCAAAGTTCCCGGTGTCAATCTCTGCCTGCTTATGAACTGCTCTAGTACCAAATTTCAGGCTGTGACTTCTCTCAGTCAGAGATCATCAGCTCAATATGCTGGGCCTTAGCCAGCCAAACTCAATTTAATACATTTATATATTTAGGACTAAATTTGGCCTCTAAACTAACTCACGCTGGCCTCGGGGTTGTTCTTGTTTGCATTTGGTTGACAATATCACACCAGGCCCATTGTAACTTCAGAGGATCCTTGTAGTGAAGGCAAAATTTTTTTCACTAAACATGTAAATAAATTCAACAAATTGGGCTTACTAGTGTCCAGTCACCTCCTGCAGTGTGGTGAGCTTCTTGTGAAGATGATGAATCCAGCTTTATGTTTTATTAATACTGCAGGTGTAAGAATTGAGACCTTGTCTTTACCTGCTCTACCTCTCAGGGGACAAGCACACTTCTTGGTGAGGAATATGCTGCAATTAGGAATCTGTGTCTTGCCTTGCCCTTTCTTTTTAGTAGACATGTTACTCAGGAGGTCTCCCCTCTCCCTTCCTGGAAATTTCCTGTATTTCCTCCAGATTCCACAACACACATGCCAGTGCTCTCAAATCAAAAGGCATTAATTTAATTATGAAAGCTAGTGTGCTATGTACTAAGTACTGGAATGTTTTGAAATAGTTCACTGAAATGGCTGCCTCTCTATTATTGTCAGCCACACTGACACCGGGGTACTTGGTTCAACTGGGATAATGGCTTCAATTAATAGTGCAGTTAACTGAGCACTAAAAGCTGAACATATTTTACCTCCTTCTGCTGCCTCCAGTATCACAGGCCACTCTCCAGCTGCTGCTTCTGAACCCAGTGGTACATGAACGATCTGTAACGCATTTCTTGACTTAACATTCCAATGTGCTCCGTTCCTGGAGGCAGCTCTCTGAAGTGAATTTCACTCAAGTGAGTTTTATTATTTTTTTTAAATCACAGATACTGCAAAGCTTGATGCTGTTTTTTTCCTGCCAAATAAATTACAGTAACTGTTCCACCTCTGACTGTCAGGCTTCTTTCTAAAAGGGTATCATCTACCTTACTGCATTAAATAATCTGTAATAGCTACAGATCACTGTTATTTTCTTATCTTAACCTAATGATCCTGCCTCAGGTGGCAAAAATATGGGGACCTAAAAGCATCTTCCATCTAATAATCTCTTTTTAATGTACATCGTTGACAGAATGTCACACAAAAATTGGGATAGCACTATTACCGAGAGCACTTACGTGGCCGTTCATATTAAAATGAATGGAAGAGGGGCTAAAAGAGTCTATTTGAATCCCAGAATGAAAGTTTTACAAAGAAATGTTCTCTTTAATGTCTGACATACATAATAGGCCAACCCAGATTCTTGGAATTATTGCTTTCTTATTTTAGTACTCACACCAGTAAGAACTGCTTACATTAGCTTCCAAGTGAAATGAGGTGAGATGCCCTGAACCAGAATATCGGCCGGCAGCAGAACACAGGGTGTACGTGCCTCATGTTCTCCTCAGCCACCTTCCCTTTCACAGGGCATGAAGATGAGACGGGCAGCCCCGGATTTAAGAGCATCAGAGAGGATTCTTCTTTGCCACCGTCCCCCCAGTCTTAAAACGATTGCTGTCGCCCCTGTTAGCGAACGATTACCGAGGTCCGCATGCAGGAATAGCAACTTATTTGTAGAAAACAGCCAGCACCGAGCCCCAGCGGTACTGGGAGAGCAGAGCAGAGCAGAAATGCTGGCTGAAGGTGATTCTCTGATTCTCCCTGTAAAACGGGAGTGCAGCCTGGCAGTGCACATCCTAATCTTTCATAATCTTACCCTGTACTGCCCTAGCACACTCTGCACAACCTGTTTGCCGATTCCAGTCTTTCAGGCTCACACAGAGCCTGAAAGCAGCAGCAGCAGAATTTTGTTGAACCATCTAGAGGAGTCAAGAGCTCATATTAACCCCCCGTCCCACGGAGACACACACATGCTTAACCTTATGCAGTGCCGAATACTCTCTGTGAAATGAGGGCCATTTACAATGCCTAAAATTAAACACAGAGACACGTTTTTTTTCAGAAACCTATCCCTATAAATCCTATAGGACTAAGTAAAACATGCCCTGTGCTTTTTAAAAGAATAACATGAAAATAACCTCATTGAACTTTACAGGGAGAGGGGGAGACGATCATCACTGCATAGAACGAAGCTGTCACAGTTCCCCAAGCACTATACGTATGTAGTGCCCTCCTATGGCTACTATTCTCTCTCAAATTACTGATGAACTACTGAGAGCTGTCAAGTCACAAGGGTCAGGCTGTCCCTTTTCCAGTGGCCGGGTGGACACATGAAGAGATAGAACAAATGAAATCCTTTCCTCGTGTAACCATTCCAGGTAACAGGCAGCAGCCATGTTACCCATTCATAAAGGAATGGATGTCAGAGATGAGAAGGCAACTGCCCTGCATCCCAAACGTGTTTTACCCACCCCACTTCCTCCGCTTTAATTTCTGTGCAAAGGACACTTTTGTCCCCAAAGAGGGATTATTAACTGGTAGCCTGAAAGTATCTTTCTATACATCTATCATAAAAGGAAGAAGATGCCATTCCAGCAGAAAAGCCTAAAAACCTCAGTTCTAATTTAACGATAGATTATTTTGAATACGAAAAAAAGAAAGTGACTAGCTAATTACAATCAATGGGAAAGATAGCAAGATAGCTATTAATTTATATACACAAAGACAGTAATTTTGTAAACCACACTCTGGAAAAAAAAAGGAATTTCCTTAGGTTCAGAGATACAGGAGTATCCTTTAAGATTTTATACATTTCCATGTTGGTCTTTCTGAAATAAAGTAAGTGTAGTATATGATATCTCAAAGTAGATGAAGTCAGTGTCTCACTCTCAAGTCTAATCTCATTTATTTCAGCGATGCTGAATCAGGCTTCAAAATAAAAATAATGGTGCAAAGTCTGGATTATACCACCTGGTTGCAAAAGGCTTTCATGCCACTCAGAAAAATGGAGTGAAATACTTTTGAAATCACTAAGGAATATGCCATTTATTTCTGCAGAATCTTACTTTCAAATCTGCATGCCTGGAAAGGACATCCCCATGATTAGTCTATTTTGGTGTATTACTCACTGCTCCTTAGTCACCCTGTGAAATTTGAAAATCAATATTAAAGTCATTTAAAACAGTAAAATATCTAAATGTATAAAACAAGTCGGTTAATGGCTTTGAGATCTCGTGATGAGTGTCCCAATTCCATAAGCTCTTCTGTGCTGTGATTTGGATTTCTGAATTAAAGTGAAAATATGAATTGGCTGCAAGCAGGCTGTATCTGAAAAAAGCAATCTGAGTAATATTTTTTTTCTCCCTATGTCCAGGAATTGATGATATGCATCATCCACAAGTGAGATTCACAGCTGGGAAAAGAGCCGGCACAAACCCAAAACTCTACAGTGACGTGTAAGCCTTGACACCACGACCAGGGCTGAATTCCATGTGGGAAACCTGTCAGAGGCAGTGGGATACCCAGAGCCAGGTAGGGATGGCTGAGCATCTCTAGGCAAGTGAAGTAGCTGGGGTCTTGGACCAGAGAAGCATAAGATAAGTGTGGCTATACTACCACACTTCATGAAGCACAGGAAGATCCCATGGGACCAAGATGTAACACGAATAATTAGTGCCCATCAGCTAAGTTTCTATTCAGATTTCAGTTGTACACGTGCAGTTCACAGTTACATGCAGCCGAGCAGTGGATCAACCCACGTGGAGCTGCTCCACAGAGGCAATTTCAGACCTGAACGTGGTTTTATTCTTTCTAGCTTCTTAACAGGCAGGTGGCAGCCAACAGCTACAAGTCTCTCCCAAGACGCGGCAGAGTAATTCCTCCAGACAGCTACCATTACAGTCTTCCCATATTCTTGAAATACTTACTTACAGCTGTCCCTATTCATAAAGTAGATGTAGCAGCTTTCCAGTAGGAAAATTATGATCTTATTCCTTGAATAAGCATTCTGCCTTATCAAGTTTACAGCAAAGTTCACAGGGTACATTTTTTTTTCCTTTATTTTTTGGATAAAATACTGGCAGTACATATGTGTGAAGGCAAATTGTCTCCACACCAAACTAATTAGGCAATATAAGCAGTACAGAAAAACTCTGTATAAACAGGAGGAGGAAGTGCTAACTTGTACTCCATCTTCTTAAGAGCCTGAATTTAAATAAGTATTGAGGAAATAAAAGGACGTTAAAAAAAATGGACAGAATTGATTTATATTGAAATATATTATAAGAAAACAGCAAGGAAAAGAAATTACTTTATTATGCAGTCAAATCAAAGCAAGATAAGGAATAGAAACTTCATTAATAATACTTAAGTGAGGATTAAATTAAAATAAAAAACTAATAAAAAAAATCTAGGAATGACTCTAGGATGATTCTAGGAGATATACTGGTTTTGTATCAACATTTATTTGTTTAGGAAATAGCATAAAAAATTTCAGCCACTGCAACATGCCCATTCTTGGTTGAGATCTATAGATCTTAGCACTATTTACAGATGCCAAACCTAATAATTTTTGAAGACTATGTCTCCATGTTCTCATTTTACTTTTTAAATTAATTAATCCTTAAAGTAAATATTCCCTTGTATTTATACTGTATCTATGGCTATAGTCTCACATAGGTAGCCTCATATAGCGAGGGGGTGTTATTATTTTTGTGCTTAAAATGGTGATTTAGAGGTTAGATTTCCTCTAGAGAAAAGCAGCCCACCTAGGAAATGTCCTTACCAACAAAACCATGGCAAGCATATATCCTCTGTATTGCTTTTAATTGTTTTAGATGTCTCTCCACAGCTGTGCAATTGTTTCAGACTGTTAATATTTTAAAGGTTAAGATCAATGAAAAACAGGATATTTCATTAGGAGTCACCATAAAAATGATAAACTAATATTTTATAACTATATTACTCACAAATTACTAGGCAATTCTTCTCACTATTTTCCCAGCTTCCCATGGAACAGATGTGGAAGCAACAATCAGCATCTCACAAACCTACATATGAATCATCCTGGCCCTTCTCCTATGGGAGAAAGAATGCTTTTATTTCTGAGGAAATAAAACCTAATTTATTGAGGGCATGAAGAGCAAAAGGGCTCTTCAAGCATAATTTATCTTGTTTGTTAATTGTTGCATGCTTCAGCCTACAAGGGCTGAGGGTATTGTTCTGCTTTTAAAAGAAGGCTCATAATTGCTGATAGTTTAAAAAAAAACAAACAAAACAAAAAAACAAACATCAGGTTTTCATAGGTATGTTTTAATACCTGTCAAGTACTCTATAGCTGCAAGTATAATTAAAAACAAAAACCTGCTTATTTAAAACAAGGGTTTACAACTCAACTCTAGAAAATTGTGAAACAAACATTTTTCCAAGCAACAGAAAGATGTGATAGATCATAACACCTGTAGAATAGGTAAATAAAATAAGAAAGGTTTAATTTTTGGAAACGTTCGTGAAAACACTTGCTTAGGTTAACTGTAACAACAGGGGTTTTAAGATAATTTTTAATGCTTTACTTTTAGAAATTTTTACTTAGTGAAACACCATTTGTTCTTCAACTGAAAATTTAAAACTTCATTGAGCGTTTCGTAAGGAGAATGTTGAAATATGATGTTTCAACTACTATTCAACTTCAAAAAAAATAAATTAATGATGAATTGGCCAAACCCATTCTTTTCATACAAAATTGATTTCAATACCTCAGTGTTTTGCATCAGAAAACAGTCAGCCCACTGCACCAGGAGTGGGTGGCTACAGGCTTCTGAGGCTGCAAACTCAAAACCCTGCAAGATAAAGCCATGATGTGGAAGTTGTTAAATAGCAAATACACTTGTTAAAAAAAAAAAAAAAAAAGGTGCCATTTTATTTCAAGCCAGATGTCAATTATCAAGCTTGTGTTTAACATTACACATCTATTTTGCGAGATGCCTCAGCGAGGAAGGCAGAGGAAGGCTGTGGGGGTGAGTGGATGAGCGCTCCCAGTTGTCCATGCTTACTGGGCATGAGTTTGTGTACTGCTGAACAGTCTCCAAATGTATGAACTGGGTTTCTTTAGGGTGACCCAAAACTGAAGAAGCATTCTAGGAGTGCACATAACATACTCCCAACTGCAAACAGGCATTCAAGCCTCGGGGCAAGGCCAGAGTCAGTCCACATTTTGAAAATCCTCAGGATGGTTGTAGATGTCGGGTCCTCAGCACCCAGTTGCTTTAGTGCCCCAATGCTGCTGGTCAGTGACACTTGCTAATACAGACAAAGCTTCTATGCCCGGAGATAATCAAAAACTTTAAATATTTTCCTAAGAGACTGCAGTAAGCAAGTTTAAAAAGTCTGACTGTTACTGACAGCTGGCTATTTTCTGCAAGAGGTACAATATAAAACTAGATAACCACCATCTCCTACATTCTGAAGATGAGGATTTCTCTTTTATGTTATTGAAAAATAGAACTTAAACAATTACCAAACCAAGTCCTCACTTATCCAATCACTTCTCTGTTTAGGAATAAGAGTTGACTGGAATCTAGTAGGGTTTATTACTTACCAGCCTGTCCTCAGATTACAACAGTGGTAACTGCAGTCAGGGGATATTAACAACCCAACCTGAGACAGCGTAAAATCTTTTATATCCCTTACCAAGACATAAAGAACAGTTAGTTACTATCACCCCTGGGTTTTGACCCTGGCATAAAAAGCAGCAGACACTAAAGCTACAGGGAACCACCTGTAACAATAAAGCCATTTAAGACCTGGAGGTAGGCATTGTCATAGCACTGCTTTAAGAACCAATAAACCACAAAGATGAAATAAAAATCTAGTATCACCAAAGCTGGTGTATCAGCTCCATGCCTGGAACAGATCTTAAGCAACGACTTGCTTCTATGGCAAACACAGGCTGTCTCCAAAGGTGTAAGGACAAAGCATCCTGAACTGGGGCTTCAGTTTCCTTCCATGACAAACTGCTGAGCAATTGTGACGCTGCTTCAGAATGACGGACACAGATTAATTACAGCAATTATGACTCATCAAGGAAAAATCATGCCCGTTTGCTCTTGTCATTTCATCTCTGATTTTGCAAGTGATGACAAGCTAATTTAAGCAGTCACAAAGCTTAGAGTAATACATATTCTTACCAATCACTCACTGTCCTGTCAATAATTTATGCTCACAGGAAACACATCCCTGAGCATTAATAATCTTGGCATTTTGGCAACGATACCAAGTGGAACCACTCTTCTGGGCTCCAACTAACGGCAACACTATTTGCCACTACTGCAGCACTAGGTCATTATAGGACAATTAAAACTGTCAGTGTGAAAAATAACACGGGCTTTTTCCCATGGACACTGCCAGGTTAGCTCTACCATTCCAGGTGTACGGGAGATGGTCCCTACTTTTTCCCGCAGATGCCAGTACGATCACTGTGGACTCTCAGCGGGTACGCTGACATATGAGTTAGGATGGTTCCCACCAATGCAACAGCCCATCGTTTCAAAGCAGGGCATGGCTAACGTGAGCAGAGTGCAAAGCACAAAAAGCAGCGAGCACATCTTTCCCTGTGCTTCTCCAAATTCACCGATAAGCTTTGCTGTCCTTCTCCTCCTCGTGTCAAGCCAGCCCAAGCTCTGGTGTGCACCAACTTCAGCCACCTCCACGGGCTGGCCAGGCAAGAGTGGAACTGC
>JAOQGH010000023.1:55553078-55564721 GCA_025769975.1 Gallinago jamesoni
TGGAGGTGTTCAAGACCAGGCTGGATGGGGCTTTGAGCAACCTGGTCTGGTGGGAGGTGTCCCTGCCCATGGCAGGGTGGTTGGAACGGAATGATCTTTAAGGTCCCTTCCAACTCTGACCATTCTATGATTCTAAGACTGAGGGGATCTGATCAACACCTATAAATACTTAAAGGATGGGTGTCAAGAGGATGGAGCCAGTCTTTTTTCAGTGGTGCCCAGTGACATGACAAGAAGTAATAGGCACAAGCTTGTCCACAAGAAGTTCCACCTAAACATGAAGAGGAACTTCTTTACTTTGAGGGTGGCAGAGCCCTGGGACAGGCTGCCCAGAGAGGTGGTGGAGCCTCCATCTCTGGAGACATTCAGAACCTGCCTGGACACGTTCCTGTGCAACCTGCTCTAGGTGGCCCTGCTTTGGCAGGACTAGATAGTCTCCAGAGGTGCCTTCCAACCCCATATCATTCTGTGATTCTGTGAGATGGCACGAGGCATTAAACAACAGTTAGCAACTCAGTTCTACCTCACTCAGAACTCCCCTCCAAAGTCTGTGAGTGAAGGTCAGCCCTTTATCTGCTAAGATCCCACCAAGATAGTCACAAGGACAGAGCTGGCAAGGGATCTGAGAATGCGTCAGAATTAATGTACTCCTACGTGTGACAGAAGCAGCTTTCTTGTTTACTAAATGAAAAATCTGCAGTGCTTACAGTCAGAATTTTATTATGCTTCACAATTTAATATCAAGAGACTATATTAGCTGTCAGTAACGTTATCGATATTACCAGTAGCTCTTAAACAAATGAAGCTGTTGCCCAGCAGGGCCAGATCACTAATTAGCAGGTCCCAAAGGCAGCTGGTAACCGTTAGAGGCAGTAAGGTGAAAAGGCTGGGCAGAACCTCTTCTTCTCTTTGTCCAGCTGCCAAAGCTTTAGTTACTAAGTTCACACAGATTCCTGGCATCAAAATGAGGCAGTTCTCCCCTCAGGTCACGAATAGCACAGCACTTTCAGAAGTGAAAGTCTGCCTTAAGTTTACAGTTTTCAAACCTTGATGTCTGATGCTAAGTTTGAAACTCTGACTTGAACTTCTACAGATAATCAGAACCTCTATCTACTACAGAGCAAGTGAACTCGTAGCGTTCAACCCCACTGAAGACTCAAGACATTTTTATTCAGGTAAACCTGTAAGAGCCTCTTTTTAAAATGTTTAACTGAAATTAAAATGTTCATTTTTAAGTGTTCATTTGAAATAAGTGAGCTTAGTATAAAATCTATGAAGTCTTCTGTGGTCTGAGTAGTTTATGTGGAAAGTAACTTTATTCCAATAAGTGATAATTTCAGTAAATAGTTTCCCACAAATAAAACTTCATTTTTGTGGCTTTCTGATAATTATTAGACACAACATATGTTCAAATATGTGTTTTTAAAAATCAGTATTTTAACTGACTGATTGTTAATCTATTATCTCTGTTTACATGATAGCATGTATGAATTTTCAAAATTATCACAATGTTCCTCAGAAATAGGAAAATAAATAAAATAAACAGGCCCTTCTTAAAATAAGCATATGTTTAAGAGTCCAGAACAAATAATGTACCAGCCAGCTTATAATTCTTATTTAGTCTCCACTGTTCAGGAAAGTTATACTTAAGCACAAAAATACTCTTTCAACAATCGGTGTTTGCTCCTGAGTGGTATGTTAAAGCAGTATGCAAAAAAGTTAACAATAATCAAAAACTCAAAGCTTAATTATTCTGGAAATATATATTTAATGCCAATGAACCCCTTCTCTTTGATCAAGATATTTCATTTTTAATACACTTCTGCTTTTGTACCTCTGGTAATTAGAAACATATACTATATATGTGTTAAAATCATATACATTTATTTTTCCTGTTTTTTATACATATATATGCCAGGAAACTTACAAAAGCCAGTTTTTGATTCTGCAATAAGGAGTGGCACTATTACATGCTTCCTTTCTGTGGTGGGAATTTGAAGGTCTATAGTGAGTGCAATATCAGTTGGAGAGCAGGGAGAGAGCTGTTCAAAATCAGGTGCAGACACGGTCTCTCAACAAAAATCTGCTTCCTTCAGTGTCTCCAGTTGTCACTGTGCAATAACACGGTGAAACGTGAGTACAACAGAAACCAATACCAACAGGCATTTGCAAAAGCCTCTTAAGGTACAGTTTCCCCCACCTCCTTCCAACACGAACACAACACAGAATACAGTAAGGTGCAGCTTTCTGACTCTGAATTCAGAGTCTCTAAAATGCCTTGCAGTGTGCTGTGTGCTTCTGAGCCAACAGCCACTGCTCTCAGGTAGCCAGAAGCCCCCAACAGACTCAGACATGTCCTGGGGCTTGGCTGTCTCAGGCTTATGTGGTTGTTCCCTCAAGGAAAGCAGCCTCACAGAGAAACCAGGCAACCGTGGGTCTAGGCCAGTCCTTCTCAAGGAAATAAAAAAAACAGGTTTTACCGAGAAACAGCTAACATAAATTGAGGGCTAGGGTCAGATTCTGCTGTCCTTTGGCAGGACCAGAAGCACTCTGATGGAATGAAAAGAAGAACTGGCAGCATAGTGTGAAATGAATCCTTTTGGCTGATGAAGTAAGTGACAGTAAACTGAGTGGACTGTTGCAGCTCAGTGTAAGCTGGTACTCACACTCTTCCTCCCCCTTCTCTGCCATTCCTCCACAGCCTCGCAAGGAGGACTTGCGTTTAAACAAAATGTGTTGTAGATGCCTCCTATGTCCTACTATGCTTTTTTTTTGGCTGTTCTGCCTTCTTTAGTGGCTCCTATTGAGAATCAGCATTGGAAACTAAGGAATAAGGGACTGTGTAGTGCTGCATGTTGGGACCCGAATCATGACCTACAGGATACATCAGCAGAGTAGACGAGAGGTGAGAACTTGAACAAAGGCATTCATGAGAACGGCACTGGGAAAGAGTAGTATCTTCTTCCTTTTAGTTCTGGGAAACACTGAATATATAATTTGCTATACAAGGTAAAGGAAGTCTATTCATTCCTAGTCCTAAAGAGGATGCAGACAGTTCTGCCAAAGTTATAGCTGCAGGGGACTCTTAAGTCATGGCTCATTACTAGGGGCAAACAAAAATGCTACACGAACTTTAGTGTTCATGCTCAACGCTGTGAAACACTGGAACATAAGCAATTTACTAAAGATAGCCTTGGCCCCTTGGGACATACAGATGCTTCCCAAGTTTCTTTGCCTTGATGTGGCGTGTCATAGACCAACCATTCTACTGGCCATGAAACTCAATCTTCTGCCCCCTTGCCCCTTCCAGAAATGCACCAGAAAGCAAGCTCGTTTCCTCTCAGTGTTTCTTATGTCCCCAGTGTCCTGATGCAAAAAATGGAACTTGGACAAATAAACAGATTGCTCTAAAGATAGAATTTGGGGGGTAGCCTTCAATTCAATAAGCAAAGGCTATAGAAAGTTTGCAGCTACTATTTTAGTCTCTAAATTAGAACACTGGCTCTTTTGTGAAGAATCTGAAACATCTGTGCAAATAAACATAAGCAGGACAAAACTGTTCCTCTCCCCAAATTGTCTCCTCCCACGACATCCCGTTTTTTCCAGATGTAAGAACGCCTGCCTTGTGTGCATGCACTCTGGTTAGCCACGCTACATGTGGTGAACGAAGGTGCAACTCCTAGGCTGAAGCAGTACAGAGATGCCACCCCTAGATGCATTATCCGAGGAAAAAATAGGGCATTTGAGAGGATCACACTTGCTACTCACGCTGTGCACACCCAGGGCCTTCCAGATGGCAAAACTGAGCAATCCAACTCCACACCACGCGTAGAGAGAGCCCCATCCTAGGGCTCGTAAGGCCAGTGATGAACCACTCTCTGGTAATGCAGCTGTGGCAGTAATCCCCTAGAACCAAAAATAAAGTGATCAAGAAAAAGTGAACAATGTTGGAGGGAAAAAAACCAAACACCACCACCAACAAAAAAAAGTTAACTTGGTGATCTAGACTTTTTCCAGATTTGCCAGCTATACTAAGGGTGCCCACACTGTTATGGTTGGCAGCAGACCCAAAGAGCCAAGCAAAGGAGTGGATGAGCTTCCTTCCCACCATGAGCAGCTTTCATGGTTGCCAGTACCACCTGGGGATGATTTTTATTACCCAGAAATGCCAAAGTCAACTGTTTCATGGGCACAAGAATCTGACATTCGGTTATCCCACCAGTCAAAATACAAAACTGAATCAAAACCTGTCACCAGCCCTTATTATGCCAGTGGCATCAGAAGATAATCACTGTACGTCATTGATTTTGGTACTTTTACTTGGGGTAGTAAGGGTGATGAGCAACCATTGGCCTACAGGTCTTTATCTGCACTCCTGAAATAGCAGGTTAGGAAACTAGAACTGAGTGGCTTTCATCTTGACACAAAGAGGGTATAACAGTGACCGAGAGACTAATTTTGAGGGGCTGCAACTCTGAAGGAGCTCTGGAAACCATTTAGGAAAATTCTGTAAAGAACAAACAGCAACACTGCCCCCCATTCCCCTGCAGAGCTCACCAAGCGCCAACAGAAAGTGCTCTGCAGTCTCCACGCTTTTTGTCGTTTTTGTCAGAACCAAGAGTAGGAGGTTTTAACCACTTGCTAAGATACTGCTGCTTAAAAGTCTACCATGAGACATGACCCAAAACCACAAAATGCTGTCATTTGGAAAAGCGACCTCAGACCAAGAACAACGAAACCTCAGCCATGATGGGGTCCCAGCTACAGTGAACCCACCTCTGTCACAGCACATAAACGCCCATTGCAGCTCCCACTGCGATGGTTCACACCACACGTTCACCATCAGCCAGCCATTCTCATCTCACAACGCCCACCTTGCTCTAGACAGCTTCAATCTGTGTAGCCCACAACAACAGTCAGACAGACAGACATCACCCTCTTGCTCACAGTGGTAAATGTCAGCAACAGGGCTTGTTTTGTGGTTTGTTTTTTCCCCCAAAGGATCCCTGTTCAATTTTTCACATGGAAACGGAGATTTCAGATGGTAACTCTTAAAGACTGGCATCTATGGTCCTTATACAACTTACTTAATTGGTATCTCGGCGAAAAAAACCCCACAATTATTGCTCAGAGGTAAACATAAATGAGACTGCAAGCAAATATAGTCAATAAAGAATTATTTCCTTTATAGTCTAAAATACTGAAAAGTGAAATTAACTTGCAGAAGGGTCCAAAAAATTTTCAAACATGCCAAAGAGCTGCACTTTTCTATTCATCACAAAAAGTGGGAAAAAAATCTTTTGTATTCTTGGCTTTAAAAAGACCTCACATTTTTTTTAGCACTTAAAGATCAGTTCTCTTTCTTCTTTGATATAACTAAGCATACGTAGTGCCTATCACTGTGGGCTCTGGTCAGTGAAATAGCTTTTCCTCTCTTGGCTTTGTATTTATTAAAATGATTCTCAGACAGTCCTCACCATTGACTTTCCCTTAGGATTTAGCTGTAGGCACAGTTACCCAAGCACAAATACACGCAAGCAAAACGGATCTTGATCCTCATTTATTCTGATTCGGACATCCCAAAGTGGAAGCTGTTAAGAGAACTCTGTAAGCACACACATATATGCACAGAGACACAAACAGCAGAGCTCTTTATTCACACTATTATACCAGCTCCTATTATTTCCTTACTGCAGCTAATGAACTTTCATAACTCTTTCAGGAGAGACTGATTTGAGTAGCTTTAAAATGCTGATGAATATTTCTGACATTTTTCCTGCTTCCATAGTTTAAACGTATACAACACCCCACACAAGAATTTCTCCTATTTGGAAGATGGGCAATGAATGGACAAAAATATCCTCCATGCAAAATCTTTAAATAGAAGTCATTATTTGTACAAATTGCTGGGGAAAAAAAAAAACAAACCACAACCAAAAAACCACCACCCGAATACTATTTAAATGCTTGATTGCCCCAGAAAAAAAAAAAGTGGTAAATGGAAACAATTGTTCTGGTTTTACTGACAGCAGTCAAACAGTGTTCAGTCACAGGCTGATTCCTCGGGGTATTAAGTACACAGATAAGGATTTCTGTAAACAAGACAGTTTGTTATATGATTATCAGATATGCTGTTCAGAGCATCAAGAAAGCTGATTAATGAAATGCTAAAAAAATTAAAAAGACAACAGTAGAGAAAAAAATTTCACCAACAAAAGAACGTTTTTAAGAAAACTGAGCCTGTTATTCACGAGCCTGTTATTCTATGCACAAATGGTTTTCTCTTCATTACTGCTCCTGTATTTTTTAAAAGAAAGCAACTCTTTTAAATTAAAAAATAAGCTATCAACAATTCTTGCAACTAAAATTCAGGCTAGGAAAATATAGGGCAGAATTAGCTGACTTGGTTACCAAAAGATACGCTTCATATTTAATTACATTTTTTTTTCTGGAGGATATAAGCAGGAAATGAGAGAAGGAGAAACAACATTGTTTATTTCAGACACAGACCTCAATCCTGTAACTATGCCCTTGTGGATAAGGGGGTGTCTGAAAGGAAGCAGTGCCTAAAATAAATGATGCGTTCAGCTGTTTTGGTTGATTGCATTCAGCATGTTCCTTGTTTTGTATGATCTAACCCATTGTGAAATTAAACACCTGGATAAATGCTGGTGTGACAGGACACTTACCACAAGGTGGCTGCTGCATCTGAGCTTTTAATTTTAAATGCCTGCCCCCCCCCCCCCCAAATCATTTCTTAACTGAAGGTCTCTGCAGTGCTTCATCATACTGAACAAGACTATGTAATCTCAGTTTCAAGTCAATTTGGGCACCAGCTCTACAAATGCTCACAACATTTACTCAACTTTGCCACCACGGAGGAGGTACAGTAGGTGCAATTTCAGCTTTATCTCTTGCCACTAACCCTGATGTGACTGTGCAAGAGCAGGGTCACACAGTGTTGCTTCCTGGAAGTCTGAATGCAGTCACAAAGCCATGATGCTACAGCTTCCCCTCTGAATTTCTGTTTTTCCTCCCATAAAACTATTTTAATCTGTCCCAGGCTTGCTTCCTGTTTCTACTCTGACTTGCGTGCCCCCATTTCACTGACATAAAAACTGGCACAAGCCAGCAGAGATGCTGAAAGAATAGGTCTTGTGTTTCTTCCCACCATGGAGCGTCAGTTCTCGCTCCTTTGGACCTTCTGCCAGCACAGTCACTGCAGTCACGCAGTAAAGGGCATCAGAAGACTGATCTGGGCTAAAACTAATGCAAGAAAACAAGGAAAGTAGAATTAACTGGTATGACCTCACCAACCCAGCAGCACAAGTGTCGGTGCCTTTACAGGGGCAGGAATGAATGGCCAGAAACCGAGGGCTGGTAGGATGACTTCTTTCAACAGCAATGCCATCTTATGTTTGGTTAAAGTACCTGCCAAACTATGGCCTCGCCTTAACCTGGATTTTAAAAACACACCATTTAGGCATTGAGCATTTAAGAAGGATGCAATCATCTGTAGTTATTCATAGTTAGACTTTTATTATTCCACAAGATGTGTTTTTAAAAATAACAGGCAATGACTTGCAGGAAGTAACTATAGATTTCAGTAAGAATGCTACAGCAAAACCACTTACCTCATCGGTGAGAAAACCTCAGACAGCCTCTATAGACAGTTAAGTCATTGTCAAAGTCTGCCCTTCCCTTTTGAAATTGCTCACCTACAAGTACCTTGGCCAAAAAAAAAAAAAAAGCACCTTTCTACGCTTTGCAGTATTTAAGTTGAGGGGCCCAAAAATCACAGATTTTTGCTAGTAAGCTGTTGTAATTCATTTGCAGAGAGAGCAGCAGATACAGGTTTTCAGCAAAAATCGAAACAGTATGTATCACCTGGTGCCATTTCCAGCATATACATTCTCAGATGTCAATGTAATGTCACTCTTGATAAATTTCACACTGATAACAGGACAGCTCAGACAATCGAGAATACATGCGAGCTGGAAAAAATGCAATGCTCGGGAAAAAGTAAGTTTAAAAAAACCCAAACCAATGATGTTAAAAAAAAAAAAAAGGGAGAAAACTTCCCGATTGTAATATATTTCTATAGCTTGTAAAATAACTTCTCACGGAGTTTTCTATTTTCTGAATATTAAAAAATAAACCCATGTTTATTATTGCTGAAAAGGCAATGGATGAGTTATGCCACGGCAGCCTACAGAGGAAAATAGGATGGCAAAGGAAGGATCTCATGCTCTTTGGCCACAAAAGGTGATTGTGAGTGTTCAGGTGCAAAGGCTCTGATAGAAAGTGCAATGGAAGATTTATTTTTTTCTCTCGATATGCACTATTATTGAATTAACATTTTAAAAATAAGCACAACCAATCAGTTCTCAGCTCCCTAAAAACATCTGTAATGTATGTTTATTTTAAAGGCTTGGTGGAGTCCAGACTGATTAATTTTAAGGGGCTATTTTTGACATTTTTGGCAGTAACAATATATTAGTGAGAAAAAAAAAACGTTCTTCAATTAAACATGCTGTATTTCAGATGAATACACCAACATGGTATAATTGTTAGCTTTGCAACATGTTTCTTCAGAATGTTCAGGTGGATCCTGTTAGTAATTGCACGAGACCTGATTATTTTTGGCCATCAGATCTCACAGTACCAAGCCACTACAGGCACTCGCGCCAGTCCCCTTACACAGCACAAAGGGAGCAGGGGGCTTAGATTTTAACTAAATAATTCCACAGTACATATTCCACAGCTTAGAGGCTTTCTACTCCCTCATTCCCATCCTTACTGCAGTTACCTGCCTTCCCGATTCACTCTGGCACTGGGACTGAACTGGATCCCCGGGGTGACACAGGCTCCTGACCAAAGCACATTCACATCACAGAATCAAAATGGACCACGAGTTATATTCAGCACTAGCATGGTTCTGGCAAACAGCGTAAGTTTTATGTTTTATTTCAACTGATCTCAAGTACTAAACCATTCAGCAGCCCCAACTCTGAACTGATTTCTAAATTAATCCTACCCCTATTGACTTCAATTAAGTCTACTGCTCTCACCATCAACTTTGTGCAGCAAACTCCACGTACATCGACATTTCTGTAGAGCATTTGATGCAGTCTTCTTTCCCGTGCACCACAATTGGAAAATAGTTTAAAAGGAACAAACCTTGCTGAACCAGTCCGGGTTCTTCTTTTTCGTCATGGCAAGCGTGGTGCCAAAACCTGCTATCATTCCTGCTGCAGCAACGGTACCTAGAAAAATTCCACCTGCCAAGAAAAGTTTAAGAAATAAAAATCAAGATTTATTTTTTTTCCCTAACCTGTTTTGGAAATAAAACCTTAAAAATTAAGATCTGTCACATATGCCGAAGTTACCCACATTATTTACATTAACTCAATATGGCAAGCGAGCAAGACTATTTTTAAATACAGCATTTTGAAAATCAATGGCAAGTGTATACATCTTCAACCTACACAAACCAAAAACACCCAGTGAAATGCCAGGATGCCTTTTCACAGTACTCCTGAATTTCCACTGCTCCCCCCACAGCCCTTCTCGCTCCAGAGCAGCTACTAAAATCATCTTGCTCTGCGGTTACGTCTCCCCCTGCCCCGAAAGTAAGATGTAATTCTTTTCGTTGCAGCATTTGTTATTTTGAAGGGCCGCTGGAAAATCTTCTGAGGTACCTCAGAAGAACGTTGTATACGCAAAACTCGTTCTTCAGCTTTCTCTGTTTTACGTTCTAAGGCTCTATTTAAACAGAGAAAAAGACACTACTGGGAAGTTTTCCCAAGGCAGAAAGACAGTTCCATGACAGACAGTTTTCCCGTGCTTTTCGGTTCTTTCAGAGTGTTTCCCAAAGTCCCTTGGGGTCCCTTGATCCCTTCTGGCATCAGACAGACACACGTAGCCATCCATACCAGACCACTTGTAAGAAAAAGGCTTGTTACAAAGAGTGAGTGCACTCTATGAACCACCTGAGCCATATTAAAATCCGTATTTTTTCTTTTTCTAGGGGGTTACAAGTTCCTCTTTTGCAACTACTGATACCCAGCCTGCGTTTCCCCTTCCCTGATGCCAGTCAGGTACCTAAAAACTGGCCGGAATAGGGAGTAAGAAGCAAGACATGCTTATGCTAGGTCTCGCTTTTTAAAAATTAATTACCCCATTATTGTGAGGGGGAAGTTCCCTGGACTCACGTCAATGAAATCCTTCCAGCACCTCTCCTGCCAGGGAGCAGGAAAACCTCACAAGCTGCCGGAACTTTGCACAACCCCTGCATTTCACTTTTCAAAGTCTATTAACCAACATCTCCCGTTTCAGAAATAATAAGTGGGTTTAAATTAACTACTCCTCGAAGTGGAGCAGCTCGACGCTTGACCTCCCTGGGAGGGGCAGAAAAGCATCGCCGGGGGTAGGCAAAGCAGGGGATGGCACCTTTATATATTGGCGTGTTCAAAGAGATATTATTCCCTTGTGTCTGCAGCGGGGACTGGGGGGGGCTCATCCCCCGGGAGGGACCCGCGGGGCGGGAGAGCTCTGCCCTCCGCGCCGCCAGGGGGCGCTGCCAGCCCGCCCCAGTGACGGGGAGCGGCGCGCTGAGCGCCTGCCCGTGACCGCCGCCGGTGCCTCCGTGTGTGACGGCGGGGCCCGGCGGCTCCGCTGCCCCGGCCGGCATCCCGGACCGGCTCCTGTTGCTGCGGACGCTCTGCCGTAAGGAACCCGCGGCGCCACCTGTAACCCGTCCCAACCCCCCTCCGGACGCCCCAGCGCGGCTGGGCCCGCACCTCCGGCCGCCGCCGCAGCGCCTGGCCCCGCCGGGCCGAGCTCCCTCAATACCCCCCGCCGCCATCTCGCTGCGATCCCTGCCCCGCGGTACGGGGGAGGGAAGGAGGGAGGCGGCTTCCTTCAGCGGGAAGCCCGGAGCAGGCCCACCCGCCTCGGGCCCCCCGGATCCCGCCCAGCAGCGCCGGGGCTGGGGGGTGGGGGGGTGTGTGTGTGTGTGTCTGAGGGGCGGCGGTCACCGCCACCTCCGCAGGGGGAGGGAAAGGCGGTCGGGGGTTCCTCACAGCATCGGGCCCCAGACGCCTGGGCTCTTCCCCGGGGACGGGAGAGCGGGGCAAGGCCTCGGGCTACGGCAAGTTGAGGGCACGGAAACGCTTCCCTCCCCTCCCCGCCGCTGTCCCTGCGGGGGCGGCCGCGGGACTCCCCGCACCCGCGGTGGACAGGGGAGAGAGGATGAGGGGGGAAGGGGGGGCCTTTCTGCACCTTTGATTAAGAAGACCTTGTCCTGGGAGGCCGCGGGGCTCCCGGCGCCATGGGGCAGGGGCAGCCCGCGCCCGGGGTCCAGCGGAGCCGCCGCCGCTCCCCCTGCCTGGGGGTCTCCGCCGGCAGCCGCCCCCATGGCCCGGGAGGAGGAGGAGGGAGGCGGTGGGACGCAACCCGGAAGGAAACGGAGCTGCGCCGGGACACGCAGCCGCCCTTCCTCCGCCTCCTTCTCCTCCTCCTCGGCCGCCCCGTCGGGCGGGGGGGAAGCGGCCGCTGTCGCCCCCCAGCGCGGGCGGTGCGGCGGGGGAACGGGGGAGGGCCCGAGGAAGGACTGGCCGGTGACCCTACCTGTGAGCCCCG
>JAOQGH010000023.1:55564821-55582776 GCA_025769975.1 Gallinago jamesoni
CCAGCGCGGGCGGTGCGGCGGGGGAACGGGGGAGGGCCCGAGGAAGGACTGGCCGGTGACCCTACCTGTGAGCCCCGCGGTACCGCGGTGGCCCCATCCCGGGCGCTCCCCGGTAAAGCACGTCCCCCAGCTCCGGAGGTTCGTCCCCGGCCGCCGCCGTCTCGTTGTGCCGCCGCCAGCCGCCCCCTCGGGCACCGCCTCCCCCCGGGGGGGCGTTCGGTGTCCCCCAGAGCCCAAATCGCGCAGAGGGAAAATTGGCAAAGGTTATCAAAAGCTTTTTTTTAAATCAAGTCATTTGTAGCAGGCTCATGAAGAGTTTTTTTTCGGTTTAAGTCTGTGGGGACAGATAACACCATGGACTTCTCTAAATAAATCCGATAGAAATTCTTCCCCTTAACTTTCCAGAGCTATATCTTGACAAATGGTGTTGCTCCAAAGTACATCTTCTTGTTCAAAATTCTCGTTCTGCCAAGTTACATAAATAGTTGTTCATATACATCTCAATTATGTCTGAACGGAATCATAAAGTACCTCTGTGAGAACTGTACTTTCATCACTGTGCCACAGTATTCCTCGGGTGCCGTTGATGGATATAAATTGTTGTACAGTTACCCATCATGCCGTTCAATGTGTTCCTTTACCAAATGGTGTATTAACTGACCAGGATTCAGTGTGGGCAGGTAAAGTATTATTTTTATTTATGAGGCAGTACTTTAACAGCAAGCAAAGAATGTAAATAAACCCAAACCAAGTGTTTCTTCCCCAGCTTCCTTCTTTGTATCTTCTCATCATCATTTATAGTCTGTATCTAAGGGTCTAATTATAGGGGCTTGGGTTGCTAGGCAAAAATTGAGTATTTTGGGAAACTTCCTGTTCATGGTACTTCTGAAAACCAATCCAAAGCCATTTCCTAATAGTCCATGTACTGTGTCAGTTAAACAAAATGTTACACAGTTAAGAAGCAGTCGTTGCAAAAGAAGTAGGCATTTTCTCTGCTGTGGAGCTGACCTGTCAGCGCTAACTCCATTTTTCTATTCCAGAAAGCACCTAAGTGACTTCTTCCCTCCCCAAAATCCCATGTGTGTTTTGGAATAGCATTAGACTTTGCCACAAATAATAATAAAACCTCCTGAAAAAGCTTAGAGAAGGGAATCTTAGAAAAGCTACGCAGTGACAATGTTACAAGAGGAAATTTCTTTTTATTTTGTCTTCATGCTGAAGTGTATATGACTATATAAAGTATTTAAATGTTATTCGTATGCATAAAATTAAATCATCAGTATGCATCTCATTTTGATTGTAAATTGTGTCAAGATCACCATTGCATCTGCTAGAAGAATTCTTGAACTGTGAGAGTAATAACCTATTTTTTCTGTCTTTGATGATAAAATCCTAGATTTTCTGCTCAGGATAGGTTTGTGAGTTCACATCAATCAAGACATCACTTTCTTTCAAATCTTCTCCAGAACTAGGAAGAAAGAGAAGAGAAAAGGTACAATGATGTTATTTAATCCTGGTTTGAACAATGCCAAGAATCTATCTTTAAGAAAGTCAGATAAGATCTGTGTCTATTCATCATTCACAGTGACTTCAAGTAGGGCATAAAACCCATGAAATCCACTCTGAATAACTTAAAATTCTTAGAGTTGTAAAATAAACTGTCCCGCTTTAAAAAAAACCAAACAAACAAAGAGAAGATGTTCAGCAGAAATTGTTTCTATTTAGGTTACAATATTAATCTCTTCTCGTTATATAATCAATTATAATATAACACTTTCTCTCCTTTTAAGTGTACTTCACCCAAGAGCCTTGCATTTTGTGTCTTTATTCCTGCTCTGTCACTGTTGGGGCAGACACGCGAGTGCACTGATCTACACATGGCTAGTCAGAATTAACCAGTTCTCTTTTTCTAAAATTCATGTAGCATTTTCTAGGAGCAACACATTTTTGTTTGAAAGGCAGATTTTAATGATTCCAGTATCGAATAGTCAAATCTTCATAAAATGAGGGCATGTTTTCAGCTTCAAAGTACCTATAATCTCCACTTGTGTTTCTAAAGTTACGGTTAGGATTTTTACTTTAACCCCTAAATTTTAATGAAAAATTTGGTAATGCTGTGCTTCCCTTGTGGAAGTTCGTAAAATCGTACAGTACTGGTGAGGGAGAAGCGGGGAAAGAGAATAACCAAGAGCACAAGGAAGAAAATAAATTAAAGAAAAATGCAAAAAAACCAAGTTTGTGCAAATATATTCCCCAAGAGATTTTTATAATCTTTGTGAATGGGTGGTATTCCTGCCAATAAGCAGCTCTATCAAGAAATAAAAGCACAGCGTGCAAACTTCTTAATGTAATGCTGTGAAATATTTCGGTCCCAGCCTGTGTTTGTCCTGCTGCCCTCCCTCTCTGTGCAGGACTGCACAGCAGTACCTGGACACCTCCACTGAAGAAGAGTTTCAGTTGAGGACCAAACTTGTAATTTAGGTCTTCAGAGGAGAAGCAGCTTAGTTTACAAGCTGACTGGGACATAATAAATGCAGTCATTTGATACAGTCGCTAAATTATCTGATTTCTGTCTGATTTTATATATTTAAAATGCTCTTAAGTGCCACTGCAAAAAAAAATAAAATAAAAAAAATGGCAGCTGAGGCACAGAATCCTGCTCGGAGTTTGAAAATCCAATTCAAAACATAGAGTAGGTTGACTTGGATCCTGGTTAAACTGACATGTTCGGTAACAGAAGTGGATTATGTAAAAGAATTTGGGAAAGAGCCAAACGCTGGTTTTGGAAAGGGAGGAGATGCAGCAGTTGAGCCAGTCTCTGGCTCTCAGGAGAGCTGAGCTTTGCTGTCCGCCTGCCTCGCTGGGGTCGTTTCCCATATTCATGGAAGCTTTGATATTCCTGAAAGCACCGCGCAGCCTCAGTGCTGTGTACAGAAGCCCCTTACGTATTTCCAAACAATTTGGAATATGAGACAAGAAATGAAAGCGTTCTGCAGCTATGATGGGGTTTCTGTAGAAACCTCTGTTTTTACAGTAAGCTGGTTACTGTTGTGCATCTCTTAAAAAGCTGGTGGCTGAAATTCTTCTGTTGAGAGCAAGTCTTCAGGTATCTTGGCTCATATCGCAGCAAAAATCTGGTCACTTAATAATGATTTATAGTCTTTAACCATAGAAATATGGACAAAGTCGGTGCTCATTTATCAAGTGTAAGAACAATTACAGGAAGAGCCTTGCATTGGAGAATCAAAAGACATTTTAAAAGTATTGGTTGAGCCGACTTCGCACATTTATAGGAGGGGTGCTTTTCCATTTGGAGAGGCTGAGGAAATTAATCAGTTTGCTGCAGTTCTCCGGCAAAAGCAGGAGCTGAAAGGCCGGATCTCCAGATTCCCAGTCACCTTCCCGCAGCCCCAGAGCTGCCTCTCTGAGCTGCAGCTTGCTTCTGCAGAAGATGAAACGCTGCTTTTTTGATTTCACTTTTACGTGGGGTTATTTGGGGGGGGCACGTCAGGCGTAAGCTTGGAGAAGGCTGCGTGTGCCGGCGTGTGGCACTGACACCGCAGCGGCACTGCTTTTCTTGGCCAGAGCCTGGCCGCGCTTCAGGGAATGGCAACAGTCCCGTTGGCAGGACAGCCAGGGTTTCAGTTATAAATCCCAAATTAGCACTCACGGATGATGACATTATGGCTGGTCAGAGGTGCACTACAGATTTCAGAGCTGTTGATAACACTTATCAAGGCTGTCATATGCCTTGGACGGCATTTACGTGGGGCTGCAGAGACGAGGACACTTAACAGAGGGTCTTCTTGCATGTGTGTGTTATCTACTTGTTTTCTGTTCTTATCCTTTAAAAATTTATACTTTTTATTACCTGCTGAGTGTTCAAGATATTCCCTCTCTACGAGTAAAATATGCTCGTATCTCTGGCTCTGCGCTCATTAACTAGAGAGGCAAATCATAGATCCCTTCCCAATTTCTGTGGTATCACCACTGTCTTTAGAGACCTAGCAAATACGTTTATAAGTATTTTTTATTTTTTACTGTGTACCGTGTCTTTAATGTTCTCAGTATGTATTTCATTATAGAATAGTACTCTTAACAACTTTTAATAGCTACTTTGCTGTACCATATTAGAAAAAAACATTAGCATAGTACAGGAAAAAAATGTATTTCTGACTTAATTAAAAAATAAACAGCAAAAAATAATTTATCATTTCCACAGTGTCATTAGAGCATGGCCTGGTACTTGAAGCTCAGCCACTCTGCCTAGATGCTGCTACCTGTGGTGGCAGCAGTGGACCTGCACCACCAGTGAGATGGACCAGCCGACCAGGTCTGCCTGGTGACAACCTGGAAGTGGGATTTTCTACAGAGGAAATCTGCTCCTGGTCCACCCAGCTGGAACTGGGAGCTTCCAAAATTATGGTTGGCAGGACACAGGAGGCCTCTTGGTGATAGTCCAAAGCATGGAGTTGTCCATTCTGTGTGTTTCCTGCCATGGGCTCCAGGAGATGCCTGTCCTTAGCTCAAACAGGTCCCCATGAGGATGGTCAGGCTCAGACCAGGCTGCCCAGAGAGGTTGTGCCGTCTCCTCCTGAGGAGATTTTAGAGAATAAAGCCCTGAGTGAGCTTCTCTGAGCTGGATCTGCTTTGGGGAGGAGGTTGGACCAACAGCTCCTGAGCTCCCCTCCAGCCTGGGTGACTTGCAACATGTGGGTAGAGTCCCCCACAAATCAGTTAGTGGGCCAGGGTACCTTCAAGCTTGGCCCATTTTCACCTGACTCTGAAGCAACACCCTGCACCATGGTGGCTGCAGGGCAGGAGGGACATGCTGCTGGCATGAGCCACCACCAGGCAGTAGAAGTCCCTCAGATGCCACATTCAGAGGCTGCTCTTTTGGGTGGGCCCACGGGAGTGGGCCACTGGCTGTCCTTGTGTGGCCAATGACACCGATTTGGGCACCCTTGGCGGTGGCACGTGCTGCAGAGCACCTGGCAGAGGAAGGAAACTGAACTGGTGTTTCATTTATCATGAGGAGGTGGCCAGTATGAACTTGTGTAGTGCATTACCTGCTGAGAAAGCCAACGGTAAAATTAATTGGCACAAATATGAGATGTATACTTCCCCTAATCAGCTTCAGTGCAATTATATCCAAAGGCCCTTTTTGCGGTCATTCACGGAACTTAATTGCTATAGTTTAATATTACAATTAAAAAAGGCCTGGAAGGAGAGATGAATATTAGGCTCCTGATGAATGATAATTATCACTTTGTGTAGACAGATGGAAAACATTTCTAATTAAATTATTCTTGTAACATAAATTAATAGTGTGATCCAGATAAAGTACATCTGATTTCACATCTAGAATATTTCTAGGAGCACCAAGTTTGTGCTAGAATTTCAGTTGCCTTAAAAATACCTGACTTTTCAGTCAATGTAGCAGCTTATAGGCTTCTGCAGTGGAGATTTTTGGCAGTGACAGAATGATTCAAATGTTGCATGGAGAATAAAGTAAAATAAAATAAAAATATAAAATGAAATAAAACTCTGCAGCTAGCATAACCTCTTAGTTCTACTTAGTTCACGGTTGAAATGATAGGGGTTCATAGCGTAACTGTCACACATTTTCTTCCTTTATTAATTTCATCTCCATCTGAGGATTTTTGCAACACACAAACCGTTAAACTGATACTTTGAAAAGAGGAAAGCTCATTAGCAGCTTTAGGGAAGGGAAGTGAGATGGGCAAGGAAGGTGCGGGTCATTAAGGTCTGAAAGAGAAGGAAGTGTGAACGTTCGAAGAAGAATTACTCAACATGCAATTCGTCTGTGCTCTGCAAAAATCCAGTGATTTTTGTATACCTCACATTTCTTTCTAATTAGTGAGGTCTGCAATGATTAAAGCAAACAGGCGGATGGAAAGGTCTCAGCTGAAGGTGTCGGACTGTATTTCAAGAGGTGGATTATAGATAATCATTCTGAGATGCCTGGTAGCTCCCAGGCCTAATATGTGTAGCTGCCACGTTTGGTGTTGACAGCAGCCCTTTCCAGCAGCCCTCATTAGACATTCGTTCTAAGTTTCTAGAGCAACGGTCCATGACTCCCAACAGGGTATTTTTGAAGGGCATAAAGTGGGAGACAGACGGCCACTTTCTGTCGGAAGATAATGGGAATTTTGTGTCAAGGCACTCTCTGTGCGTATGGAGGACTCTCCCTGAGATTTTCTGCATGCCTGCCCTCTTGTGTGTGCAGTGCATTGGTGCCTACTGTATATATCAAAATTTGGCACTACTGTATCTCTCTAAACATCGCATTAATCCATCTGTCTGTCACCATGGTAACAAGGCTCCCTATTGATGACTGAAGAAGAGCCGAACCATTAAAACTAAATGTACATGGTTAAAAAAAAAATGCTCTGTACTTGGTGTAGAGCTACAGAGACACAAATGGTCAAAAATGGGCTAATTAATATTTTGTATGCATTATTTTTATTCATGGTTATAGATCTGAAATAAAGCCTATTGCTAAAATAATCCTTAAATCTGATTTCTGCTTCTTCACATCTATTTATTACATATTCTGCTGAACTCAGTATTAAAAAACGTGCATTTTTTTAGAAGTTTACATGTTCCCTAGTATATATTTGTCCCGGAGGGTGGAAAGATGAAATGAATATATTAAAGATACCAAGTACAAAGCAGATTAGAAATGTTGCTGAATATTTTACTGCACATATGCTCTCTCTCTCTCACATCCATGCTTGTAACGTTGCCAAAATACACTCGGTAAAGTGCACACATTCATTAAAGGATCAATGTCTAACGGAGCACACTGTTAGTTGGACCTGAGATTTTTTGAGAAGCACAATGGAGTGGAAACTCTGACATGAATTACTGAACTTCATCAATCATTCTTGGACAATGAATTTCCATTTTTTATTACACTGGCGCCATGCACGCTATTAATGGAGACTCAAGTCTATAATTCTATTAGGCTATAAAGAGGTCTTTGGTTTTAGAGCAGAAATAAAGCTCAAAACTAACTGCTGACATCTCATCTTCTTCTGTGTTCACTGGGATGGTGCTTTTTGTTCTCTAGAAAAATGCTGTGGATTTTCTTCACCCTTTTCAGAGTTTCTTTTCCAAGCCTCTTTGCTTTGCTCACAAGGTTAATGCTATTAACAGCTGGATAAATGAAATAAAGTGGATAAAATGAGGGACCAGAGAAAGAAACAGGAATACTGTGTTTCAGAATGCTTTGCTGCATTCACTGAGCTGAAAGTATGATTATTCTTTTCTGTGAATTCACAGCTCTTTGATATCTGCTTTAGACTATGGCCCTGGGGTCAGGAAGTTGTTCGCATGTGCATTTTATCGGCCCCGTGGAAGGCTGGCTGGTTGGAAGGTCAGATGGGGGCATCGCTCTGTCAAAGGGCAGGGTGGAGTTTGTACACGTGTATGTATGTATGTTTTGACCTACATATATCAGACAGATGTTATAAAATGTGATGTCCTAGTGAGCAAACACGGATGGTTTGCCCTGTCACAGGTTATATGAACCCCTGAGAGGTCAGCTGAACCTACTTGGTAAAAGGAGGCACAGATGCTACAGCCACTTGTTGGACTCCAGGGTCTTTTCCCACATGGAAGAGAAGCCTCTGCTTTCACAGTATGTCCCAGTACTGCAATGGGACATGTTCCAGGCAGGTGCCATTCTTCAAAGAAATACAGAACTGAAGATCTCCCTGCTTCTCTCCTCCGTGACAGTGCTGTGATACGAAAAGCTCTGAGGCACACTGGGGATGCACCCAGTTATGCACTGGTTATCACACCCTTGCATCGCTGCAAAAACCTGTTTCCTGTGCTTGTTGATACAGCAGCAATGGGAAATCTCTGACTCACCCTGTTCTCTTTCTCTCCTGACACTCAGGCAGATGCCTGTGTACAGCAGTACAAAGTTCTCCATGTGCTGGCTGCCCAGAGCAGGTTGCCAAACTGTGGCAGACGAGTGCTACTGAGGAGGTTGTGGGTCCTGATGGAGATGGGAGATGCAGCAGTATCTCACCCACTAGCAGGGTCAGAGAGCTTTACTGCAGGTTCTTCAAAAGCTCTTCAGGCACCTTCTAACTTTCGCCCCTGTTTAAAGCTTATCCAAGGAGGAACCACATGCCCTGTCAGCCCATCAAGCAACAGAGCCTGCCCAAGCAACTTTGAGCATCCCTTAATGATGGTGGCTGAATTCAGGGCTTCTCCACTGAGGTGGTCTGCATAGCAACACTAGATGAAGCTTTAACAGGTAAGCTCTTGGTTTTATTTAATCTGAGGTGTTAATCATGGCAAACTCTTCTACTTATGAGAAAGGGCCTTTCATGGTAGAGGGCTGACCACTGACCTTTGCGAGGAGCATTGCTCGTTTATGAAGTGTTAAGAAGATAGTTGTATTTTTTGGGTAGGTTGGTGAGGAGGAGAGAGAAACTAGTGCCTTTCATGATTTTGGAAGAAGGTGGGAAAAGGAAGTGAGGAGATTGGGGTTTTTTTATATCTTTTTGTATAAAGAGGAAACTCTTGCTTTTGTCTTCTTGAGGAGGGGCAGAGGAAGGAAGGAAATCAGTGCTTTTTCTGGTGATGTATGGAGAGAAGAATTCGGCCCTGTGAGCACTAGTTTGAATGAACATTGATTAAAGTAGTGCCTTTCTGGCACTTTCTGCACCAACCCCCCCATAAAGAGATGGTGGGAGATGCATCAGGCTGTAGGGATTCTCCCTGGTCATGGGAAACTGGCATCCCCTGTATCCTGGCAGGTCCCTCCCAACACCGCGTGTGCGTGGTTTGGCTGGGTAGGGGCACTTCATGCAAGATAAAAAAGCTGCAATGCCTGAAATAAACAGGTTCTCCAGCTTTGCAGAAGCCAAGGTTTTGCAGAAGAGTAGAGAGTGCCAACTACCCGCTCTGGAAGAGTGGAGATATGGCAATGACATAGTTTTTCTCTTAGTGTAGTTGTAAGAACTGTGTAGACACAGCCTGTGGCAATGTGAATCCTGTTTTTTGTTCCCTGCAATGGGGGACTCCAGACTGGGAAAAGAGCTGACAATATTTTGAGTGTTGCTGAAGAGGATTATATGGGGATACAGGCTGTGGAGCGTGGCTTTGAAGATATTGAGTATGAACAGCCCCACCTTGGATTTGCTGAAGCTAACCTGGACCAGATGCTTCCTGAATATGCATGGTGCCCAGAACGCTGAACAGCAGGTGCTGACTCTGAGAGAGGCATCTCGCACGTGGCTTCCTGTGGCCAAGAATTCTTGATTATCTACTGCTCATCCCAGGTACAGATCTGGTGACACTGGGAATGTTAGTCTCCAAGATGCAAAACCTCCAAAGTTATGAAGCATTGGTAATTGCAAGAAAACCAACAGTCCTTGGAAAAAAAGAGAAAAAAATCTATTTCATGTAAGTCTAGCAGTTGAGGCTGAGAGAGTTGGGGTTGTTCAGCCTGGAGAAGAGAAAGCTCCAGAGTGACCTTATAGCCCTTTCCACTACCTAAAGGCTACAGGAGAGATGGGGAGTATCGGGGAGTGGAGCAATAGGACGACGGGGAATGGTTATAAACTGAAAGAGGGGAGATTTAGGTTATATTTCAAGAAGAAATTCTTTCCTGTGAGGGTGGTGAGACACTGGAACAGGTTGCCAAGAGAAGCTGTGGATGTCCCATCCCTGGAGGTGTTCAAGGCCAGACTGGATGGGGCTTTGAGCAACCTGGTCTAATGGGAGGTGTCCCTGCCCATGGCAGGGGGTTTGAACTCAATGATCTTTAAGATCCCTTCCAATGCAAACCATTCTGTGATTCTAAGTGTCTGCAAGGTGTTGAGATGTGACATCTCAAGATGGCTTACCTGGCCCAGGCGGGCTCAGGAGAGGCCCGAGATGCTGGTTCTCAAGCTGTTGCACAAGGAGCAGGTACAGTGGCAGCTGCAGGAAGCAAAATGAGGGCAGGTGGGGTGTGTTTGCCATGTGGGCTATGCAAAGGTTACCAATGTGTGCTAGGCTTATTCTGAGAACATGCTGTGGTTGGGTATTGTGGTCAGAGCAGACAATTGCTGAGCGTTGTGCATAATGTGTAACAGACAGGGCTGTGGTATGCAGATAAAAAAAGCATGGGATGGATTTTGCACTAAAATATGCTCCTCTGCGTGCGAGGAAAGGATGAGGCTTGTCTGCTAGGAAAGCCCTAGCTTTGACCTGCATGCCAAAAGCTAGTCTGCACCAGTTGGTCTAGATGAGAATCCCAAAAAAATGGAAGTTAAATTGGATTCCTGTAAATTCCCATGAGCTGCCCTCCATGCTACCAGCAGTTTGCTCATTGTTAGCATTTCTCTGTGGAGGAATCCTTCCTAGTCACAGTTATCTTCTGAAGTGGAAAAATCCAAGTTTTTACAGATTATTTCCCCTTATAAGATGTTCTTTCTGAGTAAGGTATCCCTAAAGATCCACCTTCAGGTTCTCCCAAGAGCAGCGAGTACCAGACTTTTCCCCTCTTGATGTCCTCTGTCCCCACTCCTCAGCTATGAGCAGCCACCGGAAGCTTCAGCCATCAACTTTACCAGGTATTCACCATCTCTGGAGCATCCACGGCTGATGCTGTTTGCATGAAGGAGCCAGGCTTCTCACTATGGATATTTGGAAACTTCCCTCTTCTACGTGTAACCCCACTTTATAAATTTCCACACATAAATAGCTATCTTTGTATGTAAAAGTGAAAAGGTGAGCCTACTTACTACTAACTGAAGCTCTTCAGGCTCGGATATTCACACAAGCGTTCTTTTGTTCTGATGGTCACCTGGAGCTCTGTGGCTGAGAGGTACCTGGATGAGGATGGTCCACTTCACGTGCTCTGAGCTGGAGGGAGGGCAGGCTGAGTGCTCCCTGCTATAGGCAAAGTGAAAATGTGCTTCTCCCACGTCCACTTACACACATCTGTGGTAAAAATGAACACGTGGATTTTACACTGGGAGGAACTCTGGTTACTGGTAAACACTTTCATCATTTTTACATCAAGTCTGAGAGTTTATATTGTTCTCCCAACTTCACTTCTTTCTGAAGTTAAGATTCTTTTCCTACTATATTGCTGCTAGTATTCTGTACCTACACTCCTTTTAATCAAATAAAACATACCAATTCGTAATGCCTCCAAGAGTAATCTTTGCATATTATTTATTGCATGAATAATTTTCTTCAGAATTCTGAATGGATTTCCTGGATTTGCTGATTACAGTTTTATTGGTTTAAGACGTGATTCTACTGCAGACTGCCATTTGCTCATCGGAATTCATCCCTATGAATGCTAGTAGATTAGTATTAACTAATTCTACAAATATTCAAATTTATAAATTTGTTCTCCTATTTTGGTGTTAAAAGCATATGTTCCAAAGCCTTTGCAAATCCCTGGCAGAATTCTGGCCAATACCTTCTCTTAGCCATACAAATAATCCCATACCTTTTATTGTAACAAATTATTGATTTTTTTTAAGAATAATTATTGGTTAAAATAATTAATGGCTAATAATCTTAGGGGAAGAAATAGAAAAATGTCTTATGAGGCCCACCTGAGCATGTTTGAAGAAGGCAAACTTCTGAGAATGCTTAGAAGTGAGCCATTATACTGAATATATGAAATATATATATTTATTAAGTGAAAATCAGAAGATGGTGCATCAAGTAGTAGTAGTACAAGTAATTGCTAAGACTCTGGTACCATAAACACATACTAGTTGGGTGCAAGCTTCTGAGCAAAGTCCATCCGTTTGAGCATTCACAGAAATACAGAAATGATCACTGTAGTAAATAAATGAACAAAAATAGCAGAAAAAATGTTTTTGTTTTATGCATCTGATCACACTTGTGTATGATCAGTATCACATTTCTGTTGATTGGCAGACTTCCTTTCTGTACCGCAGTGTTGTCAGCCATATGATTCATGAGTCATATCTAAGTCCTTTGTATACAGAGCTCATTGAATATTCAGATTCTGCAGAGTATAAATTATCAAGTAAATGAAATATTTTTTTTTTATCCTGTTTTGGGGAGAGGGAAGGGAAGGAACCTAGGCTTTCCAAATTTGAACTTTTCGGTCCTTACAGTGCTGCACCTCTGAGTCTCTCATGGCTTATTGTCCTGAAAACAATAGCTCGGAGAGGTGTAAAATGACCTGTTCTCCCTTATTCTTTTTGCTCATTGTTTTATGATAGGAAGGTGGGAAATGGGAGTGGGTATGAAACCCAAGGCCAACATTCCTGTTTGCTGAAAGAATGTATATGCAATGGGGGAGGGGGAGGCGAAGAAGAGACACAAAACCAAGTGGAAGGCGGAGAAAGGAGTATGGGAAAGAAAAGAAAGGAACAAGAGAAAAGCAATGATATAATACTAAATCTTCCCCGTTAATGATGCTGAATTGTGACAATGAAGCATTGAAGAGATTTTCAAAAACAGTTAGCTCCATTTTGAGACGGCCTAGTTAAGTGTTTAATGATGCAGATAGCCCCCCTCTGGGATTTTCAGAACTCTCTAATTGCCTAATTCCTCCAGGAAAACTATTATGTATTTTGTGTCAATCCATATAAACACACATCATGCATGTGTTCCACTGACAGCAACGGAGGGTTCTGCTGTAAATGCTCGAAGTGTGTAGTCAATGCTCAAAAAAAGAGCGAAACAGCCCACGACTGTAATTATAAAGGCGGCTTTTCTCAAAATGAGCATCACGCTCCGGCATGAGCTGGATGGCATCACTTTCCCGCACGCCACTGCAGAGCACAGTCTCCTACTTTCCCACAGCACTGTAAGCAGCTGTTTGCTGAGGCAGCAGAGAAGGGAGAGGAAGAGGCAGCCAGGGAATATACACAGGACAGGGCAAAAAAGGTTATATATCAGATAAACGGGAGAATATTTGCTGTTATTCTTTTGTCAACCCACAGCCCAGTCCTCTCTATAGCCCCAGGTAGAAAACTGGAGGGAAAAAAGAAACACCTGTAAAAGGGATATTCTTTTACACAGGAGACATTAAAGAACTTTATCTGAAAATATTTTTACTATTTTAATTGGTTAATTAAAATAATTGCAGTTAACAGCATCGCTTTAATTACATGACCATTTATAGGTGTGTATTTTATTATTTATTGTTTTGTTTCCTATGGGAATGGACTTACGCAATTGTTTAAAGTGTTGGTCAAACTTTCTGCCTCTCCCCAAAGGAAGACTTTGGAACTTGCTCAGCTGAATAGGAAAGAGAGCACAAGTATAACTAAATTCTTAAAAGTTTCCTGAAAATCAATGGAAGAAAGACAAATCAATGCCAATGCTGTGGAAAGCACTTGGTCATTACGTACTGCCATCCTGAGCAAGACATAACGAGATGTCTGGAGCTTATCTAACAGCCCACCATGACCAGAGGGGAAGGTCCTGCTCCCGCTTCCTTTTCTCTCTTTAAGCTGTGTGCTGCCTCCTCTCACTTTTTGCCAGCCCTTGCACCTATGGGATGCCTCCCTGAGCACTTCAGGTTCAGTCTGAAGTTCACTGGCAGCCTAGAGCAATCTAACAGTCCAACCCTCTGCCTTTATTTTATGTATATTTAAATTTATATTATATATAAAAAGACTTTCCTCTCTCACTTCCCTTTCCCTGGGCAATGTGTTCCTGCTCCTCCTTTGTACCAGCCCTGGATGCTTTGTCATGTCCTTTGCTGAGTCATTTCAGCATGATAAAGTGACAGAAAATTAACTCGGGGAGGGGAGGGGGGGAATTAATAGTTTTCTATTTCTGCTGATAGTTTAGTACTAAGACAGCTCAGCAAAACATCCAGTGAGCGGTGGAGAGACTGCAAGGGAGAAGGGTGGAAGGGTCTGAGGAGAGGAGAGGACAACTGCAACCCTTCAGTGCTAGTTTAGGAGCAGGGAAAGGGGGGGAGAGGGAGATCTTCCTCCCTTGGTGCTAGTGAGCTGCTCCTTCTGGCTCAGCCACTCACCCATCTTAATGTCACTTCACTTTTTGCCATTTGGTGGCAGCCAGCTGGCCTCCAGTCAGCCTGTGTGCAGCTCCCAGTTAGCCACAGCATGCGATTCTCTTGTCACGTGGGGAGTGTCATGCGGACCATGGGGGGAGAGCGAGGTTCTTGTGATGGGGAAAGGAAATCCAGCTCCATTTCATCCACTGCTCAGACAGACACTTGTTTTAATATTAACTGTGCTGAACACCAAAAGATGAGGCCTGGCTGAAGGGTAAGGAGTTTATCAACAGACACCTAGAAACTGGCAAGCAGATGTGCTGTGAAGAGTACAGATGGGTATGACCCCTGATCATATTTTTATTTTTCTGAAGTACTAAGTTCATTTCCTGTACATATTGCGAAAAAAAGAAAAAAAAAAAAAAAAAGAAACTGGTTTTAAAGAGGAAGTTTACTGAAGAAAAAGTACTAATTTGGTGAACTGGGATTAGGATAAACCTGTATGAACTGTGGTAATCAAGAATCAGTAATGTGGATGCCTGACCTTCACTGAAGTATACAGAAATAACTGTATCATACAGATGGGTTAAACGATGCTGGTCTGCATCAAGCAACAATGAACACAAGGTGCTTCACAGGGAAGCAAAACATCAATCAAACCGTATTTCATTCTGCTGTTTGAGCAGCGTGCTCAAATACATGATGTAAGACTGAGGAACACTATTTCCTGGCTCCAGAAAGGGAATGTTTGATGTGCTCCAAGATTGATATCACTGGAAAAATTGGGGTTTTTTTTCCCTCATGTAACTGTACTTTCCTGGCCCTTTCTTTTGGTTGGCTCACGTTCTGTGGCAGCTTCCCAGAATGACTTTTTTTCTTTCCTTCACTCAGAGCAAGAAGAAATGTTAAATAGAGTTAAAATATAGGAGTTTTCAAATTGTTTTAAAAGCAACTTTAAAGAGGCATTGCTAATGTGTTCATAATGTTTTCAAAAGGATGTCAATAATACTCTAAATTCCAGCACAATACTGGTACTGATTAGGGACTAGAACAGGCTATCATGTGAAAAGTACAACGTGTAGCACTGGATGATCCTGGTAGAATCAAAGCAGAGTCACTACTGAAAGTAAAAGCGTGTTTGTTCTCTGAGTTTGACTTCTAGAATTATTTTTCCGGGCACTCCTCAAATTTCTTATGTATTTCTTTCAATTAATATGACTGAAGTTCACTTCCCAACTGTAACGTCTCAAAACCCAAGGGAAATACTGTGGAGTAAGACAGCAGCTCGAACGAGGTGCTGGTATTGTTTACAAATGTTTTCCTTCTGAAGAGTGTTTCTGAAATTAGCCTGAGTGCTACCGGTGAAGATAAGCCAACAATGACATTTTTACATAAACTCTTTGCTCTATTTGCGAATGTCTAAAATATTTCATAAGCTCAAGAGAGAATAGTGCCATTTGATATCATATAAGTCATTAATATGGTCAAAGCACTGAAGACACCTCTCCAGCAATATGCTAATAAAAACCTGATGAAGATGAAAAATCCTTGACAGTGAACCACAAAATTTCTGTCAGTAGCCTTCTGCTGGCATATATTGACGTTGTATTCGTGAAAATAGAAAGAAAAGTTATTAGCTGTTTATAAAGAACATTTCAAAGAATAAAAAATGAGGTGATATATAAGTTATGAGACACAGGCAAACTGTTGACAACAGGCACTAGAGGAGGAGGAGATGGGAAGGAATAATGCAGCAGCATCTATTACATGTGGAAAAAATGAGGCCAATGCATTTGCACAAGAGATGGTATCAGAAACTGGTTTTACATCCTGCTGCCCACTTGCTAAAAAACCTCCCCCTTTACACCTTGCAGAGGGAGACACCCTCCACAGTTTTCCCATGTGGCTGTAACATTTCCAAAATTATTCTTATGTATCAATAAAATGGATCATAGATTCACCAGGAGCGTGTCTACCAGGGTACTCTGTATAATTTGGTTATCAAAGTAATTAATTCTCTCCAGGGAAGGAGATATATCCAGTACTGGTCAACCTGTTCCATGGTTCCTTCATTACCAGGCACTGTTTATGGATAAAGAATTAGCTTATCATATTAAAGGGATAAATATTCCATTCCAAAATTAGAAATGGAATTATGAGAACAGAAAACACATTGCCCATGTACGAGAATTCAGCTGCATCCTCACTTTTTTTTTTTGTGTCTCCTAGGACAACAATCAACCATGAGAGATATGGGCTGAATGTAACATCTCTTAACTTTATCTGGAAATCTGATCCACATCCTTTGGGGATTTTTTGAACTGAGGGGTTGATTCCTACTGTGTGTCCCAAAATAGTCCACCCTCTCTGCAGGTACAAACCTTTGTAAAAGGTGTGTCAGAGTGAAACCTTTGTTGGCCCAGTGCCTGCCTCCTTATCTCTGGCAGTTCATGGAGAACATACAAGGCCCAAACATCAGCAGGCAGCTGCGAGAGGGGCTCTGCCTTCGCTGGGGGCTTCCCGCCGGTGACCCCGCCGCTGGCGCCATGTCACGCCGGGGCGGTCCTGTGCGAGGAGGGCTCGGGGCAGGGCTGCATTTCTGGAAAAGCTTTTCCTCCGTGGCTCCTACTTTTCTGGGACCTGCCGCCTCAGGAAGCCAGGACAGAGTTAAGTGGTCGGTACACGCACCCCAGCTTCGGGGGACCAGCCCGGTTCTTCCAGCAGCCTTAACGGAGCATGTAGACGCCGCTGCTAAAGCGGAGGAACGTTTGCGTGTATGAGCAGAAGGAGGGACAGTCGCCTCTGGGCCCACCTCACCGCTGCGGCCCGAGGGCTGTGGGCGGGCGGGACACCTCAGGTTACACGGGAGGACCGAGGGGTGCAGCCCTGGCCCTTGGGCCTGACCGAAACACAAACCCGCACACAATCGGTGGCCACGGTCTCGGCCGGCCCACGGGGGACATCAGGAGGGGAAGGCAGGGCGCTCTCGGACGAACGGCGTCCTACGGCCCCGCCGGGCCGGGGAACTCACCTCAAGCCCCACACGGGGCGGCAACCGCCCTCCCAGTGCTCCCGCGCCGCCCCGCCCCGCCGGGACGCCTCGCAAAGCATGCTGGGGCTTGTAGTCCCCCAGGCCCCCATTTCGCCTCCGCGCCCGGCTCGCGCGAGGGGGACAGCGAAACTACAACTCCCAGCGGGCGGAGGGGCGCGCCCCTGTGCCGCCGTGTGTGAGCCGCACGGGGAAGGGAGGCTGGTCCCGCTAGGTCGGGCCGGGCGGGGCTTCTTTCTCCCTGTCGTTCGGCCCCGCGCAACTCGCTCGCCTTCGGCCCGGCGGCTTGCTGCAGGGGAGGACGGGGCCGCCGCCGCCGGCGGAGCTCGCTGGCAGCTCGGCGGCGTGGGCCGAGGGGAGGGAGGCGGAGGGCTGAGCCGGCGCCCCGTGGCGGGGTGGGGGCGGGCGGGAGCGGGGACTCCGGCGCGGGCACCCGCCGCGCCTCCCCTGCGCCTCCGGCCCGCTACCTGCGGGGGCGGCGATGGGGCAGAGTTAGGCCGGGGAAAGGGCTGGGCTGGGCACTGGTGTGGGGAGTGGGGGGACACCCGCTGCCCCCTCGCTGGGAAGCGACCCGACCGACCGGCGGCTGGGGGGTGCGCGCCTGTGTGGTCCCGTCCCTCGCCGCCTCCTCCCGCGGGCGGGCGGGCGCCGCTGCGGTGGTTACCGCCTTCTCCCCCCCCCCCCCCCACCTCCCCCCCGAAGATGAAGAGGTGGCAGCTGCCGCTTCTGGGTCTGGCTGCTGGGGAGAAACCTGGATAAGAGGCTGCGAAAAACAACAGGCGCGGGGAGGAAAAGTCGCTGGCCGGAGCGGGGAGAGCCGCGGCTGTGTTTTCTCTCACCTCGCTGCACAGCGAAACTGAGGGACGCCGACGGGGGGGGGGGGGGCCGGATGCGGGGGGGGGCCCGGCCCCCC
>JAOQGH010000023.1:55582876-55637963 GCA_025769975.1 Gallinago jamesoni
CCCCCCCCCCCCCCCCCCCCCCCCCCCCCCCCCCCCCCCCCCCCCCCCCCCCCCCCCCCCCCCCCCCCCCCCCGGCACCGCCGCGGGCCGGGGGTGAGAGGCTGCGTGGCGGCGGCGTGCGACCGCCCGCGGCGGCCCTGAGGCGGGCGGCGAGGATGGTGGAGGGGAGGAGGGAGAAGTCCCGGCAGAGATCTCCCACCGGCGGCGAAGCCTCCTTCTCTTCCCACCCCCCTCCTCCTCCAACCCCACCCCAAATCCGGCAGCCCCGCGGGGCTGAGGCGCTGGGGGGCATGAGGCGGCGGCGGGGACCTGTTGTGTAGGGGGGAGGCGGGGGTTAAGCGCGGCGGCGGGGCGTGAGGCGGGGGAGCGGTTCGGCGGGGAGGGGAGGAAAGGAGGGAGGGAGGGAGAAGAAAGAGGGAAGGAGGATGAGGACCTGCTCCCGGGGCGCTGGTGTCTGTCGGCGACCGACCCTGCCCCGGGCTGGCTTGGGGGAGTCCCCTGCGGCGGAGCCGTGAGGGGGGAGCAGGGCCCCGGTCGGTCTGCCCCCCCTCCCCCCCCGGCGGCGGCCGCTTCCCGCTGGACCCCGGCTTCAGGAAGAAGAGAGAGCTCGTTGAAGTGTTTCTCGGAAGCTGGAGTTGCAGCCTGGTTTCCTCCTCCTTTTTTTTTTTTTTTTTTTCTTTCCCCTTTAATGATTTGTGACGCCTGGCTCCGGAGGGGACGTTTTTAGGAATGGTCATTTTTATTTTTTTTTTTTTTTTCAGCAGGGAAATCCGCGGCGCGAAGGAGGATTTATAACAAATCTCTATGAATGATAGACTCCCGTTGCTAAACCTTGCCTTGACCAACCTTCTGACCCTCCGAGAGATCTCTCAGGGTGTGTGTGGGAAGGAGGAAAAAAAAACCCAAACCCCTCCCATTTGAAAATAAACTTGAAAAAAAGACTATTTTTTTTTTTATTGAACAGCCGAACTGCTTTATAATTATTTTGGTTGGTTTTTTGGTTTTGGGGTTTGGTTTTTTTTTTGGGGTCTTGTTTTGCGATAAGTTGTTTTAAAAAGGATTGTCCTACATGGTTGTTTTGTAACTGGTGGAGGAGGAAGGAAGGAGCACCCTCTCCAGCGTTTCTGATGTGACAGCTTTGGTTTCTGAAGAGTTAACTGGTGTTTGCATGATACACCTATTGCTAGTCTGGTAGCAGACTTTTTTCATTTTTTTATTTTTTTTTTTTAATTATTATTATTAACTGGGGCTGGCGGAGAGGCTTATCTCGGTCAGAAGAATATTTGCACATACTTACATTGTATATATTTTTGGTGGGGTTCTCCCCACATTTTACTCTCTCTTGATGACTCCTGGAGGTGGTAGTGGGCCCATGAAAGACTGTGAGTACAGTCAGATCAGCACACACAGCTCTTCGTCTCCCATGGAGTCTCCCCATAAGAAAAAGAAATCGGCTCCCAAGAGAAAATGGGAGGTTTTTCCTGGAAGAAACAAATTCTTCTGCAATGGGAGGATCATGATGGCTCGGCAGACTGGAGTCTTCTACCTGACTCTTGTTCTCATCTTGGTCACCAGTGGACTCTTCTTTGCATTTGAGTAAGTGACTTTAAAATCTTTATATCATCTTTCTCTTCCTCTAGTTAGTTATTTTCTGCCTGAAAGCAAAGTAAACGTGTTTATCCAGGTACCATAGAGAATGCTGACTGAATTCAGCCCATGTTGGTTTATATAATTGAAATTATGGTCTGATAAGATGCTGAGGGACGCGTTGGTCGGTTACTGTACTCTGTGGAAAACTGATGTTTGAGGATTTAGGATGTAGAGCTTTCATACCACAGGTTTCCAGCTCTTGCTGATGTTCAAGAGAAGTGGAGAAGAGCAAATTTGGGATTGTCGGGAAATGATTTATCTTCTTGTCTGTCGATTACTCGGCTGAGAATCAAAACTGGCAGGTGCAAAAATACTGACCCGTTGTCGCAGAACTGAATGCAAGAAAAGCAATATCTTTCATTAGTTTATGAATTAGGTCCTTTTTTTTTTTTTTCTTCTCCTGAAGTCATTAAATAGCTTGTAGATAAAAATTCTAAGTCAGTAAAACAAGCAAGAAAAAGACCTGTACAATTTTGTGTGTACCTAGCTTTCCACCACTAGGTAACAGCATTACTTTCTGTTTGTGATGAGAACTTGTGTGTGAGTTTGGTCTCAGTTTAAGCTCTGTTTGTTCTGGAGTTTTAGATAATTTTTTCCTGAAGCAGGGGTCTGGTATCCTCCTGGGGCTTTTTTCTGTGTTGCTCTGGATCTTCAGAAGTCCTTTTCATCTATAGAAAGGGAACACGCAGTGTGACAGCAAATCAAATGTACTGATTTTTGCACTTACGTTGGAGTGGTTAAATTAACTACGCATGGCAATAAAAGATTAGGCACTTGCTGTGAACAATACAGTTGAACTTTTAAAAATTTATTTATTTAAAAGCACTGAGTACAAAGGTAACAAGTAGCTATAGTAATAATTGAGTTCTTTTTAGACAGTTAATGCTACTTTACCCATTTTAAGCTACTGTAGCTTGATTTGTGGTTTGTGGCAGAAAAAAATCTTCAAAATATGTATACAGCTCATACTAGTTTCTTGAATAGAAACTACTATTCATAAGTAAGCTTCAGCGCTGCTACCAGAAATTCTGTTTGGTTTGCTCAGAGATACTGTTGAAAAACAAAGGTCATTCATTACTTGGAGCCAAAAATAGTGACATTAACAAACCCTGAATATTACCAGTTGAATTTAGACCATCTTAACATACCGATAGCCGTAAAGAAGGTAAAAATGCTTAGCAGGTAACGGTGGCTAAATATATATGTGAGCTCAGCAGATGAATTGTCTTTAATGGACTCCAGATTACTTTAGAGGGATTTATTAATTGTAAATCTTCTGCAGACGTTGGGAAGCTGCTTTGAACATCCCTTGAGTCGTTGAAATAGCGCAGTCAACGTCGGTATCCACGTACTGCAAGTGTGTTTGCTTTCCTGCTCTTAAAGAGGCACTAAAGGTGTGACCCGACAACGTTGTGCCAGGACTGGGTGCTGCTCTCTCCTCGTTCGCCAGGATGAGGAGGAGTTTTGGGAAGCTCTTCTGTGTGGGCTGACGCTGGGGTCTGTGCATCACCAGCAGGTGAGCGCTGGACTTCCCGCCAACGCCAGAACCGAAATGTAGGGTCAAAACTCTGATGGTTTACAATCGTGATTTTAAAACTTATTAAGCCAGCGTTTTACAGTTTGTTTATGCATTTTAGCGCTTTGATCCTCCGGAGATAAATGCTCTCTGCAGCGGTGTGATTCAGAACTGCTGAAGCAGGGTGAGCTGCTCGCTGTTCATCACCTCCTGATTTCATTAGTGCTGTGAGTTATGGCCTCTGCCAGAGTCAAACACTACAACTTCTGTCGTGTCTTGGAGCTTATTTGCAGTGTAACCGTATGCGATGGACTAGGTTTCTAGTCAAGCTACAGCATTTTGATATATAATTGGTGCTTTTTCTAACTGGAAGTCTTGAAGCAGGGGGGAAAAAAAATCTTTGGCTTTATGTAACTATATAAATTCTGTGTGTCTCTACTGGTTTTGAGTCATTCTTGTGTCACTTGGACTCTCCTTTTAAGGAAAATCAAAGTAGAGGGTTGCAATGATATTTCATTTTTATAGTAGTAAGGTAGATTTTGGCCTTTAAAAAGCACTTGCACTGGAAAATTATTACTCATCCCCTGAAGGCTAATTAAGAAACAAACGTTAGGACTGTGAGAATGGTGTTCAGCATGTTTTGATGTTTTGAACTGTAGAAGGTTGTTAATGTTAGGAAGAAAAGAGAGGCTCTTTGATTAAACAGCACTACTTTGAAACAGTTTCTAATGCATCTCTTCACAGTAGTCTGAAGTTACTCTTTATTGACTGGTGGATAACATCTTGAATTGTTAAGAGTGTCACTTCCATTATTTGGCTGATTTGGTTATGATGCTGCTTGTTAACCAGTCAGTTAGAAAACACCAGAGAAATGTGTTTCAGTCCTTTGTATATACGTGGGGCAAAGTAATTTTTAAATGGGCATGTGCCTTGTGTGTCTGAACTGTAAGGTCAAGCTGTCGTTGCAGAGGAAGACACCCTGTATGTTCTTGGAATTGTTTGCTCTTTTGCTACCATTGAAATCAATTATTTTGTTCCCTTTGATTTTGGAAACTGGAAAATAAGTACTCGTGTTCCAAATCATTCCTTGGTTGCAGGTAGTGAAGAGAGGGAGTAGGAAAGAGGTGACTTTGACAGCTAATTCCTGGGAAAGCATCGTGGTAACATAAATGCTTGTGCTTTATCCTCTTGGCGTCATTAGTTCCTCTAACGTGATTTTTCCCTCCCCTCTTTTATTTTACTCTTGACACCCATTCATCCAGAGCCAAATCTTGTGTAGTTTGGAAACCTCTCCAGTGGTGAAATGCATTTCTCTGAAATGCATCAACAAATCCTAGCTCTGCAAAAGCAAACGTATGTCATACATCTTGACCTGTATAGCTTTTGACATTGAACCGTGCCTTTGTAATCCTTGTTTCTTCATATTCATGCTTCTCTGCTTTTTCCTGTTAACTTTTTCCAGCTCCTACTTTCAGGTGGTTTTATTCCTTTCTCCCTGTTGACTTTTGTCTCCCATATACTCCAAGTACATCACCACTTATTTGTTTTATCATTTCACTGTTCTTCATTTTCAAGGAGGTAAGGCATTTACTTAAAAGAAGAACAGCAACAAACCATGAGCTTTCAAGCAGGTGCAGTATTTATGATTCCTGCCTCCCTCCCCTTCCAAAGGAAAAGAATACAAATAACAAGCAGTTTTATTTCTGTAACTTGTCTATTAAATGTAGCATGAATTATTGCAATCACTTTTTGGTCCCAAGAGTGATGCTGTGCTTCAGGTATTATTAAAAATAATGCCTATTTTAAAATGCTCAAGATGAGGCACCACAAATTGCTTGTCTTTAAAATCTAGTTATGTTATCTTGGAAATATATTTCCTAACTCTAACCTTGTGATATTTAGCTGTTTTTCTTGCAAATTTGGCTTGATGTTGAACTTCCTTTTTCCCCTTTGCCTTGCCCCATTACGCAGACATATTTTTTTTTTTTTAAACTAGTAAATGCTAACGTAAAAGTAGCTGCATGAAGAGTTTGGAAAACAAATTCCTTTCCCCAGAGCGAAGATGGCATCCGTACCTGAAGGGCAGATCTCACTTCTGTACCTAGACAGTTCAACCACTGTTTTTACATATATGTAAAGTCCTTTATTGGTGCAATGAAGAGAGGCAAAGCTAAGGCACTTCATAGCTAACCTGAATAAAAGCAGTAAGTATAGATACTTAAAAGAACTCTTTAAGCCTACGGTCATTTGAGGGTGCCGGTTTGGTAGGTTACAGGAAAGCGAAATGAAGGCTGAATGACATTTTTAACACAGTAGGATGTGTAAAACAGACATATCATTTAATCTGGTTGTTAAATGGCAAGTCTTGTATGGCTGCACGAGTTCCAGAGTGGTGGCAGAGGAGCTCGGCTGCTTTGCCGCGGTGAGTTACGGCTGCCGGTGCCTGCCAGCTCCTTCCCTTCTTGGGCTTCACAGGGAGGAACGTGTCTCCACCTGAGCTGCTGCCGTGCAGGCAGGCAGGCAAATTCGACTTCCCCAAAAAGGTGGGTTTAAACAAAGGCGCTGACTGAACTGAACTGATTCGGGCACAGTCATGTTTTCTTCTGTCACCTCGGTTGCAGGGCGAGCGGCTCTGGGAGGAGGCTGGAGCAGATGGTAGGATGCCGCAAGGGCTGCAGCAGAGCAGCTCTTGTCTCTGTAAACGTGAGTCAGAGCCCTGTCACTCCCGGTACCGTTTGACACTTGCACCGAATTCAGCAAACTGGAGATTTTATTTTTTTATTTATTTTTTTAGGCCAAGTTAAAATTTGATCTTTTTTTTTTTGGGGGGTGTGTGTAATTGCACTGTCTTTCAAAGGGTGGATGTTGGAAAATTGTTTAAACTGGGGCTGTTTGTGTGCATATGTGTGTACAAATCGTTGCTTCCTATCTGCTGGCAGCCTGCTCCGAGCCTCCCACTTTGAGAGCCAGTGTGACTGGAGGACATCCGTGAGTCACGCTTGCTGGTGCGCTGTAGATTGTTCAATATTGAACTCCTGTAGCACAGGCTACGGCAGAGTGGTGTAACTCCCTGCTTGCTGTGAAAACCTCTCCATGTAAACACTGATCTCAGTAAGCGGAGCGTTTCCACTGTGGTATCAACAATCTTCCTCTTCATTCTATGGCAAGCGTTTTCTGCTCTTGGAAGAGGTGGATTCTTAGCCTGAGGTCGTATTCCAAGTAGGTGAAATGTTCTTCATCTCATAACCTGCTTTATCTTTCTTCCTCTGCCCTCGAGGTGAGTAGGTTACTTGCATCTTTTGATGACCATGTCCTTCAACTATGGGTTCCTTGGAAGGAAATGCTACCAATCCGGCCTTCGGCTGTTAAAGGCAACTATAAACTTGTAGGGCATTTCCTGCTGAAGATGTCAAAATGGATTTTAAAGCAAAAATCATGGCATGTAAACTAAAATGATTGTTAATAGAGGACTGCATCTTTTTCTACAGGGGAGGTGGTAGCCACCTATAGTGCACAGGTCCATAGGTGAATGCGGAGATAAGTAGGGATGTTTTGCCATATTATGCATCTCTGATAACTTAGTGAAAAAGACATGGGATAGAGTAATTCTAATATGTTGGGTTTACTTCTTGTTCTGAGTTTATATAGATCTACCAAGTGATATGACAAATTCCTGAGGGATGGTATACACGTCTTCTCTGGAGACATTCAAAAGTAGGTGGACCTGCTTTGGCACGGAGATTGGACTAGATGATCTCCAGAGGTCCCTTCCAACCCCATACCATTCTGAGATTCCAACCAGATGTTGTTTATTCTTTGCACCTAAGTTACCCTGGAAATGTTAACTGTCAGAATCAAATACCTTTCAGGTACAAAGTATATCTAATATTTTTTCCTTGACAAAGGACTTTCCTTTCCTTGGACACAAAGAAGTTTACTTAATTCATCTTTTCTAAGGTTCCTGGTGATCTGCGGAGGTATGTCTGCTGAAGTTTCTCCCTGGCCAAAAAGGGAATAGTTTTGTCCTACTCGATCTTAAAGTAGCACCTCACTGAGCAGGTACTCCGCTTTAAATTTTTAAACCTGCTTTGAATGAATTATATGATATAAATTGAAATCCTTTTACCCAGAAATGCACTAATAGCATTTGATATTAGGTCATGCACCTCTACTTCTCAATGCTAGTTCTATTCATGTGGAAATGGATAATGATGTTGTTTTTCAGAGTAAAATTCTGTGAGGAGAACAGAAGGATAACCTCTTTTGTTTTTTGGAAGTTGAACCTTCTTTAGTTCCTCTGAAACCACAGGAATTTTTTATGGTTTTGCAACACTAACTCCTTTTCCAAAAGAAGTGTTAAACTGCTTTTTTTTTTTTCTTGAGGGTAGGGTTTTTTTGTTTGGCTTTTGGATTTTTTGTTGTTATTGGTAGTGATGTTTTTTTGTTTGGTTGGTTTTGTGTTGTTTGGTTTTTTTTTAAATCCAGTTTAGTTGATGGCCTCTGCCTACCATTTATTGAATAAGACAAGTTTTGAACATAATTTTTGGTCATTCATCTTACTCCTTTCTCACCAATAGTTCTACTTACATGTACACCCCTTCTTTGCAGAGGTGGAGGGAAATGAAAATAGGGATTATAACGGTGTAAGAAGTGATGTTGGCTTCTCAGATACCATGTCCTCTCAGGACCTTGAGGAAATTACTCTGTAGCTTTGAACCGTTGATACGCATGCATTTTCAGAGTGAAATGTGAAGGTTTGTGATCTCCTTTGCCTGATGTCACCCCGATCCTTTGGAGAAAGTGGGGAAGTTCCATCACAGCCTGCTGGGGGGTGGTTTTCTGTGCTCATCATAGCTCAGCATGACTGTTGTGTAAATAGGTGTAAATTCTCACCTGGGATATTTGATATCCCTCCCAGAATGGGGGAGAAACGCTAATTTCAATAGTTTGGTTATTCTTACCTATAGAATTGTCTTCAGATATTTACAAATGCTGACGGATAATACTTCTGTACATCTTCAGCCTCCAGAATGTGAGGTCAGACTTGTCATTTTGTGACAGCTGTCACAAATCTATCTTAATTTATCTCTCAAAAGTTTGAGGTTTCTATTGTTGATGTAATCAGTTTTGTTTTGTCTTTACCTGAGTAGGTACTGTTGCCCCTTTATCTGAATGGATGTCTGCCAAAGGTGTATCTTCTGGAGACTAGTGTAAAGACAGTCATATTAAATATATTACACTACTGAAAAAATAATTTCTATTAGTTCTTCTTGTGAAGTCTGGCATTGCCATGTGACCACTTCTAAGACTCTTCTCACATGAACCCCGCAGAAATTTTCACACCTTGTTTGAAGGAATGATGACTTTTTTTCAAATGTTTTCTCAAGTCACTTTCTCAGGAATCATGTTACAGGTTTAGATTAATGCAAAGTATTCTTTTTACTCATGTTTCAATTTGGACTAGTGATGAAAAAATACCTTTGTTGCTACATCATTTATTCTATCATAGCAGTGTTGCATTATTATTTTGTAAATGGCATTTCATACAAAACAAACTACATTGGTAGATCTGGATGACAGAAATTATCTTCGTTTAGAATGAAAAGAGAAAATACTAGTGTGTGCAGAACTGGAACCAAACTGCTGTTCATTTTCTTTTTTTTTGTTTGGAAAAAATGTTTTATTAAAAATATTTGGGCTTATTTGTAGATTCAGTAGAAACTAAAATGCTGAAATTTCAAGTGCACATTAAATACATAAATTCTCTTTTAATACCTAAGTTATACCTTTTAAGTAGTTAAAAACAACAACAAAACAAAGTTTCTAGTGGAAACAGTCTCTGCGTTCTAGTGCAGCATTAAACTATTTGTTTTATCATTCAAAGATGAACTAATTAATGAGAAAGTGAAGATGACTGTGGAAGAGGGAAAAAGCTGAGAATATTTTTAACTTTCTAAGCTGCATGATGGTTTCAAAATAGCCCAGTCAAAAAAACCACTGGCTTAAAATACTGGTACATTTTGAAAAGTTGCTTAAAATGTTATAACAACTTTATCTAGGCAATTTTTGTTATCCTGATTGATGATCCTTCTAAGTGAGGCTGTAATAGCTGATGATCACTTAAGTTCCAGGCTGCCAGTAAAGGTCTGTACGTGTCAATGCTGCTCATCTTTCATTTGGTAAAGCTGGTGGAAAAGGGAAGAAAAAAAAAAAATCCTCTGAAGTCAGCTGGAACTACCGAAGTTTCTTAAACCTCATATTATTTTTTTCAGAACTTAATACAATAACTGTAAAATCATTAAACTTTTTACAAGCCAAAAAAAACAGACTAAAATCAAGAAATCAAGATGAGGCCTATGTGTAATAGCCAAAAATAAAATTCTGTTTGTGTTTCTCATGTCGCAGAAGCATTAAATGCTGTGATATCAAACGTACTTAGGGAAGGAGGCTGAAGCATTTTGGAGTTCCAGCTTTGTGACTGCCCCTTACCCTGTTGTACCTGCTCGTACTCCCGTTTGTGCCGCAGGAGTTCCCAAGCTGAAGGGGGCTTTGTGAAGCCCCACCATGGGCTTCCTGCAGTCTGTGTTCCTGGAGGTCTCACCCAGTTGCATCCCAGAATTTAACTGCCAAGTCGACACTGTGCTGTGGTCCTGTAGGGATATTCAGCTTCCGAATCCTCGATCGCTTCCTTTTCATCGGCGTCCGTAGGGTTTGCTCACGTTACTGTGGGGTGGTGGCTAATGAGGTCTTACATAATAAGCTTGGCTAATGAGATCACAGCTGGTTTTGTTTTATGGTTCTTCCACTCCTGCCCTCCCTGTTAAGTTGCTTACTGCAATAAATACTTCCAGTTCAGCTGCTTCTTTAAATTTTACTATGATTTCTTTAAAAAATACTTTTCAAAACACAGAATACTGAGAATTAAGTCAAAAACTGAGAACTTGAACTCAGAAGTTAAGATGTACATAAAGTCTGCAGTTTATGAATTTCGTGTTATAGTTTAAGGGCAAGATAACACTGTTATCTTGTCTGCATTGGGCGAATGTATGAAATAAACGTATTTAGTATACATTTCTTATGATCAATATATATCCGTTTTTAAGAGAACAGAAACACTAGAATTTGTTATTATTTTAGCATAAACACTCAGTACATTAGTAGAAGTCATGAAAGGAGATTAAACAACATTGGCAGGGATCGGAAGCTTTTTCCCCTGCTGGGAAAAGGAGTGCCAATACAAAACTTCTGTTTCCGATTGTGATAAATTTTGTGTACCCTCTTTCTGAGCTGTCTGGATATCAGGGAATTGCACTCCTGGCCGTGTGTGTTCAGTGCAGTTGTTAGATATCCCACTGGTGGTGAATGTGCCATGTTTCAGGGCAGAAGCAGGTGTCAGAGCAGCCTGCACTTCAATTCTGCTGGCGTGTTTGTTTGGGCTCACGGCGTGGGTTTTCATGGCACTACTCTCTATGCGTGTTCCTCTGTAAATACTGTTTTATTGGCAAAAAGAGCTTTCTAGTGTTGAATTAGAACGTGGAAGAGTTATAGTTTTCCCTAAATTGGAAGTAAAGGACTAAGAAGAATAGTAAAAGGTAGACTAGCAGTGAAATCCCTCTCACCAGTAGTGCAACTCTGTAATAAACTTCCTTCTTCTGAATGTGGTTTCTTTCAAGCTGAACCTCGGAATGCTTCTATATAGTGAAAAATTACAACTTTTTAGCATTCAACGTGATTTGAACTCTTTCCAGGGCTGAAGCCCTGGACTCTCCTCAGTGGTGCCCAATGACAGGACAAGACACAATGTACACAAAACGAAATACCATTTAAACGTAAGAAAAAAGTTTTTTTTTTTTGCTTTATTAGGCCTGTTTGATTTGAGGTTTTTTGCTCTGAGGATGATCAAACACTGGTTGCCCAGAGAGGTTACGGATATATCAAAAATCAAGCAGATGTAGACCTGAGTGGTCTCCTCTAACTGACCTTGCTTTTAGCTCTAGGGTTGGAGTGGATGATCTCCAGACATCCCAACCCACCTCAGCCGTTCTGTGCGACCTGTGAAAATCTGAGAACTTTTTCTCATAAGACAGCAAAAGGTTTATCTAGTGAGAGAGTTTTAATCTTGTAGTGACCCGTTTATTACATGTGGATTTTGTGAGAACTTCAGTTTTGTCTAGTCTTAGGATCTGAACCTAAAGTCTCCATCCAACAAAACTTAAAAGTTTGCAAGTGAAATAGCCACATCTGTTCTTTCTGTCCCCTCTTCTCTTTTCTCACCTTTGAATATGGTGCACTCAAAGTGCATTTTCCGCAACTTCTTGGAGGTTCTTTTCATGCTTTCTTTCACTTATCTGCTGTTCCTCACCAGGCTTCGCCCTCTACTATCCATCTGACTTTTGCCAAATTATAGTTAGTATGTTCTTATCATGTAAACAGCAGCATTAATTAAAAAAAATATCAGTTTCATCCAGAAGAATGTCTCTGCATACAGTTGTTCTAACAGTGTGATAGGTTTATCAGTTTGTCTGTGTCTCACTTAAATTTTGAGAATTTTTCTTTCCTTCCATCTAATCTTCCTACCCACCTGTTCACTTTTAGTAGACTAAGAGCATTGTCGCTGTAAAAGGAGTGGGGAGGCAGTAAAGATGAAGTTGAAAGACTTAATTTTCTCTTTTCCATAGTCATGAGGGATCAGAGTATGGGTTTGGTTTTTTTTCTTTTTTCTGTGATCTACATTGCATATGCCTATATCATTGTGCAGATATATTAAATCATGGGGTCTGTCTCCTAGTGCTTGAGCCAGGTCAGAAAGCTGTTTGGATCCTGCAGGGTCAGGTTCAGCTTCCTCCTTGAGCCTGCTACTTGACAATACTAACTTCAGAGCAGTGCTGCTACCTTAATATATAGCACATCCCACCTTCTGGACTCCTAGACATAAAGGATGAAGTGGTTTGTCTGAAAATCTGCTAAAGCTGGATTTGTTATCTTTGGGGAAGGGAAAGCATCCTAGATATGTCAGATTAATCCAAGCTCCCTTTAAGAATTGATTTGCTTAAAATAAAAAAAAATAAAAAAAAAGAAGTGTAAATAATTCCAGTAGGGTAGGCGTCCAGTTCTGGATTACAAATTGAAAATAAAATTATAGGAGGAGAAAGAGCATATTTTATTTGAGTGAAATATATTTGAATCTCAGTGTCCTATGCTAGCTATCACGGCTAAGTTTCTCTGAGGCTGGTGGAAGCCAGAGGGGCATCTCCCCAAACCACACATTCAGAGCACTGTTTTTCAGAGCAAACTTCATGCCTGGAGACCTGCCTGCTTTTTTGGAGGGGACAGGAGTTGGATTTTTTTACTGCTCATGAATGGAAACAAAACTTTAGAGTATTTCACAGGATCATCCCCATTTCTCTCCTGTTCTGCAGTGAATCTGGTGGCCCCTGGGCTCCTGAAAAGGATGGACCCACCTCTTCCCTCCTCCCAGGCCCCAGATGTTACTACTTTTGTCTGGCTCTGCTGTTTTCCCCACCCAGTGGTGAACCACTTCAGGGAGTTCCCTTCCTGCTGAAAGCTTATCCTTCCCTTCTGCCCACACAAAGAAAAACTTTCTGCTGCTTTAGATCCTGGAGCTGAATCCCTGAAAGTTCAGGAAAAATGTTATTAGAAGTGGAAGGGAGGAAGCGGGGAAGTGAGAGGGAGGAGGCTGTCAGATCATCTTAGCCATGATTTGAAATTGTATCCCAGCTTGAGGAAGCTTGTTATGAAGGCTTGGTTCGGTGTTTGGCATCTGTGAAGGTGCAAACAGGACATCTTTAGGCTTACCTGAATGACTATTTATTGGCTTAATGAGAATACAGAGTTCTGACCTCATAACCATATTTTATTTCTGAAGTAATGGGATTGTAGCTTACACAACTTGAAGTGCGGCTTCTCTCAAATAACACATTATTGAGTGTTCCTTACTTGTTCATGTCTTATATTTTTGCTGTATTTTTTTGCTGTTTTTTTTTTTCAAAAGACACTATACCCAATTCTGTAACACAACACAGGGGCAGTAACTGAAGCAGTTCTTCTTCCCACATCCTCACCTCTGTTCCCCATATCCAGACTGCAACGCCAATGTATTGCATTGCCTTTGGTAGCAGAGCCTATGGAAAACCTGCGTGAATGGTTCTTCACCTTAGTTTGTATAAAAAGCAGCTGAGTTAGCTCAAAATATGCTAAACTGAACCAGGAAAGGAGTATTCTCAATCTTTGCCATTTCTCCTGCACTTCAGCAGAGACAGAAAACAGCCCAGGGAAATAGCCAGTTTCTTCACAGTCCCATTCAGCTGCCTACTTGGGTGGTTGTTTTTTTGTTTGTTTGTTTGTTTTCTTCATTTGTTTGGTATTGTAAATGTTGAAAGTTTCAGCTTAAGAGGATGCAGGAAAAATCATAAAGCAGTTAATGAAAATTGAACAGCCTGCACGCAAGAAGCACTTGGAGTAGATGTCTCTATTCACAGTGCGATAAAAGAATTGGCTTTTAAAATGATTTTCTTAAAGAAGACACCTAAAGCTAATCAGAGCAGAAGGAATTGTCTATAGAGCAGAAGACGGGGAAGAAGGTGGTGACTGAACTATGACAGAGATTAATCTAATTCACTATAAGACCTCGAAAGGATAATCATTCTTCTTTTACAAGACAGCAAGCTCAGAAGGCTTCTTTCTCTTTACCTTGAGCTGTGGAGGCTCTGAGACTTCTCATCACTGATGTGAGTGTTCTTCAGAGTAAAATATGGGTTTTTTTCCTCTAATGCGGTGAATCCCAGATCCTTTTAGAATCAGGCTGCACTGTGTGTTGTTTTTTAATGCTAGTCCCTGGAAGCCAGAATTTCATTTCCAGTATTTGAGTATATCAAAAGAAGTGTGCTGGGGGCAGAAGGAAAGCATTTCAGAGGAAAGCACATAAAGATTGGGTGGGATAGAATAATTTTGCTTTTTTTACTTGGCTCATACTCAACAGAAGTTTGGGAAACAGGCAACTGGATGTGAACGTGAAAATCAAAGCAGTCTGATCTGAGAAAAACAACTGACGTGCTTGGATCCCAGTAAGTGAAACTGTTGTGGGCTGACATCCAGCTCCACTGAAGGTAAACATGCCCTTCCCAATGCACATACCTTTCTATTATTGCATCCTAGAAAACTTTAACCAACAATTGAAGTTGCTAAATGATAGTCTGGAGGTGCAGCATTACCCAATGGTTGACTGTTCTTGGCAAAATAAGTTTATTTTCTGTTCTGAGACTTTTTTTTTTTTAAACAATTATTGGCACTAGCCTTTGCTGGTGCAAGAAAGAAATGGCATTTGTGAAAGGAGAACGTAGGGTCGTTGCTTCTTAGTTTAGTAAAAAAGAAGCAATGCTTGTTGCAAAGGTAATTCACTGTTACTGAAATAACACTGTCAGTGAAGCTTTTAATTTGAGCTTTATTCCAAGTAGTTCTTTGAGCTATTGCAGTGAGAAAGACTTAAGGAGCATGCGACTTGTCACTGAAGTTGATCCCTACAACTCTTATCAAGTTGCATAGTTATGTTATTAATGCAGAATGATGACATCCCTAGGCCAGCTTTGCTTACCTTTGTATTGTGAATGATGACAAGACTGAAAATTTTGGAATATTGTTCAATGGATGCATAAGTGTTGAGGGGGAGAAATGAGGAGTACTATCTGCTGTAGTATTTGCTTCTGGAGATTTTGTGCCTGCATTTAGTTAGTACCTATAAGTAAGCTAGTAATAACTTTTGATAAACATGCTGGTTTTTTCAGTTGTTATTGTGTCCAGTAGACAGATTGAACAGCTAGATACTTGAGTTATACTGCACTCTTAAGTTGCTTAGGCATGTTGTGTCCTGCCAATCTCTTTCTCTCACTTCAGAGGCTGAAAGTGAAAAATAAACGTATGAAAAATAGTCATTAATAGATTTGAGATGTTGAAGTGGCTCATGGAGATACACTGGCAGTCCCAGTTCATCAGTGCAGAATTAAGAACTCTGGGAATCACAGCATGGTGCGTAGATCTTTGTTATTCGTCTTGGTTATTTATATATTTGTTTTAAGAGCAGGTCAGACAAAAGAGCTGTTAAGGACAGTAATACCAGTAGTGCTTTAAGGTTTCAAAATACCTTGAGTGCCATGATGATGAGTGAAAGACCCAGGAGACAGTCTTGCAAGTTACGTATAGAAGAGGTAGTGGGTTATTCTGAATCTGTACGTAGCCAGGAGTCTGCACATGTGATGGTCTCTCCAAGATGTATGTTGTGTTCCCATTTCTGCAGTCTCCCTTTCTGTGTATTATTATTACTACACGAAAGTCACCTTCACTTAAGCTCCAGTTCATCTCCAGAACAGTCCCACCCACGGCGGGGCTTCTCAGGGGGTGGGGAGGGCTTGAAACTAAAAGCTCTGGCATTAGATGTATGACAGGGGGAAAGGAGAGCCTGGCAGAAGGTTGTCAAATCTAATTTCTACAGGCACGCTGGCGTTTTATCTCATTTTGGCAGTCTTGAGTGTAGCAACAGTGCAGTTTGAGCATAGTTTTTCTATCTGTAATTATTAAACGAATGAGTTCCCAAGCAGGCACTATTTCTGTTCTTTTTCCACACGCTCCCTCACAAATCACTGTCTCCCCTTGTCTCCTCTTCCCAAATACCTTGCACGTCCTTCCCTCCTTACCACGGTGTTCCGTGCACTGGTACTTCTTCCTTTAGCTCTCCTCAGAGAGCCATAAGGGGCAGCACTGCCCCTTTCTTCTGCTCAGGGCAGCTTTGGGACTTGTTGCAGGTGTAGGAGAGGTAAAGGCAAGGGCCTTCCTTCATCCCGTAGCGGTGTCGTAGCCTTGCCCTATTTTCTTCTCATTTCCACAAGTCTTGCAGACAAGTCTCTTAAAGTTGCTTTTGTTTTTCTAGGCTCCTCAGATTGTACAGAATTCTTGATTAAGGGGGTCTGAAAGTTGCTTGTGTAGCAATTGCTATATATATTAAAAAAAAACCCCACTTATTAAGCCTAAAAACTCATTTTGCTTTTCAGTTAGAGTTCTAAGCAAGTTGCATAAGGGGAGCCATTTAGTATAAGTACATGTCAATAGTCAAACTTGTGGAATAGCAAAGCTACCGATGAAACTGCCTGGGTCTTGGTGAAATGGAAATCCACGGCAAATTCAGAGTCCATGGTGTAGTAGTATTTACTGCAGACAATTTTCATTTTGTGACTGTTTTCTACGTGGGCTTTCTTTGCATTTGCAAAAGAACAATCTTTTAATGCTTAAGGCACTACTCTTTACAAGGTAACGTACTGCAGATACTTTGGTAATTAGCTGTGCCAGCTCTGCTTTAACTGTGTTTATTTTTTGTATTGTAGAACTTCAGAACCTACTTTATTGTTATTTTCTATAATGATTTCCAACTTAATTTGTGTGTTCTGAGTGACAATCGGCTTTCATTACTTCTTATGTGTTAGCATTAAATATTAAGTATTTTTCATTTTGAAGGTGAAGGAAACATTGCTGCTTCAGCTTTGGCCATACGTTATGGTTCTAAATTTATTTTCCGTTTGTAAGATGACTCCCCCCTTCTGAAAGGTGTGTTGACTGAAGTGGAGTAAAGTTCATTTGCTGGTGGAGAAAACTTGAGGACATCAGTGTGGATCTCCAGTGGGAGCATTGGTCTAGTATGTGTGGAAAAAAAGTAGAAATACCTCAAAGAAGGTACTCTCTTGGTAGTTATAAAATGACCAGGTGTTGTCAGACTACAGGCAACCCAGAGGAGTGTGCGTGTCCCAGACATGCTGGGTGATAATTCTTGCTTCAGTATGGATTTTCCTCAGCTGTGTGGATCAGCAGGCTCAAAAACTAGTTAATACTAAGTAGCTGGCAGGATGGAGAAGCAAAACTTTGTTCTTTGTTATTATCTATTATTGCACTATGGCTTGGGGTAGATTTTTTTGCAATAAGATTGGCACTGGCTGCTTCCTCGGCTAGTTATCGAGGCTCCCTGCCATGGCGAGTTTATTTTTCTTGCACAAAGCCTGGGAAAAAAGGATGAACCTTGTTCTGAAGGTCACTGTGTCCAGCAGTCTTTCTGAGCAACGGGAGAGAATGCGTTTCAGAAGAACTGACCCTTCCTATACAGTATTGTGCCACTGGCTGCCCTCGTTTAAAGCAGGGACCCTCAGGACGCTGGGAGGATTCCATCAGTTGTGGGAATGACTGAGGAGGATGTCCCCTAAGGGAGCTGCACGCCATCGACTCTTCTTCTGGCAGGTTCCACTGGAATTTTCTCTAATCATCCACAAACAAACCTTCTTTATTTGATTAAAACAGGGCCTTAAAAGGGCTGTCTTATTCTTATGGTAAGACATTGTTTAATTTTTAGTACTATTTGTCACTTTGAGATAGGAGGTTGGTTTCTGGGACAGCTTGAATCCAGTCATTGCATCTGTTTTTTTTGATCTCATGTTATATTTGTGAACACAAACCAGTCCCCAGTTTAATGAAGGTATTACCTATTACCTGTAGAACGGAATTTGACATGTAGTGGAATTTTTCCAAAGGAGAAAATGACCACTGGCAGATGCAACCCTGGTAATATATTTACTCATTTTTTCTTTTTTTCTTTTTGACTGAGGACAAACTTAACACATCCTCTTCTAAGAAGTATCTGAAATGTAGTTGTGTTCTAGAAAAGTGGTTTGTGACGCAATTTATACTATAAATTGAAGGCCAACCCTAAGGTCTTGTTTATTACAGACAGAAATATCTTTTGGAGTGCACCATATTTTAAGATGGTATCTTCCTTATTTTTTTTTCTTCAGACTTTTTTTTTTTTCCCACATGCTCATGCTTTAAACTATTATTCAGAAACTGTTTTCAGTCTGTACTCCACTAGTAGGACTAACCTGGTCAAATGAAACTCCTTAGGATACTGCATTTCTCCTTGCAGCGTTGTTTGGTTAGATGCAGGACAGCGATTCAACAAATTCTGTGCTCTGTGTTGTGCGAAACAACAATAAAAAAAATTCCGTAAAGAGAAATCTGTTGAGGATAAGTGGACTTTTCGTTCAGCGGCACTGGACTATGACAAATATGGTATTGATAATCCATGCAGAGACCAGATTAGATGAGATTATTCTTTTCAGACTTGAATGATGATTTCTATGAAGTGAAATCTTAACCACTGCCTGTGATCTCTTCTAAACGTGTTATGATGTGTATTAAAAAAAAAAAATAATAAACCTGCTAAATGCTGTTAGTGTCAATGTAAACTGTTACTGTGGGTCACACTTGGCATATGTTTAATTATTTGAGGATGATTTTTTTCTGTTGGAGAATTCTGTCATCTTCCTTATTGTCCTAATTGTGCTTGGGGTGATTTACATGGGCAATGTAATGAAAGAATGATGGTCTTTTTTTCAGTGGTGCTCTGGAACAGGTGCCCAGGGAGGTGGTGTAGTCTCCTTCTCTGGAGACATTCAAACCCCACCTGGACATGTTCCTGTGCAACTTGCTCTGGGTGACCCTGCTTTGGCAGGGGGGTTGGACTAGATATCTCCAGAGGTCCCTTCCAACCCCATACGATTCTATGATTATGTGATTCTATGCTGTCTTCCCCTGGGTATTGCTTTCCTAATGATAGATAAGTTAGGTTGTTAAATTGAGAAATAACTTTAATATTTTTTTTCAATTTTCTGAACTTTTTTCCCTTTATTTTCTCAAAGTTATGGACAACTTATCAGTAAAAGTGGCAGTTTCTTCATCACAAGAATTTCTTCCTTTTCTTCCCCATCCCAACCCCAGATATCTTAAAAAAGGTTGGAATTTCTTTTATCCAGAGAGATGATGCTGAGTTATGGTGATTGCCTTTGGATATGTAGAAGGATGATAATAAATGCTTTTCCACATTGTTTGGGATGTGACAGGAAGTTCTGACTTCAGAATTGTAGCAGGAAGTATTCAGCTCAGAGGCATTAGGGGAAATAACTCTTTCCAAGCATAAGAATGGATAAGGACTGGAATAAATTTCCTAGGAAGACTGTGAAATTGTCATCATTAGAAGTTTTGTGCAAAGCAGGCTAGACGAGGCTTTATCTGAAGTGGTTTATGTATTTGTAGTCTTTTCTTGGAGAAAGGGTATATTCCAAAGATGGTTCCACTGCCATTATTCAAGAATATATCTATGAAATGCTTGGAGAATATTAGTTGAAACTGTCATTTTTCTTCTGTTTATTAATAATGCAACACTATTGGGGGTGGGGAGGGGAAGGAGTATGCTGTGTATTGAGTAGAATGTAATTACATCAGTTACTTAATGCATGTAACTACTACTACTCTGATATTAGAAAGGACTTTCAAACTTTCAAAAAGGACTATTGGTGACTCTTTTAAAAGAGTTTTAAAAGGAACCTGCAATCTAGAGTTTAGAGTTATCATAGTAGACTATTAATGTGGGAAGAAATCAATCTAAATATTCACTGATGTCTTAGGAAAGGTAATTTATGAATTATGACATGAAAAATTTAGTAGGTTATCCAAATTGACCAGATGGTATTTTCCAGCCCTACTGCATACCAAAAAAAAAAAAATCTAATTTTATTATAAAGCATATTCTCTTTCCGTGTTCATATTAATCAGCTAGTTATAAATGTATTTTCTTGTTGTTAGGAAAGATTATACTCCAGCAGTAAACATACAGTTTGCTTATTGCCTACCAAGGCTATTCATCAGTCTATCTCTGGCAAAGCCCAAAGGCTCTTTGGAAACAAATAGTACTTGGATTCCTGGGCATCTTGACATACACTGTGGAAAGGGCTATTGCCTGAAGCCATCTTCTGCCACTGGGGAAGCTTACATGGTCACCTTATTAGAAATGGTGTGGTCAAGCATCTTAAATACATTGAACTAAAATCAAAGGTAGGACGTGAAGCTTGCAAAACTTTTAAAGCACTGAGCTGTTCCATGTGATGCATTGAGCTCTAACTATGCAATTTTCTAAACTACTGTATGTATTATGACTTTCCAGTGAGTTTCAGTAGCATTGGTGAAAGGTATATTAAAAATTATTAGTGTGAAAACATGAACGTTTGTTTTGGCCTCCACAAAATACATACTTGTGGAATCCATTCTTACTGTTTGCATTACTAAACAGCTGAATTTTAATGAACTAGTAGTTGCAGGTTTTTTTGACATGTCCAAGCAGGTTTACCTGTCCAGCGTTAGCCTTGGAATTGGAAGGAGTAATGAAAACTTAGAGATAGACAAAGTTGTCAGACTTTTTATGGGCAATAACCTCTTAGAACTGCCGTGGGAGCAATTTGACAGTGAGAGCTCGCTTTTGGATCTTGTGGCATTGGCTGTAATTACTAGGCTTAATCTGAGTGCTCTAATAAGTAATATGAATAGTTAACGATCTACCTCTGGGCCTGTTGTTTTGCAGATCTTTGTGATCTGACTTGTCTGCCATAGCTAGGTGTTCTCCCTGCTGTTAATGGTCTCTTCGGTGCTTAATAAGCAAACAGCTCACCTGCTCTGTTTGATGAGGGTTAATCTGTAAGTTTGCCAGCGTGTAGAATCCAGTCCTCCCGCCACTCAGCCATACTTATAATCTCTTCCTTCGTTAGCAAAGGAGAAAGCTGTGCTTTGCTTCAGAGTGTATTGCAAATAAGGGAGTTTGTACAGGCCAGACTTGATGGTGAGTTTGAATCCTTTATGAAGAGCATCGTGTTAGTTACCCTCCCAACTGGAGTCTTGATGGTGTCTCAGCTCCTGCATCGTGATCTCCATGGCCCTGGCTGAAGTGGTTCCTTACCATGAGGACTCTCCTCATGGTGAGATCTTTCAGGGTGGGAGAGTTCATTGCAAAGGGGAGAGTCTCTTTGGATGAGTGGATACCAAACTATTTTATTCTGCATGTGCTTCTGTTACCGGGTGGCTGTAATGTAGAGTTTTATATTAAGCAAAATGAATAAAATTTGACGTTAAAGGAATTGTGGAGAACAGAAGTTTCAAGCTGTAAGGCTTTCATAGCTGTGTGTTAAAAATCTGTGGTACAGGAATGGGTCATAACTGCCTGGTATCATATTCCCACTCCGTGCTGACACACTAATTGTGGTTCTGCTGGAGTAAGAACAAAGGCTAATTGTAGATTGCATGTTCAAATGCATATGTTCCCCCCCATCTTCATTATGTGCCTATTACACATACTGCTTTTGAGGCATTCCTGTAACTGTATGAGAGCTCTCAATGAGTTTATCAGGGAATGTAGTGATAGGACGAGGGGTAATGGTCTTAAACTGAAAGAGGGGAGATTTAGATTTAGATCTCAGGAAGAAATTCTTTGCTGTAAGGGTGGTGAGACACAGGAACAGGTTGCCCAGAGAAGCTGTGGCTGCCCCATCCCTGGAGGAGTTCAAGGCCAGGCTGGATGGGGCTTTGAGCAACCTGGTCTGGTGGGAGGTGTCCCTGCCCATGGCAGGGGGGTTGGGACTCAATGATCTTTAAGGTCTTTTTCAACCCAAACCATTCTGTGGTTCTGTGAGTTCCCTTTTAGGCCTACTTTGGCTTCTAACACTGGGACTTTGCAACTCATTTAATCTTTCTCCTGTTTTGTGGTTTTGGTGGGTTTTTTGTTGTTTTGTTTGTTTTTTTAAAGTCTGACATACTGTGGTAAAGACAAATTTTTAAGATAACTAATGTTAGCTGTTGTCTGTTGTCAGATTTGGTAGTGTAATTGATTGTAGGCTTTACTGAGGTAATGTGTAGAAACAGGAACATGCTGCTGTGTGATGCTACACAAATCAATTAGTGCTTGGTGTTACCATGACCCTTTTCTGCTGGGTCCTTCCAATAGTCCATCATTTTTTCTGACAAATGTAATTCAAATTGATACTGTAATTACCACTTGGATGTATTTGAGCATTAGCAGATGGAAGGAATAGTTATCTAGCCATCTTTCTTCTGCTTCAGTTTGCTGGTAAAGATACATTTTCTAAACCTTTAATATTAACTAACAAAGAATCACGTGTATCATAAAGATCAGAAAATAATGTAACATACAGAGAAAAAATATTAAACCTCTTTTCCATATAAATTACTTGTGGTGGTTTGTTTCTAAATTCATAGTTATACTTGCATTAAGTTCGCATGTGCTTATTAGTTATATTTTTTCTATTGACTATTTGAAAATGTGTTTGACCTTGATTTAAGGTAAATTTAGTCCCTGTTCTAGGTGTGTAGAGTCTGATTGGCAAAATTCACTGGATAATCTGCTGCTTCTGTGCCATTTCGTAATGACAGAATTATGTCTTTGTTATTTTAGATCAAAAATGTAGTCACCAGAGTACTTATTTTATCTTCCTGGTTTGACAGCCCTTAACATACTTGGATTTTGTGCGTGAGATTCACCAAAGCAGATAGTTTGAGTCTGGAGAGTGAGTAGCACAAGGCTGTTTTGTGTTTTCTAAAGCATTGATTTAAAAAAAAATATCCTTATAATTATAGTTCCTATATACTTGTGAAAGAAAGAACAGTATCACTTGAGTGATAGCCACTTACATTCCCATTGAAAGATATAAAATATTTCCATGGGCATTATCGATTGTAGGATTTAGCGAAAAGAGAACAATTAACTCCTTCAACAGAAGGTTATGAAACTGACAGTGGTTGGTGGTTTTTAGTGGTTGTTTTTTTATAATTTATCATTGCAACTTTTAAGTTGTTGATTAGCTTTACACTGAGTAATTACTGGCTTATTCAAGGCAGAAACATGGACTTTTTGATGAGGAAGTTCATTAATTCAGCCCATGCTGCCTATTCTTGCCTTCTTTTTGAAATCCTGTGTAGATCTTTTCTAACTTTAAATGTTTTGTGTTATCCTACACTCCTGTTGTTACTGAATTATTCTCCTTTTTTGGATATAAAAGCCTTTTCTGATATTCATCTATAATACAGTCTTCTCTCAATATCTGAAAAGTCCAAACTAAAGTACTTCTGATCATTTTTTATCTTACTAAAAGTGCTGCTGCAAAGTCCATGGTTTTTCTTTCCCTGCTTTTCCAAGTTAATGAATCCAAATACAAAGTAAAACTTTCTTCCAGGTTTTTCTTTGGGGTTTGTTGTCTTCTAATTTGTTGCTGATTTCATGCAGCAACATGCCAGGCGGTTCAAGTCAAGGATTTCTCTTGTATAACTGTTTGGGGGGTTTTTGTATGCATTTCAGAGAGATCTGGAAGACTTTGAAATGAAACAGAATGGGTACCTGCAGAGTATTCTGGAAACCTGAATCAAACTTAGCTTTGAATATCTGTTGCAAAATGGATTGTTAATGTGTCTTGTGTGTGTTTCAGTAGGAATTTGAGGAGATTTTGTACTTTGGATCTTGGCTAGCTGAGCAAGATTATGTTGTATAGATGTTGTTTAAATAGATCTGTGTCTTCCTTTCTAGCAGATAATGAGGATCATATTAATAAGCTGTGAAATCTCCTTTGCGAATGTCCTAGTCTCTAACTTCCTGCCCAGTGGAAAAATAGGTTGGCTTCTCAGATTTATTTATTTTTTGATGCAAACTATTTACAGTAAAAGCAGCATACATGGAATTATTTTTCCATTTCCACCATGCCTCTTTTAAAAAGTTTCCAGGAAGAGGCCACTAAAAAAAAAATAAATAATTAAAATCACAGAACTGTTTTGTTTACTTTGTCAGCAGCTTTTGATGTCCGTATCCATGCTGTTTTCAATTTTTGTTTATGGATGAGATTATCCAAAGATAAGAGGGATGGGGAGGACTACAAGAACGATTCCCTCCTAAACCTGGGCAGAATAGTCAAGGTACATTAATCAGGCAGAGACAACTAGAAGTAAATATAGTCATGCAAGACACAGAATAACAGAAAGCGCACTGTCGTCTTTGTGTCGGCAATTCCCATTCATCTGCCTGTGCAAATCTTGACCTCTGGTGCCTAAAGTGATGTCTCAGCCACTTTCTCTGACATTTTCTTATGAATATCTGTCAACTCAGGCTTAGAGTAACTAAAACAAAGCACTACCTCCTTTTCCCACTTCATCTTTGATCAGTGGTAGCAGTAAATCTACTTCCTACAGATTTTTGGCTTGTTGGTGTTGAGTGATGGCCACTGGCCATCCAATGTCACAAATGCACTTTCTCCAACTGGCCTTTTGTCATCTGTGATGGCAGTAGCAGCAGGAGATTTTGGGTTTGTGTCTATTCAGGGAGAAATACTCAGTTGCTTGAGGCTCTACACGTATAGCCCATAGCTGTCTTGCTCTTTGCTGGGTGGTTTACTTTTGGTGGCCTGCCAGAAGCCTGCAGGGATTCAGACATTTATAGAGGAAGAAGAATTTGTGAGATGCCTTCTGTAAACGCATGGGAAGGTATATAGGAACTACCTTTATAGAAGACATTCTATGTATTTGTAGAAATGTTTATAGATGATACTCTTGTTTTTGAGAGTTTGACTGTAAGGGTGTAAAGCCTATCTTTGAACATGGGGGGAAAAAAACCCAAAAACCTTTGGGCTCACACAATCTTCATGGTTGGAAGGGACCTTTGAGATCGAGTCCAATCACACACCCACCCACACCCACCCCCAAAACCCAACTATCTTGGGCACTAGAGCATGCCCTGAAGTGCCACATCTACATGTTTCTTAAATACCTCTCTTAAATACCTCCAAGGATGGTGACTCCACCACCTCCCTGGGCAGTCTGTTCCAGTGCCTGACCACTCTCTCAGTAAAGTAATTGTTCCTAATATCTAATCTAAATATTCCCTGCCGCAACTTTATACCGTTTGACTGCTGTCTGTAGAACCTGACATCTGGTTGGGGAGTTCTGTCCTGAGTTAATTGGTAGCACGTAGTCAGAGACTGAAGGATGTTAAAGCAACTTTAGTTAAAGAAGGAGAAGTGAGTAAAGCAATTTTGTGGAGCAGTTGTCAAATTAAAAATTACTCCAAATTATTTTCCGGGTGTGCCAGTCATTTCTACAGAGTAAGTGAAGAGTGGCCTCTTTTGGCACAGTTTTATGTTTCATAAATTTAGCCTTGTCATCAAAATTGGTTTTTTCCGTCCTTGCAGTGCAAGGCATTATTTTAAATCAGACTTATCAGAAATGCAGCAGAAAATATAATCTTATTTCCTAAGTTTCACAATAAAAAACATTTATTTTACCTTTACATATTTAATGAACTCTTTTCACTTATCAACATGTCTTTTCATTGGTCATAACACATATACTCCAAAGAAACATTTCTTCCAAGAAGGTGTTTTCTTTTGGTGGTGGTTTTTATTATTTTCTTCTTGCTTTGTTTTACTGGGGATTTTTTTGGGGTGAAGTGTTGGGTTTGGGCTTTTTTTTTTTTAAGCAAAGATAGTAACTTTTGTCTTCAGTCTATTGAAATGAAAAATGTTAATTACTGTATATTTTAATGGGATTATTTGTAGAAGAAATTAAAGTCTTATTAGTCAAGGAGTGCTCTACATGGATTATAGTAATTTTCAGAGTTCCTTCAATACAAATACTGGAAATGCATTTTTCTGTATAAGCAGATGTTTGCCTACATGGAGCAGTTCCCTTTTTCATTGAGATCCTGTCTAGCTGAGAATGATAAAATCCAAACAAATGCAATGATGGCCTAATGATTTATAAATATGCAATTTAAATAGAAAGTATGATGTATTCTGTGATTTTAAACTGGACTTAAATATTTGTACCATTTTGGGATAGGATTATGTGCTCTGCCTTTATTGACAGCTGCCTGGAGATACAGTTTAACCTCATTTTTGAGAGCTGTGTTGATTGTTGGGATGGTAAGCTATTCTCTATGCTACACTTACTCTTTCAGTTTTGTTAACAAGAAAGGCCAGTTGCAGGATATAACAGACATAATGTTTGAAAGATTGGCAATAGTCAGAGGAAAAACACAGTTGTGGTGATGCTGCTAGAGGTTTGAAATTTGAAGGCTTTCTTATAGGAATTGACAGCATTTCCTATTATGTATTTCCCTTTTGAGATTAAAACAAAACATCCAGACAAATTAGGATGTGTTTTTTCCCCTCTGTCTTTCACAAACTGTACCCTTTGGCTGACTGTTGAACTAAATGGAAAAAAAAATTCAATGTGTTCTTGTAAACAGTACTTGTGACTTCTAGCTTAAGTGTGGAAACAATCTTTGCTGCTTTTCGACATGATGGTAAGGGCCTTAACCAGGCACACGGGTCCTCTGCTGACCGAAGAATGAATATAGATATCAGAATTGAATAATTTTCAAGGTCGCTTTTTAAGGTCTTTCTGGAAGTTACGAAGAGAAGCTGGAAAAGAAAGAGTAGATGGAACAGTGTGGCCGCGTGTGCACTGGTCCTTAGACTATCCAAGATGAAAATAAAGTGGTTGAACTTTGCTTCAGTTCTTCTTCACCTTCCTTGTGTGGTGGAATGGCCACCAGAGGGTCTTGAGTGATTTTTGTATGTGTGTGTATACTGTACCAGATGTTTCCAAGTGGGGTGAAAATATACCAGTAATATTTATATTTACCATAAAATGTAACTAATGTGCTTCTGTGTGCTTTCTTTAATTTCTCTCTAATTCTTTTACCTGGAGGCAGATAATGAGTTGAAACTTTAGAAAGGATTTTGGAAGCACAAATATCGTGCTTCCTCAATATAGGCCTGTTGTCCCAGCCTGAGCGGAAGGAGAATGTACACAAAATCTTAGAAGTGCAGACCACAAAGAAAGGAATATAATCCAAGTGAAGGAGTGGTACTGCCTTGAATAGACTCCCCCCCTCTTATGGAAATGATTCAATGGGTTTGGTTTTTCATCATGTCTTTGTTCCTAAAATCATGGAGTTTTTTCATTTGACTAGCAAAATAATTACTGAGATACTTTGAGGTGACAGATTAAAATCTTGGTAGTAGGCCATATGTAACAGTTAATATCTACCTCTTTCTTAAAAAGATCTATGCATGTTTTTGGATGTTGTTTTGCATTTATTCTAAATGATTAGAAAACGTGTGAGACAACTCTGTATTTGCCCATCCTGCTTGGCCAAAGAATTCTGTGGCAGTTGCAAAGACCGGATCTGCGACCGGAGACAGTATCTATTGCAGCTGACTTGCACATAGTGTTTTCTTGGAATTTATACTGTGTGTTTTTTTTTTTTCTTTTCTTTTCCTTGTACAGGAGTTGTGCAGAGGTAGGTAGAGCTTCGTCTGGAGCGTACACTTTCATGTGTGTGGCTGAGATACATGCCTCCCAGCCGCCACATTTCTGGTTTGAGGGGACTGTGAGATCTCTCCGAACCTGTATCCATAAGGTGTAGTTAAAATTTGATTAAAATCATAGCTAAGTAGTATCATACAGACTTTTCTTGTTGTTTTTCCCCCACTGCTTGGATTTAATGGCATTCTGTAGAGGACAAAGGAATTGGCAAGTTTGTTTTCAGCAAATGCATGTAATCCACTTGGCCTAAAGAGGATGCTTGTATGTATTTTTAGCGCAATTGACTGTCCTTCTGGTAACTTCAGATATGTAAACTCTTGGTTATGATGCATTAATAAGGTTTTTTTATTTGAAAGAAGTAGTCTCTTAAATCATATTACTGTTATTTGCTTTGCTTTTCTATAGCAACAAAAATAAACTGTTACATCTTTCTCATAATAAAATTGATTTATATGGGATTAGTGTACAAGTAGACTCTGGTCCACAGAGATATTTAGATACCTACCTTCCTGCTGGAATCAGTAGAATTCCAGAGAGACGTCTTAAATACATTTCTGAACCCGTCCACAAGTCCTTTAACTGCTTTTCAGGCCTAATGATAACTTTTTCTTTAAAGTGATCACTTTATTCTTTAGAAGTACTAAGTTTCTTTTGCATGAGATATTCTCTCTGTTACAGAGAATATCGTCAAGAATAAATGTATTTCAAAAATTTGTATATAGATTTGAATTAAGTTTTCATGCTGCAAAGGTGCTGTGCTGTTCTTTAAGGGTAACTTGACTTGACTTTAGGAGCTGGGAGAGACAGTTACTGTTTTGATAAATATTGATAGTTTCCCTATTAGATAAAGCTGTGTGTGTGAGGGAGACCAAGATGAAAAGGTAAATATGTTCAAGTACATATTCAAATACAATTTGCTATAAGGAAGGAGGGTGTATAGAGGATTCATTTTGCTGTTCTACCTTGTGGATAATACCTCCAAAGGTGATCTTTACCTCTGGCAAAGAGGATAGTGAGGGACTTCTAGGTTAGCGAGCATGGGCATGATTTAATTGATTATAATGATGTGTTTATTGCATGGTTTCCTTTGGGATGGTTCTTGATAGTGTTCATGGCTAGAAGGGACCATTAAATCGTCTACTCTGCTGTCCTTTACATACTACAGGTCTTTATCCAGTTCTCCTGATAATGAACCTTTTGACTTATCTGACCAAAATGCAATTTGTGCTTAGCTAAAGTGCATTTGCCAGAAACATATCCATCCTTCATTTAAAGACATGAAGGGGGTAGAGAAGATACTACTTTTTGTGCTAGTTTTGTTCTGATGATTATTCAACTTCCTTGTTGGAGGGGGGAGAGAGAATGTATTTCTGCATTATGACATCGTTTTAAAATTGGTACTGAATTCCCAGGTTGGTAACATGTTTTACAGTTGTACCTGTGTAATCAAAATGTGCATGTGCTCATAGTGTATACGTCGGTCCCTACTCTCAGTCTTAATTCCATTTAATGTATCTTTTGTTTTGAGGAATTCTGCTATGCTCTTTTGCATTTACAAGTGACATGTGGATGCGGTACAAAAATCACAAATTGGTTGGAATTAACATAAAAGATTTTATTGTAGTTTTATCTACTACAAGCATTTAAAAAATTATGTAAATTAATGAAATAATAATGTGATTCTCTCAGCTTTTTATTAATTACCTTTGCCTCTGAAACCAGCACAGAGCTTCTGTTAAGCAGTATCAGGACTGGATTGCGCAGAGATCTGCTGTTAGATTTTCAATAGCTTTTGACTGGTTATTTATCTTTTAGTGTGTGCTACATCTAGAACTCGTCTAGCTTAACTTTTACACAGCATTCTGTGTTAGTGGTAAAAAAAAAAAAGTGGTATTTTTATATTTATTAAGTTTCTATGTGTCAGATGTATGTGTCCATAGTACTCATCATATCCCACACTTTACATGCATTGAAAAAGCATTGCATTGGTCAAAGTTGCTAGTTGCTTTGCAGCTTCCTATGAGAGTGTTATTTTCCATCAGGTTTTGGGTTATTAGAATCTGCCTCACAAAGTATTAGAGAGCTTCAAACGTGGCATTATTTTCCATTCTCCTTCATTAAGTTGCTGTTTGGCATGATGCTGCTTTGAGGTACAAAATTGCTTTCAGGATATATGTTTCCATACACCTGACTCTAGTTTTCTGTGTTGTGTGGTTTGGTTTTGGTCGTGTCATGTGTTTTCACCCCCGTCCTTTCCCCTGTAACCAAATTTCAGCCCTTTGTAAGTAATCCTCTTATTTTTAGTATGGTGACCTACATTTTTCATCCAAGGATATATTTGAGAAGCTTGGGACTATCAGCCATGTCATTGACTCTATTTTAGAATTTAATTATAGAGTACAGCTCAGTGTTGTGTTGAGAGCTGGACTGTGTTCTGACCTTTCCCAGGTTTCTTATGGTGATTCTCTCAAAATCAGAATTTCCATAGATAGTCACTATTTGGTTCAACTTAAGAACCTCGAATTTGACTTGCAAAAGTGCTATGAGCTCCCAGGTGCAGTTGAATTCATGGTACTTTTATGTTAAGTAAATGTAAACCAGAACTTCTATATAACATAAAAATACTATGTGAGGCTACCTAGTCTGGAAAAATGCTGCTAGATGTTTCAGTTTACCATCCACACATCTTGAAGTTGTTTGTTTGTTTTTTTTCCTTTCTGTGCCTGAATTCTTCCATCTCAAATCTTGGGGTAACGCTTTATAGATTTTAGGGATGTATTTTGATGACAGTGCTTGTAAGACACTTGATTGACATAATAATGAGCCTTATGGAATTCCACACCAGGAAAATGAGGGGTCAACCTTCATAGAAATGCTTGAGGTAGTGCTCAGTATAGAAGGCCTCAGGTTGTATTCCAAATGCTGAGAAGAAATCACAATATTGAGTTGTTGCCCAGTAAATGTGTGTTGATTCTTCTTTTTTAAAATAAATCAGGGAGCAGCCTTTCTGGCGGGAGGTAGGATGTGGTCCTATAACTAAAAAAATTGACCATAAGGCATACACTCAGGGCAAGGGCAAATGAAGACTCCCAGGCATCTTGCCTGTTGTTTCTGGCAATGTCTTTGACATTTTGCTGACTTCGGAGTGCTTGATCTTGCAGCTTGATTTTTCTCTGGGTCAAAACTGTATCTATAGGAATAGCCCGTGCAACCTATGACACAAGTGAGTTATGGCACAGAACAGCTCTTAAAAGTTTATTTTGACAAGGTCCATTGTTGGGTTGAAAAGAGAAGGGTCATTCCAGAAAAAAAAAAGTCAAGCTTTTTTGAATGGCTGATATGCCAGTGTATTTGAAAACTGTGTTTAATCATTGCTGCGGAAAATCCATAATTTATCTGCCACTAAGGAAAAGGAACATGAAATTTCCTTCTCAGAATGAGCAGTCTAGTGTGGGAGCTATTCAACAAAGTTTGAATGTCAGAAAGGTCATGGGAAGAGATTTGTAAAATTTTCGTAATTCCAGAAATAACTCCTTCGGCATCCAAAAAGAAACTTGAGCGTTTAGGAAAGAACCCGTCGTGTATCTGATACCATCCTGTGGCGGGGAGGGTTGGCTCCGTGTGATGGATGTTCTGTTCGGCGGAGCTGTGTGCTTTCACATACCCTTCCCTTCCACCCTGTGGGAAGAAAAGGGGGAGGTAATAAACATATATTTTGTGTGTGACAGAGTTCATTCCCTTTGCTGCTTATGCCTGTCTTATTTTGATTCTGCTACTCTGTATGAAAACTGACAGTATACTTTAGAGACCCTATATTAAACTTGCTGTTAATTAAGTTCTTCAGATAAATTTTTCCCAGCAGGAGATTTTTGAGTCAGGAAGATATAAAATGGAACTCTCATACAGAGGCTCCTACTGTAACACACTGTGTTCTCTGCAAAGGCTCTCCATATATGAAATGTCAGAATAGCAAGGTATTCATCAGTCTATTTGTTACTATTTTTTCCATTCAGGAGGCAGACATCATCATAAAATAATTCCCTTTTGTAGCTTCAAGTATTTTCTACCTCCAGTTTTCTCATGGCCCCCAATTGTCCATATTTCTAAACATGTTCTATGCCAAAATGGTTTTCCTGGTATCTTTTCTGAAGTTCTGACTGTTAAGCTGTTAATATCCTATGATCGCAGGTTTTTCTTACCTTAGATTTCAGAGGTTATTTTTTTTCCTGGATTAAATATGTAAAGATGCAAAATATTCAGTTACTCATTGTAGACATCTATGAACTACCCTTGGAAAATTCTGCTTTCAAAGAGATTAGTGTGAGGTATCAATATTACTCCCTTTTGGCTCATTCTTTTCTCCACTCCCCGAATAGTTTAACTAATCTTTGTGATTAGTATTAATGCAGGCAATAGTAAAGAATGTCAATGTTCTTTCTCTAAGAATAATAACAGGAATAACTGTACTGTCTTTTCTTTAACAGTAAAGACATTTTAATATAGAAATAGATAGGGCATAATTGGAGCAAACTGATTTCAAGTTGAAGCGTTTGTGGACAAGAATCACTTCACAGAAAAAAGCTGCTTGCAAAAATTCTCTGTGTTTTTCCTCCTCCTTTTTTTTTTTTTAATACCTGTGTTGTATACAGGTCCATAGAATAACATGTGTGCAGTGTCAGATAAAGGAACACTTGCTACACGATTGGTAGACTAATGTATTGATTGCAATAGGCGACACTGCCATAAATAAATCCTCTAACAGATTCTAGATCAGCACAGTGTAGGTCTCTTCCTGACAGATTTTTTAATTAACTTTTTGGACGAGACCTTGTTGATGGCTGATGTAACAAGGTAGGCAGAGGGCGGAGGCAATTCAGGAACATCTCAGAGTCTTTCCTTACAGTTTTCACTGTTGGAAAAGAACCAGCATGTAATAGGGTTTTAAAAGTCTTCTCTCATCCGTGATTGGAGGCTGTTAATACAGTTCACGCAAAAATGTGAAGCTTTCAGAAAAGACAGTGGTTTTAAGAGTTAAAATCCCAGTTTCAAGTATTTTGAATATAAAAATCACAATGAAGAAAAATCTCATTTTTCTATATGGGTTAAAGTGTGGGGTTTGTTTGGTTTTTAATACTACCTAGCATTGCATTAATGTTTTAAATTATGCCTCTTTGGGCAACCATTTAGTCTGCCCAGTTTCCTCTTCTGTGTGATACTCTGACATTTTTCCCTTTCTGTTTTCATAATCTAGAGTGCAGCCTGGCAATTTTGTTCTTCCTGTAGAGCGCTTTTGTTTCTGATATCTGATACTTTGTAGTAAAAGATTGGCACAAATTTAGCAAAGCCTTATCTGGATAATTGCTTTATAGAGGAGCTGTCATTTTACAGTTGTATGTTAATGCTGCATAATTATGCATAGAGGGCAGCTTTAGTTGTAATGATACTTTGAAGTGCCTTGGCTCTACTGAAAGTGGCTCCAGAAAGGATGAAAACTGCAGTTCTTTGGCTGAAAGGAATTAGGAGAGCCCAGGAAGTGCTGTGTAATGGTTTTCTTGATGATTCACAGCTCATTTATTTTCAGCCAAGGAAAAAACCCGAAATACTTCACAACCTGGTGGTGTTCTGAAAAACTGTGAAAGAAATCAGAAGGTTTGTTCTGGAATGCATCACTTCTATTCCAAAGTAAAAATGCATTTAAATTTAAATTCACTATTCAGAATTTATTTTTATACATCTGGTCTTTTTAATAATTCGATTCTACATTATTTTACTCTTTCTTGAAGATGGACTTTCTTTATATTATGGTAGGACATTTTATTTTTAATGGAATCTTTCAGGCCAAAGAATTGTAAGACTTACATGACTTGTGGAGTTGCACTGCCAGTTTTGTTTTCTCTTACTTGTATCACAATTTCAGAAGTGTTTCTAATGAGCTATTTTTTATCAGCTGTCCTGGGAGAAGAGAATACCAGCTGTGCTATGCACAGACCAAATATATTCTTTTCTTCCTGAGAATGCCCGTTTTGACTATGATTAATAGGACCATAGTATAAAGTTAGGACCGTACAACCCGCTGTCAGAAAGAACTCCCACTGATGTTCAGACTTTGCAGATAACAAATGTCAGAAGTTTTTTATATTGACATTTCATATATAATTTTGTCTAGTGCTTTTTATTGGTCAGATTCCCTCTTGTGGAGGGTTAGGTCAGGGACAATTTAAAAAAAAAGTATGTTTGACTGTGGTGCTAGCACCAAATCTTTGCTTTCATTCTGTGTTTTTTTTCATCCTGGAATAGCTAATGCCCATGTCCTCAGTCTTCACTGTTCTTGTATTGGGTTTGTGTGGCAAGGTTTTATTAGGGGGCGGCTACAGGAGTGGATTCTGTGAAAAGCCTCTCCTATGTCTAATAGTGCCAATGCCACCAGCTCCAAGACGGACCTCCCACTGGCCAAGGCAGTCAGCAATGGTGGTAGTGCCTCCTGAGCAACTGCAGCTGGAGAGAGGAGTAAGAATATGTGAGGGAAACAACTCTGCAGACACCAAGGTCAGTGAGAAAGGAGGGAGAGGTGCTCAAGGTGCTAGAGCAGAGATTTCCCTGCAGCCCATGGTGAGCTAGGCTGTCCTCCTGCAGCCCATGGAGGTTAATGGTGGAGCAGCGTGGGGTGGACCCCATGCTGGAGCAGGTTGATACCCAAAGGAGGCTGTGACCCCATAGGAAGAGGTTTCTGACAGGACCCATGACTCTGTGGAGAGAGAGGAGCTCGTGATGGAGCAGGTTTGCTGGCAGGACTTGTGAGCCTGTGACCCATGCTGGAGCAGTCCGTTCCCGAGGGACTGCACCCTATGGAAGGGACCCACACCCACCTATGAAGATCTGCAGCCCATGAGAAGGACTCAAGTTGGAAAAGTTCACGGAGAACTTGTCTACTATGGGAAGGACTCTACCCTGGAGCAGGGGAAGAGTGTGAGGAGTCTTCCCCCTGAGGAGGAAGGAGCAGCAGAGGCAATGTGTGATGAACTGACCACAACCCCCATTCCTCTTCTCCTGTGCTGCTTGGGGGAGGAGGTAGAGAAAATCAGGAGTGAAAGTGAGTCCAGGAAGAAGGGAGGGGTGAAGGGAGGAGATGCTTTTAAGATTCGGTTTTATTTCTCATATTCTACTCTGATTTTGCTTGGTAATAAATTAAACTAATTTCCCTGGGTCGAGTCTGTTTTGTCTGTGACAGTAAAGATGAGTGATCTCTCCCTCTCGTAATCTCAACCCATGAGCATTTTGCTGTATTTTCCCCCATCCAACTGAGGAGGGGGAGCAATAGAACCACCTTGGTGGGCACCTGGTGGGTGCTGGGGTCCAGCCACCACAGTTTTTCAGAGATAAAACTTTGAACTAGCTTTTTGGTTTGGTCTGTAGTTTGATACAGCTATCTTGGAAACACTTGAAAAACCTTGGAAGTTTCTTGGGACCATGGCAATCGGAATACCTGTGTGTCTGTGCATATGTATGTGTGTACACTCATGTATATAAACATGTATGCATATGAATAATTATGTGTGTACAGATACACATCTGTACACATGTGTATTATATGTGGTTCTGAAAAATAGGAATTTTGTACAAGACCCATGAATGCATGAAGAAGTCTAGCAAGTTCCACGGAATTTATGGGATTTACACATGCAGCTATTTCATAACTGTTTAGAGATGGTTTTAATTGATGCTTTGCAGGAGGGAATGGGATTTAGTGCAAAAAATCTGTTTTCCTTTCCTGTTTTGCCAAGGTAGCTGGCCTATTAGGGAAAGCAATCAAGATGCTTATCATTTCTTATACACAATTCAGGTACCTAATCACAGATGGAAGTCCTGTAATCTTGACCATCACCTTTGGAAGCTTTCGTAGAAGACCAGTCTTAACACTTCCATAGCTAAGAAGTTCTTCAAGGATGGATGACAGTTAGGTTATCATACTGTGCTGTGCTGTGTTGGGTGTACACTGTTACTGGATCTGGTATGGGATTACCAGTTTTTCTGGTTGTTTTGGTTGTAACATGATGTAATGTAGTGTTGAGAGTGAAATTAGCGTTATTTTTAATTAACATTTTTTCTAAGCTCTTAGTCGTTGTGTCTAGCAATACCATGAGCAAAAATAACATTTTGAAGTGGTTTTGAGGAAGCAAAATGAAATATTGAGGAGAAATGATTACTTAATGGCTTACTGCCTTAAAATAGTGGCTGCTATTATAGCTCGATTTCTTCAAATAGGAGTAAGGCAGCATCAACCAAATGTAGTACTAGAAAAAAGACTTAAATGCTGTTTGTGTTTTGTGTTGGTTGACTGCTGGGGATGAAGTTCATGCTCCATGAGAGAATGTCAAAATGAGTGGCTATAAAACCCCTTGTAAAGCCTTGACAAGAATTGATTATGAAAACGGGTATCAAAACAATAGTAAAGCAACCAGGTTTGGGGGAAATGTAGGTTTCAAAGAGTAAGGCAGCACTCCATTCAATAGCTGAGATAGTCTGATACCAGTTTACTGTAACCAGAAGAGAGAAATCTCCTTTCCAATCCACTCCCACAGCGGTGGGTATAGTACTTTTCTATCTCATGCTCCAGCTCTGATGCTTCATGGCCCAGTCCCTGATTTTCTCCAGTTTGCAGACTTTGCTGGGACCAAGCCACTGCAAGGTGTGTGGGCCCTGCAGGACTGGTTGGCTCCTTCCATCACGTGGAGTCCTACCTTGGTCTGTAACAGGCTTGCGTACATCTCTCTGCTTTCTCATACTACAGAGCAGTCATTTTCCAAAAACACCCTACTTTCAAGTTCTAATTTTGCCCACTTCATAAACCATATTGCTAGTCTTTCCTGCCAAAGCTGCTTTGCAAGAGATCAGATGCATCTCTCCTTGAACTCTGGCCCCATGGGCATACTTTACTTTTTTGGTTCTTTTAGGACTTTGAGATTTTAGACCTCGCCTTTCAAACATGTATCTTCCCACCTGCACATTTCAGTGACTTAAAATTCTTTTGACTGGAGTGGGACCTCTTAGCCTTTGTATTTTACATAAATACCTTATCAATATGCTTATTGTAACTTCTAAATCCTCTGAATGAGTTTGTAACCATCTGCAGAAATCCTTTCTTTGAAGTTTCCAGCAGAAAATGTTAACGTAATTTTCTCCCTCAGCTCCTGGTTGATCTTTTTTTTTTTTTTTTTTTTTTCTAATTATGTGCCTCTGTTAATCTAGGGATTAGTATTGGTTTCCTATAAATTAAACAATTTAGATGAGGATAGGTCTTTTGGCTAAAAGTATGTAAATGTGAAGCTTTAATATTGTTATTGAATGATCCTTACAGAAAAAAATTTACTATTTTTATACAAGTTAATCATTATTAAGAACATTACTACTTAATATAGATGGATTTTTTTTCCAGGTTTCCAAGAGTTCATCAAGAATATACTTTTATCTGTTAGCAAAAAAATGTAAATCTAAATAACCATAATCAAGCCTGGACTTTCCCTCCTCACTTTATATGTCAGAGATGCTGACTCTTATAATTGTTGGTTTTAGGGTAATTAACAGGATCAATCACTTTCTGGAGTTTATAGCTTGGTTTATTATTGTGTGTGTCTTGGTTTTTACTGTGTATGGCTTGCTTTATATTGTTTGTATGTGTTATGAATCACTTAGTATCTGAGAAAATATTTTTATCTTTCTGTCTATTTTTTCTGCATGAAATTGAATTTAAACAGCTGTTTTCGTTGATACTAATTTACATGTCTGTTTAAATCGACTTTGCTTCATAACAGTCCTTTTAATAAATTTGGATTCTTTAGTGTAGCAGAAATCAAGGATCAGCAATCTGCTTTTAAAAAGTGTACTAATTTGAGACAAAAATCATTGAAACAGACTGTCAAATAGAGAGTCAACACTTTATATTGACTTTGTGACTTCTGCATGGAAAACTGAAATTGCAAAGGCAATTATGGTCAAACTGTGATTCTGGTGGCAAAAGCAATGGATTTTGTTCCTCAAATATCTCGCTCTCCTTCTGTTCTCCTCTGACAGGTAAACTTTGTCTTTTAATTTTAATGGGTCATCCTGCTACTGTGAGCCCTTGTTATGATTTGAGGTAGAGATTTTTGGCAAGTATAAGGCTTTGGGATCCTGCGCAGGTGGATCTTGAACTAGGAAATGTGAACCATAAATCTCCTCTGGGACAAAGAGCCGGAATTTCTTTGGCAGCTTTAATGGTGAATGAATCCGAGTTAATACGTGTGTCACTTCTGTGTAATTGATTTTACACATTTACTTAATTATCATTAGTTCACCTCAGTTGATGAGTCACTGTGGAAAGAGTAATGGTGGGAGATGCGGCTTCCATTGTCCTGTGGCTGGTGTGGGTGCATTACACACTGCTAGTGCCCTTCTGAGTACTTGGCAGTGATTGCTTCAGCTCTGAGTCCTTGCTCCCTACCCACCACTGGGCTACTGAGCATCTGCATATTTAAAATCTCCTGGATAGAAATAAAAACAAGAGCCTGTTGGCTTGTAGCCTTGCGTTTCGAATTTCTGCCATTCATAGGCCTGTCTTCGTGTTCCATGAAGGAATATTAAAACCAACAGTTGCTTTAACGTTACTGTTGCTGTGTGTTTATCCTCAATGATTATGAAGTTTTTAACTGAAGGGTTGTCTCAAAACCATCTTTTGTTAGGTGTCAGCTGAATGGTCTGACCATCCCTCAGCACAGAAGGAAGTAGAAGACAAGTTCTACTTTCTGGATCACTTGAAATAAGAGGAAAGTATTCTGTCTTCCTACTTCCTTAAATACATCATTTGAATTTTTCATAGTTCTGTATCTGTAGCTGAACTGCATGAACTTTGAGCAATTTAAAAAATGCCAATAGCGCTTTTCTGCTAAGTAGAGAATGACAATCAAACCATTCTTTCCTGTGTGGCATATGACCGTGGTATTATGCTAGCCTGCTTGCTCAAAGATGTAAACGATGACACACACTGCCAAACACACACCTGAAAACAAACTCGGAGCCAGGGCACTGAAATACACCAAAAATAACTGCAGCATTTGCTTCTGGAAGTTTGTAGCTACTTATAAGTTCTAGTTCTGTTACAGCCAATGCTTGCTGTAACCCGAGTTAGGGCTTCAGAATCTTCTTTCTCCAGATTTTGGGAAATGAGCTGCTTTTTTTTTTTTAAAAAAGATATTTCATGTCTCCTGAGGCAAAAGATTCAATTTTTAGAAGCTACATATTAGACGTTCCATCTAGTAAAATTTGGTGAGCCCATGACTGAAATAATGCGACAGGATTTCTCAGATAGATAAAGCTGTCAAGTTAGCTTTCTTTTTCTGGCTTTGGAGTTATACAAATGCCATTCTGAGGTTTAATTGATACTCAGACTCTGTCTACTGCAAATCCTTTCCAACTATGTGAAATCTTTATCATCACGTTGTGTTAAAGGAAACATTTTATATGAAAAGTAAAGGAGTCAGATAAGCTGAAGTCATCTTTTCAAATTTTTTTACTGAGGTCCAGTTAGACTAGATGGACTGCATTTGTTCTGTCTTTTTTCAGTTCATCAAAAGCAGATATTGAATAAAACTTTGTAGTTTGTCTTTGTTTACTTTCTATTTCGTCAGTTCTTCCCTTCAAAAGGCATTCTAAAGCTGTTCTGTATTTGTCATTTCCACAAATGCAGTTATTTGCTGTTTGCTAGTCCTATGGCAACATAGAGCTAACTTCATAGTATTATTAAAAAAATTTCCTACTTAATTTCCATTTTAATATGCAGCTTTTTTTTTTTTTCAATTTTCTGGTTTATCATCCCCACAGTGGAGCATGGCATGCTCTCTGGGTTTCTCTCCCATAAGATACAGGCATTTGCATTTCTCTTCACTCAGAGCTGTACCCTTCTCTTCATGCCCCAATTTTTGCTGATCAGTTGTTTCTTGGAAACAGAGGCAAAATATCTGTTTGAATGCTCACTTTACATTATCTTTGATTTCTGTATGGCATGAATGCATAATTCTTTTTCTGTTAGGGCTCCTCCCCCGCTGCCCTGATCAAGAGAGAGTGACAAAATTGTACTTTTTGTTCCAGTTTTCTAATTCAAATGTTGATTTGAGCAGTTTTCTTTTTAAGCAAACAATTCTTGACTTCCAGGATGTAAATATCTTATATCAGTGTTTCTTCTCTCAGTGTTGCTGTTGACTTTCTATTCAGTCCTGGTAACTTTCTTGAGGTATTTATTTGTATAGTGAATTTTGGACACTTGTTTCTTTCATGCCTCTACCCCGAGCCAGATAACTATGCTTTTTGACTTGAAAATTTACAAAACCTCCTTCAGATCCAGGTTCTTCTGTTCTCCAGTTCTTCTACCTTTGTCCTTCTGAGTGGGGGGCAGGGAAATGCCTAATTACTTACTGGTTTGTCTTTTCATCTAACTTCGGTATTTAAAAAGCTGATTCACTTTAATATCAGTTTATTTTCTTTGACCTGTACCTCTGTGAAGTCCTTCCTGCTGTCCAAAACTAGATTTTAATTAAATGTTGTTACTTTCCTAGAGCAGTGCTTTTTAACTTGAAGAAGTCTTTGTCGGTCAAGAATGTTACTGTTGGGTTTTTTTGGTCTATTTGTGAAGGTAGTCTTTCCAAGATGATATTAACCTCTATTAATCTCCTAGCCCAACTATTGCAAACCCTTAGTAGTACTGTAAATAAAACCTTTTAAAACTATCATTTTCCTAAGTGACTGTAACCAAAACTAATTCTGCTTTATCCAAGGAATCCATATTTCTAATTGGTAAGATGTTACTAATACACTTCAATATCTAACTGGCTTAACTTTTGTTTTACTTTCCTGAATACCATCTACCTTACAGCTTTGACCATTATCTTTTTCTGCAGTCTCTTTAACATGCTGAACTTCATGTCCTGAACCAGTATTTCTAATTTTTCACATTATATCTTCCAGGCTTCATATATTCAAGTGCAAGTGTCTGTTGTTGGTCTCTAATCTCTCCTGAAAGAGCCAGTTGACGTTCAGTTCTTTGATGAACTACAACTCCACTTGACTGCAGTGACTGCAGCTGCCATCCATATCTGACCCTCTTCTCTGCTGTCCTTGTAGCTGGAGAATTCTTTAATCCTCTGCTGTGTCCCTGTATCCCCAACTTCGCTTTGGTGCAGAAGCCAAAACTCCACTATGACTCTCTTGGAGTCCAAGGATCCTAAAATCTTCTAGTGTAGTGACTTCATGTGAAAATAGGTTTAAGTTTAAGCCTGTACACACAGGGAGTTTCCATCTTTCCTTCCCAATGCCTGTTAGACATTTTTGCTTTGGTCTGCGGACTTAGACGTAAATTAGCCAAAAGTGGATTGGGTGATTTACCTATAGGGTATAAAGCAGCTCCAACTTGCTTAAAATCCTGCCTTTAATTAAGATGATGCAACTCTGAGTGTGGACAAGACCTGATTAAAATCCAAAGTGCAGTTGACACTGTCTTTCTCTTCTGCTTTGTTAGACCAAGCAAAAAAGGAGTGCCAGAAGAATTGTTACTAAAGTTGAAATAAGGTTAGTCTGAGTGTCACCTGTATAACATATAAAAGTCATAAGCTGAATATATGGGGCTTTTATGAAGCATATTTTTGTACACCTTATCACCAAGATGGCACTTGCTGGTCATTTTCATTGTGTTGACCTAATTTACTCAATATCATGTCACTTAACAAAATGGTAGTGGTGGAGCGCAGATAGTTGCCAGGGAGACTTAAAAAAAAAAAATCTTGATAACAAAGAAGTGTCTGTTTCTTGAATGTTTGCATTTCTTCAGGGCTCTTACTTTCCTTGTTTTAAAGCTCGAGGCCATGCAAGGACATATATTTCTGTATGGCATTCATCATTCACTGCGCTGTCGGGTTTTGGGTCTTTTTTTCTCCCTGTTTCAGATTTTGCTGTTGATTGCACAGTCCCAGAGTGAGCTGCAGGGCAGAGAGGGAGATGTGCTTTTCTGTCACTCAGAATTTGCTTTTGTTGGAGAAAGCAGCAGTGCTGAAAGGAACAAAAATGAAGCATTCAGTGCTGCATTGAAAATGCCTTCCCCCCAAAAAATGATTCTTCTCTTTATTATAGGGCTATAACACGGGGATATAGTTCTTTCCTGCCAGATTGAGATCATTAAAACTGCTGAGTTATGACATCCTCCTGTATAAAGAGCCTCTCAGGTGTAGTAGTCTCTGTAGTTTGTTTCTCTGTTGAGCAGAGGAAGAGGTCCCCTGGCTGGAGTTGGCACTGTTGGAGCACTGAAGTATTTGTCAAGCGCTGAGGTATAGGCTTGTTGCCCAACTAAGAAGAGAAAAAGTATTTTACATTTTTATTTGTAAGAACTGGTTATCGGGATGCTTCCCTGGACAGCCGTAGTGTTGCTGTTTACTAAAAGCTTCATTTCACTATGAACACAAAGTGAACACTGTTGTGACGGCTGCTATCCACGTCTTGTGGCTGACATGGCATGATAGGGGGTAGCAGGGCAACGCTTGGGACTCTGGAATGCTGGTGATGGAGATTTGGTCTGTTCACAGGAAAGGGCTGTGAACTAAGGAAAGCTGATATGTGATGGTTTGTTTTGGGGGAAGGCATTCTAGTGCTTCCCAGCTCAGCTGTTCGGTAATTTTCACTACTTACTCCACTTCTAGTCTCCGTCCAGTGCTGCCATGTTAATCCTTTTCCGATTCATAGTGTCATAGAATAGTCTAGGTTGGAAGGGACCTTTAGGATCATCAAGTCCAACCATCAACCTAATGCCGAAAAAAGCCATCGCTAAACCATGTCCCTCAGCACAACATCTGCCTGTCTTTTAAATACTTCCAGGGATGATGGTTCCACCACTTCCTTGGGCAGCCCATTCCAATGCTTGACAAAACTTTCAGTGTAAAAAATTATTCCTAATATCCAATCTAAACGTCCTCTGGTGCGACTTGAGGCCATTTCCTCTTGTCCTATTGCTTGTTACTTGGGAGAAGAGACCGACCCCCACCTCGGTACACCCTCCTTTCAGGTAGTTGTGGAGTTGTAGAGGTCTCCCCTCAGCCTCCTTTTCTCCAGGCTGAACAACCCCAGCTCAGAGGTGTTTGAGGCATCTTAAAGATGACACTGAGGATTTTGGATTAGGATCATGTGATTAATTCTGGTTTTGCAGGAGCTGATTTAATCAACTCCTACAGACACTGGGAACAAATACAGATTTGCCCAGTTACTTAAGTAAAGAATTCTAATAGTAGATGTCAGAGTGCCTTGGCGATGTGCTTTTCTTGCAAATAGGAGGTGAAAAATACCTGATGTATGTATTTAAGATTTAAAGAAAGCAAGAAAAATATAAAGGAAGCTTGACAACGTAAGGAAATTTTCTCTGATGGAATCATAGGACTATTTTATAATTTAGGCCTAGAAATCGTCTAGTTGCTGAAGTATTAGTGATTATGATGTACTGTAATATGGAGAATATGTATCAATTCCAACAATATGATTGTTACTCTGTCCCAAGAAGATTTCGGTTCTACCAAGTAAACTCATCTTGCAGCAAATATTTTTGCTTGACACAGGAGAAAATCACAGAGTAAACATTTTGTATGAAGTAGCAACAGCTCCCATATAAAACCAACATTTTTTTCATTATCTAGGAATGAGGACTGCTCTATAACAAAGTCAACAACAAAAGGAAAGTAAGGAGCAAAGTGAAACTTCCCTTATTGTTATGATGGTCACAGTAGAATTTGCTTTGTAAGTGTAGTTCATACCTCTGCAGATGACCCAACCTATTTTGACTTAAGTAATTATGTTTTGAAGATGCTGAGTGCAATTGGGCTTTCTATTTAAAAAAATTTTGTCTGAAGAATTCTGTGGGGTTCAAGAGTAAAGTGTTCAAAAGGCTAATTATCTTTAGGTGTTTTAGATTCTTTCCTTAATTAGTTACCTTCATTGTAACGTGCAGCAAGTATTGCTTAATAATGTCTATTCATATTACCTTTAGATGCCTTTTGCTTTCCTTTAAAGTTTGTCAATTATGTCATTTTTTTTTTTTTGCAGGTTTGGTGTTTATGTAGAATACTCCAGGGATTATAGATGTAAATTATAATGTAATTTACTTCTTACATTGCCAGGCTGGAGTCAGTCCTATGGTGTGCCTGAGATTACATGGAGGTGTCTGATTTTTCCCTAAAAATATTTCAATGTTTATTTTAGCTGTGTTTACACTTTAACTGAAGACATTGTCAGATATTTGAAAGCTGGCGATGAACTATTTATTACCAATCTAAAATAAAAGATAAACCTAAACAATGAAAACGAACAATTTAGGAAAAAAAAAACCCTAAACCAATCATCTCACTTTTTCGTTCTTGCACATTTTCTCTTTTCTGCTGTTTCTCGGGGAGGGCGTCAGTCTCGTGTGGTTCCTCGTTCCCGGGAATGTTTGTGTTGCCACAAGGCAGGGGTGGAAATGGCTGGGCTGGCCCACAGGAGGAAGAGGAGCTTCTGTGGACACCGTCAACAAAAAAGTTACTCGCGCTCGGCATGTCAGTGGAGGAGATGACTTTGGGCTGTATAGACGACTGTTATTCTTCCCAGGGGCAAACAGTAAATGTCTGGTTGCTTCAGGGCTCAGATACTGTAGTTCAGAAAGTCTAGGGCTTTTTTTTTTTTTAAATTAAGGTACTTTTTTTGGAACATGCACATATTTCTTGCTATCATTCGCTTTACGGAGACAAAGGACAATTCAGGTATCTCAAGAGACGCTTATTCCCTAGAACTCAAGTGATTTCCTCAGAGTTACTGTCTAAAAAGTTTGACAGGCAAGCAGTGCCTATATTGGAAAGAAACTATTGCTAACGTGTCTGTCAGCGTCAGGTTCCTATTAAGTGTTTTTGAAAACCAGTTAAGTACTTGTCTAAACCTGAATGTCATAATTTTATAAAATGAGATTTAAATTTAAAAAGGACGAACACCCTGTTTCTTTAGGAGAAGCTGAAACACTTCTGGTTCTCTATATTTTCTTAATTTTTTGTAATCACAGTATTTTTTTAATGAGGCAACTAATGGTCAGCATAGTAACATATGTCATTTCTATTTTAAGTCCTCCTTTTTTTTTTTCCTATTGTATTGTGTAAGCCAAGCTGTGTATCCTGTTAGTGATTATTTGTATTTCAGTATTGCCTAGAGATTCCAGCTGATTTGCTTGCTGCTTAGACAGTGTTTTTGTACAGTAGAGTCCAAGACCATCATCAGTGTTCATTGGCAGCAAAAAAAACCCAATAAAAATAAATAACCGGAGGGGATTTTTATAGTCATACAGAGTTTGGCACATAATCATTGTGTCTTGCTTGTGTCCTGGATAGGCATACGCTCCAAAAAAGCAGAGGGATAATAGAGGGGTGAATTGCCTTTGCTCAAGGTCACACAACAGATTCCTGGCTGATCCAGGAAGATAATTTTACCGATTCCTCGTCTCCTGTCCTATCCACTGAACTGTTCCTGACCCCTGCTGTACCGGGCTTCTTTTAAGGTTAATCCATCCCCTTTTGGAAGGAAAATTAAAATATTATTTCATCAACCGAAAATGAAGCCCAAAGCACATGTTCACTGTCCTTCAAGGGAGACAAAAGAAGCAGAGATGGATATTGTATTTAGCAAGAGTTGGAGGACACGGTATTGTTTGTGCAATACTCTTTAGGTCTCCAGAGATTGTTTCCTAAGCATAGAAAGGCTGAGGAAGTGGAGGCATTGGCATGGTGTGGAAGCAGCTGCAGAGGGCTGGCTAAGCTACAAGCGTCTGAGTGCAGAGCAGGTCAAAAAATAAGTGATGTTGCTTTGTTGTTTTGAAAGAATATATAGTTTTAGCTAATTTTAGCATGAGTGGTATAATGTCATATTCAAAAAAGAGATGATTGCAAAGTAGGGTTGCAATGGACCCACATTAACAACCGGGCTTTTAAAGCCATATATCTTTCAAAATGTTTTCAATATTTTTTTTCCTAATCTTTCTTGTACACTTTCTTGTACTGTTTTGACTGTAACAGGCCCTCTCTGGCTGGTAATGCTGTCATGGCCTGCCTTTATACTTCACTTGTTGATTTCTTTTGTGTTGCAATTTCTTTTTTTTTCCGCTTTAGTCTTCAGTGAAGTAGAAATACTCCTTAAAATAATGGATCTTTAAATTGTGTTTAAAGATTTAAAGGCTTAATTTAGCTCTTTAGTAGATGAGAGACATCTTGAGAGGTTTTTGCCAAGAGCAGTGTGCCAGCTTTTCAAGGAGAACAGTAAGGAAAAACGAAGGAAAGAACTTAAGTCCTTTGCTTTCAGCATCAAGAAGAAATAGTAATAATAAAATAATAAAATATTTGCAGCTATTAAGCTTTCCTTAAAAAATAAACAGTTTTTTGTCACTTTTGTATTTCAAAATTGTCTCATTTTTTGCTCTGTTGTAGTTTTTAATATAGCTGTCAGTAACAATGTTTTTCTGTGAATGTTATTTTTTATGCAGTGATGCTCTTGACTGTGACAGTGGGGACTGGGCTTCAGGGAAGCTCCTGCTTAGAAGCTGACTGTAAGAACATAGATCATTCACTTTATAGACTTCCATTATATAAGGCATTCCTTTTTGTTTATCTTAATAACTCATTAGATATTGCAGGTTTTGGAACACCAAATTGTGGACTCATCCCTGTGGGTGTGTTAATTATTTTTGTCATGTGTATGCATGTTTCCAAAAAAGGGAGAAGAGAGGTTAATAGAGGATGAATTAATAAAACTCTCTCAAAGATTAGATTTCTATTTACACGTAGGTCCCATTACAGTTGGTTCTAATCAGGTTCCTAAATGGTGGGGTTTTTTTCTGGGACCTTATCCTACTGCAGGACAGGCTTGCAGAGCAAGCCTTGACAATTTTTTAGGTTATGGATAAAAGTGCAGCTTAGGATGCTCTGAGTAATTATCACTGCTGATGTCCTGAGCATGTTTCACCGTGAGTCCATTGTACCCACATGAGCACAAGCCTGGAACTGCTGCTTGGCAGGTGTGGGCCATTACATTCTAATGGTTGTTCACTGGTGTAACAGACTGGAAACTGCAGAGAGCTCGTACCTTGGTACTTCTCAGAGTCTGTGAAGAGTTGGACACTAATTACAGGGCTCATATGCATTCGTGGCTGCGAATTTTAATTCAAAGATAGTTGCATTAAAGATCTTTTGAGGGGTGGTGCTTGCAGTTATACTAACAACTTGGCATTTGCCACCTTGCTTTCTCTTTTAAGGTTTGTAGCTTTTCTGAATAGAAAAACTGCCCTCTTTACTCTTCCGTATTTACTTCTAGTCCCCTGCAACGCCAGTATTTTCTGCATGTTTTAAACAAGTAAGTAGGTGGTTAGTATGTATTGGGGACATAGAGGATATTAATGTTGTTTTGCAGTCCAGGGCAAAATGCAATGTTTAGAATTTTAATTAGCAGACATTTGAAATGTGAATTTCTGTATAGATGACAGATCCATTGTGGGTTAGGATCCATTGTGTTATTTATAAGCTGTGTAGTCTTCAGGCCTTTTTCCGTTCTTTCAGCAAAATTTTACTAGAATCTTCTGTCTGATAGTAAAAAGCCTTGGCTTTATGGACAGAATTGAAATGTATCTGACAAAGTGTCAAATATGAGAAAGTGGTCCAGTAGTGAGAATAATTTAGTTTATTACTTTAAGAAGGCCTTTAAGAATAAACTAGCATGAGTCGAGTACTCAGTTCGTCAAGAAGTTTGGTTGCCTGGCGATGCTTCTGGACTTCAATTTGTGAACTTATTGGCAGTGATATGATGAGTTATTTGGTGTGTTCTTCATACCAGTGAACCTTTGAGGGCTTTGTCACCTTCAGGTTAATGAAACACCAGGTAATATGTTATTGTTTAATGGATGTGAAAAAATGAAGTTTTGTTTTGGATCCTAAGAGGGCAAAATAATTGCTCTTGGAGGAAAGTTCACATAATGTTATTTATGCTTGTAATGTGAAGTTCAATGGACTTGAAATTAGATTTACAGCTGTATTTCGATTTAAGATTGCTTACATGACTGCCCATTCTTCTTTGCTTTTTTTTTTCTTCTTTTAAGCACAGTTTTGGAATAAAGAATTCTGTACTTCAGTTGTGAACCAGAGTAGTTTCTTATGCTTTGAGACGAAAAGGATTTTTCTGTACCTGTGGAGGAGCAGAATCTTTGTGCTATTGGTCTGTCTGTTATTCGTAAATAGAAAATACTTGCTCTGCTGCAGTGTTGCATTTGTCTTTCATATACTTTGCTTTATTGCTAATTCGTTGTGACATATATATGTTTATAACTGGGAGCGAGATGTGCCAAGGTCTCCTTTCTGAACACACGTAGATAGAAAATGCCATAAATCCCCATTACGTGGCACCTTTACGTAGGAAAGCTATAGAAAAATGAAGGATGTACCTGACATCGGAACTTTGTTGGCACGTTTGTAAGGGCGCAGAAAGGAGGGAAGAGGAACATGGTGGGCATTCATCCTTTCGTTTAGTGCAGCTATTTGAAGTAACAACCAGCACACTTCTTAGTTACACGTAGCTCATCTCCTTCAACGTAGTATGTTCTGCAGACCTGAAAGGCAAGCTTTTCCATGGAAAATGGAATTACTCGGAGGACAGGCTGGAAGGAAAGAGTAAAGGCTGTCAAAAATTACGGAATTCTGGATCTTCCTCATGGTGAGGGTCTGTTCCCGTTGCTGTGTGCAAAGCCGCTGATTAATCCAGGCTAGCAGCTTCTCTCCAAGTTCACTTGCCCAAACCCTGAGATAATTGGGACAGTGGTGGGATGATGTAAAGGCTGCAGCTCCCCCCCGGTGCTGTAGCACGAGGAGTGTGAGTGTTTGGAACTGGCAGAAGGGCCTGGGCAGCCAAAGGTGGGGGCAGACCTGGTTAAAGATAAAACACCAGGGCAAAAAGTGGGACTTACAATATTGATGCTTGAAGGACTCATTGAAATAGGTTACATGTCATCAGTTTGCATTTAGAGATGGTGCACTATGGAGATGTAGGATGTAACATGTTATGCTGTTTTATACAGCCAGTTGCTTTTTTTTTTTTTTTTGGTAGGGTGGTGGTCTTTCAGTGGTGTCTGGTTCCTTGCTGCAGTCCTGGTTTAATTTTAGCTTCTGTGCAATTGTTTTATATACTCAAAAGGTTTCCATTTTTATTTAACTTGGTGGCCAGCTAGCTTCCTGTTTGTGCAAAAGTGCCAAAGTGCAGATCCAACAGTATTTGCATGGTTGAGCATGTCTGGGAGAACTGTTTACATATCAGCATCTGAAACTGGGAGGAGAACAGCACAGCACGCTTGACAATGGAAAGACAGAGAATAAATCTGGTGTTGCAATTCCTTAGAGTATATTCTGGGAACAATGAGGTAACTGAGCTTTGCTCTGATTTTTCAAGGCTGGCTTGCCTTAGGGAGAGAGATCATGTTATTCCACTTGCAATATCATCTACTGGGTGTCAGTATAAATAATGGGGCTTGGGATTGTACCATAGAGGTGATAACAGGTTGCATAATTAAAATGTTGGAAGGAAAAGGTTTGAAATTTACAGTTGCTATGCATGTAATACAGACCTTCCTTGTTTTGCTTCACCTACTTGTGATGCTGTTTTAAAAAAAAATTTGGCAGTCTGACAAAAATTGTTGTTAAATATAAGATTTAAATTATACTTGTGAAGAAGGATAGCGGTAATACCCTGTATTTGTTGTTCTTCCCTACCTGAAATCCTAGTTCAATTTACATTAAAATTTGGAGGTTGTGGTAATTGCTGAACAAAATTACAGTAACAACTTAATTGGGAAAAGGCTAGAAAATTTTAATGAAATAGTAAAAAGCAAAATTTGCACATGAAAAAACTATAAAGCTGAGTGGGAATTTTAAATAAAATATTTTTAAGAAACAATGTAAAAGCTGGGCATGTCTTCTTTGTTCGTCTTCCATTCAGGTCTTGGTTTTGCATTAGCAGTCAAAATATTTAGTTCCTCTACAGTAGCTAATTGTAAAGTAACTGTGGTTCTTAAACGACTGGCACTTGTGTGAAGAACATCATTCTCTTAAATGAGAAATTTTTTTTGAGTTGAGCTTGCTCCAGAACCTTCTATGATACTCTCAACTTTTAGCCATTAATATGGATGATTTTCATGCTCAGTTTTTAATTTTCAAAATACCATTTCTCTTACAACTTCCTTTAAGTGCATTTTTTCTGTGATCTATATTTATTGATGTAGTTGGCTAAAGGAAAAATGTGCTGTGATTTAGAACATAGAATTGATGTATGGTAGAAATAACTTATACAAGTGTCTAGGAAGGGAAGATGGAATGAATAATTTCGTCCAGTGGCCTTTCTCAAGAGGAACGTGCCTGTGCGTGATGTATTTGTGGAACTACAGAAAAAAGCATAATACAATAAAGCCACTGATTTTCAATTTGAACATACTTATCTAGGTTTGATAAGTATTTAACATAAAAATGCATACAGAGCATTCTAGATGCCTTCTTGGAATAAAAAAGAAAAAAAAAAAAGGAAAAATTCAAACAACTGTATTTCAGTATTCAAATGGCACAATATTTTCTGTGCACATCCCTGGAGATAATTAAGTGCCTTCCCATTGCGAACTCTGGTGATGCAGAAGCAATCTTTTAGTGTAGGCTATTTCTTACACTTTTAATGCTTGGACTTCCATGACTTGCACGCAAATCTTAGTTCTACTGCAAATACAGTAAAGGGCTCTTCCTAGTTGTCCAAATTACATTGCTAACCAAGATATTTGTAGTGGTAATGCTGTCTATGTGGATGAAGCACTGTGTGCTTTATTTTATTTTTTTTCCCCCATGAAATAAAAGATTTGCCTCAAGCTGGTCTTTCAATTTGTTCATATTTAAATGAACAAATGTCATTTTTAGATATGGGAACCTGGCACTGCTTTGGCATGCTGTGTGCCAATTAGTTGTTGGGGTTTTTTTTAAGCTGAAGTAGCCTGCAGTGTGGCAGTCTGTCTGTCCAGTGGATGCTGAATCTGGGATAAGAGGATTCCTGTGATACTGTGAGGAGGCAATGGGAAAAAACAAAGAATACCATAGAATCCTCTAGGTTGGAAGAGACCTTAAAGATCATCTAGTCCAACCATCAACCTAATTCCGACAGAAAAATAAATAAATAAGAAATAAAAATCACTAAACCATACTCCTGAGGACCATGTCAACCCGTCTTTTGAACACCTCAAGGGATGGTGCCTCAACCACTTCCCTGGACAGCCCATTCCAATGCTTAATAACCCTTTCATTGGAGAAGTGTTTCCTAATGTCCAATCTAAACCTCCCCTGGCACAATTTGAGGCCATTTCCCCTTGTCCTGTTGTCTGTGACTTGGGAGATGAGACCGACCCCCACCTCTCTACAGCCCCCCTTCAGGTAGTTATAGAGCACGATAAGGTCTCACCTCAGCCTCCTCTTCTCCAGACTGAACAACCGCAGTTCCCTCAGCCTCTCCTCATGAGACTTATTCTCCAGACCCCTCACCAGCTGCGTTGCCCTTCTCTGGACCCGCTCCAGCACCTTTTTTTTGTGAGAAGGGGCCCAAAACTGGACACAGCACTCGTAAAACTTTTCTGACGTTTGTGGAGACCCCCGCCTGGGAAGTTACCACAAACAGGCCTTGGGTCTTTGAGAAGGATGATCAAGTCATTGGATTGCTACTGCCTAACCCTCCTCCTTTTTGGGAAGAGGAGGGTAAACTCTCTTAGTTTTTATGCTCCTTCTTGCTTTATGTTATAACCACGTTGTGTGGGTAGGGTCATCATTTCTCCACTTTTTCATAAGTGAATGAGCCCCAGGAAGTGCTGTGTCTGTGAAGCTTCACTCTGGTTTTCAGTGGAAGAGCAAAGGCTTGTGTTGCAGTGAAGGTTCTGCTGAGAAGTTAAAGTTTTAATATTTCTCCCCTGTATTTTAGATTAATTTGTGTGGTTTATGCAATATGGAGAATTGTGAAGGGAAGAAGGCAGAGTAAAAAAAAAAATAATAAATCCATATATGATATGGAATCTACTATTCCTAAGCTCCTATGACAATGGGTGGGATTTCATTTTATGGCAAAGTCCAAGTAGCAGTTGAATGCCCCTGGAAATGACAGTCCAACTTCACCCTGTGTGTTCCTACCTGCTCACTGGCACTCGTTATATCATAGAAGTTGTTCAGGAAACTGAACTATCAATAAGTGAATTAGGGTTGGTTTTTTTTTTTTTTCAGAAAAGGGAACAGGTTGAGAGAAATTCCTCTGTTTTAACTCTGCGTTAGCCAGCTCACTGCTTAGACAAGGGAAGTGACAGTAGAGTGTGGCCAGGGGTAGGGATTGCATTGACTTGCCTTTTAGCAAGAGCTAGGCTTTACCTCTGGCCTTTAGACCTTATAAATTGTGCAGAGTGAATGCAAAATACTGCTTATTGGAAGCTCGGAGTCTGCTCTCTGGCAGCAGCTCGCTTATGTCCGTTTCAATTTCCAGAGAATCCTGTGGAAAATCACCTAGAAGCTCGTACTCCTTCAGGGACTTGTTGGTGGCATAAGGCATTTCCGCTTGTTTTGTCCCAGTTTTAATTTCTGTTTGTAAGTACTTGGGATTAACCTCATGGTTTAGTTATAAAATCCCATAACAGGAAATAATAAGAAATAATAAGGAAGTAATATGAAGCACAACAGGAAAGAAAGTGTTCTATATGAGCTGTTTCAAAGAAATTGTGAGTTTGTGCATCTATTGGAATTCATTAATCAGTTGTCTTTTACTGTGGAAACCAGACCTTGCATTGTATGCAAAACCAGAGAATTAAAGTACAAATATATTTTTAGCTTTTCAAGTAAGTAATTAGTCAGTGAACAGAAGTGGCAATAAAGCAAACCTCCAGTTTGTTGCATGATTGGAATCCATGCCTTTTCTGAGTTTGTCTTCTGAGGATGTGTCATAGTCGCATTGGCCTTTCATAAAGAAACTGATTATTTGGCAAGACTCAGGCTCTTGATGTGTAGTTCATTAGATATTCCCTATTTTCTCTCTACCTTGCTTGGACAGTTCTGGCCAACAGTTAATGCAGTCAAAACTTTAGAAATTGTGTTTTGTAAAACAAAGAAGTTCCTTCTCCGTATAACAAAGGGAAATGTAGTTGCCCTTGCAGGCACATCAGTAACCACATCTGTTTTGCAGACAGGTTTTTTTGGTTTTTTTTTGCATTATGGGTTTTATCTATCCCAGCTTTGAAGTTTGACAGTGGATCATTAGAGTTAATTCATGTAGCAATAAAAATTGGGAGGTTGCGCAAGGCTGTTTCTTTGATTGTTGCGTATCTGCTGCATTAAACCCTTAAGATCTTTACTTGTAGGAGGGAGTTTGTGGTTGCCTTATACAATTTCATAATCAACACCACTTGCTTAGTTTCATCTAAACTCCTACATCCCAATCCGCCCAGCGTAAATCGGATCTCGATGGTGATGCAGTGCAATGTAATGGAGTCAGTGCTGCTGGAGGTCCCTTGGAGACTCGCTGGCTGGAGCAGGGGAGAGCGAGCTCCCCGCAGTCTGTTTCTTGGTGATTGCTCGTGTGTTTTGGCTTTAAAGACCAAGCTGTGTCGGGTTTTCACATGAAACTTTAAAGACTGGTTGTTGAGCTTTCGCTGTTCAGGGTAACATTAAGCTAATTTTATTTTGTACTAGGTTTGAGAGAACTTCTGAAGTACTTAATTTATTAGGCTTAAGGATCATGCTGTTCTGTAATCTGTGTGATTTCATCGTATTAACCTTCTTTGTTTCAAGTAATTTCTAAGTGCCGTAGAAGCTGGGACACTTATGTACACAATATAATTACTATTATTCTGTACGTGTTCTGCTTCAAATTTATTTTTAATTAGACTTAAAATTAAGTGGAGTTATGCCCAAGCAATATAAGAAATAGAGAAAAAAGTCAGATATATCCAGTATAATAAAATATAAAATAAACTAATAAAGCATTCAAGCACGATTCAATTCTTCTTGTCTGAAACCATTCAATAGATCTGCCTTTATGTTTAGGCTATAATATTTTAGATTTCCACACTGAGGACAAGGTAATATTCTGTGTATGTCTTCCCTTCCTGCTCTCATTCTGCATTTTGTTTCCTAGCTATTGTGTTTTCCATAGTGTTCTCGTGTTTACAGCATTCCTTATTTCCTGGATTTGAAGTGAAGCAAGTATTAGAAGAGTGATTTTTGTTTTGTATTTTATCAATAAGTTTTTGAAACTGATTGACTGTTCTGAAATGAGGGAATGTATGATATTAAAAAATTTCAAAACACAAAAAGAAATAATGAAATAAATATATTTTTTAAAGTAAATCCTATTGAAATTAGTTTTTTGTTTCCTTAATATTTCCTGAAAATTCTAATAGGAATTTTAAAGGCTGTACAAAAGAATCAGGCAGAGGTAGGAAACTAATGCAGAACTTCCCAAGCTAATCTTTTTAGGCATTTCATGTAACATTATTTAGACTAATCTATACTCAAATTACAACACATTTTCTGCGTGCCAACACCATGCTTTTGAAGAATTAACTAGTTAATGCCCTACAAGTTGCTTCCTTTTCTTATGTTACACCTTTCTTAGGAGTTTCTTCTCCTTAACTTTAAAATGAGGTCCTCTCAAAGAATTGGTTGTAGGATGCTGGGGTTTGGGGGTGGAAGTGTAAACATATGAGCACCCCAAAAAATACTGACTGTCACACGGATACAAACATTTTTTGGTCATATTTTTCTTCTGGTCTTTAAATGAGCTATGTATTCTTTTCTGTGGCATTATTTTCTGCATTAGCTACAGCTATACAATGAGAAAATTTATACCATGCTTCTTACAATTCTGAGTGTATTGAAACTGTGCTTTAATATCAAAGGTGCAGTACCTTTAAATAGTCATCTGTAGCAGGTTGAAGCTGGGTTTATATGTGAGAATCCACAGTGCAGTCTTTAAAAGTATTTCTGTGCTTCTTTTTATACCTCCTTTCTCTTTGCTAACTCTTTTCCCAATAGCAATGTGAAACGTGACAGCGTCTGGTTGAGATTCTGCTGGAAAACAAAATAAAAAGAGGCAACCCTGCAAACCCTACAACAGTGAAATTATTTTACTCTCATTATTCTCTTTGTTCCATTTATCTTCCTACTGTCTTTTGTCAGGCAGCGGCCTTCAAGTTCTGGCTGTGCCCTCATGTTTTGCCCATCCATGCATCTTCCACTGTGTTGTGGTCTAAGGGCACGTCTTTGGCTGCTTTCTTTAAGCCGGTAACTTGTCATTAGAAAAGTAAATTATAAGCTGTTTTAGTTCTTCAGGCCCAGAGTCTTGATTTGCCTTTATCTATATAGAGACAGGATGAGAGGAAATGGCCTCAAGTTACGCCAGGGGAGGTTCAGACTGGATATTAGGAAAAATTTTTTCACTGAAAGGGTTATCAGACATTGGAATGGGCTGCCCGGGGAGGTGGTTGAGGCACCATCCCTGGAGGTGTTCAAAAGACGGGTTGATGTAGTGCTGGGAGGTATGGTTTAGTGA
>JAOQGH010000023.1:55638063-55706550 GCA_025769975.1 Gallinago jamesoni
TTTGTCAGTTAGGTTGACAGTTGGACAAGATGATCTTTAAGGTCCCTTCCAACCTAGAAGATTCTGTGATTCTGTGATATGGGTATTTAGTTGCCATCTCAAAAATGAAAGAAGTCAAGGTTAGAATGTGGTTTCTCAAGAGGCAGTGATCTGAGTGAATACGTCACCGACAGCTGCTGAAATTGAGGTCTCCTCCTTCTGTCTCACCTTCCCTCTCCTTCTATTTTTTGTGTGTGCTTCTGTCTCCCTTGCCTTGCCTTTTGCTCCTTTCCAAGGGCATATTTGATTTGTTAAAGAGGTGGAGAGAGAAGTCAGCAGAATGGTGCCATTTTCATACATTTTAGTAAACCAGCTTGACTCACAAAAGAACCTGACAAAGATTTGTGTTGGTGTAAGGTCAGAAGTTGGGGACCGAGTGACTTGGAGCAATGATGTGGTGGATTTGAAAGGAAGGGGAAGCTGAGAGGGGCCGTAAATAAGAGTGGAAGGACAAAAACCAACCCCTTTGGGTTACTTTAAGGAAAGCAGCGCAGTCTCATTCAGATGTGAATGTGTTTCATGTGGAAGCCAGCGCAGGCTGCCTCTCCTTGTGTTGGACACCACCTGCACACCAGTAGCTACTGGTATATTAAATAGGCAATACCTGCAGAAACATAAATTAAGTTGATGATGTAGGAAAATGAACAGTTTTGGTTGGTTGTTGGTTGGTTGGTTGGTTTTTTTAAATTAGTGTAATTAAGTATATTGGCTACTATATCTTTGCGCAAAGTCTGTACTTTTATTGTTTTCTGCCTGCCAGCCTAGCGAGTATTAAGCAAGATCTCTGATTTCTCATAGGTATGAAACCTTGTCTTTTTTGTGCTCTTTACTAAGTGGATGTATTATTTATTCATGTTTTTTTTGTAAATACAGGGTTATCTTCTTTCCAAGTAAGACTCTCTCCAAATCTCCGTCGTCACTACTGGATAGAGTTGTCAGTTACTTTATCTCGCCATCACTGAATAACAGCATCTGTCAGTGAACTATTCAGGAAAGCCTTCATCTTTCCAGGAAAAAACTTAAGGAGGCTTCTTTCTTTTTTTTTTTTCCCTCCTCTTTTCTAATGAAAGATCTTGAAAATTGTAGGACTCTCGCTGTGTGTGCTCTTCAGTACGATACTACATGTATTTTTCTGCTGATCTTGGTAGCCACAGGGAGCTTTGGTTACACACTTAAGAAGGCTGCTGGGTGGCAAGAATTACTTTTGTTGTTCTCCTGCATCCTTCGTTTACAGGAGCGATGCTTGATAAATATCTCTTAAACGCCATTGTGTTTTTATTTTTATCTAGCTGTGACAGACTAGTCTTCCAGCAGGTTTTATTTCCCTCCTACACTCATGCAAGCTGTCATGTGATGCTTCAAAAAAGTGGCTGAGAAACCAAGCAGAAAGCAGGGCTGATTTGTATAAAGCACCTCCATTAATTAAATCAAAAGTTCACGTTGTGTTACTGGTTGCTATGCGCAAATCCAAACATTGCTTTCCGAAGAAGCTATTTCCACAATAACAACTTCTAGTTTGTTCTATGGTCAAGTAGTTCTTCCTAAAAATCTGTTTTCTGGGGTAGACTGAGGCAATACATGCTATCATTACAGATACCAATTAAGGGCAGTGGTTTTACTGTGTGTACGATGTAAACAGGAGATGTCACTTCACATCTAATAGTTACCAAGTGCTGATTTTTAAAAGGTTTGTCGCTGTTTGCTCTGCAAGTAGGACAGAGATTTGTTCTGGAGATCTGTGCTCCTTTATCACAAGTGGTGCTGCAGACGGATTGTCCTCTGCAGGAAAGTTTGGAAATTTGCTGCCAGGAAATACCTGCTAGGATTTGCTGAAAATACCATCCTGAAAAGATATTTCTTTCAGTGCCTGAGGAAGGCTCATGCCTGAAGTGATGCAGACTCATTTGACGCAAATTAATTAAGGAATTTGAGCAAGTATTAGGAATAGTCTTTTTCTGTGTACAGTATTTGACAATTCCAGAAGTAGTAACATTAAAGCAAATTGTTTAAAATAACACTGACTTAATGTAACAGTACAAATACATTTGCTATATAAGCGTGCAAATATGTTTTGTTTATATAAAGTGTATTGCTACAGATGTATTGACAGTTTTGAGCTAAAAATTTAATTTGAAGCCACTTTTAGTGGCTTTTTTAATAATCCAGAAGACAATAAGGATAAAAGGATAAATAAAGGATAGATATCATTGAGCTTTCTGCAGGCCCATGTTATAATATATGATCTTTTCATACATACATCTGACTGGATTGAATGGTCCTGCCTGAGCTTAGTGTTGGAATCCCTGTAAGGGCTTGTTTCTCCCTTGAAATAATTTCTGGTTAGGTGGAGCATTAGTTGCCGAAGATCATAGAATCATAGAGTCATCTAGGTTGGAAGGAACCTACAAGATCATCTAGTTCAACCATCAATGTAATTCTGACAAAAAAAACCCATCACTAAACCATGGCCTCCAGCACTACATCAACCCCTCTTTTGAACATCTCCAGGGCTGGTGCTTCAACCACTTCCCTGGGCCAGCCCATGGTGCCCCAAGATGACGTCTTCAGTCTTTTCTATGTTGTTACTGAAGTAATTCTAAATCAAAGTTGATAAAATATGGGGTATTAAATCCTGAATACACCTTTAGGTGAAGCAGATTGCCTTACACTTGCCTGTGGTGAAGACCGTGCAAGGCTTTGTGGGTGGTTGTTGGGTTTTTGTCACACTTCGCAGATGGACTCGGTTCAGCAAGGCAGAGGGAAACATTTTTATGCTGTTTTACTATAATAACATCATCACTTTTCAGCAATGCAAGGCTTTCTTAAGGTATTTCACTGCAGGAATTTGTTCTTTTGACTGATTCCCTATGAAATTGGGGGATTTGTCACTGTCAGGATGTCAAGTTGTAGAGGTAGCCGCCACTGCTGGTTTTGCATTGGTGCCTGTCTAAATTGTGTTGTGCCTACTGTGCTGCCCTGAGATTATCTCCTGGTACCTTTCGCACACATACAGCTCTTGTTTGGTCAACAGACTTCATCACAGTTGCAATTTCTTTGGTATGTGTAATGAATAATGCAATAGAAGAATAATAGCACTGTGCTATATTTAGTGTTCATTAATGTACACGTTCTCCATAATCCTTTTAAAATACGTTCTTGCAGCCAATTTGTGCTCTGTTCTGAGCATATTACGGTAGTTTTGATTTCAGTAATCCTTTGTGGCAAGAAATAAACTGAGCAGCGTGATGTTTACATGGTATGAAAGCTTCTCGTTGGTTGTTCACTCTGACTTTTCCGACATGAAGGGAGCAAGGCTTATATCCACCAGCTGTCTTGCTGCCGCTTCCTTTAGTTAGCACTGAAACTGATTTTCTACAAGTGTGCATCTGAAGCACTTTTCCTAGTATTTAAAGTATTCTCATGGAATGCTTTAGTATTCCTAAGTATTTAGTATTCATAGTATTGTCATGGAAAAACTAGCTGCTCATGGCCTGGATGAGCATATGATCTGCTGGGTCAAGCGCTGGCTGGCTGGCTGGTCCCAAAGAGTAGTGGTCAATGGAGTTTAAATCCAGCTGGTGGCTGGTCAGAAGTGGTGTTCCTCAGTGCTCAGAGTATTGTGTCCAGTTTGGGGCACCTCAATACAAGAGAGATATCAAGGTACTGGAGCAAGTGCAGAGGAGGGCAACGAAGCTGGTGAAGGGCCTGGAGCATAAATCTTATGAAGAGCGGCTGAAGGAGCTGGGACTGTTTAGTTTGAAGAAGAGGAGGCTGAGAGGAGACCTCATCACTCTCTAGAACTACTTGAAAGGACACTGTAGAGAGGTTGATGCTGGTCTCTTCTCATAGGTAATTGGTGATAGAACAAGAGGGAATGGCTTCAAGCTCCAACAGGGTAGGTTTAGACTGGACATTAGGAAGAAATTCTTCACAGAAAGAGTGGTCAGACACTAGAGTAGGCTGCCCAGGGAGGTGGTTGAGTCACCATCACTGAATGTGTTTAAGAGTCCTTTAAATGTGGTGTTGGAAGATATGGTGTAGGGAAGAACTTTGTGGAGTGAGGTTGATATTTGGACTCGATGATTGTAAGGGTCTTTTCCAACCTGAATGATTCTGTGATTTTAAAGTCTATTTATTATATGAAACTTAATGAAACTAGAGTATCTCTTGCCCCTCGCTTTTTCTTTTTGATACCCAGTTGTCTCTTTAATCTTTCATAACTTGTTACACCTGTAAGATTACATTCATGTTGGGGGAAAGATGAATTCTGCTCATGGTGATGGCCCGACGTGCCATGTAATGCATTTGGACTCACTGCATCCGTGGAACCCAGGGTGTTCTGCGGAACGGCCAAGTACGTTTAACAGGATTATGCAGGGAGATAAATGCTTGGTACACGATGGCTGCTATGAAAAGTGTTTCCATTCTCTCCCCATCTTGTCAGCAGAAGTGATGGACAGTGAAGTTGACATTGTCATCACTTGCTCGGAGTTAACATTCCAGTGAGGTTAACTGGCGTGCAGTGCAAAAGCTCGCGCGTCCGAATCGTCATTTAAGGCAGTCAGCAGAAAAAGGGAAGGCTACGTTAATTAAACTGGATTGATACCTAAAAGTTTAGATATCAGTCGTCTAATGCCTGTAATACTTCGTCTGTTTTGACGAAGCCCTAAGGCCTAGAACTTTTGGGGTTTTGGCTTTTGTTGGTTTTAGGCTCATTTTATGACTTCCCATGCGGACACCAGAAATGCATGAAGCCATCTGTGTGTTTGTCCCTTCTACTTAATGTAAGAGCTGTGACGAGAGTCTTCAGCCTGTGTGTTTTCTAAGATGATCCTGCAGTGCTTATTGTGTGACTCAGATTAATGGCAGCATTATCCTGTGTAATGTCTAAGTGTTAATATCCCCTAAAGAGACACTTGTATTTGTGTGTTGTTCAGATTCCAATGCTTCTGTTCATTTTGATTTTATTACACGTGAAGCATAGGGGAAAACTTGCTAAAAACAGGATCCAATCTTAAGCCCCAGGTGTACATTGTAAATCTGGTAACCACAGAGCCTTTTTTTTTTTTTTTTGATGCTGATAAAGGGCTGTTGATATTGCAGCTGGATTCTATGTTTCCAGGTGTCTTGCATTCTCGTTTATACTCATCTTACTTCGTAAATGAGTAAGCAAGCTTACCAAGTTACAAGAAACGGATTAAGAAAGAGAACCAGTAGTGGTGTTATAATCTTGATATATGCCAAGGCTATTATAGGAGTGTTTCACAGGTGCAAGTTATTGAGCACCGTCATTGTGATGGATGATAAATTAGTTTTATAGACTTAATTACATTTTTTTTCAGTATGGCTTATTTCATGTTATATGCTTTGCTTTTTATTGCTGAATATCTTCAGATTATTTCCTCTTCCCCACCCCCCAATTTACTTTATGTAGTTGGGCAACAGATGAACAAATAGATGTACTTATAATAGCCTGTTATAAATATTTTCTTTTCTTATGTAAATTATTATTGCATATTAGTGGGGTCATTACTATGCTATTTGGACCTTTATTATATTAAACGGATTATGAGAAATTTCAGAGGTGTGATGAACACATAAACAGAAATTTCAGCTTTAATTAACGTTCCAAGATAAGTGACCTATCGATAGAAGAAAGTGAATTCTTCACATGCATTTATAATGGTAAAGAGTTTTTGAGGGCAAGTTGCAGTATTTATGTATTATTGATTATGTTTTTCTCTTCTTTTTTTTTTCCAGTTGTCCGTATTTGTCGGAGAAGATTACGCCTGCGATACCTGCAATTGGTGGGATTCTTTTCTTTTTCGTGATGGGGACCCTGCTGCGTACTAGTTTCAGTGATCCTGGTGTCCTCCCACGCGCAACACCAGATGAAGCAGCAGATCTAGAGAGACAAATAGGTAACACTGAAGGTCTGTTGTCCCTTCGCTTTCCTCACGAGGGTGCATGTGCTGTGTGAAGGCAGTGTGCTGCTCTGCTCCTGGGAGGAGACACTCCTCTCTTGCCACAGGAATTGCTCTGGAGCTGTGATGCCCGGTGACTTTCCAGTGATTCCTGTGGAAAGATGGTTGATGGGTTCTTCACCAAGAAAGACAGTAAACAAAATCCTGGCCTTGGAGAGCGATAGTCATTACTGTAAATACTTTTCAGCAAGTATGGTAGAAGTCTCTGTGGTACGCGAGAGAATACTTTCTAAAGTGTTTTTGGCAAGAAAGCTGATATTGCAAAGGTTCTACGATTGTGCATCTTTTAAAGTAATGTACCCTCAGAGTTTAACTGAATTTAATTACATTGTTATTTATATTGCAAACAAGTCAGATAAGTCTCAGTGTTAATATGCAGTCTTGTAAGCTGATGCAGTCTTGGGAAGATTTCTCTTCGTTAACAGTAATAAAGCGTTACTATTTTTTATCTGTGTAAAGCCAGCACAATTAAAGGCTGGCTTTACACAGATTTTAATGTGGCAGATTTTAATCAGCCTCATTTATCAAGGGAATTGTTAACTGAATTCTAGTTGTGGAATTTCTACAGCTACCAATACACTGAATAGCTAAAATGTGCTACCTGGATAAGAGAAAACAGGATGAGTTTGCAGAGCTGCTTCATAAACAGTGGGGGTTTTGCTTATTTTTTTTAGTAAGCTACTAAAGCTCACTAACAGCTACTATATCTGCTTTGATATGGTGGTCAATGGAAATCCTGTGTTCTGAAGCAATTTCAGAAGAACGCTTGCTCATATAATTGAAAAGACAGATAACAGGTTTCGGCAAGCACAGGAGAAATACCTGCAGGGTCCTTGAAGCAAATGAGTGCACTGAAGCTGTTGCAGATGTTTCTGCCATCTATAGAGTGTGAATTTGAGGGGTTGGCTTCTGACTAGCTTTTCTCTGGTTATCTAGGTTGTCTTTTCTCCAGAAAGCCTTGGTGAAAAATGTCTGAGGGGCAGAGTCATTGCTTTAGACTCTGACATCATGTTATGGGGTACAGTTAATTTGGTTGTACACATGGAGCGGTTCTGGTTTAGGTTCCTCAGAAAGCAAATGTAGTTTTTATGCACCAAAATCAGGCTGTGAACCATGCCAGTAAGTGAGAATGATAGGAGAATTCACGTCAAAATAGCAAAATGTTAACAACAATTCGGCACTAGTTTCCTCTTACTTAGCTGTTGAGAGACAGTGAGCACATCCTGAAGCTCTGTCTTCCACTTAAGAGATCTGTTGGACAAAGAAATGTTAAGATTTAAAAAAAAAAAAAAGTATCGATTTGTAATCCCTGTTTTAGGCCTTTAGCAGAGGAAGGGTAACAAGTTTGTTTTTAACTACATACATACTTTAGTGATTGTTTGAATCTAATGGTTTAATTGTGATTAAAAAAATCTTGTCTGAGATTTTATGAAGAAGCAGAATGTCAGAATATAGTCACGAGTTCATTGATCGTCACTTCATGACGTCATTTTCTTTCAGCAGATTTGGAAAGGTCTGACCACAGCTGTTAGGCGATGTTAAGTTAAAAAGGAACGTGTCTGTGTAACAAACAGCGTTTTGTGTATTTTCAAGTGTTTGGATTCGAGTTCTGAAGTGGAATCAATGCTTTTGAAGAATGCTTCACGTGCAGCAGCTAATTGCACTTACTCTGGATGCCCTTTGAGTAGGTTTGAGGCTTTTGGAACTGTGTGATATCATGTCACATGGCTGTTGAACTTTGTGGGAAGGAAATCTATTCTCATGGGTATGTGGAGAGATGTATAGTTCACCGAATTTTATAGGTATGATATAGCTTTCCAAAGACAGTGTATTCTACTGGCATTCACGTTGCAGGAAGAAAACCCACGTTGCTTTTGTATGTTGTTTGAACTAATCGTGGGGAGCCAGGAGCCAGTGTCATTGCCATGACAGGAAGATGGTTACATTTAGCCAGGCATGACTTAGCTTTGGGCAAGGACCATACTCTACATAATCACGCCGAGAAGAAGACTGTTAGGTCCTAGATGACCCAGATGGCTCAATCTCAGATGGGTGAATTTAAATTCCTTCTGTTTGCTTACTTTCTGATATTGCACTTTGGTGGTTATTTAAAAAGAAAATCTTCAGTCAACCTGCCCTGACAGGCCCTAAAGAAATTAAATCAGAAATGGAGGAGTATTGTGAAGGCATATTCTCACCACACTCCAAAAAAACACTGAAAGTGGATATGGAATGTGTTTATACTGAAGAACTGGAGTTCTCTTCAAAAACAATAATTTCAGTTCTTGCTTGTGTAATAGAAGAATTCCTAATATTCACAGAATTCAGATATGTGGAAAACAGATGCCAAAGTTCAAATTTGTGTTGCTGAGAAAGCTAACAGATTTCTTAGGAAGACCGATTTTAGAGCTTATTTTTCAGCTTTTCCCAGCGCTGTCACTGCAAACATTTTTCAGAATCAAATACTGAGTAGGTAATGTGCTGCATAGAAATGTGCAAGTTGCTATAATGTGTAATAGCATTTTTTTTAAAGCTGGGAAGAAGAGCTTGGACAGTGGGGGGGAAAAAAGCATTTCAGAACTATTGGGGGAAATACAGGAAAGTTATAATTTCCCTCTCCTTTCTCTTTTTTGCCCCCACCTTTTCTCAATAAAAAGTTATTCTCTCTGTAGGAATAACTTGTGGGAGGGGGATGGAATTCAGGCAGGTATATTCTTCAGTGTTGCCAAAAAGGAATGCCCCTTTCTAGCATAAAATTGTGTTATAGTTTGAAGATAAACACTTGTTCTAAATTTAGAGTTTTCCAGAAAGAGCCATTTTGAAGTAGAGCTTCCTGTATAACTGTTTTACTACTTACTTTACTGTGGTGCCTTGTGAGTATTTTGTGGTTTTAAAAATGGTCTTTTCCTTCAGTTATATTAATGCAATATTTGGGGAGCAGTGGACGTTCTTTGCCTATTTCAGTAATGGAGTTCCCAGTAAAATGCCCTATGATCAGAAGGTAAATATATTTAGTAGATATTTGAAATTGTAAGAATATCTTTCTAATTGAATAACCTTCCACAAGATTTACTTGAACTTAAATTTCTGTTGTACCTTTGAAGTCTGCCCCCATGACCTCTCCTAGCTGTTTCACTCCAGCAATTCCAGCAGTCCTACTTTTTTCCCCTCTTCTGGAGGTGAAGCACAAGTAGTCTTAATGGTCATCATCCTGGTCTCTGCTCTCCTAATGATGAGTAACAGAATCCAAAGAATAAAAGTAGATGTTTATCATGCCTGATACTTAAGACATTTAATAAAGAAGCAGTTCTGCTTTCTAAATAAAATAAAACATGGACATTAAGAGAAAAAAAAAAAAGTTGTGTGTCTCCATTACATTTCACTCATCAAATTTGACGTTTAAAGGTAATCTAGAAATGAAGGCTTAAGTGTTGTTAAATTAATACTGAACTTTTTTTTAAAAATTATCACCTATTTCTACTGAAAAACTCGCATACCATCTTACTTAATGCATACAACCAATCCATTTGTGTTAGCTGGCCTTTAACCTTAGAAAAGCAGCATGGTTTGGGACACTGCTGTACCTAATCAGCAGATGTTCTCATTAGGAAAGGGCTGGAGCACCAGAGGAGGACACTGCATGAAAGCCTGCACTAGTGAAGCCTATTTAAACCAGAACTAGGAGAAGGGAAGACATTTCTCTCTGAGCCCGTTGGTCAACCATCTTGCTTTCACTTTTTATATTAACAAAGTTATTTTAAGCTATGAGGCTAAGGGTAGGATTTCAAAGTTGGTTAGAATCCAGACTTGCAGACAGATCGTTTGGCTTCTTACTGCTGGTGTTCTGCTTTGTTGTGTTTCTTTTTTCCCTGTGATGGGACAAGTATTGATGGTTGAGAGAATAATTTATTCCTACTATAAAATGAGATCATTGTAAAGAAAAGCTGGGGCATAACTGTATATGAAGAAAAACATATTTGAGGGAAGTCTTTTTAACTGTGGTTAAAGTAAGAATATACTTGTTGCTTCCCTTACTGAGAACAGTTTGCTGAGTTAAAACAGATGGTAATCAGTTTAGAAAAGTCAGACAGCCACAGTGTTTTGAATTGTGCCTCATATACTGGTGGCTGATAGTTCAGCTATAGAATAATCATAGTCCTAATTCCTTAAACTGTTTGAAAATCTATGAAATAATCTTCCCACGCAGTGGAAAGCTTTCACGCCTGCATTTGAGAAAGGAACAAAGAGGAGGATAAGACTCTGAAAAGAACAGTAGTATCCATCTAGGTCCTATCCCACATCCCCTGTAATCTCTGTAGGTACTTTTCCACTTCTGTGTCTGTTTCTTTTTATTTCTTGAGTCCCTTAGGCAGAAATTGAAGTTAAAATCCATTAGTAAAGTTGCTGCTGAAATTTACTTGCTGATTATCTACTAGTAATAATGATGGTGCAGTTGGGAAAAAAATTCAGAACAAAAACTTGTATAATCTATTCTTTTTATGTAAAAGAGATGGGCTCTCTAATGGAAATTTATCCTTTCAGTAATTATGTATAAAGATGACAATGGTGATGGTTTGCTAAATGAGATTGCAAGTGAGTTGTTGAAGAGTAGATATTAGGATTTAGTTATCTTGCTATGACATATTTTTCACCACTATACCCAGCTGCTTGGTGAAACCTTGAGTGTTGTGTAAATCATGTTTTAAATATGATTTTATTAAAGGATTTTTCCCAATTTAACTACAGCAAAAGAATTCCTCAGTTTTCAAATCCAGCACTCATATATGCAATATTTAATTGTATCCATGGTTTTGAAAAGGACATGGTGTAATTGTCACTTTAGATTGTTTTGTTTTGTTTTTTTTATGATGTGCACTTTAATTCTCTATTCTTATAGGATGGCAGACATATAGACAGGCTGTAAATATTAATGGTGTTCTTGGCTCTATTTAAAAGATGAGGTATTTTAAATACTTCCTAATTGGCATAGAAAATGGCTTAGATGCATTATTTTCATAATCCAGTGGTTATAAAGACCAAAAAAAATAATGAAAAGGAGCAATAAGTTGTTCTTTGAGTAACAAAAACCTGGAGAGGTAAGGCAGAAGGCAGCACTATAATGATGTGTTATTATTTGGGCATTGGCACAGAAACAAGTTACCACAGTCTGTTTTAGAAAGTTCTTTGAGACTTGGCTCCATTTTCTGGAGAATCCTGTGCTTTCTGGTGTTTAGAGTCCACTTTGGTTCTCTTTTCTGCATCTTATTTGTATTGTATCGTGCACCTTGGAGTTCTGCCCTCTCTTTCCTATACGTCTGTTTAGCCCTGCCTCTATGGCTCCTACCTGGATCCTACTTGGTTGCATCTTTTATTGTCTGTCACTTCTTCCCCTTTTTCTGATCCTTCTTTCTGCTGGGCTTTTTACTCACCTTGTGTTTCTGCGATGGGATTTCCTCAAAGCTTCCTGAGGAGATGGTCAGAGGGAGAGCCAGGTTCGTTACCTTGAGGGCTTGACCACAGCAGTCTCCAATAAGCTCAGTTCTGCTCAAACGTGACATCCTTGGTTTCTCTGGAGTGATGGAGGGCTCATAGTCTGTTCATAAATGGAGTTAACATGTGCTCTGCAATAAAGAAATCTGAAAGTTTACTCTATAGGTCTTAACAAACTGTTGCTTAGAATATATCAACTGTGATCTCCCCCCTACCTGCCCCCCCCCCCATTTTTCTGCACAAATTTTGGCAGAAGAAGTTACACACTAAGCTCAAAGGCTGCAGCGTGTGCTAGATTTCAGCTGCTTTCTTCAAATTCTCTATTATGACAGAGGAATTAAAATGTTTGCTGTTCATCTAAGTTTCAGAAGTGGTTGAATCGTCTTGCTTAAGCGTCTGAAAACCTCAGAAATAAGGTATACAGCTTCACATGGCATAATAGAACAAAAGCAACTAGACGCATGAGGCTTGTATAATGTAAATTCACTGGAGATAATGTAGGGTTATTTGCTATGAAAGTGCTATAATTTGTCAAATGCAGCAGGACCTTCTCCCCACCCTCCCCATCTCTTAAATGGGAAGTTATACTTGTTGATTTAGTATTTTTACTTCAATTATAACTTTCATGACGATTGAAGTCCTTTTTCCAGGGCAACCCCAATGGGTTCTTTTTATGGTGCATCTAAGCATGTTTTCTGCTACCGCATAAAATACTATATTGAGAGGGAGTGTTGTTTCTCTGGGAACATGAAAACTAGGAGCAGCCTTATTTTGTAACCTCTTTGCAGTTGCGATACGCGTCACTTGTAGTTATTTTAGGGTGAAGTCCCCTCAAGTGGAAAAATATTTATAGGATAACATATGAAGGCTTAAAAGGTATAACCAAACCCAGCAGAATGGATTTCCCAGATGGGATAGCGTTTGTCCATATACATCTACAAGATTAACAGTATCGATCTCTATTGCATTGGATAGATTATGCAGATAAATAAAAAGATGATCATGGTCATTTATCCTTCCAAAGGAGGATAAAAGGCCAGTCTGTAGCAAGGAAATGCTTTGGATTTTTCTTCAGGGTAACTGTCTTAACTTACATATGTGTTCCTGATTTATTCTGTACAACCAGCTCAGGCCAGTTCACAGTTTCTGTTTGCTTTCTTGTGCTTTTTCAAAAGCCCTGAATTAGCTACACCGTCTCTGGAAGCTGGTTTTGTCTTGTCTCTCTCTTTGTCTTTGGCTCTCAAGACTACATTTGAGACTTCTCCGGAGTCCCTTGCCTGTCTTTCAATTGTTTTGAAATGCACAATTTTTATTTCCTTAGAGCCTTATCAAATTAAATCTGTACCACAGCATAGGCATTTCAGAGAATGACAGTAGCCTGAGCAAATACAGACCACTTACGAGTACAAAGGTGGCATACCAACTTGGTAGGCTAATAGTGATACCCTCTACTGCATGCTTTAAACGATATTCTTAAAATAAATTTAGTGAAATTACTTTGTGTGTCAGGTAAGTCTTTCAGGAAGCTCTTACTCTCTGTGCTTCTTTCCCTCAGCAAATCACTGAAGATCACATTTCTTTCAGGGGGTGAGAATACCTTTCATGTAAAGTTTTAAACTTCAAGAAGATGAAGCAATTCTACTCTTAAGAAAGTAATACATGGGTTTTTCTGAAATCAAGGCAGTAAGTCTTTTATCTAAAGGCAGGAGCAATATTTGGTCGGTATCTCTTGTTGGCTATCAGAAGAATTATGTGAAGCATGCTGTTAGCAGCTGTTGGTTTCAGTCTAAGCCAGGTTCCCAGTACTGTTTGTCCCTGAGATTACTGTCTGGAAACAAGAAAATGTTGAGTAAGTTCTTTTCCTTAAAAAAATTAACTTACTCTTTCCTCTTGTAGCCCACTGTTGTTAAGCATGTGTCTTAAATCTAAGTGGTAAAACACAGAGGAAGAAATTTCTTAGAGGAGGTTTGCATTTTTGCAGGGGTTTTTTTGGGTGGTTGGTTATTTTGTTGGTGGCTTTTTGTTTTGGGGTTTGTTTTTTTTTGTTTGCTCTTCAAATGTTCTAGGTCATACATAAAATTTGGCGGGTTTTTATTGCATTATCTGTTTTTCTTAGCAGGAAGCACGACAACATGTTCAAATTGCTAATTTTTCTAATGATATTTGTTGAAGACTGACATTGTGTCCCTTTAAAATTGATGGCAAACCTTGCATAATATGGATGTTAAGTTTGTGTAGAGACAACATGGAGCGGGACCTTCTAGAGCCTGTTTGTTCTACGATTTTAGAAAAATTGACCAAAAAAACAAGTGCTTGACGGAGTGGGAGAATCCTGGTGATATCCAGGCTTCCAACCTCTGTGTCTCATCTCAATAGCACCTTCCGTTTGTTTTCAGCATAATAATTTGAGAGACTGGAGTTTGTTGTCCCATTAGAAGGTTGCTAGGCTGTCCTGTATCTCCATTAAATACTTGGAGTGACTTTCTTGCAGCATTTCAGGTACCTTGGTCCTGCAAGGATATGGATTGTATGTTTGGGGTTTTTGTCATAGAGTAATAAAAATGCTGGAGCCCCATCTAGTGCATGAACATTTAACACTCCTGGAGAAGTTATAAAATGAGAGGATGGAAGGCAATCCCATTAGTGGGAAAACTTTACCCTTGTTGTGAAATAACTTGCATTACTATCTCAGTAACAGATTGGAAGAGAAAAATGTAAAATGTCGGGGTAAAATGGAGGTTCAAAGGGACTGCATACGTTAAAGATATAAGGATATTAAAAGATTTAACTGTGTTAGAACCCAAGTTTGAGCAGTCCAGTTGAAGTCTGAAAAATCACAGTGAGACCAGGACATGTTTAATGAATTTAGGTCAGATAAAGCTGATTAAATCCAAGCACATTTGACCTTGCCCTGTTGCTTACTTCCAGCAAAAAATTGTTAATAATCAGAAAGACTGTGACTTTCAGGTTTGATTATGCAATTTAGCGATTTAGCGTTGGGGGTAAAATCCTGACTCCATGGAAAGTCAGCAAGACTGTTTTAGTTAATTTGGTTTGCATCAGCTTTCACCCTTGGATTTTGAGATTAATTTTCCTCAGAGAGCTAGGATTTACTGTCCCTGTGAACTTGAACTTCCCTGCAAATGTTTGGAAGGAAATCTTCTTAGAAAACCAGCATTGTAACTGTAATGGACTGGCCAGTAGTCTCCCTTCTCCACCAGAGAAGAGGGAAGTTGAAGTTGCCTTTGAGATTCTACCATTTTATAGCCCATTTTAAAGTAAAATCAATAGAGTGCACTTTTTGAACCTCCTGAAAAGTGGGAATGCTGGCTTTAGTTTAAGTAATTTTCTTTGGATTATTATGTACATACTCAGGAATAATAAGATTTTGTATAAAAGAAAATCTGAAATGTTATTTTAGGAAACTCAATGCATCAGCATTTCTAGCAGTATAGAAAGCCACACCTATATAAAACATTTCATTAGTGATTTTTACTATTATGCACTTAAATGTGAGTATGAGTATCAAATGGAAATCACTGGTTTATTAAAGAAAATGTTATGCATGCATGTGTTGTATGCTTTATCGGATAAAAAGCTAAATAGGGCTAATGACCTACATTTTTGATCACAATTTAAGTCTATTTTGACCAGACTGTTGTCAGAAATGGGCATAACTGTGTTTTTTAAGGCCCATGTTAAAAGGACCGATAATATTAGAAGTCTGCTGGTGAGAATGTCACTGAAAGTACAGTGTATTAAAATATATTTATCTTTTTCAGTGATGGTAACTAAAATCAGCTATAGGGGACTTTTAATAACAAAAACTTACTGCAGTGCTTTTCTCCCCTAAAACATATTGTCATATGTAGATCTGTACTAGTACTACAAGTTATTTATTTCAGCATTTCAAGAAGCATGTGATAACTTGTTCTACAGAAATGAAGTTTTCATTGTAAATATGGAAGCTTTTTAAATGTAATCTCTGAATGACAAGAAATTCCTCCCTGTGTTCTGGATTTAGGAATCATCTGTAAAAGCTTTAAATAGTATAAGGACAGTTGTGCTATGCCCTCAAAAGAACATCTTTTCAGCTTAGTTCTAAATCAGAATGCAAAAATAAAAAGTTCCTTAACTCAAACTAGTGTGTCACAAGGACAAATAAACTGTTATGCAAGCAAATAAAAAATGTTTTTTAATATGGCCTGAAGAAATTAATTTATTTCTATTAACCTCATAAAATTCTTGTATCTGCTAGAGTGCTTTAAAATCACAATCATTTAATGAGTTTCTTTTAAACAACATAATTATAAAAAAAATAAATAAATTTCCATATTGCACGTTAAATAACTTTTATTGTCTATTTGTGCTTCAGCATGTAAATACACTAGTAGCTTGCAATGCACTACTTATTTAATCAAAAATACTGTGTCAAGTAGTATTGCCCTTGAGGTCAAAATCAGTATTATTGATTGCTACGTGAGCCAAACAGTAATCTGTTCTTCCACGTGCAGATCAAAGGACCTGGCCCAGCGTCCCAGGAACATGGCAGGGGTTGGTTTAGCTCCAATACAAGCAAATGCCTGTACTTCATCAGGGTCTATCTGGTAGGCTGCTCCTGAGCTGCTGTTTCTTCAGTTTTCAGCACTTCGTTCTCATGAGGGACACTTAGGGGCTTCACGCTCAAATTCCTTCATTCCCAGCTATTGCTCCACTTCTTCCACCTTCTTCTTGAAGAGAGTTTTTTTTCAGTGGTCAGGTTTACAGTGGTGTCCAACAAATACTTTTATTGATGCATGTTTATGGATTGGGTGAGCACGTTGCAGATGGGAACTCCTTAAGCTACATTTGCTGCCAAATAGCATATTAACAGGTTGCTCAGAGAAGTTGTGGATGCCCCGGCCCTGGAGGGGTTCAGGGCCAGGCTGGATGGGGCTTTGAGCAACCTGGTCTGGTGGGAGGTGTCCCTGCCCATGGCCAGGGGTTGGAACTGGATGATCTTTAAGGTCCCTTCCAACCCAAACCATACTATGATTGTATGATTACACCCTTGCTGGCACAGCTGTGGTCTCTGATTTGAATACCTTGCCAGGCAAGAGGCTTTCTGTTTGCTCCATTGGAAGAATGTGTAGTTTGTAGGCTGTGTAACTATGTCTGCAGACCTGGCAGAAACCGTAATCGGGGGGTGTTATTTCTAACAATTTGAGCTCAAATAAAAATCATGGCTCTGTAGTAGCCTGTCATCCAGCCCCATGCTTGTCTAACCTGAAAGTGAGGTTAGTTTTGTTCACTTATTAGTTAGTTTTGTTCACTTATTGGAAAATAGTTTATTTTACTTTCCTTTTGTTCTTCCTGTTCTGCCTGGCCAAGAGTAAAGATTTCAGGTTTTTTTCACTCCTGTGGTTTGGTTTGATTGCGATTACACAAGAACAGATAAAAAGGTATGGCTTTTATACATTCAGCTTTCAGAGTATAGCTCAGCTTGGGAGCATTTAAAGGACAGAATTGATCTTCAGTGATTTAGCCTTATGAGTCCTTTAGTTGTTGGAAAAATGAATCCTGATGCCCTAGAATAAAACAAAAGCAAGCAAGCAAACAAAACCCCAAACCCCACTGCTTGTACCAAATGAGGTAGTTGGAAACTATTTTTATGCAACAAACTTCAAGATGTGTAAAAGTAAGACTGGGAGCTAGATTTTCAGACTTCGAAGCAGCAAGAGCTGTGAAATACAATGAAGTGTGTTCAGCATAGTATCACAGAATTTAAGAGATCTCAAAGCAATGATTGATCTTATTTCTATCATGTGCCAAGCTCTCATGACAGAGCTGCTGTTGCTTAAGCAAATGTGCAGGTTCTGTATTAGATTGTAGAATATCTGCAGCACTTGTAAGAGAGACATTTTGTTATTACAGGAATTCTAAAACATTGAAGAAAATGCCAAAGATAACTTGTCCAGCTTTTAGCATCCTGCACCAGTTGTCACAGTTCTCTTTAAAGTATTCTTTATGAACTGTTAGGGGATATGACAGTGTAAGTTTTGAGATAAGAGAGCTGCCAGCATTTCAGAACTGGGTTTGGGTAGTGTTTTTTTTTTAATTCAAATTCCCTATGGATGCTATTTGTAATTAACTGTCTTTCTCTTACGTGTTACTTCAGGAGAATGAGAAGGGAAAAAAGTTGTTTAATTTAAGTGTGTTAATATAAACTTGAACCTTGCTATGGCTTGCCATCAAGGACAGTTCTGTGCATACCCCATAGCTCATGTGAAAAATTTAATCCCTTCTATTTCCATGTTTAGATATTGCAAATGGCTCCAGTTCAGGAGGATACCGCCCCCCTCCCAGAACAAAAGAAGTGATCATCAATGGACAGACAGTGAAACTAAAATACTGTTTTACTTGCAAGATTTTCCGCCCACCTCGTGCCTCACATTGCAGCCTTTGTGATAACTGCGTAGGTGAGTAAAAAAAGAGATGGCATATGTTCAGTTTAGTAGCTTATATATTGTAATGAATACACTGGTTATGAGAGAGAAAAGAATCAGAGCTAGCAACCAGATTACTCATGAGGTCACTTGCTGTGTTCGTCCCTCTTTCCTACAAGGTCTGTTAAGAATTTTAGAGGAGGCAGAAGAGGAGATTTGGCCTAACAGAGTTGTTGCTGGTCTAGGAAGGAGGAATAACTTCTGATACCTACATCTTCCCTAACCAGCTCAGCAAGACGAAGAACACACCTAATTTTAACAGGGCTGCATATTGTTTGTGATGAACTTCCCAGTGCAGAGAACCGAGCCTTACAGGGGGTTCTAGGTGATTCTTACCTTTGAACAGTTCTAAGACTAGAAATTTCAAAGTCAGAATCCGTAAGAAATTATTGGGCAAGCATGCTATTATGAGAGTGAGTAGTAGTTTTCAGGATGTAAGGATATTTTTTTTTCATGATAGAGCTTTTTTTCCTCTGAACATGTTGTCTTTTTTCATGACTGTTTTCTTTGCAGGGCAGACGAGGCGATTAAGATATGCTTGGATTTAAAAGCAAACCAAAAAACCTCACCAATCAAATCTGAGTAGCTTTCTAGTTAATTAGATCACATTTAGAGTTCAGTGCAGCTGATTAGCACACTGTAGAGCCTGGATCTTACGCATGCAAGAAAATAATGGAGAAAGATGTCTCCAGCTGAGAAGTGTAATTGCAACATTCAGCAATGATATTTTTAGATATAAAGCAGTCATTGGAAGAATTACAGTTTCATATTTAGATGATATACATTTTGGGAGTACACTGACATCAGAGTGAACAGTTTGGCCTTTTGGCCCTGTTGCAATCAATTTGTATCTGTAGATGGTTCCTCCAGTAAATTAGTTTTCCCGATGTGTTAGATTTTTGTAAGTGTTGCAAAAGCAATTGAACTTGGCAAACAGGGATGTTTATAAATTGCAGTTGACCCGTTTTCAGAAAAATATTATATCAAATGTGTAACCTAGGAGTTAGAGCTTTGTGGTATTGCTCAGCAAACCTGATAATGTGAAAATGCAATTGTTGACCACTGCAGTAAATAAAAGTTACAGGCTGTTGTCTTTATCAAGAGCACATAAATAAGAGCAACACCTACACACACACACACCCTGAAGCTTTTTTTTTTTTTTTTAAATAGTGTTTCAGTTCTTTTAATAAACTGATATGAAGACTTTTTCTACAAGTTATTCTGTAACCTGGTTGCATCCTTTTTATACTAAATTTGGAAAACCTACTCTGCGAAACATACAATTAGTGATGGTGGATAAACAACTTAATCTTTGTGTTCTGGTTTTGTCTGGGATGAAGCAACAGTTGTGAATTATTGTGAATATATATCAGAAAAGAGTGAGCAAATGACTCATGTAAGTGATAATTGTATCCAAGGAGATTAGTCTTTTCTGCTCATAAAATAGGTACGATCATTGTAATTTCCTCTTGCATGTGTTTCAATTTGAAGTTATTTGTATTAAAATAATTCCATCCATTTATTGAATTGAACATGCTGTGGTTTTTCTACTCAGCTTTTATAATGGGAATTACAATAAACTATGACTTCTTCAGGGTACATTTTATAGCACTTTTTTTCCCTGACTCAGTACAGGTATTTCTCATAAATATTCAGTACTGAATGCAAAAAGTGAAGTCTACAAGTACCTGCAACTAATTTGCTGTGGAAAAATAGGCGTCAAGAAAATGGGATTGTTCATATTATTGTAGAAAACTAACAGTCTGAATGCGTGCACTTAATCAGAATGTGTATGCAGTTTACTTGCATATCTATTGTCTGTATGATGATGTTTTTATTTCATTTTGGTTTGTGAATAAATCTTGTAATAACAATCACTAGCATTTTCTAGTTCCTTGATGATGTAACTAAGCCAATCTAAAAATATTCCTGCTTCACACGCATACGGGTATTTAAGTGACTTAAAATTGCAGCTCACTGCCAATGTGGCCATTTGTTCCTTTTTACCACATAATTCCTGAAGCTTTTGCTGCATATTTATAAACTAACTACAGGGACTGTGTGATATAGGGATGGAGCCTTTCTTCAAATCACACTCACTGCTCAGAAAAAACAGTATGCTGCTTTCACCTAAAGATGTTTTATGATATTAGTCAAATGAAAGCAGTGTGAAAGAGAGGTTCCTTCATCCTGTGTTTTCTATTGGTGCTTTTTGTTCTGTAAGGAATACTTAACAGCATTTTAAATGTGTGAGTACATAGAAAAAAATATTTACAGTTGGATTTTCGCCCCTTTTTGAATTAACCTTAACATTCTAATTGTCTAGTAATAATACCTGTTACTCAAGCTTGTTTCCGATTTTCATCACTAATTTTTTTATAAATGTCTATGTAGTATATTTAGATAAAAATACAAAAAATAGCTTTAAAAAAAAACCATTTGAGTTCTACCCATAGTAATACTTCAGTCTCGTTTAGCTTTACAATATTTTCGTAGTAGTATCCAGAAAAATCTGGATTTTCATAGAAGTGAGGTTTATTGCATTTATGTAATGCCTTCAAAAATTTGGTTGAATAAGTGTTCCCTGAGGCAAATATCTTGGGTGTTTTCCTGTCCTGCTTTCTTTAACTGCCTTTGTGAATGGCAGTTGGAAGTTAGCCCCTCAAGGGTTTTCTGTACCATTTCTGTACCATTATATGGCTTAAAAATTATAAATTAATTTAAAATAGTGTATGTGTAAACACAAGAGATACAGACTTAAAAAAAAAAAAAAAAGAAAAACCACAGCAGATACAAATTCTGAGCTCAAGGTAGTTACTGCTGGGTTTTGATTCCACTGTGTCATGCTTGTAAGAAGCCAGTACTTGGACTTGCTTCTGAAATGACCAAATGACCTTTTTATTTATTTATTTTTGGTCATTTCAACATCAACTGTGTAATTTCCTTTTTTTGTTTGTTTGTTTTAATAAGTAATTTTTGTCTTGTTTAATTTGATTTCTAAAATAGAAGCTGAATGAGGAGCAGCTATTTCTAAACAATCTATTTAAAAATAGGACCAAATGACTTACGAGAAACAGTGAAAAACGATTAGCAAGCAATAAATCAACTTAGTCCAATAATCTAAATGTCTAAAGCCTTTCTTGCATTCACATGCCACAGTTTTGCTTGTCAACCAAAGTAAGGCAAAAATCTAGTATGGTGGGAAAAGAGATCCACCATTTATATTAATGTAAGAGAATATGGCCTTTCTATTTGTTTCAAAATCTGTATATTGTAAATTTATGTGTGACTGATGGATAAGGATTGCTTCTCTTCTCTGGTTCCACTGTGTTTCTTTCAACACATGATTTCTTTTCCACGGAGGATTCCAAGCTCAAATTTTTGAAATTGGATATCACAACTGAACGTTGAAACGTTTAGTTTGGTTTTTCCAAGATCACTGGTGATCTCTTTTCAAAGATGAAAGGGATTTATTTCTTTTTTTTCGATAACTCCTGATGGATCCTGGTTGGCCGCCTTCGTACCTCTTTGAGATGGGGACCCAGGATGACAGTAGCCCTGTGGGCACACGTACCATAATGTCATTTTCTATCAATGTTTCTGTTTTCTGTACGAGATAGGATTCCTCTCACTTGCAAGATTGATTGCTTTTCTATACGTCCTAAACGTGAGACCATGTGTCAAGATTTTGACAGAAAATAAGCTTTATTAGAAGCCATTAGACACCCCCTTTCTGGTTAAATTACTGCTTCTGTAAACCACTTATCCCAGGCAATTGTAGGCATTGACTTTTGGGTTTGGTCTTCACCAAAGAATATTAATTTATTGTTTTGAAAATGCAATATATTATGTACCCAGCAGTATGCCAAACAGCAGAATTGAGATAGAAGAATTGTTTTTAAAAGTAGTTTCCCAGATTAGGCACCGTTAGGCACAGTGATGTAAATTTATTTTTTTAAGATAGGGAAATAATTATTAAAATAACATACAACACACACAATGGAAGATAAAGAGTGGGAATTACCAATGTCTTCTGGGAGAAGCTCTTCCTTCCCTGTAGTCACTGTAGATATCACCATGTTCCAGCCTGGAGAACACAAATTACAGGCTGAAAGGTGGCATTATAACAGTTGGAGTTGGGTTTTTATAACACTGATATGTGTCTGAGAATAATTTTCCAAGGGCTTTGTGGCCCTTTATATATAATCAGTGTATTTACTTGATGTCAGGGCTTTGTTTTGCTTGGTTTTAATTCCATTCTCACCACTCTTCCTTCATTACCTTGTTATCTCCCTTCTTGCTTTCAGTTCTTTTTCATGACCTTTGCCTATTTCCTTACATTTCCTGCAATGAAGAGAGTACAATTTTCACTTCATTTGGGGGCCTGATTTTTGAACCTGTGAAGCCTTAGCTCCAAATCTCTTCAAGTGAGTCTTCAGCTTTAGTTAAAACTACAAAGAAAATGACAAAGTTGGCTGCTATGTCCTTTTTTTTTTTCCCCCTTTCCTTGTGTTTTGGGGATAGAGAAATGGCTTTGGCTCTTTTTGTTTGTGCTACCTTTTTGGGACACCCAGGAAGCTGCTAAATGGAGTACACACCAGCACTGACAGAAGTGATATGTTATTTGTTTATGATTGTGCCATCTGTATGCTAGATGCGCTTTAGAAATTCAGGGAGCTTGGCATGTGGGTCAAAGAGTTTTTAAGTCTAAGCCAAAGCAGGAAATAGAGCAGAAAGTCTCTTTAAAAAAAATAATAGTATTATAGGTTACTTTAGAGAGGGCAGCTCATGTATTGGTCTGCATATAAAAAAAGCAGATGTGATCATAATACCCAACTGTGTATATTATGTTGTAAACCTCAGATGTCAGAGTGAAAACTAAAGAGAGAAATTGCCAGGAAAAAAAATACAAAAAATATTATGAGCCTATAAAAAGAAATGAATATATAAAAATTAGGTGCAATAGCAATTTGAACGATGTTTGAGGAACTCAAAGGTTCCTCAAGAAGGCAGCAACGGAAGCATGTAGAAAATATGTACTTTCATGTAGAAAAGAGAGGAACAAATCCATGAGCTCTGTGGATGCTGATACCTGGTAAGGATACCACACTTCCCTAGGGACAAGGTGTTTTTTTAACTCTCTTCCTCCATGGTTGCGTGTGTGTCTGGCACTTGTTTGATTCCCAGAGCATGAAGGTATTATATTGACAAAAAGAGGGGTGTAAGGAGAGATTGTTACGCAGAGAGGTCCTTTGCTGTACGCTCTTCCTACCTACCAAAGAACAGTCATTCTAAACTGCTGCTGCCTTTGAATGTCACCACTAATGGGCATGCAAAGGGATTTATTGTTAATTACTCCACATTTATTATTGGAGATAGCAGCAAAGTAAGCTATGTGACGATATAATTTAATTACTATGAGCTATCCTAGGGCAACAGCTGGATATTTTCTAATAAATCAATTGCTATTTTTATTAACAAAATTAAACGTGTTTATTTTCTTTTTGTGAATAACAGCGGTCTGCCACTATTGAAGTTATTACTCATTTTCTTTAGAAAACCCCCACCCAAATAGCTTAGCTGTCTGTATTTAGACAATTGTGAGTGAAATATTTGTTCAGTAGCCCTGGTGTTTGTGTTTCTTGTTGACTTTTTGTTGTAGATATCCATGAGCATTATTAATTTATTTCATTAATAGAGGTCCATCTTTCCCAATGTTATATTGCTGTTTCAGTTTGCATCACCTTGTAGAGATTAGTGTAGTGTCCAGACAGTAACCTGGAATAAACATTTGGCGAGTGTTTCCCAAATACAAACTTGAGGGTAGAAAGCTCATTCTGTGGCATTTGGTTTTCTTGGGGTGTTTTGATTTGGAATCAGGGTACAAAAGGACTGAAGTGTGGTGATTTAAAGGATCCATTGTGCATTGTCCATAACAGATGTTCTACAATAACATCAGCGTGCATATAAAAGTAACTTGTAATTAATCCTTCTTTTGTTATTCACCCTTTTTTTCATATAAATTTCTACTCTGATTTCACTCCACAAAAGTAACAACAAAGGCATTGTCAGGGGAATGACTGACACATAGGTAAATGTTGTGCAAGTTAAATTGATCCATGTATTTGATTGCTGGTGCCAGTTGATGGCAAGTCCCATTAGTGTTTTTTTAAGTATGATCAAATAAGCAATTTTCTTTGGAGTGGTGACTTAAGTTAGTGGAATGGAACACCTGAGCTAAGGAATAGGATATGGATAAGGATTTTATATACTATGAATATTGCATACAAGACTTTTTTTATTAATTATGTTAAATTATCAAACATTCTGAACTGATTGCAAAGCATTTAATGCCATGGTTATATTGGTTTTTATGCGTATGCACGTGACTCTCAGTAGATGAGGAGGAAATAAATGCTTTTTGTAATAAAAAAAAGTATTCCTTATATGGACTTTTAAAAAACGTCATTTGTTTTCCCAAGCATTTATAGAGCAACCAAATTCTGAAAGTACCATCTGTCATACAAAATATCAGGTCTAGAGGCCTGAATAGATGTGATCATATCATGACATCATAGTCCTACAAAAAGCTGTAATTGTCATCATGACAGATTTGTGCAGATGTGTCCGGGATCTCTGCATAATTGTGCAGTGTGCACCCAGGACAATGGACCTTGGGGTCCTCTGTTGTAGTGCTACTGTCAAAAGTAATTTTGAGTAATGCTGGTCCAGTTGGTTGGGTCGGAATGTGCTGGTTTGGGGTTTTGTTGGGTTTTTTTTTTGACTGCTGCAAGGTTTGAATAGCCAGTTGACTCTTCCCAGTCCTGGGCTATATGTTTGCCTGTGTTAAATAAAGGTGGTAGTACTTGGTGAATGCCCTTAGGTTTGTATCTTTGCCCTACAACTGTTTATTTGAATGGGAAGGCAGAATTAGCAAGTGAATTCTCTCACTTGTGCCCGTTGGAATCTGCTGGTAATGTGACCTAGATATTTTTGCACCTGTAGAATTTTTTTGGTCTTTCTGAGACCTGCCGTCCCATTAAGCTTTAGAAAATGTATGCTGGCGTGCGGTGACCCAGTCAAGCAAAGGAAAAAAGGGAGCAGTTCATAAACAATAATAAATGTTTCTGAGATCACAGCGCGGAGAGATGAGAAGAGCTGCAGACTGAAAGGCCAAGCTGCCCTACAAATGTTCCATATAAAAATGCTTTTTTTTTTGTTCCTTGTAAATTATAAAGCTTTTATTAAATGTTTTGAGAGAGGAAGGAAAGCATTAGGGTCATTTTGTACGTGGTTTCCTGCAGTGTAGCGATTGAAAAATGGAAGCTGAACATTTAAAGCTTTAAAGAGTCCACATGCTGTGCTGTGGAAAAGTGGAGATTTGGCTCTATGGTTGGGAGCTGTGAGGAACTTGCTTCAGTGTGGTTTCTGAAGGAAAGACCATTGCTAATTGAAATGGGAAATGTTCTTGGTTTTGTTTTCACCCGAGTTCTCCAGCAGTTAACGTTTCTTAAGCAAGTTTGCAGTTGTAAGTATTTCAGGGAAGGTAAAACCTGAGAGACATGTCTAAAGTATGATGTAATTTGTGTGTTCTTCTATCATCCAGTTAGCATATATTATTAGGCGGGTGTTAACGAGGCCATGGAGTCATGCTGAGAGCTTGCTGCTTCCAAAGAGACAGTATCTCAACTTCATCCTCTTTCCCCTCAACCTTGTTTGATTCTCTCCTTTGTGCATGTTCACACAGCCCTTGGTAACAGCCAGCCATTGCTAAGGCACTTTTTCTCACTAAGCAATGAACAAAACAATTCCATTTTTCTTTCTTTCCTGCCAGTTCAAGGAACTGACCTTGACTCATCAGCAGCTCAGACAACGAAGGGAGGAAGCGGGATGAAGTGTCAGGAAAAGCAGCATGTTATATTGTGGAGCCTCACCCTTTGGATTTGGTTATGGGGGTGCTGGCTATCCTTAGAAGCTTTTATCCAAATTTTAAGTTGCTGATCACTTGGGAAGGGTTAGTAGAATAAATTCACTGTTGCGGGTTTACTGACAGCTCTTGAGGTTTCTTACCTCTTTGGTTTTTTGGTCTTTACAGCAGCATTTTTTGTCTCGGTTACCCATTTCCTCTTTCATTGATACTTCGCTTCATAAACTTCACACATTTTTTCCATCTTTTTTGTTTGCTTCAGCTTTTGTTCTCAGACCCTGAAAAATTAATCAAAACTGGATTTCTCATGCAGTGCTGAAAAAGCGTTAGCCTGTAGTAAGGTCGGTGTAACAGCTGAGCTGAATTAACACCTCGCTGCTTCTGAAAGGGTCACTTCACCCCTTCTCTGGCTGCGGGTTCTCGCTGCTTCACTCGGGCCAGCTTTGGTGTTTGTCTAGTCATAGAATCATTCAGGTTGCAAAAGACACGTGGGATCATCGAGTCCAACCATGAACGCTACTTTACAAAGTTCTCCCCTACACCATACCCCCCAACACCACATCTAAACCACTCTTAAACGCATTCAGGGATGGTGACTCAACCACCTCCCCGGGCAGCCTATTCCAAATAGGGTCCAATGCTGTGACGAGCTGCTCTGGGGAGCTGGGCAACAAAAAAATTAACCATCATTTTAAGTTGATCTGGCTCTGTCAGCCAGCTCCCCGACAGGGTAAAATGAACGCCAGGCTTGGCCTAAGGACAGAGAGCCATAAACACACAGGCAAGAGATTATTCACAGGACTGCTCAAAGGGGGGGAAGCTGGGCCACCTGCTTTAGCAGTCATTCTTCATTAGGTAGGTATGGCTGTAAAGTCACACCACATCCTTAAGGCAAACACCTTGCTGCTTTTGCTTCAAATTGAGTGCAGAAGGATGATCTGTCCCAACTTTTATATCCCTAGGATGCTTCCAAACGCAAACTTTTCAGCCCTTGCAGCTTTCTTCATCCCTCATTAAGAATTGTAAGACACAAGACAGGAATTTGTATTGCCAGTGTTTTGATCTCTAAATATGCCTCAAATATTTTTACATTAACCTTGTCACAAAGGAATATAGCAGCACATTAACTATTCCCTATAAATTTAAACTGGAACTGCAGTCATCACCTCTAGACAGTCTGTTATTCTTCATAACAATCAATTGTATTTATATTTGCTCTATGTTTTAAGTTTATGAGGGCTGTAATTCCCAGTTTTTCTCAGCATCAGTAGTTTTCCATTTCTCAGTGAAGGTAAATCTGAATTTTGCTGTTAACATTGTCCCAGCTGAGCCAAGGTGTCAGGCAGAGCTTCCTTTTCCAAATCCCTGGTTGCTGAGTTTGCAGGCATCTGGAGTGCTGGAGGTGAACCTTAAGATATTGTGTTATTTCTTCATTAATACTTATTAAGCCATGTTGCATTGTAAGGAAGAAGAAGAAAGAGCTCTAGACTTAAGAGCGGTTATATTCTTAACAACATTAGAAGTTAGTCCTTAATATGTATCTGTTCGTTTTGCCAGAGTTGGCTGTTTTCTCTTGCATTAACAACAGAGCAGAGCAGCTCACGAGCTGTAAAGCTATTATCTTTAACTTGCATTTACATATTTGTGCTCTGCTGAGTAGAATAATCCCTTGCTTTTTAATAGACTGTTTAGCAGCATAAAGCCTAAATGTCATGTCCTTTTCTATTTTATGACTGAGAAAAACGAGGCCCAGTTTATTCATTCATAACACTCATGTAAACCATTTAATAATTCTCCTTTTTCATGCGCGTCGGTTCAGTTTTTAATCTGTAGCTGTGGGGTTTTTTTCATATTTGGCCTTTTTGTCCATTTCTGCTTTACAAACATCTCAGGTAGTTGCTTGCCTTAGCAGTGATTGGTAAGATATTTATTGAGAAAGCAGAGTCTTTCAGTTTACCAAGAAAGTTTGCAGACAGAAATTGGAGAGGAGTGACAAGTAGGTTAGAAATATAAAGTCAGCCTTTAGTAAGGGATATATGTCTGCGTGTGTGTATTTATAGATGGGGGGTGGGTGTGTGCATATGTGTGGTTTTATGTTTGTCTGCATTTATCTGAATCTATCAAATAAATGACTACATATATCAAAATATTGTTTCATTGCTAGAAGGAATAGGGTACAGAAGTACCCTAGTATTATGCTCTTTAAAGGGCTCAGCGACTGTATTTTTCTTTGTGTCATTGTTTGCTCCTGTACCCGTTAAATGAAGTAAAGTGTTTATCAGAACGTAAGGACTCATTCAGAAGCACAAAAGTAAAAATAAGCACTATTACATACACAATGTCAGCTTGTTCTGGGAATACAACTGTATTGCACTTAATAAAGGTAGTATCGCCTACCTTTTTAGATACCAGAGTGTTTAGTTCTTGGTATTCTTAGCAGTACTCATTAAATCAAAGTGTTTCTGAAGGCTTGTCCTAAGAAAGTCCAGTAACTTCACCTTGAATAACCGCATTGGAATTTGAAACAGATTTATGGCAGAAACATGTGGTCCAAACAGCTGTCACTAAAACCATTTAAAAAACCCCTGAAAGTCTGGTGAACTCAGAAATCTGTTGTGCATGTTGTCTTGACTTTTATTTTTTTTTTAAATGAAGATAATACTAAATACAACCTTCAAGGAAAATTCGTAACATAGGTCTTTAATATAAAGCCATAGCTAAAATAAAGTGGTGTGCTTGGACAGATGTGCCTTTTTAACACAGGACTTAAGGGCTTCAAATTTATAGCTCGCCTTTCCTGTGGAACTACAAATAGTTTGATATCGTACGTCAATGGAGGCATAAAGTCACAGAAAACAAAATGGGATTTGGACAAGGATCAGAGGAAGAGAGAGAGGGTCATCATGAAAGCATCTGTCTTACGTTATGATCTTGGATTTGATTTAAAAAAATCCAAATTCTGTCAGTGTGATCTCTCCACAGCAAAGTTAGGAAATGCCAGTTTGTTTCCTGACAGTCGCTCTATTTCCAGTTCCTGGCATACTGGGATGGGGAGGGGAGTCCAGGCTGCTTGGGGAGAGGCAGAGCAAACAGTTCCCTCAGCTGCTTTCCAGCGCTGGGGAATTTCCCTCCGTGTTGGTTGGGGACACTCGTTTCTGACCCCCCCTGCCCTTTTCCCATCTCACGGACAAGTCCATCTCTCGGGGAAATACAAGGCAAAGAGTTTGGTGCAGTAAAAAGAAGAGGGAGCCTGCAGTGCAAAGGGTAACAGAGCGTTCAGAATGACATCTACCCATTTTTGTACTGTGTGGTACTGATTGAATAGATTATTTAAAAAAAAAAAAAAGCAAAACAACCAACCCCAAAACCAAAAGAAATAAGTATAAGCAAATTTTACAAGTCTGCCTGAATTTTAACATTTGGAAAATGGTTTATGTGAATGGTTTTGCTTCTTTTTAATGTTTCCTTTATGGCAGTGTCAACTCTCAATGGAAAAATAGGTGGTCTGGAATGGAGAATATTTTGAGTGAAGCAACAAAAGGAAGAGTGTAAATATTTCATATACCATAATGGGTGGATGAGATGATAGTAGATATGTCAGAGGTATGATCATGACAGATATAAATAGAACAACATCAGAACCTCCAATTTTGAGTAGAAGAGTCACTGGAAGAAAAAAACCCTTATTTTGAAAAAATAAGTTGCTATAGCTCCATGTGACAGTGGATAAATACATACTTATTGGTCTGACTGCACAATCTATCATAATAATACTGTTAGTTTAATAGGAGCTCACTTCAGCCATGCTTTGATTTCTTTAAAAGCTGTAAAGTTTCATTAAAATAATCCTCTTTTTCTTTTCTATTTTTTCCTTTCTAAGTAAGAATTTCTCTGTGGCTAATTTGCAAATGCCAGTTAAATCATGAGTTTTAATATAGTATTTGGAGAGCTTTTTTCAAATAAACAGCGTTTTATTAATTGTTTTCCATTTTTTTTTCTTCTGCCTCTCATTTCAGAACGGTTTGATCACCACTGTCCCTGGGTAGGCAACTGTGTGGGGAAAAGAAACTACAGATTTTTTTATATGTTTATTTTATCTCTGTCCTTTCTGACAGTCTTTATATTTGCATTCGTTATCACCCACGTCATCCTTCGTAAGTATGCTGGTGAAATCAGATTACGTATGTAGCCATTTGCTTGAGTTTTTTATTTTTAAGTTAATCTTTTGATCATTCAGGGTTTATTTATTTATTTATTTATTTATTTGCCTTTTCTCTGAAACTTCACAATCCCCAGTGAGCCCCATTCTGGTCTCTTGAAGACCCTGATCATGGTAGTCATTCATCTAGTGCTGGTTTTATCTTAATACAGTGTTAATTTTCTTAAATTTTTTCCCTTTTATGGATGATTTATTGGAAAAGCAGCACACAGTCTGTATGTCTTGATATACAGATAGTATCATTTTCCCCAAGAACTTCTGAGTGCTTTTTTGAGTGTAAGCATGGGTCAGTTGTCATCCAAATAAACAGGTAAATTACTAGGAAATAGACTGGAGCTATTTTACACTTTTTTTGTTGTTTCCTATTTAGTTTTACATCTTTCTCTACCCTATTTTGAACACAAGTTACTTTCATTTGCATAGACATTCTCAAAGCAACCAATTCATAATGGATTGAATCAGAAAAACTATAGGAAACTGAATATTCCTGAGTTTGATACTGTTTTTTATTTGTATTCTGGATTGGGTTAGAGGAGGATATTTTCAAGACTTTTGGGTACTGTCTTTTTTTTCTTCCACACATATAACAAATTTCATTAGCTCCTATATGATGATGATGTTTTAATTTATGGTGACAGGTTATATGGCTTTGTCTTTACAGATCTTTTGTATGTTTGGGTTTTTTTTTAACCCACGATCACTAGAAAGCTCAAGAACATTCTATCTTTTCACTAATTATGTAGGATATTTTCTTGAACAGTATTTCTTTAATAATTTTGGAAATGTGATCTTTTTATTTCTTTGTCTTCTGTATTAGAATGGAAACTTGATAAAAGCAATAATGTCAGTTTATAACACATTTATAAAGCTAACTTGATAATGGCAACATTTAGAGACTGTTTTACTGAAAAATATGCCAGACTGTGCTCAATTTCCTAAATTGCTTACACTGAGCATGGAAAATTTGTATTTTAAGGAGAACTCCTGCTCTTATTTGTGCTTCACAAAAGGATAAGAGCACTCAGGGGCTCTCCTAATAGCTCAGAAATCTAGCACATAGGCTAGAACGAGGGGCAGTTCTGTTCTAATGCTGGTTGAAAGAGCTAAGAAAAGATATACATATTGTTTTAAATGGGAAAAGTAATTATTGGAAAGAGAACACTTTCCATTAATACTTAAATCCTTGACGTTTATTTGGGCATGGGTTTGTTCTGTCATCTTACTTTGTTAGAATTTGGTAGTTAAAAACATTACCGGTCTGACAATGTAAAGCTACTTTTCAAGCTAGTCTACCTTTATTTCACAAAGACTACAGTGCTTTTTTGCTTTAGTTTTCAGCATATGAATTACCAATATTTTGCCAATATTTCATGTTCTGTATGTCAAGTAGATTTATGCAGTGGATTTTGACTTTACAGTGTCCATACCTAACTCAAAGTATGAATTAGACAAAGATCAGAGAAATGAATTGTGCCTCTTTGTGCCTGAGAAGCACTTTAGCATTGTGTAGATGTTACAGATAATGTTTAGTAAATGTTAAATGCTGAATTGTCTATCAGGTGTAAAATATTCTTGCTAGGGAGGTTTATCTGCCTTGGATGAGACAGGAAAAGCCTTCTAAATTCTAAAGACTGGTTGGTCCTCAAAGGCAATGGGAGCAGGTACGAACTGTGATTAGTTCTTCAATGTCTGTTTGCTACATTTGAGTTTCAAGCTCAGCTTTCAAATTTATCTACTCTAATCTTGACTGTGTTCAAAAAAAAAAAAAAAAAAGAAGAGATCTTTACGAATAAGGGGTTTTTATCATATCAATCACTCCACTGTCTCTGTGCCTACTGTGCTTCTGGACATCTTCATGTCTACCCTGCTGATAGTTACCCGTCAACCACTTTTGTTCGGCTTTGCAGCCCTGCAGTTCTTCAGCTGATGCAAACCCATAAACAGGACTCTCAGTTGCTTAATCTGAACTTTTGCACTTGGAATAGACCGCTTTGTGTTAATGTGTCTAAATAAAGTCTCCAGTTTTAGACCTGGGACTGTGGTCTCCCTGCAGTGTTTCAAAGTCATTCATACGTGTTTTCAGAACTCCTGGCAAAATTCTTGATTCTAGAGGAACTCCTCCTGATTTAGTCAAATCCTGTTCTTAGCTTTTCCAAAGACAATCCTAGCAGGATTACCTTCAGCAACACTGCATTCTAGATATCCGATGTTAGACTGAATACCTTCTAACAATATTCACTTATAAATATCCCTCAGTCCCCTTCTGGGAACTTGTAGGCATTGACATTACAAGAGAAAAAAAATCCTTTTTGATTTGTCTTAATAGGGAAGTTCCTTTTCTGACATTGTTGATTACATTGGAAACCTGGTTTGGGTTTTTTTAATGTCTCTTGATTTATACAACTTTTTGAAATTTGTATCATTTTTTAATACAACTTGCAAGCTGGCATTTTTATAATTTTTAGTGGGCCTCAGTGGTGATGAGATATGAGATACATCTTAACTTTTTGTTTTCTTTAGCCTTCTTGAGGCATTTATTGGAAATTCAGCCTTTCCAGGGCTAAGAATACGTGCATATAATATTGTCAAAGATGATAAAATGAGCTTGTGAATCGGATACGTTAAAGGTATTGTCTTGCAAGTTGTTTTTTTTTCCGTCTCCCCAAGCTCAACACGTTTTCAGGAGTAGTGCCTGTCTTCACAGCTACTCAGCTCTGTTTGAGGCATCAGTATTTCAACTGTTTGTTACAGTGAGGATCCTTCTCCTTCTGGTATATTGGGAACTGCTTGGAGCAGTAGGGAATAAGGATCACACCTACCTGCTGCCATTGTCATTAAGGATCCTAAAAATAGTAAGAAGTGAGGGGAAGTTCCATTAGTCTTGTGCCTTTGAGGATAAGAACCAGTTATGAGAGTCTGAAAAGGCTCAGAAATAGAAGGTAAGTAACTTTCCCTTTTTTAATGGCAAGCAGTAAAATTGATCAGGCAGATTTAGAGAATATGTATGTGTATACACACACATAGGTATTTTTCTTTTTTGTTTTAAAGACAAGATTCTTCTCTCTTCATACAAATCTTCAGATGAATTTAGCTAAGAGGAATACTTTTTGCTGTGAGAAAAGCTTTCAACCTGATGCATTGAAATCGTTTAAGTTATACAGTAAAATACAAACTGTGTGCCCGTAGCAATGTGACATTGAGTCACTTTCTACAAACTGATTCACTTGTTGCAATCAGCAAATTGTCAATTACCCTTTTTGACTAATATCTCATGGTTGTGGAACCCAAGTGGATGGTTCTGTATCTCTAGTTCATTGAATCATGCTGCTCTTGAGCTCTGTTCAGATATTCTCTTATTTGCACACAGGCAACAAGCACCTACTAGCAAAAACTTCTCTGCAGGTGCAGTAGGAGCAGGATTATAGTCTAAAGAACTTTGACTGTTTCCAGAAAAAAGGAGGGAAAGTTGAGAAGCTGGGTTTATAGAACAAGTTTTCTTTCCAAGTCAAAAAGTTCCTTTGAAAAATGGTATTTCAAAATAAAAAAAAAAGTAGCTTGTAGTCTTTTGCTTCCATATTAGGACTGAAAAGAACGGGGATAATCAGAAATCTTGTTCATGGGAAAGTATGCAAGCATCAATTTGGTATGACTGAGAAAATATCCCGCAGATGGTAGACCTGATAACTTACCCAAGGGTTTTTTCTGATGTTGTTGCTGCTGAGCAACATTTTATCAGATTCACATTAGTAAATCTGTTTTATGATTATTCAGTTGATCTTCAAATATTAATTGTGTTAACTATGGTGAAAACAGCCTGTGGTTTTCTTACTCAGCTGGTAATTTTGGGTTCTGTTTCTACAGGTTCTCAACAAACAGGGTTCCTCAATGCCCTGAAGGACAGTCCTGCAAGATATCCTTTCACTGAAAAAAATTGTAGATCTTGTGCAAAATAACATGCAAGATGTGGTTTTGTTTGTTTTCTTGCTATTGTTGGATATGTGCATTTGGGACTTTTAGCAGTTAATGATTTCATCACTTCCTGAATTATAAGATTTCTTGCCACATGTTGGAGGCAGGAAGGAGATCATAGCCTGAGGTGGTTTTCATTCTTCATCTTTTGCAGAGTAATACTCTTGACAAAGGTCTGTAGTTTCCATGTGTGACGGAAATATGCTCCAAATATTTGTGATGGAATTCATAAATATATTTCAGACTATACCCATGCTGTGGTTTCATTTAAATATTCAAGAATTCTTCTACTTTTACACAGAAAGTAACCAAAATGGCTGATTCTTGTCAGGATGGAAAAAGTAGATTGTGGAACAACTGAAACCATAAACTGTCCCTGAAGACTTAAACTCCTGAAAGTATTCTTTTGTTGATTTAGTGGTTTTAGAGAAGTAATTTCCAAATATTAACTTCTGTTAAGTTACATAAAGTATATACGTGCATACACAGGAACTGCTAGTGCTGTTCAGCCGGGAGAAGAGAAGATTCTGGGGACACCTCATTGTGCTCTTTAAATACACAAAGGGGGCTCATAAAAAAGACACGGAGAGACTTTTTTACCAGGGCCTGTAGTGACAGGACAACGGGCAACAGTTTTAAAGTGAAAGAAGGTAGATTTAGTTGGCTGCAACAAAGAAAGCTTTTACGATGAAGTTGTTGAAACACTGGAACAGATTTCCCAAGAAGCTGTGGATGCCCTGTGTCTGGAAGAGTTCAGGGTCAGGTTGGATGGGGCTGTGAGTAACCTGGTCTAGTGAAAGATGTCCCTGTCCATGGCAGGGAGGTTGAACTAGATGATCTCTAAAGATCCTTTCCAGCCCAAACCATTCTACAGTTCTGTTCTTTAAAAACTCCATGTTCTTTTTATCACTTCATGGGAGCTTTCTGTGTATTTTCTGCTCAACGAGAATGAAAAAGGCTCCTTCTGTCAGAAAGCAGCTAAAATAATGGAAAAATAGGAAGGTAACATAACTTCTGTTTGGTTTCTTCCTTACATTTCTGTACAGACTGTAAGCTTCCTGCTCCTTATGTATATGTATTGAGTGGTTTGTGTCTGAATAAGAAGTTTGCACCTCTCACAAAGATACTATAAAAAGAATTCTTTCCCATACTTGTGCCGAGGAAAAGTCTTTTGTCTGTTGTGCCTCACAAGGTTTGCTCTTTTCCACAGAAGAGTAGGAAGAAAGAACTCTTACTTTGTCTTTTGTAGTTGTGCAGAAAGACAGACCTGTCTTTCCAGCTAGTTTTTTCCAAGCATCAAATTCTCCAAGTTCATAGAATCATAGAATTGTTTGAGTTGGAAGGGACCTTAAAGAAGGTTCCCTAAAGGGAGTTCCAACTCCCCTGCCATGGGCAGGGACACCTTCCACCAGACCAGGTTGCTCAAAGCCCCATCCAGCCTGGCCTTGAACCCCTCCAGGGATAGGGCATCCATGACTTCCCTGGGCAACCTGTTCCAGTGTCTCACCACCCTCAGTATAAAGAATTTCTTTCTGGTGTCTGTTCTGCAGATACATTTTTTTTGTGTGTGTGTGTATGTGTTTATCAGGTAGAATCACAAACAAAACCAGTGTTCTGATTTTTTTTTTCTTGTATAAATAATTTTACAAAGCACAAAGTGTTCCAAATAGCACAACAGTAGCTTCCAATTAAAACAATTGTAATCGCTTATTACAGCAGATGATTCGCTCAAATCCTTTTCAAACTGAGAGTAGCTTTTAATTGTCCTTAAATCAAAAGGTAATTGATTATGCAATTGAGGATCCTTGTACAGGAACAATGGGCTGCTTATTCATAATTTGTATTTGGAGATGTGCTACTTCGAAAGGCTCGGTAGCGCATCTGGTAGAAGTGGCTTGGTTTGATAGTGATACGTTGGACAATTTAATAGCTGGGTTACAATTCCTAGCAATAAAAGATTACGTTGTCCAAATAGTATTGGGAATGCTGCTTTGGAGCAGGCCAGTCAATTCAGGCCCAGAGAACATTGCCATTTCTATCTTGCTAACGAAGCTGTGAGAGAAACCACAGGAGTGCTATACCATATTATGCTACTAAGTTATACTTTATATTGAATACTATATATTCCTTTTTTGTGTGTTTGGTTTTAAATTAAAGGACTTGTGTTTAATTCATGGAGCCTTGTTAATTTAACTTAAACAGCCCCTGCTGTTCTAGAGATCTTTATGGATCTTCTTGTGGGGAACTGAAAGAAGTCCCTTTCAGTAAGGAACTGAAAGAGGTTTTGTCAGTAGGGATTGCCTCCCAGTGGAGGGAGAAACTCACTTTTGAGGACCCGCTTGAGAGTGATCATGGCGAGGAACATCCTGTTAGTGGTGTGCTCAGTCATCTGAGGAGGTTTCAGGGAGCCCTTCTCCCTCTTGGGTTCCCCTTTTCTGACTTGGTGGTTCTTCCTCTAGGTTTTGGTGTGTAGATTCTACCCAACAGTGCTCATCTACAGCTTTCCTTATGATTTCTTCCTTCTTGAACCCTCTGCTAACCACGGTCTGCTTCCTTATCTATTCTCCCTCCCTCTCCTTGCTTTAGCAGGCAGCTGAGACCCAGGTCCTCCCTTGGGTTGGTTGGACTCCACAGAGTTCGAGGAGGAGATGAGAGGGAGAGAGTAGTGAAGGTGGTGCTCAGCAATGCACCTGGGTCATCCTGCTGGCTTTTTAACCCCCTCTGAGCAAAGTAGGTTCTAGGGGAAGTTACGCAGACAATTTAGCTATTTCCCAATTCATTAGGTGAGTGCAGACCTGCAATACAAGACCTTTTGCTGTTAAACTATTATTAGTATTATTTATCACAAATACTGAAGTCCATCCATGCATTTTCCAGCCTGTGTGTCTGTATAATGGCAAGGAGCTGTCATATTTCTCTTCTATTAATAGTTTCAGCGATAAGGATGTTTTGGTGTGTTTTAAGGCTGTGTCCTTGTTCTGGAATATTTTGAGTTATGTTGTCTTGGAAACTGACTTCAGTAAAGGTTGGCATATGGTTAATATACAGATTATTTTTATCCCATTCTTTTTCCCATTGTCTTGTTCCTACTGATTTATTATATCTGTTTTTCTAGGAACCAAAGCTTTTTCTGCTGTTGATTCATGTTCCCTAGAAAAAATTTACTATTGAAGTGTTGTGGAAAATAGCAGTCTTGAAGGAGATGTATTCTGAGTTCGTGGCTATTCTGTATAAATAAAAATATATATAAATAAAAAACTCTGGCAGGAAGCCTTCTATAGAAAGATGCTCTTTATGCTTGACTATATAAAGTTTAGGAGCAACTTCATTGTCTTATTGCTGAGATGATGACTCCTCTAGACTTAAAGGAATGATGTAAACTGTCGTAGGTCTGCAACACTGGTTGCTAACTGCCTTTCCTGGTATAACAATCTCACTTCTTAAAGTCTGGTTACTTCTTTATGGCATTTGGGATATGCAGTTTATAAGGAGTGAAAACACAGCTAGTTTGAAAGGTGAAAAAAGAAAATGAGCAAAAGGTGCAAGCTTTAAAATAACAGAAAACGTAACAGTGCTGGTTTTTACCTTTCATACTATACTGAGGAGTGTAATTCTGTGCTTTTCATCTAGGTTGTTGCAGCTGGGGGAAATCAGAAAAGATAAAGGTTGGTCTTGCAGTGCAAAATCACTCAGTTCAAGTAGCTCAAACCAAATCAGGATTGAAGCTGTTTATTGATTCATTAATGACACTCATGATTAATGCCACGATGATGATTAATGACACATGTTAATGATCACTGATTGCTGGATAATTATATATTCAGGGTCAATATTGGTAGCAGAAAAGATAAATGACTGTATTAGTCACTTAAGGAATGTTAATAAACACCTACAAATGTCTAAACAGCGTTCTGTAACTCAGCCCCCAAAAGTTGTAGTGATGCACACAGGCATGTGAACACCTTTGCTACCCTCTTGGAGGGACCTCTAATGTGGACTATATCCAGTTATTAGAGGGGTGAGAGAGAGCTAGTGGACTCTGTATTTTGCACGGACTTTGACCCTAGTGTTAGGATCCCTATCAGCACCCTAACTTCAGGAACAGGCGCCAGAGAGGAGAGCCTAGCCGTTAGGACATATATGACTGAAATGCAGTTTACTCTGTTGTCATTGTTGCTGTATGGATGAGCACAGATCTGGAACCCTTAGTCCTGGCTCAAGACTTCCATGGTGCACTAAATATTTGTACAAATGTATCTGTTCAATCTCTGCTATTCAGCTAACCTTGGGTTACCCTCTTGTGTTTGATCTTCCCCTCACCCCATCAGAAGCTTTATTTACTGTTACTTATCAATTTACCTGTCTTAATACAAGGGTGATGATTTTTTCAGGGTGAGCATGAAAATTTGTGATTTATCAATTAACATCAGAACCACTCCAGTTCTTTTTGGTCTTTTTCAGTCCGCAGGCCCTTAAATATTTGCGGGTGTAGATGATATTCAGTGGCCTGTACACTAATGCCCGCTGGCTTTTCTCAGTTTAATCTTTGCTGACCCAAAGACTTGTGGACTATAAGTTGACTACCCTGAATTCTGTTATTGTAACTCCTTGTTATTGGATATAATACTTTTTTATTCCATTTACATACGTTTCCTTGACTTTCAATTACTGTGCTGGAAGCTGTGGTGTGTTTTTTCTCAGTATGGTCCATTGTTGGCCTCTCAGGTTTTCACACGTATTTGATCAGCTCCAATCAAACGACAAACGAAGATGTAAGTTCATACTGTATTTATACATATATGTTTCTGAATAGGAGGAGGAGATGAATAATTCTAATTGCATGTGGGTTTTCTCTGTTATTCTTGGAAGAGTCATACCTGCCAGCATAATTTTGTGAATACCTCAGCAGGAAAGAAGGAAGTAACCTGGTCATCCTTGATTCAAAGTATCAAAAGAGGTATATTTGTTGTAGTTTGAAGATGTGCTGGGTACATAGTGTGTCCATTAGCGTTTACACCCACAGGACCTGTATCTTGAAATAGGAAAATAAAGAAGAGAGGAAACGAAGAAACAATAATACTTTATACAGCAGGAAATGACTAAATATTTTTCAGTATCTGTTTTTCACTGAGAGTCCTAAATATTCTTTGACTGAAAAATTGCTTACTATAAAAATTGCAAAGTATATTGAATTCTCAAAACAAAAATTTCATCCTTTATTTTATTTTTCCTTTGAAATTTCTTTGCCAGTTTGAGGTTCAAAACCTCTAGCAAGGAATGTATAATTAATTTAAAGGTCAGCTTTCTAATTTCTACTGTTATGCTACTTTGCACATAGGTTTCCATTGTTTTGGTGTGAAATTACGTTTAACTGTGTGTGGAAGCTTCTTGTGTCCTCCCTGAACTAAAAGCAGAAATACAAAATGAGTGAAAGGAGAAAGTAAAAATAGCCAGGTAGCTAATTATATAGAAAGCTTGTTGGAATTTACCAATTAATCTAAAAAATTACTGCAATTTTAAAATTATTTTATTGTCATTCGTTGTGCCTTTTTTTCACATAGGTATCTAGCAAATGTAAAAGTAGCATCTTTGGGACTGTCAAACACTTTTTGCTATTGTTTAAGATCGCGGTTAAAACTATAAATTTTACAATAAATACCAATCAACCAGAAAAAAAAACTTACCAAGCAGGCTCAGAAAGAATTGTGCCTCAGCATCAAGTATCCAAGTCAGTAGCCTGATTTTGAATCTACCTCATTAGTAAGAAAGATGGGATACTCTGGTATTCCTTAGTTATTAGATTTAGGCCAATGTTGCCTCTCTAGATGGACCCAGCGTGTTTCCACCCATCAAATAAAGGTCTCGTCTGGATTGTTGAAAGTCAGAGAGCAGGGAACTGCAGCAGCGTAACACATCTGAATTTCAATTAAACTGTTTGGTAATTTCATTTAGAGCATACGTTTCCAGTTGAATACAGTAAGACGTTTTACTCAGGCTCTCAAGCATCTCACAAGCAGAAAAGCAAGACTGACGAAAAGAAAACATAATGTGGGCTAAAAGGTAGTAATAACTGCTCTTGCTTCATAGTATCTTAGAGCTGTTTGTGGGCGTGAGGGAAGGTAACGTTGGGTGGTGTGGCACAGTTTGAGAACTTACCCAAGAGCATGGAGAAGTGCTGTTCTGTTACTGCCTTTATTGGTACGTTGCAATTGAGCCTCTTCTGTAGAACATACCATAATATTTGTCAAATTATGCTTAGACTATTATGTTTAGCTGCTGAAATTCCTTACTATGCCTGTAAGGTTTTAGGGTTCAGCCTTTCGTAACAGCCCAAAGCTCTAAACTGTTTGGACAGTTGGGATCATAGGTTTCCTTTAGTCTGTCTCTGATGGAGCATGTTGCTGCTTTGGTGATCCTTGATTTGTTTCAGCCATTTTCTGTATTGTATTATATGTGATGCATTTTGTTCATATCTCTTCAGATTAAAGGATCGTGGTCAAATAAAAGAGGTAAAGAGAACTATAATCCGTACAGTTACGGCAACATCTTTACCAATTGCTGTGCTGCACTCTGCGGGCCCCTCTCTCCAAGGTAAGAGTATCAAAAATATTGTTAATATAAATCAAGCCATGTGATTATTGATGAATTTTTTTTTTCTGATTGCTTGAGTTCACTCAACAGAAGTAAAGATTTGTTTGACTGTCCATTACAAGCTTTAATTAAGTTTTTCTTCAGCAGTAAGGAGATAAGTTGGTAAATTGTGGTTAAACTAAGTTAGTGATCAGATTCTGTAAAATATATTTAAGATTGACATCTGAAATGAAAATAGACTTGTTTATCTGTTGTTTGAACCTTTGCCACTGCAGTTAATATCTTCTAGCAATAAAAAAATTCTTAGTAGTTAGCTGTTGTGTTAACTCTTACATATCTAACAGATGTGACAAGAGTTTAGGAACCTGAATTCTACAACTAGTTTGATAATGGTTCGTTTTTGTCTTTTCACTCTGGACTGTTTAATTTAAATTAACAGTATTTTTTCTTTATTTATACTGTTAAAATATATAATTTAAACTGAATTTGGAGGTCTTACACCAAAGCAATTCCAGAGAAAGCTTAATGGATTAATTTTTGATGCATACATTTTAACTTTTGAAATCCAAAATGTTTGTATGTTCAAGATTGCAATGGCTTTTCAGCATGACAGAGCTGAGACTTTTCAGCTGAGGCTTTTCAGACAGAACTGAGACTAGAGAAATAAAACTGGCAGCAGGAAAGACATAATTCTCTTCTTCCAGTGCTCAGTGGTTAGTCAGTTCACATACCATATGTACGACAGAGACCCAGTTCCTTTCTAGAAAGTGGCTGACACCTTGGAGATTATTTTTGTGGTGTACTCATTGGTAGAAGCTGTTTTGATTTATCTGGAATTATGTAGTTATGAATCAGAACTGTAGAGACAAAAGAAAGTATAGTCCAGTTGCTAAGGTATTTCATTGGAAATGGGATTTGTGCCTTTGCTGTTACGAATATCCGAGGTGGCTCTTCTACAAGCAGCCAAAGGTCAACAGGAGAGACTGACATCTTTTCCTGAGGAGGAGACAACCGAGTTCAGATTTCCACATACTGGGTTAACACTGTTATCCCTGTGGTGGGAAAGAGTAACCCTGTTTCTGCTCCCTGCCTATCTATCTGGATGGTGCCCGAAACCAACCCTTTAATTCTGCCATTTTGCTTTTCACGAAAATATTCGCTATAAAAACTCAGTGCTATGCGTCAAATTCTTTTGTTTGACTCCAAATGGAAATCTTTATTAAAGGTGCATAATGTTTCTCAGTATTTGAAGTAGCAGGTTAGGCTGATAAAAGTAGCAGCCAATAGACACAATAGACCAGAATAACATTGGCTCCTGTGTGTCAACAGAGTTTGCTCATTTTTTTCCTAAATTCCATATAGCAGCATAACTTACTTAGATGCCAAAGTATATGTAGAATTTCTGCAGGGAGATAGTTTGTGACCAATATTAAAAATGTACTGACTGTAAAATGTAAATTATAACCTTTTTTTTTTTTTTAAACTTTTAATCTCAGCTCTGTCCCAAGTCACTAGATATTAATCTTTTTCCTTAAATTCTGGTAAAGTGGTTTAGCAGAAATGACAGCTAAAAATTCAAAATGTTCAAGTGCCTCTGAGAGTGGAATGCAGATTAAGAGAATATCTGTAAATAATCAAAATTTTTCTCCCTTCTGTTAAAGATGATGATTCTCATTTTTAAACCTATGCTACCAGATTCAGAATGCATTTTACATGACCTCAGCAGTAACTTTCAAATCTTAATTTGATCCATAGCTGTCAGCATAGGTCTAACTAGTGTTCTGAAATAATAAATCATGTACCTATTTTAAAGCATCTGATTTTTGAAGGAATGCTCTCTGCATGGCAGTTTGGAATCTCAGGTGGATTTTTAAGTGTTTTGAAGGTACATAAAAAACCTGCTCTGCAGATCTTCATGGAGAGAGCTTAAACTGGTCTCTGAGTTGTGGAAACCTCATTGACTTTTGTGAGGGCAAAACGCCTTCATTTTTCCAAGCATCCTGTTCTTATATTTAAACACTGAATCTTGACCCTTAGCCAATTTAGAGGTCCCAGAAATCAGCAAATAAAACCAGTTCTGTGCTGACTTTATCTCTCTGGTGTTTTAAGGCATTCCTGTCATTCTGTGTTAGTAACAGGAACTATAAACCCTGCAGATAAAATTTTATATCCTGTGATAGAATTTGTAGTTTTCCAGATGGGAAGTGACATTATTCAGGTACATAGGAAAAAAAAACATTTTGGCCCATGCTTAAAAATATGTGGAACTATCATTAATAGCTACGTATAATTTTAAAAAAAAGCAAACCCAAAATAAAGCCCTTTGAATGAATTGAAGCATAAACAGTAGAAAAGTTTTTATTGGTTTGGGTTTTGTGTTGTTTGGGTTTTTTTTTTCTGTATGGAAGTGGTATGAGCTCATAAGCATGTAGAATATAGTACTTCGGTCTGTACATTCAGCTTTTTATGAGAATTAATTTCCAGAACCTAAGTGTGGTTTACAGTTCTCATATTGAGAGTAAAATTGTATGTGGAATTTTAGCAAAATCTTTTGTTAGGTCAGATGTTTCCATTCTATTTATTATTTTTATAACCTTATCTAGATCTTTGCTTATTTTTATTCCCCATGAAACATTTTCTTAAAACCTATTTCCATCTATGAGTGCATCCCTTTGGTAAGAATAGTGGAGCACTATGAGCAGTGTTAAGTATCTGCCATGTAACACCTGGCGGGTAAGTTGTCTAAATAAGACTTTCTCTTTCTTTCTAAGTTTTGTGATGAAGTAGCTTTAATTTTGAGGTGTGGAAACTGATAAGAAAAGAACAGGCACTGATTCAAAATGCACTAATGAGTTTTGTAATTTGTTTTCACGCCTGTGGTTTGAAATTCTTATTTTTATCATGTCTGCTGGTTGGCTTCTAAATCTTTTGTCTATGATAAAAATAGAGGAAAGTAGCAGTATGTACGACTGTATGGCAGGTAGTATTACAAGGAAACAGTTACCTTGCTGATGAGTACAAATGAATTCTTGTACTTCAGTTGAATAAAAGGGGACACTTGAAGGAGTTGGTGAGGTATTAAGGTCCGTTATATGATAGCAATTTTTTCTCTTTTTATTGAGAGGAGGTGGTTATTGATCAGAAATATCTCTAACTCTCTTCATTTTGATTATTCCCTAGCTTAATTGACAGAAGAGGATTTATACAACCAGATACACCGCAATTAGCAGGACCATCAAATGGCATTACTATGTACGGGGCCACACAATCTCAGAGCAACATGGTAGGAATCATCCCATAGTGTTGTTCATCAAGATTCCTGTGAATGTTTTCCTTCTCCACTTTCATGTGAACTAATCAAGTAATAACTAACTGGATACAGCTGACACTCTGGGTGGAATGACTTGTTTATTAACAGTAAAGAAAAAAAACCCCAAGGCTCTTTTTAATGTATGTTTCACACAGTGTCATAGTTATTGCTCATGGATTCTAAAAAGAGAGAGGCTTTTCTACACTGTTGATTTATTGACTATACTGGCATTTTGACTTGTACTGTTGACACCTGCTGTGTTTTGAACTGGAATATTCAAGTATCATGGACTTGCTCTGGTTCGTCATTTTCCAGCTAATTGTTATTTTGTATGGCACTTTCTTCATACTCTGTTTCCTTCTTTGCTTGTATGCTGCAGTTTTGCCTAGAATAATGTGTTTCCAAAAGCAAAGATGAACAAAGAGGAGTTTTCTAGGGGAGAAGTGTGTTGAAGGAAGAGCAGGAGGACACTGAACTTCCAATGATCAAAAAATGGCAACTGGATTGCTACAACAAAAGCTCTCTTTGAAACTGTGCCAATAGTTTTTACTTTGTTTTTTTGCTGGTAGCGTTGGCTATCATAATGGAAGATAGGATTTCCAGTGCCAAGAAGAAAAGAATAACTGGAAAGAGGTCCTTTTCCAAAGGCAAGCATCTTACATATGTGCCTATTTCTGAATTGTTGTCCACATATCTTCGTATTATGTGGGTTCTAAGACTTTGTCAAAGAAGCCATGAGTTATGGACGCCCTTCCTCTGCCAAAAAAGAGGCGACCACAAGGCCTTCTGACATAATTCAGTCTTTCTTTTGAACAAAAGAAGAAAAGAGACAGAAAAAAATATGTCTCTTCCCACTTCCCAGAGTAGTTTTAATGTCACTGATAAACTGGCATAAAAATTTTGCTGTAGCTCCTAAGCTGTTGTTGCTTACTATTTTGAGAATGAAATAGAAGATTTGTTAGTCTCCTTCATGAAAAAAATGTATTAGAGACACAGTGTTAACTCTAAGTCTTCTGTGAGGTAGTTGTGCAGAACAAGGTAATGCTCTATGCAAATTTTACTAAAAAAAAAAAATGTAACTGAAAAGACAAAAAAAAGAAAAGAAAACAAACCTTAGCAATAGCCTGAAGTCTTTCAGGGATTAACCAAACTTTCTGACTCTGTCAAGGCTTCTTATTTGAGAGGATCATTAACCCACAATAAGACCCTGACATTAAATTATCTTAACATCATAAGAATTATACCTTCAGTGTAAGAAGACAGTGTCATTATTGCTAGATATTAATGAGAAAATCTTGTGTCAGTTTGATAGAAAATTGACTAAGTTTGTCTCTAGAAATGGAGAGATCTGCTACGGTATTACTTTTAAGTCAAACAGGTAGCTGCTATGATTTTAGAGTGTAATATCTGTAATTATGCAAGTCCTTCAAGGATTTGAACTTCTTACATCCTAGAATAGTACACTACTTGATCTGGGAAAGGTTTGAGTTCTTTAACACAGTTATCAATGTCACTTGGAAATGTGCAGTTTTCATTCCTGAAAATGGTCTCTCAGAAAAACCTTGAAAAATGTAATACATCATGTTTGATGTTGAGGAATATCTTTAAGACTGTGATGCCATTTTTCTCAGGGTATTATTCTTGGTCTGTATCCAAGACCAACTGGCTTCTAGTGGAAGCTGGCTATATGAGCATTAAATTTTCTCCCTTAAGTTTTGTTGCAAACTGTTGAAGACCTGCTTAGTTTTCCTGTCTCTCCAGCACTAATTTCCCTATTTAAAATCTTGCATTCTTTCCTGAGTTGTTTGAAGCGTAAGAAATTTTAAATTTGTTTCCTGCTGGCAAAATGCAGTGGGATATAACTTTGCCTCTGATTTGTTCTTGTTTCACATTTCCCTCTTTCTGTATTCTAAAGTCAACGTTTTTCTCCATCTCACTAGAATGTGCCTACTTTCAGGTTCCCTCCTCTCCTGTCTCATAAAGCAGCAAACAGCAAAACTGATTTCCCTGTTTCACAGTTAAGATCTCAATCTCATCCACATAACAAACTTCCTTTTTTTTACCAAAATTAATTCACGTTACTGCTAGCTTCGTTCTTTTCAGCCATTCTCTTCAGTTACGCGATTCCCTGTTCCAATTTAAATTCAGACAGAAATCAAGTAAAACTTCATCATTCTGTTTAAACCTTTTTCCCATTAAGTGACCCCTAGTACTTTTCCAGGCTGTTTCTCTCAACTTTCTCCCCAGTACACGATCTTAGATTCTGAAGAAGTAGTTCAGGAACAGGAGCACTAGGAACCCCAGCCATTTGCTTGTTCTTCCCATGAAAGGGACTGTGGAAGCTTCTTGAGTGAGAGACAGTGAAGGCCACTTTATCGTACCAGTAAAACAAAGCATGCAGCATCCTGTTGTTTGATTTTTTGGTTGGGTGGGTTTTTTTGAGGTTTGGGGGTTTTTTTTTAGTGGAGGAATCTCTGCAAGAGTCTCTAGGATCCCTCTTGCTAGAAATTCAGATGCAAACATCAGCATTTCCTTTCGTTTTAGCTCAAAGGCTCCAGTGGAAACAAAATAGTAGAGGGAAAGTCCTTGTGGAAGAGAAGGTTTCCTTTTTACCTCGCATCTTCACTGACAAAGGTCAGGCAAAAGGTGGAATGTGATTCAGTCTTCCTTTCTGGAACGTTGCATAGGTTTTGGGAAAAAGGCAGAGGCATAAAACGAAAAATGCTTTCTTGGAGCTGAGGCAGGTGGACAGCGAAGCACTGGCAAGTTTGAAGGGGATGTGTCTGGTACTGCAGCATGTATTATTATGGTTTCAGATGAAGACAGGCAAAATGAAATTCCTTGACTTAAGACCACATGTAGATCACAGTCGTAGTTCATAAATATGTTTTAAATGGCAGAGGTTTAGCCATTTAGATGTCATCAGAGATAATTGCACTATTTTAGCAAGTTTAACACCTCTGAGTGTGGGAAGTAACTTATATAGAAATCTGAAGTGTGTTCCAGTACACCTTTATGGTGAGTCTCCTTGGATTTTGTTCCAGAATGCTTTACATTCTCTTATCTCTAAATTGAATTTTAATGTCTAGATATTATATTACTTAATCCATATTGTGTACTAAAATGTCTCTCCTGCCCATTGTTGTTAATTGGATTTAATAAGCATCTTCTCAAACACTTGTCTTCTCTTATTCCTTCCCTCTTTCCTTTCCTTGTCTTTCCTCCCTCAAACCTTTGACTCGGTGACCTGTGTCTTTCTAAATAGAATTCTTGTGCCTCACCCAGCTAGCCTTTTGTCATTCTTTAAACCTCTCTGGGTTGCTTAGTATTATATTTTGCTTTCATTTATTTTAATATATCCCTTTTTGCATCTAAGCTCAAAATAAATATCAGGTTAAGTTTAAACTTGCCAGACACTTGTTTTCAGTGCAATACATTATCTCTTATTCAGAATACCATTTCTGGGGCACTATTTTTGTAATTTAACAGCTTTTGTGGTAATTTCGCCTTTGAGACTGAATATTTCATATAGGAGTTACCATACTTACGTTAGTGACTCAGTTTGTCACAATCTCAGATAGTCAGGGTTCTTGCTATAATCAGTGCTTCATAGATCCATACTATGATTTTAATTTTTTCCTAGATATTTATAGAAGAGCTTTTTCTCCTGTTCTCTCCTTAGTAACTCTCTATTATTGCTAAAAGGTGAAGTTATATTTACTTTTTTGAAGGCTGGAAGCACGTGTGTGTTTTTTTAAATCTTTTTAATCTCTTTTCCAATATAATTTGAAATTAATCTGGTAAAGTCATTAGCTGTCTTTTTAATACCCTTATCCATGTGACAAGTATGGTCACTTGGAGCTCATGATCTGTAGATCTGATATTTCCAAAGTATTTCCCTATTTCATGTTATTGCTGATTATTTTTACAAGCTCTTCATTGGTTTGATTGCCCAAGTATTTATCTTCTCATTCTTAAGAATTTTTCTTGCATGAAACACAGTTTCTGACCCATTATAAAATCATATTTTTTTCTGTACTTTATTCTTTCTTTCTTCCTCTTTTATTTTAAAGTTTACTTTCTTTTTGTTCTGAAAAAAAGTTCTTATTTCACCATAAACCCATCAGCTGTCATTACCTCAATCTGCACTTATGTAGTACTTAGCTTTTTTTTTAAAAAGCCTGAGTTAATTCTTGGGTTTTGTTACAGGGTATTTTATTCTTTAGTAATCCATTACGGAGAAACACAGAATCTATCTCACTCCATGCACTTTTTTTAGAGGAATTAGTTTGGTCTATTTTTACTATGATGTCTCCAGAAATTCGCTGATGCCTTATAAAGTGGTAGATTTTACTTCTGTGTCTCTGTGTCAGGACAGGTTCGTTTCTTTGTTTTTAAGAAATTCGCTTGTACTCCAAGGCATCTCCTTTTCAGTGCTTAGGTAATTCTTTGTGTGCCAAATTCCCCTATTTCCAGTTTTCCCTTTCCTTTCCTGGATGCAAATTCTTTAGTTAGAGTGTTTGGTTTTTTTATACATCCTACTGAAAATTGTAGGAAGCCTAACAGCGCACACACAACATTCGTTACTAGTGAGATATGCAGGAAAGTCCTCTCCCAAGTGCTCACGTCAGTATTTCTAGCACTGATCTGGAAACAGGAATCCAGCTGATCCAGGAAACATTGACTCTTCCCATCCTAGCATGTTTTTTTCCTTTGCTTTTCATATTCTCATTATTAGGAGTAAGTATTTTTATCATGGCAGTAAATGGATTGACAAGGATAGGAGCCCCACTTTGCTGGGAGTTTTACAAGTGTGTTTCCTTGTATATTTTCTGTAGTATTTCAAATATAATTTATCATTACCTGAAACAGAACTTAGGGCTCTTATCGAGTCAGCATTACTACAGTTAAGGTTGATAGAGGATTTTCATGAATGCATTTTACTTCACAAGTAAAATGGGTTAAGGGCACATACAGTAAATAAACTCCAGCATTTTCCTTCGGGTTGAGGTACATTTTAGAAGCAACCCTTTTGATTGTGCATATTTACTGCATTTTTTTTTTCACACTGCAGAGCAGTATCAGAGCACACGAACTAGATTTCTTTCAGCAGACGTGCTCCCAGAGCGTACCCAACATGCTTTAACCATTCATAGGCATTCAGTCCATAAGAACAAACAGTAGCTAGTCTGAAGTAAAATCCCTGGAAGAGGAATTCTGAATTTTTTAGAGACTTCAGGAGCATTTGTCTTCATAGATCTACTCCTGGTGCTCTGTACTACTTGCTGGTGGAGCCATTGACTTGGTGGGGTTTGTGGCTTAGTTGTTGCGTGGTATCTGCAATGCCGTGACTGAGTGTGAAATCCCACAGCTGTTGGGAATAGTTACACGGCTCCATCCCTCCACTCTTCACCCACCTATTGCATCCATCTAGTCCGGTATTTCAGCATCCTTTCTGTTACTTCACAGCACTGTCATTCAGTGCTGTCGGTCTCCTCCAAACATGTTGGTGTTTGTACTGTATTCAGAGATGCTGAGATAATTCAACCTTCTTTTCTCCTTCATCTGAGAGCTGTAACAATTCTTTAATATTACTAGTGCTTAGAAAAAAATTTAACAGAGTTAATTTAAAATTCAAAGTAAATAATCTCTGGTTTTGGCATTGGAAATGTGAACGATATATTGCCATGTACATCATCTATGTTAACATGTATATTCTGTGTATCTTAGAAAAAAAAACCCAGATTTTCTTCAGGAAAAATAATGAAAAATATTGTTTCCTTAGTTGTTTGTATTTATAATTTGTTAAATAAACACAGAATTTTAGGTATTGTCTAATTTGCTTTAATTTGTGCCTTTTGATGTGAAAATAAATACAGAGATGGCTAAAAAATTCTATGCACATATATAACTGAACTTCTGTACTTGTAGAACTTATTAAACTTGTCTTACCTTCAGAATCTGCTGTTCCTCTGAAACAGTGGAAACTGTAAGTGGAAAATAAAATCAGTAGATCTGAAGAAAGAAGGTAGCGGTAGAATAATTCCTACAGTAGATTTTTAGCAATTTAGATTGTAGTGCTTGGCTTCCTTTTTGTTACAATCATAGGCTTTTTTATTTCATTTGAAATGCTGGCATTTAATAATTCATGTGATTGACAGCTGTTAAGACTTTTGGCCCTAAATTTAATTTAGTTAAGAGTGAAATACAGAATCAAGGAAAATCCTCCATGATAGCCCTATAAACAGATCTCATTTTCCTTGTTTAGTTTTTTGTGGGCTGTTTAGGCTGAAGAATAATCTACCTGTATAGTATGTGTTGCTTTTATCAGATGTTTTGAGAGCTCCACTGAACACATCTACCTTTTCTAGGATTAACCCTATTCTAGTCACTTTTGAAAGCTGTGTACAGCCTGAATTTTCCTAAGACATTTCACGTTGATCACTGTTTAACAGAACAAAAAAGAAGAAAACCTGAAAAGGTTCTGAATAACAGGAGAGGCTTTAGGGAAGTGACAAGCGCATGGAAAATGAAGAAGAGATACGCAGCACCTGAAAAAGTTCTGTAACACTCTGTTTAATGGAGCTTTATGAGGCTACTTTATCTTTTTGATATTGATTCATTGAAATGCACTAGAGTTCGGTAAGAAGAAAATGAGTTCAGACTATACAATGACTTCAAGTAAATTACCTTCAGCTAATTTAAAACTGTGTGCTTGTCGTGCCTGGAACACATTAATGATTTCCTTTTGAAGATCAGTGCTGAAGCTTCACTAAAGCACTAAGTCAGCTGTTAACATTATTTGTTCTCAATGTACCCCGGTTGTTATAGGCATTCCTTTGTTATTTAACATGCTCTTTGGCTGTTGCTTTTCAGAGAAGATGGATTTCGTTCATCTTTTTGAAGTTTGAAAATTCAGTTAACAGATTTTTAAGGTCTGCATAGGAAGGTTGGTTGAAGGGCTATAGTTTAATTGAAATAAGCAGGCGTGAATAAGAGTATATTAATCAAGAATGAGTTATTCACACTGAATTACTAATTGAAAGCTTGACTTTAAAAGATGCTGACAGTTTTTTTCTTAGTAAGGTGCTCATGCAAGGTTTTGGCTTTAAGCCTGTGAGTAATCCCTCTGAAATGATGTGGGACCACGTCAATTGTTTGGCTGGGGCTGTTCATCATTTTGTGGGGGGAAAAATGGTTGCAACATGCATAAGCTCAGTTTATGTAACAGGAAATAATCTTTCTGAGAAGCTCAAGTGTTGGAAAATACGTAACTGAGTAAGGATCAGACTTCTGCCTGTCAAAAAGCAGTTGGTTTGAGAGTCCTAAACCACTTAGACGTGTTTAAAGTATTACCTATCTACTGTGACCAAGTGGTCTGCTCACCTACTTTCTGAGTGTAATGCATGTGCATCCGTCATTCAGTGGTGGAACTGAAGGACCTGTAAATATCAGAGGAGGCGTTCGTAGTGATGGTTTTCATCATGCAGTAAAGGAAGCAAAAGTATTTCCATGAGTTTGCATAGAGCATATCACAGTGGCTTATTAAACTCAAATGGGAATTTTAGGGAATCGCTGTAACGTTACTAGCGGTGGTTATGACCAGGAATATCTTGAATAGATGTTGGATTTGGGATGTCTTTCGGTAATTTGATACAGATCAAAGAAATCAGTCATGAAGTCAGTATTGACTGTGAATAGGCCTATCTTACTTCTGGATGTATTTTTCTGTTCTGCTTGCTTGCTTCCAAATTTTCTTTGCTGCATTGGATTTGTTTTTGTTGACTGTAGTGTTTCTCTTGCACAGCAGAACAGTAGTATGGCAAATGAATCTAACAGGATTTTAAAAATCTGCAGATGTTATAACTGCTTAGGCTATGAATTAAATATGTGTTATCCTTGGAAGCTCTCAAAAATCATGTCAATTTGTGTTAAAGAAACTTAACTTGGTGGTAGGTGTACTGCCCACTTAGCAAGCTGGATGTTATTGAGACACCTACCTGTCTTGTCGTCTCGAGGAATGAATGATAATTTTGTATAAACAGTTTTCAGGAATGATGTAGAGCCAAAAGTGTTCCTGGTAATACTCACTGAGCTTAATTGGATTTATATAATGCTGAATTTGGCTTGTTATTGTGGAAGTGCTTGCCAAAAAACTAGTGTTTTGTACCTTGATTCTCCACATTGTCAAAATTAAATTCATCAATGAACAGCCTAAAAAATCATGAAAATTGATACAAAATTAATGCATCTACAATGCTGCCTAATTTCTATACTGAGTGCAGTGTAGCATATTCTCTAGAGTGCATATATAACGTATTAAATTGGGAGAGAGGGAAATTTTTGCTCGTAGAGGCTGTATTGCCAGCTATATAATTATGAAACCACCTGCATCAAAGGAATTCTTGTTCTTGGAAAACTTCTGTAGCACCTTCATTCCTCTCCATGTGAAGACCAATTAGAAAAAGGCGCTTGCCTGGTGCTTGTAAACTTGGAAAGATCCTTGAATTGTGCCTTTGGGCCTCTCTCTGGACTGCCAGCCGCTCTAGGGTGGAATGAGTGGTGTGGCAGTGATTCACCTCGCTGGGAATTGGGAAGGTTTTGAGGTGCCCGCTGCAGTTAGTTACACATGGACCGTGCAGCTAGGCTTTCCAAATGGTTTCGGGCAAGAATAAGCAAAGCATTTGAATTACAGGACTCACAAAATACTATTTTAGAGGTTTCCAAGCTTTAAGTGAACACTGTAAATGTTTTATCTTAATTTACTTTGATAGTAAACCAAAGCACTGGCTCAGTTACGCATGCTTTTTTCTACCTTATTTTTTTTTCCGGGCAGCATGCGGTGGGAGTTTTGGGTGGCTAACCATGGAATGATACTAATGGCTTTCTTTTTTTTTTTTCTCTTCACATCCCATTCTTTTCCATGCCTTTTTGTCCGTATTCTCCCCCCTCTTTCTTTTTTTCTCTGTTTTGTTTGCCTTATATGATTTTGACACCCTTCCATTCTACAGTGTGACCAAGATCAGTGCATTCAGAGCACTAAATTCGTTTTGCAGGCTGCTGCCACCCCCCTACTACAGAGTGAGCCAAGCATAACTAGTGAAGAGCTACCTTTACCAGGAAAGACTGCTATCAGTGGGCCTTGTGCAACTCTAACGCTAGGGCAACCAACACCACCATCTTCTATGCCAAACCTCACATCAGACACAGGTTTGACAGACATGATACCATTAAAAGAGGAGCACGAAGGCCATCAGTTTCTCACTCCTGAAGAAGCTCCGTCACCCCCTGGGATGCTGCCAAGTGGAAGTCCTATTACACACAGCCATACAATGCACGTCCTGAGCCTAGCCAGCCAGGATTCATTGCATGAAGACTCAGTACGTGGTCTCGTGAAGCTTAGCTCAGTTTGAACAGCTCTTTTTTTTTTTTTCTTGAACGCTGCACCATTTCTCGGTGTCTATTCAAATCTCTTCTTAACAGGAATGACGCTGCAGTACCACTGTAAGACTTCGTTAACATGCCTGTAATGGAAACTTTATCGCGTGATGGAGTCTACTAAAAAGACAAGTTATTTTTTTCCATGGAGCCATGGCATTTCTTTTGACCAGGGTTGTTAATGGTTGTGCTTTGATGGTGACTGCGTTTTATTTTTGAGCAAAACCAGAAATGGGTCAGCAACCTTGTTTCCTGAAGCTTGGGTACAGCAAGTTGGAAGTCAGCCTGTAACAAACGCCGTGTACAGTACAAAAGAGAGAGATTCTTGGATGTAAGTGTCATGCTCTGTGTTCTATGCTCTTGTAATACACACTTGTTAAGGCTTAACCACACTTGTGGCCAGAATGATCTGCACTTACATGTTATGCTACTAATATTTGAGATAGAAAACTACCATTCCATTTGTTAATACAAAAAAAAAAAAAAAGACTGCAGATATGGATTTGCATGCCACGCTACAGTATGTGTTACAGTGGTGTTGGTATTAAGAGAAAGTGCTGCTTTTTTATTTGTGACTTTCAAAGTGCTGTTTCATTTAAAGACAGTGCAACAGACAAATTAATGGACTATATTATTTTTTCAATTTATTAAAGTTTATTTTAAATTAATCAGTGGTGCCTAGAAGATGGAGAGTTACTGATTTGATCATGTTGCATATCATTTAACCTTCTGTTTAAGTGTTTAGAGTGAGGTATTGTGTTGTGCCATACCACGAGATTCTTCCGCTCCCTAATGTGATACAATTTCCTGTGGACCTCCAATAAAATGACATCCTCTATTTCTTGGACATGTGTTCAGTTATCCTTGCACAATTTTCCTGGGGAAAGAGGGGGAAAACATGACTTGTTGACATCGTTTGTAAATATTTGACTGGAATATGTTTACGTAATGAAACCAGAGCTATGGAGGAAGAGCTGTTTACAATTAGGATTGCTTCCGCATCGTTTGTGGTTTTGTTTCAGGTGTGTATTTGTTCCCATAAGAAGTACTGGAAACAGTAGAGTTTGCCTCTGCTTGGACTGTAATTCTGTGTTCCTTATCATATGGATTAAGGGTGAGGGGCTTGAGATTCAAGACAAAGGGAGACAGCTTGGTGAAGGAATCTGAAATGGTTAACAGTAGACTGTAGCTACCCCAGCCATCATCCTTCATTTGTATTTATCCCTTAATATTTTAAATGGAAATCTTGATTTCATAGAATTCCTCTGGGTTTTTTTTAAAGTAAAGCACAATTAAAAGGTTAAAGAAATATTTATAATTATTTTTCATGATAGCTGAAGAAAACCTTAACATGATAAAGTTTAATAGCTTTGATACTGTATTTACCATGCTTTTCAGGATGTGGAACCTGGATTCTTCTTTTCTCAGGACAAACTAAGTGCAGAATGTGCTTTATCTGGTGCTTCTATGGCATGAAAGCATTCACCAGTTAAGAAATTTAACAGTTCTGTATTGTTCACCATGGTCGTTCACCAACACCAAGCTAAAAATCTTTTTGGTTTTACTTTCATTGTTGAAATTAAGGACAATCAGTCACCCATGTTATTGAAGCCTCAGACAAGATACTGCTAAACCCCTTCTCCTCGAAGATTTCATAAGCAATCCATTTCTATAATTGATGATGTTGGCTTTGACCTAATTCTGTGTGTAGAGCATAGCAACACTTTCTGTTTGTAAATGCTGTAATGGATCCACCAAAGAACCTCTGGCAGACAAGTCTGTCCCAGTTCCTGGAGCCACCCTCCCAGCATTTTCCTGAAGCTGGGACAGTCTCGAGTTCTTTCCACCAGCCAAACTGTAGTGACTGGCGTGTCCCACTTGGCTGGTCTCCCAGTAAGCCCCAAGTATCGGCCCTTGTTTCTGTGTCTGCGTTTGAAGAAGAGTTGGTGATGCTCATCTTCTTGATTTCATCTTTCCCTGATGGGGCTTCTCGTGCATGAAGCCATGAATGTCTGTGTTACAGCAGGTGATGGATCGAGAGGTGGAGATACTAGCCTCCTAGACCTGGGTAAAGAAATCCCAGCTTTGAGTTTGTAGACCAGTACTTGACTGAATCCTTATCTCCTACGTGTCTGTGGGTAGTTAACTATGCATGCATTACTCAGTACATAGGAGGACGTGGTATCAAAACTTTCTACTTGTAGCAGCAATGCTGAGGATGACTATTTTAAGGAAATTGTTATTTTAAGTGTCCCTGAAATACCTGAGGGACTTTATGCTTCCAAGAATACCAACTTTGTGACAACATTTGTATGTCATTGCCACTGGGGAGTAGTGCAGAGAATTGCACTTGGCTCTCTGGATACAGTAAAATTAGTGTCATTTTTAACATGAAACGAAGGGAGAAGGGCAGGATTATAGTCTTTATGCTGTTTTCCTTGCGCTCATGCTTTTCACCATCAATTTTTGAACCTTCTGTTTTGCTTATAAGCAAGATGTAAGGGTTACCTAACAAAGTGGAAACAGATGTGCTAGCCATGGACTTGTTCAGTTGACTTTTTTTTTTCTTTCTGTTTTTAAGATGACAGCCTGTCCTGTTTTTTTTTTTTAACATGCTGCCTATATTTTTAAGTTTGGCTCTTGAAGATAAATTAAATACTATGAATTTGTGTACCCATATATTTTCATCATGCTTATTTTAAGTCTGTTTTCCACCCCATCTTGGTTTTAAAGTGGTGACAACTCTTAACCTCCCTGCCACGCCTGCCCTGGGAGGACATCTGCTGGAACATTTCGGAACTAAGGCTATTAACCCATGTGGTGTGATAATTGCACTCTCTGATTGACAGCAGGCACTGATTTAGCAGCAGGTCGATCGAAGAGATGCCTCTGAAAGGGTTTGTGGTCCATTCCCCTCGCCTCCATCACTTCAACCATGGGCACCGGTATATACAGCTGGAATGAGTCAGCAAAGTAACTATTCATCACCTGCTCAACAGATTTGATTTATTTCTTTATTTTACTTTTGGTTTTGGAACTATGATTGCAGAGCATGTGCACTAGGGATCCAAAATTATAATCCTAGTCTCAATACTGCACAGGGTTTTTTCCCTATCATACACTAATATTAAATAGTTCTTTCCATGTTCGTCCGATTCATAAATGTACAATTGAAGTGAAACTTGATATTTTCAGAAAAGCAAATATTTTTCTTAAAAATCTAAAATCTTTGTATAAAAACTGGTTAGATTATTTGATAAAAATATTTATCCTGCTTTGTTTTTTGTAAAATAACATTTTTCCCTTCTAGGTGCTTATATAACATTCTATGCAGAGTGAAATACAGTGCTACATAAAATGTTTTTAAAGGCTCTTTGTTCTTGTGATTTCTCAAAGATTTCTGTTTTCAAAGGGAGTTTTCATGTCAGTTAACAGTAATGTAATAAATGTCAAAATATTGTTGTATTTTTGTATATCACTGCATCCTTTATCAACTTTTCATCTGTTCGCGTTAATTGATGATACAGGTAGATGATGTATTTCTGCATGGAGTGGTTAATGTGTTCATTAAAAATAATGTTACAGATGGAAGATTAGCTGTTTTGCAGTTGATCCTAGAGAATGATCCTAAAAGCAGCAAACTGATCTCATAAACCCAAAAACCTGTTGCATTGCAAATGAGGTGAATAACTTGTGATATTGCAGAGCTTTTTGTGTCTGTTTAAGTTTACACAGTGAATATAATAGTTCATAGCAAGTAAATTATCACCTAATGCTCAAAGTACTAAATTAAGAAGAATCTCTGCAGGACTAATGAAATTGAGCTTCTGTTTGCCTTCTAGTTCCCAAATTTAATGCAGCTTGAAGAACAACTCAGAAATGTTGGAGGGATCTCTCCCTTACTTTAGTTCTCTTCTGGTTTAAATTATATGTGGGAACTGTCATTGTGCATTTGTTGATTTTATTTTTGGGGGGTTTTTTTGTGCCTTGCCCTTCTTATCAGCAGTGGTTCCCTAAAGATGAGCACGGTGCGTTGGTCCTCAGGGCAGCCTGACTCTTACAAAAATCAGTTGCTGCCCAAGTAATTTTGTTTTAAGGGCTGAAGTGAAATGAGGTAGCGTGTTCCAACACGCTTCCCAATATTCTTGGGCCAAAAATATGAAGGAAATGTGTTTTAGACATAGTTGCATATAGATTTAGTTCATTTAAAGGAGAACTGCCCTAGTTTTCAGGATCCAGATTAATCTAGATTAATTTGAGTTGATGCAACAATTCAGTTCCATCAGCAAAAGACATCTATCTGTGAACATTCAACTACAGAATCTGAAAGTTCACCACAACCAAGGCAGAAGAGGGAGGGAGAAGAGCTTTTGGATGAAGCAATAAAATAGGAGTTTGTTTCTAAGGTAGGTCAGGGAGGACAAGACTAAGAAGATGAAAGGGAGAAGACTGAGTGAAAGCAGAACAGAGAAGATTAGCAGGTGACACGGAGGGAAAAGAATTACCTATAAGCTGTGGGAGGAGGAGGGGGGTATAAACAAAAAAGCCACGTTGGGGGAGGGGAAGGAAGAGGACAGCTGTCAGTCAAAATTTTTTTTAAAATCAGTTGTTCACTGGTATTCAAATATTTTTGTGAGAATTTCTTAAAAATCATTCTGGAAAAAAAACCAGAGAAGTAATGTCAGACTTTTGAGAGCAACTGTTGGAAGATGATGAGAAAAATGTGAGGAACTGATGTACCCTCAAGCTCCTCTCCCCTAATATCTTTTCCTACTTCTGTTTTGGAAATACATCTGTAATTAGAAAAACAGGTGAAATCTTGATCCCTTTGAAGTTGATGGAAAGCTTAAGACATTGACCTTGTCTAAAAACAGTAATTGCTTTAGCATTTTGCATTTTTTAATTGTTTTAGCATTCTATATGTCTGTACCAGAAGTGCCATTGCACTGGGAAAATTGATGGTTCTGTGTTTCTTGGGGATGCCTTCATTAAATTTGCTCGCCTTTAAAAGTGTTTTCCTAAGCAGTGGTCTCACCAATTGGACATGAAACCTGGAATTCAGTCAGAGTTCCTGTGACTAGTGTGCAAATAATAGGAATTAAGGCTACAGGCTGGATCAAATTTGTGGTTCCCAAACCAAAGAGATCTGTCCCTCAGACAGATTTACTTTGCAGTATATACTGAAGTCAGTTCCACTGGCAACTAAACGTTGCTGCCAGTATTACCTTGATGGATTTTATGCCCTTCCCGACTTCAGTTACGTTGACTCTTCTGAAAACTTGGAAAACCCAAAGTTTAACCCCATTATAATTTGAGTCTTCCTAAACTTCAAGCTCATAACAGCTGCTGGAACTTACCTGTGTGTGCATTTAGGTGTAGTTACACAAAGGACACGGAAGGACCGCCTGAAAACGACTTGGCTGAGTGATGTGTGATGTGAGATGTGAGGAGAACTCCTGGAGCCTTTCTTGAGCTCCTCTCAAAAGCACTGTATACGATTGAGAAAGGGATATGAGTTTAGCAGGCTCAAAACCACCTGGCTTTGGTGTTAACACTTCTCCCTAGCAATCTGCAAGGACTGTGAGGTGGAAGATGAGGTGGACCATTTAGGTGTTGCACTTGTTAGGGAATGAACTTCAAGGAGTGGTGGAAGGTTCGCTGAAGGGGGTGACGCTGCGGTTAAAGGACCGTGTGTGTGAAGGGTACGAGCGATTCCTGTTGTGTATGTGTTCGCTAAGCAGGAGGGTTTTGGTAGCAAAGGTGTTAAGAGCCCCGTGACCTGTTTCCTGACTCTTCTAAAGTGTCAGGAGAAGAGAGGGCTACTGCACAGCGGGTTCGCACAGTTTGTCACCAGGAAAGTTCATTTCTCTGTTTGAAAAAAAAAAGAGCTACTTATAGGTGAGAGTATTAACTTAGTTCAGTGTAAGCACGTGTAGCTATTGCGTGTTTTTTGGTTAAATTGGCTTTTGGCTTCCTAATTTGTCTGCCCCGCTACGTGCCTTGTGGCAGCGCAGCAGCTGGTTGTGGTTATTGGCTGGAGTAAGAAGGGAGGAGTTCCTGGCAGAAACCACTGTGAGATGAGCTTTCTTTTCTTTTCTTTTGTTTTCTTTTCTTTTTTTTTTTAACAATGTGTTAAGTTTCCTTCTAGGTAGGTCATGGAAAATTAAAAGCATGCTCAGTAGTGCTGAATAACCCAGCTAGGTTTCCTGCATGCAGAAAATACCTCATATTTTTGTGTGCTTGGTTTCCTTTCTTAATGGAAAAGGAAAAACGAGGTTCTGAAGTTTCCACAGATTGTGAAAACTTCAATTGGAAAACCTTTGGGAACGCAAATGGTGCTTAAATAAATAGTAGGTTTATGTATTTAGTATTTAACTTACTGCCTATGTGACCTTTCATTCTATTGAAATATGAAAAGACCAGCTCAAAGTCCTCCTGTTGTTTTTGTATTCACAGTGTCTGTCTTATGTTTGGAGAAGAAAACAGGGTGAAATGCTTTATTCCATAATTACATGAATAGCAGCTGTTTCTAATATTCCTGGCTTACTTTTGGATATTTTTTCTCTCATATCAAAGATTAAAATTGTCCTCCTAAATCAATGTTCTGTAATAAATTCTACCTTTTTTTCCCCTGATTATTTAATAATCACACTTCTGATAGGGTAAGTCAGGCATACTAAAAAGAATTTACACTAATCAGAAAAAAAAAAAAAGCCCAAACAAAACCAAACCCACGCTATTTTTTAGTACTCATGTCACAAGGCTTTACTGCACAATTGTAACAGAATTAGCACAGTTGATGTGAGATGACTTGCTCTAGATTTCAGATTCTGACATCAAAGAGAGGCAGAGAAAAATCCCCCTCTTCTGTTTTAGGGTCTCTTTTCCTTTCCATCGTCCTTTTTCCCACCCCCTGCAGGGGAGACGAGCTCAGGCTCCGCCAGTCTGGCAGACAGATGCATCGGGCTCTGTCTTCACCCCCTTCATCACACCACCACATCGCCAACGTGTTGCCTGGAAATCTTAGGACCTGATTTCTTGTACATTTCAGTATCATTAGTTCTTGAGCCTTAACGTGACTTAGTATAAAGAGATGGTTTCTGCTGAGAAGGCTTTGTTTTAATTTACGCAAATCTAAACTATGTATTATTTTAACTATTTATGTTTCTGAGTTATGGCAAGTTTTGTTCCTCTCCTATCTATCTGCTCGATAGTCAGTTGCTCTGATCTTAGGTTCTCAACATAATAATTAGTGATCCTGATGCCTGAGGAACGGATTCATGTTTTGAGACTGATGGTTGCTTCTCTTCTTCCTACACTTCCACTGGCTGTAATGACAATAGCATCTTACAGAATTTTACTAACACAATATTTCAAGGATAATTAAGGAGCACAGTGCTGATTAGAATACATGTATAAAATATCTTAAAGATTCGTGTTTCTCTGACTGTAAGGAGAGAACATTATATTACATTAGAGAAAACAGAAACGTGTAGTGTGATCGATTTTATCTAGTCTCATATGAGCAGTGTCACACAAACCGGTACTTGTCTGTGGTCATTAGTGTTAGTGGGAATGTAAAGCAACGTAAGTTTAACGAGGTGGCCTCAAAGTCTTTAATTTAGTGTCTTTCCACTGAGATACAGAGCAACAAGGTGTTAACAGCACCAGTATAGCGACAGATGCATGTATCTTATCAGGAAAATAAGAGCGGGGATGCCGCATGGAGCCCGTTATATGATTTGTGATGCCTGTGCAAACTAAGCACACGTACGGGCCTAAAAATTACAATTTGTTACTACTTTGTCTTATTCTAGACATTGGCTGTTGACCCAGCACGCTATTTGTTTTATCAGTGCTTGAACATCTGCGTTATAAACATTTCTTCGTACTGAGAATTCTGTACCGAAGCACGGTGCAAGTAATCAGTCTCAAAACACACAGAGGTTTCTCTCTTGCTTTTTCTGAAGCTGCCTTTTGCTTAATTCCCATAGAAGTAAAAAAAAAAAAAAATTAAAAAAAAAAAAAGATAAAAAAGAAAGGGCTTCTCTGTGATACCAAAAGCTATTTTCTCCTTTTCCCCACCCAGAGACCCAACCATACCTGAGACTAATGACTTTTTGTTTCCCTGCTCTGTGGTTTGGTAGCCCTCAGGACTCGCGAGCCCACTCCCACAGTAACCCACAGGTTCTCTATTCCCAGCCCCAGTCTCCGCATGATTCCTGCTGATGGCAACTGGGTCTGACCATTGCCTTGAAGTGGGCCGGTACGTATGAGCCAGATAATGGTTCTCTCTTGCTGGCCTCTTTCCTTCTACAGAATCTATAGGGTTTAAAGGATAGTAGCACTCAAAAAAAATAAAAATAAAGAGAGAAAGAGCTTTACAAATCATTCTCTGTGGTTATAATTATGCAGTTTTATATGTTTGAGTACTAACATGCAGTGTAAAATGATTAGTTATTAAGATAAATTTTACGATTTGCAAGTAATTTGGAAATATAACCATATGTGTGTCTGGGTGTGAAACCAGAATTTTGGATATTTTTTGTCTTTCACGTGCTGCTAGGTTTAGATAATACATAGAATTTCCAACAGAAAAATACAGCTCAGAGGATGAAATCTCTGCCCCAGTGCAGGCAGCCCCAAGGACTTGTATTTATTTTGGTTTTACTCTTTCAAGGGCATATAAATGGCAAATACTGTGTTGGTGTAGTATTATTCTTGACATGTGTAGACTCTGGTAATTCAGTGAGCCATATTTTCTGAACAAGATAAGAGATTAAAAGAACAGGGTACTATTCTTGAGTGGGGGAAGTCCGTTTGATTCTGTTTATTTTTAAACACGGTTTTTCAGCACTCTGTGTCTATTATATCAGATAATGTATAACCCAGCTCAACAATAAAACAGATATCCAGGTTTGATGTCTTGCCAGGGTGCTCCGCTGACTTCACAGAGCCAGGTGTTCACCCAGGACAGTATCACAGAGCACATATGAGCAGTTTTTTCTGTCTGTTCTCACAGATCTAGGCAGTGGTTCACTTCATTACGTTCAAGGGTAAATCTTTTTCTAAAGTTCTGCCCCAAACAAGGAGCAGAAAATGTTTTCAGGTTTCTTTTCTTTCACTTAAGTTGCATAAATACCTACATCTACAATTTCTCCCGTGGTTTCTTCTTCTAGGTGGCAGTGCCTGGTTCTGGATGTTGCGCTGACCTGCTTTGTTCTTCTGATTTTTGTTGTGAGGAGAATGTTCTACTAGGAATTTTCTTCTAAAGGAACATTTAGCAGCGTTCCTCTTGATTCCTACTTGCACCTCTCCGGATGGGGGATTAACTATAAACAGTTTCAGGTGTTCAGTTCTTAAGTTGGAAGATAGTGAGGTCTGTAGCCATCCATTGGTCATTGAATATCATGGCTGAGACAGGACTTCAGCTGCTTTTTTTCCTGCTTGTATAGGTTTTTATTAGTTTCCTTAGTGAACAGGGGAATTTGCAGGTATGGCAAAGACATAGCATATTTACGATCAAATGAGCAGATAAATTTTAACCTTTTCTGGTCATGCAGAAACTGAAAAAAAAAGTTTTCCCCACAGTTGCACAGGTTTCAAAGAATAGGGGAATAACAAGATTGCATTGATTTTATCAACGAAATATGTTTCAAAAACCAACCAAACAAACAGAGCTACGTTCAGTTCACGTGGGCAAAGACCTGCTCAACATTTCTGGGCTTTTTAAGTAATCGTTTTTTCTGGCCACACTCACCTTTGTTACTTGCACTTAACGTCACTTGCCACCACTCTTCTGCTCAGTGTTTGGAATCGCTTCCTAAATTGGAAACACACTAATTTTGCATCTGAGATGGGCGATGGAAGAATATATATATTGCAACCTCCTCTTCACTTGAAGGCCTTGGGCTGTCAAGTTTCCTGCCTGACTCACATTTTCTGTGATTCTCTTGCCACAGCAGCACGACCATCTCCTGTGATGCCCCTCCCCATATTGCTGCAGGGGGCTATTGTGGTCTGGCTGCTGGGCTCTGCCTTGGTCCTTGCTGAGCTTGGCATGGATCCTGTTGGTCCTCCAGCCTCCCCTGGGCTCTCGGAAGGGCAGCCCTGCCCTCAGCACATCAACTGAACCCCCACTTCCACCCCTCCATACAACGGTCTGTTACCATCGTTCTCTGGTAGCTTCAAGGCCATTAGGAGGATGCACACAAACAAGCTCAGGCTGATAGCCAAAGTCTATTTTTCCTTAGGAAATCCTTCTAAACAATCCCTACAATTTTACTTTATGCTTTGCTTTTGCTTACATCCAAGTCCATAATAGTGTGGACTTTCAGCCACATACATCTAATGCTAATACCTGACTTTGTTTTCCTGTTCAAAGAAAATATGCCTTAGAATGGAGTTTCTTTCAATGTACTTCTGCAGCTCCCCAGTGTTTCTGAGTTTTATTTAAAGTAATTCCTTCAGCTCATTTGAAAGTCTGCTGAAAGCTTCAGGATAGCAGATTACTTTGTGTAAGTGGCTTGGTGGACGACTCAACCTATAAATGATTTAGTACCTGTCTTTCCAGAAGGGATGCAGCTAGCTTATGTCTTCTATAATTCAGAAAATACTTAACACTTGAGTGAACGGGCATAAAAAAAAGGAAACGTGATTCACCCAGTATTAGAACAAATTTGTTGCTTGTAAATTTATTTTTTCTTACATCATTGTTCAACGTTCATCATTCCGTGTTCAATAATGTCAGGGATGTAGGATTATGCACCCAGGTCTAGAAGGCCATGGGAACAGTAACAACCCTGTGTAATTGTACTGTTACACTGGAGCATTTAAAACTTGGTGGATTATGAAAATCAATGTTGTTTGTTGGTTTTTCTTTCAGAATAACTGCTTATTTTAGTGCAGTTGGGTTTGGTGCTACAGCAAACATAGTGGTTCCTTTCCTGTAAAAATATGTATCTGTAGCAGATATCAGTGCTGTAAACAAATGTGCTGTTTATCAGACCACCCATCTTAAGATGCATGGTCTTCTCTTTGTTTCAGTAAATATCTATTTACTTAAGTATAATTTGTAGCCACTGTCACCTTCAAGAGGAAAGTTTCCAGGCAGTAATTGTGCTCACTTGCAAAAGTATGGGAAGCTTCTACTTCAGTATTTAGTTAAACTGATGAAAAAACACTGTGAAGCGAATCCATGACACTTGTGAATAATGGTCGTCTCTGTGTCTTTACATTGTGAAGACCTTGTTCTTGAAATGGGAGTTTCGCTGGGAACTAATATATTTATCAAGCAAAGAAAAAGAGTTGTTTTTTTCAGTATCTGCAATAGACAGTCACGTAGAAGATAATTCTACATCATGAAGAATTTTTACAGCAGTTGGACATTGCAAAAGGACTATAATTCCCCTCAGAGCAGCATTCTTTTGGAAAATAGTGCCCTGTATTGGCAAGCGTTACATTTATAAAAAAATGTTTTGAGTAAATTGCAATAATTGAAGAATTCATGTTCTGGAGGGGAAAAAAACCCACTTTGGAAAAAAACCCCGTAAAATTAGCAAAATGGGGGTTTTTTAGCAGCTCTTTAGTGAAGAGGATAGAGTTTTGTAATCATTCCTGTGAGGGAAAGAAAAGGACTGTGCTTCCAAGAGATAAAATATTGTCTGCAGTCAAGGTCTTCTGAAAGCCTTTCCCTTCCCACCTGTAACCCTGGGAAATTGGCTAAGCGATTGATAGTTTTACCCATCGTATGCAGCAGGTATTGGAAGCTGGCACACCTGCTGTTGTACAAAACCTTGTCGTCAGGGGTTTGACCAACTAAGATCTAGAGAAGATTAACAATTAGGAAAAAGAAAAAATCCTTTTTCATATGACCTCTGTATTGCGGGATCTGCCAAGCCTTGAGTCACTACTGCCTCAGGTTAATGTTTTACAAGAACACTTAAGTAAATAGGTTTACATCGATGCCAAGTTCAGTTCTTAAACCATAGAATCAGGACTCTGCGGTGACGAGAGTTAAACGTATGTATGAGCTAGTAAACAGATTACATTTTGCTATCCTCTGGTTTGCTGTTGTAGCATTACCCTAAGTAAATTTCTGGGATTGGGACTTTTTATTTGTCTTTTATAATTTCTAAGAAAGTGAGAAGCTTTTGTGTCTTTTGGAAAATGAGGCAGGTTTTTCTGCTTGAAGCCTCCCAGTCTCAAAACTGGGGCCATTTGTTCTAATTTAGCACATCCTAGGCTCTGGGAAGGGAGAGTTTAGCTCTACAGAGAAGGGAAATTTATTTTGTAAGGGCGTTTCTTTTGTTCCCCACCCCTGTTTTCACTGTGAGGAAACTAAATCAGAGATGAGTGGCCCAGTAAATTCATTAAACCGGTATTAAGACTGCAGTAAATTACATTTCACAGAAAGCAAAAGATACGGGTTGAAAGCATTAAACCCCAGATTCAATTCAGGAAATAGTCACTACAAAGTACTGCTGGAAGGGACCCTGAAAACATCAAACCCATCCTTGTGTCCCGACACACACAAATACCCATCTCTGTAGCACCTGAACAATTTTTGCTATTAATATTGCATGTAACAAAGGAGACTTCACAACCTCTCCAGGCTCCTTCTGTTCCTTCAGTAGCCTCACCATTAGACACATTTTCTTAGTGTTTAAATTAATCAACCCCCAAGGTAACTCGCTCCCATTACCCATGACATGGTCGTCTGGGGCATGTTGGGCAGACTGTGCTTTTCTCAGCACTGACAAGCTGCATTCTCCTCCTTGGGCTAACATGGGGCTGGTTCTCTCTGGTGGGGCTCCAGCTCTCTGGCCACACTTCTTCCCCTTCTCCTGGCTGGCAGCATCCTCTGAGGTGCATGGCCTGTGGGAAGCCCAATGTGAAGCTCTGGGCCCTAAATCCTTCACTGGAGAAGAACCGCTGCCCAGCCAACTCCACTTGTGTGAGCCACTTCTTCACTGTTTCCTTCAAACTCTTGGGATTGTTCTGTCAAAAAGCAATAATTGTATGTACTTGTTTGGGAAGGCTTGCCAGGCTCTGTTAATTCTGCTTGGGAAGGTCTTAAATGTACCATCGTACAGAAGATTCAGAACATCTTACTTTGATTTCCAACATTTCTAAAATGCAACAGATGTGAAGAAAAGCCAAACAAGCACTTAGATCCTACTGTATTACCTGACAGCATAGGGAACATGATGGAAATTTTAAATCCCTTCGTTTCATTGGATGCATTGTGACAGTCTACTTATGCCAGCTTGTCCAAAATTCTTAAGACAACCTGGCATGATTCTTTGGAAAGAAATCTTGTTTTCATCATGCAGTTGTGATAAAGCTTCAGTACAACAGAGATCCACGTTCCTTGCTATGGAAGGTGTGGAGGACTTCATTTTCCAGACAGCGATAAGAGTCTGTTGGAGATGATTGTGTAAGTCTTACGTCAGGCAACACTGCAGAGGGACAGAAGAGGCATTGCTTTGGTAGGGCTCTGTCGGATGCTCCCTGCTGGGGTGCTCTCCGAAAGGCTGCAAAGCTGGATGGTGTATGTGATCCTGCTCGTTCCTGTGTAAAGGGATACTTCCGTGAGGTATTTTTGTGATGGTCTGACCACCCGTTGCGTAGCTCATTCTGTGTGCACCACGAATGTCACATCTTCGTCTTATCTGGAAACACATGTCTGATGTCAGACTGCGAAAAGGAGGACCGTGTCTTATATTCCTACAGGGACGCACTAATATCTGTTTTAAGTCTGGATAAGGAGGTTATTTGTACGCGGTTCTGTGCTTTAGGACGCCTTGTGCTGAAACCATTTGGATATATGGAGTTTGCTTCACTTCTACGTGTGAGTTCTGCTTGCTCAGCACACCGAGTAAAAGGAGTTTACCTTCCAGCAGCTGCCTCCTGATCGCTCCAGGGAAGGGACCTTAAAAGCAGCCCTTCCCGTGCTTTCACCCCAGATAAAACCACGATGATAGCAAATACCTAACCAAATGCAACGTCATATGGAAGTTCAAGCCACCTACTATTTACGAAGCATTTGTGGATTTAAAATGTTCAGTTAGTCCCTCGGGCATCCTTCACAGTAGTGGGTAACTCCAGTGCTCCCCAGTAAAGCTCCAGCAAGTGCTGGTGTGCAGTGTCCCGGGGCTCAGCTGTCCCAGCAGTGGTCGTTCTTCCTCTAAGCACAAAACAAACCATCAAGGTCAGTTCCCCTTAGCTCTCTTCCCTCCCATCCTGGAAATGCAGCCCATTTCTATGAGATTTATCACTCCATTTACTTATTTATCAAAGAGCTTGAATTAAGCAGCGTTACACATGCCTTCTGACCAGAAGAGAACTTATCTCTGGCAGGTGTTACGTGCCTTATACTGTGGTTCATACAGAGCTGTAAGGGTGTTTAAAGGATTTCAAAGAGAGCTCTTGGGAGCAGATGAAAGGCAAGAAACTTGGGGTACATGTACCTCCTGTCCGAAACAAGCAACTGCATTTCCAACAGTTCAGGCTTTTCCACAGTAATTTCAGTTCTTACTCACAAATGGCTTGATGGGGTAAAAGCAGATAGCTGCCGAGGAGGAGATGAGTGGGAAAGACAAGTAGAGCCTGGAGTGCAAGTCGGGCTCTGGGTCTGCTCAGGGCTTGGCAGAAAAGTGCTTCTGAAAAGATTGGTGTCTCAGTGAGCAGAGGTAAAAGTCCTCAGAAAGCCTCTAAAAATGTCATTGACCTGGAAAGACCAGGGCTCTGAACTGGCCACTTGGCTGCAGCTATGGATTACACAGGGAATAAAAAATTAAAAAAAAAAAAAAAAGAAGTAGAAAACAAACCAAAAATTATAATAACCATTGCTATGGAAATTTAATGCTTCACAACCAGTGAAACCTTATGATCTTTTAGGTTGTGTTTCTTGTTGTAATTGGAAGAAGTGAAAGCCCTGTTCTGAATACAAGAGAGTAGTACTGGGGGGGGGGGGGGGGTTGTTATAACCATTTAAGGCACGTATGAACAGTAATCATAGGCTAATTAATCTT
>JAOQGH010000023.1:55706650-55730301 GCA_025769975.1 Gallinago jamesoni
ACAAGAGAGTAGTACTGGGGGGGGGGGGGTGTGTTAGAACCATTTAAGGCACGTCTGCACAGTAATCATAGGCTAATTAATCTTGATGTTCAGTCAATAGAGCCTGTCACCTGGTGTAAGTGTGCCATGCAGATCTACCCTTAGTGACTGAGTGGCAGGACGCAGTCAGGAAGCTGGATCCCTGACTTGCTGTGTGATCTCAAGCAAGTTGTTTATTGTCATCGTGTTTACTGTACCAAATGTTCTGCAAACTGGTTAGTTTCATTTTGGAAAACTAATGTTGCGTTACAACACAAAGATGTGGTTCCCAGGCAGAACAGCAATTTTGCTTAATCCTCTGTTTCCTCGTATGTGAAATGTGGCTTTTTTTTTTTTGCTCCCTCCCTTCCCCCCCAAAGAAGAGTTGTGGTTAGTTAAACTTACTGCAACAAAAACACAGGCCAGTGATTCTGAATTTGAGAATTCTGGGGTTCGGGCTTATCATGTTCTGCAGACCCCGGGTACTCCAGATTGATGGAGTAATACATGCTGTAACTGTGGTGTGGTTTAAGCATACACTGCCTTATAGAATTGACATGGATCAAGTACTTTTCATGCAGATATCTACCGTATATATTTAGTATATGCATATGTACACACATACCTACACCTACACACATTGTTATTTTTGTGTAGATAAACATGTGTTCTGCCATTAATAGTCATGGCAGGTTACAGGCAACAAAGAGAGGAAAATTGCTGCTGTGACTACCTGAATGATCGTCAGGTATTAAACTGCCTCCATTCAGGGATGCTTTCTTTGTTCTTCCGCCATCCCATAAGGAGAGGAAATGTGACAACGTTGCACTTAAATTGATATTTACTTTATTAATGCAAAGTGGCATTATATTTCTTAAGTGGAATGCATTTCCTATGGTTCTCTCTTTCTCTGCTGAAAGAGAGTCTGTGATAACTTGGGCCATATGTTAGATGCTATGCAGGGATCTAATGATAGCTAAAATATCAAGAGAATAAGGTCTAATGGGTTCCAAATTCTATTTCTCAGACTACATGTAATTTTTGAACTTCATGTTGGTAGTCCATAAAAAAACCCAAGCTGTTCTTGTTTGCTGCTGCTGTTGCTGCTGCACTGGACTTAAAATCAGCCCAAATTTTAATTTATTATTTATTACCTTGGTAAGAAACAAATGGCTGTCATTGTCACAAAGATGATGTCAGTCACTAGCAGAAGGGAGAGTAGTCATTTTCATGGTTTAGAAACAGAACTGGGAACCTCTGTCTCTGCCAGACTTTTCCAGACAATGTTTCTCCAGAGTCTTTGGTGTAGGCAGCTGCCAAGCCAGATGATGATTTTTATACTGAGCTGAAGCCTATTCCTGCTCTTCCAGAATCTGTGGGGAGGGACAAATTGCAGTTCGGGTTCAGATGGTCTCGGTGCAGCACTGTTGACTTCATTATAAATCTGTCCTTCAGATTGCTGAGAGTTGCACAGGGGTTCAAACATGCCAAGATGCTGAAATGCTAAAATCGTCCAAAGCATCAGGGAAGCACTTTTCTGAGGCATAATGCTGCCACCTTCCAGATCCTAAAACCTTTTTATGCTTCTAGCACAGTGAAAAAGAGATGGATCCTACAATATGACCATAGGCTAGATGGTACAGCTCTGGGGGAGATCGTACAAAAGAGACTTTAGTCTCTGTGCTGCCCCCAAAAGCAAGAGCTGTGTGCTCTGCTGCTCTGTGAGTAGTAGGCTGGTGCTCTATAAAGTGTTGCAGGCCAGGCTTAGCTGATAGTATCTTCAGGAATCCAGTGCAGAAGAGAAGAGCTGGCAGAGTGCGAGGATCCAGGCCTCCTCATCTAAGAGGAACGCAGTGCAGATGCTCACAGAGTCACAGTGCCGCTGGAGGTTTAGTCTGCAGCGTGGCGACCTTGTTGGCATAAATCAACTCTATTCACTAATGTCTGGCAAACTTGTGTGCTGAGAGAGTTGAGAAGCAGTGATAAGGTGGGGTGGTCCTATCACTAGGACTGTCCTTAGCGGATGTGAAATAGGAAAGGGAAGACAAATGTCCTTTCAACTTCCTTCCCTTGGTGTCTAGGTCTAACCATCCTAACACGGACAGCGAGTTTTCTAATCACTCTCCCCACAACTTCATGATTATCCAGAACTGACTATGTCCCAGTGTTGTAGCTGTCCTTGTTATTAGCCTTCTAGATCCTCCTTATTAGCTCCTAAGAGCATGCAAACCAATATTTTGTGATCTGCATTTCTGCATGGTACATAGGTCTATATTCTTAATGGAGTATTATTTCTGCACATCATCTTCTGTCCTTTCAACCCACATTTCAAGATGATTGAGGTATCTTCATGTTGGCTAAAATTCCTAACCTCTGAAGGGAAGATGTATGTTATTTTCAGTCCATCATTAAATGACATTGAAAACTGAATGCCAATTTTCCAGGATGTCGCCTTTTTTTTTCTTTCTTTTTGATTGATTGGGTTCTTTTGATAAGAAAATAGATTGCAGAGAGAGGAGGGGTTGTGACTTCAGTCAACCAATGGTAGTGATTATGTGCCACAGGGGAATGAGGACCAGCTGCAGCTGCTTGGCTTCCAACTGCTCTCCTACTGTCCAAAGGAGCAAGAAAAGATGCCAACAGGTCAGTGAATTTCATTCCATTCTGAAGGATTTCCTCTATACAAATTAGCTTACTAAAATAAATATTAATAATTTCCTTCCTACTGAAAAGGCAAGAAAACAGCAAAGAACTTTTCTAAATCTTTCTAAAGTCCATTGCAGCAAAATTCCGGAAAAATTAGATTTTATCTCTTTCTTTCAGTAGCGCTAGTGTAAAAGGAAAAAATTGTTGTGTAGAAAAGTTTTGATGAATAGCATGGTTTTCTTCCCTAAAAATCAAGTAGTAGATCAAATCCGTTCAAAAGAAAGTTAATTTAAATATTTGTTTCTTCTGATTTAATTCCCTGGGAGCAGGAAGGGAGGCAGCTGTAGTGTCTTAATAAATCATTTAGACTAACTCAATCAAGGCTGGTTTCACATTAAAAGCTTCCTGGAACTGGTTAATTTCTCTATTTCTTTATTTATCAAGATACTTTTAATCAGCTTGAGATGTCTTTGTACAATTAACAAAATCGGAAGTCAGTGCAAGTTTCAGAAATAGAACTATGTTACAAATTTAAACTTTGCCTCTTCTTTTGGCTTAAGTACAAATACAGCATAGAGCAATTATCAGGTCATTGATCTATTTAGTCCAGATACATTTGTTTGCAATGGCCAGAAGGAAGATGCGTGATATCCTGCCACGAGCAGTGAGGATATAATCTCTTCCAGGAAGTACAGGCCAGAGATATGAAATCTGATGATTTTTAGCCATTTCATAACATCCAGGATGATAGTTTTCAGTTTGTTTGCTGTTTTTTTTAAAAAAAACACGAAGTGTTTTCGTGTTTCCCTAGAAATTTCCAGTGCTTTCTACTGAGATCTTGGCATTTGTGATACATGGGGTAGTGTGTTTCCCTAATTATTCGATGCATGTTGCCTCCTCAAAAATATTCTTTAAACTTTTTTAGTTCCTAATTTTTTATCTCCATGTTAAATCTTTTTTTTTTTTCCTCCTCCCCCTTGTCTTCTGATGGCAAAGCAAATAGGTGCATTGCTTGTCCAAGGTTTGTTCATGGTTCTAGTTCACCACTGAATTTATGGTTACTGTAATTTCCTTACTTACAGAGACACACGTGGGGCCAGTTCTTGAGAGCAGCAGTCCTTACAGATCATATAAAGGTTCCTCAGCTCTTTCTCTTCTAGAAGCAGAGCTCAGGACATCCCGGGCTGTCTCCAGAAACAGCTTTCTCCAGGACTTGCAACCGGTTAAGTGACTTAGAAAAACAAGTTTCCGGCATCAGTCTCTGGAGATTTGGAGATTTGCCCCCAGGTAAACCCCATCAAAATTCCTTTTAGGCTTCAGAGGTGAACTGGGGGTACAAAACCTTTTGTGTGGCTGCCTGGCAGTACAAGGAACTGTGGAGCTTTAACCATCAAAGTGTGTGGTTAAACGTACATAACTTTCTTCAGCAGAGGCTGAGAGAACATACCTTAAGCTCTCCATAGAGCATCTCTCAGCATAACGTGGACAGGTGACCTCTTACATGACACTTTCAGAGTGTGTGCATGGGAAAGCTGCAGTGTTGACTGGGGTCTGTAAATGCTGCGTCTGTCATTTTGGCTTCTGGCCCCCTAATATTTGTGCAGTGGTGGCAGAAGCTGGTATCTGTCACCCAAGCCCTGTGCTCAGCCTCTGACGTGTCACTTACTTTTAGGGTCCTCTTCTGTAAACCCACAGGGGTTCCAGCTGATGCAGTTGTATTCCAGAGAGTTTTAATTATGCCCATGCTTTTCCTTTCCCCCCTTGGCCTTTCTTTTAGAGAAATAAGTTCTTCTGATCAGAAGCAGAGGAAAAGTTGGCCACCAAGATAGGTCACAGCAGGCTCTGGGAGAAATGCTCAGGCTTCCCTCCCAGGGCAGCCAGAGACTGGGACGAGGGATGAGAAGGGTTTGGCTGCCACGCAGCTGCTTGTGTTGTTGATTTCTCAGAGCAGTTCCAAGAAGGCAAAGATAGGTTGTCTAAATGTCAGCATTTTCAGAGCTGTTCTGCTTGGTGCTTTTGTCACCTTTTATTTTTCCTTTTTTTTTCTTTTTTTTTTTAATAGTGTTTTTTAACAAAAAAGAGGTGCATTCTGCTGCCTGCTGCATGGCTTTCCAGCTGGAATAACTCCATCACTACTCCAGGGAACCAGGTAGCTTTGTTCGAACAAGTCATTTTCTTGGTGAATAAAAGCAGAAATGAGTGCTCCCAATGTAAGGTACTCTCAGCAGAAGTTACTGGCTGTGTACCGCACGAATGGCGCCGTACAACCCTTTTTGCCCTAGTTAGGTAATTTGAGGCCAAATCAAGCATCTGTACAGGAGATGTTCCCTAAGCAAAGCACCCAAAAACCCCCTGTGCCCTGAAACGACTTTTATACCAAGACCTATTTGTGACTTTTTCTTTATCATTTTGCCACACTCAGTAAGGCATGCCTTAGGTGTCATCCATCTTTTAGTAATTGTCCCAAATTCCTGATAGGTTCTTATAAAAGACAGTATAGAAAACCGTGCTTGCTTATCTAGTGGTGAACGTCTTTTGGATTTCACCTTATCTAGGTGACAAGCTGCAGATGCTGAAAAAGGTTTGATCCCCTTATATATTCTGTCTTCCCAAGGTGCAGTTGGTGTATGTTGTCTCTCCTCTCTTCAGGGTGTCTTTGCAAGAGAGTGCCTTAGATTAACGAGATAGGATCATAGCATATCCCATTTTTACTTTACCTTTGAGCCTGGACTTTCAGTTTTCTCCCTGCCACACTTTCTGCTCTCCTCTCCTGCTTCACCCTGACCACGTGCAATTACTGCCTTCCCAAATGTTAAACTCTATTAAGTAACTACTGCTTCAGAGCCAACCTGAGCTCTAACAGATTGGAAACCCACTGTGAAGCAGAATGTCCTTCCGCATGAGGCTGGACAACATTCACATTCCAGATTGCAGTGTTTTTTCACATAATTATCCATGTGTTTGAGACAAGTATATGAATTTATAGGGCAGTATATAGTATGATTTGTCAAGTAAAATTCATAGGATTTAATGCACATAACCCATTACTGCAGACATAGTATTAATTAAATCCCTTTGGTGCAGTAGAGCCTCCATGAAGAACAGCTTGCCCAAACCCTTACTTCTGAAACAGGCAGTGAGTTCTCTCTCCATGTGACATATTAGTCACTGAGATATCTTTTAATCAGGTTTTTAAACAGCATGCTTTGGCTTTTCTTCTCTAAAATATGAGACTTGAAATGTTACCTAAGTCTAGATCATTCCTTCTGCAAAAAGAGGCCTGGGGGAAGTTGAGGGACAAAACCTCTGCCAGCAAAGTGCACCACAGGGGCATGAACTGACTTACAAGAGTAACCTCCCCAAGGGGTGGCAAAACCTGGGACTTTACGAGACCTAGTAGAGGACTCTATGCTTCTGTGTAGGAGCTTTCTCCCATTTCTGGAGCCTGCTAGCTACCTCGGGATATTTATCCATCAGGGTGGGGATGTTACTTTTGTCTGAGGTGCTGGTAGAGTACCTGTCACTGTCACGTCTGAACTGTTTGCCATTTGTTCTTGCAACTGGCCCAGGATATGCACTGGCAGACTGGCTGGTAACACACTTCACCTTACCCATGCTCAGTCTGTCTGTGGCCCCATGCTAAGTACGGTTGGGCTCTTCCATCACGTCCCTTCCAGTCTTGAAGATGGACTTCTTCTGCCTTTGCTTCTCTGCCAGCGCAGTAAAGGCCAGCTCTGCAAAGATGGTAGGCACCTTCTACCTGCTTTGGCGATTTGGGGAGGAGTGCAGGCACAGGAATAGGTGGCTGGTGCTTAAATTCATTTGTGGACTTCCTGTGAAACATCTAACTAAGGCCATGATGGAGCAGGGAGCTGAAGTATGCCTTCCAAGGCCAACTGGATTGACTAATTTACTGGACTGAGTTTCTTCTTCTCACCTCTGCTTGACTTCTTTTAGGGATAAAAAAAGAAGTCTTCCATTCCTGGCCCACCCCAGCTGTACTTCCTTCCTCACCTGCCTACAGACGATGCCCTGCGAGGGTGGGATGTTGGGGTGGGGGGCACACATGTCCATGTTCTGATTTCCAGCCTTGCTGGATGCTTCCTTGATGTGTCCCTGCAAGTGCGATAGGAATTATAAAGCAGCTGTGCCCTTGCAGGTAGTCAAGCTCTTATTCAAGTGGCGAGAACTGCAGAGCTCCCTCTTCTACCTTCATCCCAGCTGAACTAGTGTAGAAAGACACCCCTCAGTTAAAGAGCATTTCAGCTTCACTAGTGCTTTGAAATATTTTCCCATCTCTTCTATCTGTTAATATTGGCAAGTGCCTGTGTTGGCAGGTTCTTGTGTTGGCAGCTTTCATGCTTTTGTCAGAAGCCATTGGGTTGCTGTTCTAAGCTTCAGCTTCTGCAGCCAAATGATAAATGACAACATCGAGCCTTGTTTTTTATGACTGAGGAAGAAATGCCACAATATCAGAATTTAAAAATCTAAAAACTAAAAAAAAAAAAAAAGCCATGAAATATAAACTGAATCTTCATTGTTGTTAATAATAAACCCATGATGTTATACTGCTGGTAAGATAATGTGTGGGAGACGTGTAGCAGTGAAGAAGCCTTAGCAAAGGTCACAAAATAAATTTTACTGTGAAATTTTGCTAGGAGGAGATTCTCCAGGCTACAGTGCACTGACCCAAATTTTCGCTCTTTGTCGGTTTGGCCATTTGGGCTGCACCACTTCTTGTCTCTCATGATGTAGGTTTGTTGGTGGGATGGTGGGTATCTACAAGGTCTCTCACTTGTTAGCAAGGACACTCGGGTATTCTCTGAGGCAGAGCAGTTCCCTTCCTTCAAATGACTCTCGGTGCCCAAAGCCTGACCTGCAGGTCCTACCTGCAGCCTTTTCTGTGGCCTTTGCTTTCCAAGGGGAAGGTGGAAACCAACCACCCACTCCGAACCAGAGGGATCACGCTGTTGATGAGCAGAGTTAAGCCACGATTTCCTTTGTTACAATGGGGAGAGAGAGAATAGTTTGCTCTTTACATTATACCTGCTACCCGGAGCTGCTCTAATGGAGCTCAGGAAAATCGTTTTCAGAAGTTAAAGATTAGTGGTATACTGCAGGTCACAGTCCAACTCCGTCCCTTGGACTTTGCTCTGTCTCCATTGAGGACCTGCCTCTGCTCTCCAGAGCGGCCCCGCCGGGTTTTCTCCTGGGTAGACCAGTCTTGCCCCGTCGCATCCATCTTCTTTGTCCTTTTCCAGTGAGGGAGCTGAAAACGGAGAGTTTAAATGGCTCAGTAAGGCCAAACAATGAGTCAATACCAGCAGTCAAACAAACTCGGGAGCCCTTGGCTTCTGCTCCCGTGTTTTCTCTCCTGCTGGAGGAGACGGGAAGCTGAGAGGCGGGCGCCTGGGAGAGAGACAGTCTGCAGAGGACCGAATAAATGCTCGCTTGTGTGCGAGCGAACACAACCTCGTCTGTCTGCACCCGGTGCTGTGAGGAGCTCAGTGTGCGCCCCTGCCATTAATTGCAGAGCCAGATCCTCTCCTGCACTGCGGCTGCTTTGTGCTGCCCGGAGGAGCGTGACCCTGCCAAGGCTGGCAGGCCTGGGCAGGAGAGGACCAAGGACCACCTTGGGTTTACAGTGCCCTGCCGTGACAGCCTTCCCGGGACCACTGGAGGGCTTGTACCTGGGGAGAGAAAGGGAGGACTTGCGTGCACCCGCAGAAAGCTGCCAGGGGGGAGCACACTGTGGTCCACCCCTCCAACCTCCATAATTTGGAGAGGTTGGAGGACAGGGAAACTCAGGAGACACCGAGACCCACTTTGTTTCTGAGTTCTGAGCCCTCTCCTTGGCTGCCCCTTGTGACAGGACACGGAGAGGAAGATGTTACGGTGTGAACTCGATAGATGAAAATAGCTCTTCTGAAAGCATTGCATGCTTCTGATCAATATTATCAGTGTTGGGATCCAGATGGTTTGATGCCAGATTTCAGGCCAGATTGGAGCTTGTACAGCTGAAATCCATCCTCTCAGTGAGGGAGTTGCTCATGGAAAGAGCAATAGACCTTAAAATGAGGTGAATGGCAATATTGGGAATGATTTTCTTACAGTGTCATTTGATGTGCAGATAACATTTTTTTTTAAATGGTTGTTTTATTTTTTTAATGTATGACTTATTTATATCTAGTGAACTTTTCAGAGGCTAGTATGACGCTAAAATTAAATAAAGCCAGGTTGCCTGTATTCTTGGCCCTGACGATATGAGGTGACTAAAAGGTTACTTTGCCCTCCTGCCTTTTCCTTGCAATATACTTTTGACTGTTTCCTGGCTTTGTTTAGCAGAAGCATCAAGTTCTGTCACTGAGCTGACTGTCACGGAGGGTGTTGTGCTATATTTAGCCTTACGCAATATTTGTGTCAAAAAGCCTCATCTAAACAGACCCAATGTCAGTAAAAGACAACCCTGGAACAAATGGTCTGAAGTCCCAGAAAGCTGGTCTTTCCCAAAAGTGACTAATGATGTGAGAGGCAAATGGAAAAAGTTGATCTAAAACAAGTCAGATCCAGCTGCGTGCATCTGATTAAAAACATCAATTGCTGGACATCTAAACCAAACAAAATATGAAACACTTTGATTAAGCAAACCCAAAAAAGAGTTATCATTTTTTTTTAGGATGTGTTTAAATATGTCAGTATCTATTATCTGATACACTGATACCTGATACTTTTGTTACCTATTTAAATGGACTCCAGTGTTCAGACAATGTATGCCATAACTTCTATCCAAAATGACTTCTGTTTCCTTGCATCCAAGATGGAAATTCCTGTCCGTCCATCTCAAGATCAAATACAGCTGGTTTTCCCGTAACTCAGCAGCTTCTTTCCAGCTGGCTTTCTGTGCAACTGATGTTTTTCAGACGTTGTATAGGTGTCTCTGTAGTGTTTTCACTGTAATGTGCACTCTGCATAATCACAGCAAAATGGCTCTCCAAAACTGTTGAAGTGCAAAACAGTATAAAATCTGAGGAAATCTGAGAATGCAGCTAGAAGAGGAAAAGTCAAGACGAGGATGATGTCTTTTCGAACACAGAATGTGGTCACTGGTGTGCCTTAATTAAAAGAAATTCATATCAGCATGGGCGTACAATTTTGGAAAGAGCTGAAAATTCTTCCAGTATATAGGGTACCATTCTTCTTAGGATACCATTATTCTGGTATCTTAAGTATTTTTGTGCCTTCTGTCAAAAATGTTCAGTTCTTCAGCTGAAAAGGAAATCTAATTCTTAAGGTGTATGTCTCAATTACTTAACATGTCGATAATCATAATCAGCTGCTTCCGAAAATTAATTTAGTCATTACAGCCAAACTAGTAGATACAGTGAGTGGTGACAGTAATAGCAAGTATTATTTCAGAAAAGGTATGGTACTTTTTTTACAAAAAATGCAAAGTGAAATATTAATAGCACATTTTGAAGGTTGCTGGGCTGCTTGAACTATTCTGTTCTATTGAGTTTTGGGCAGGTGGCCTGACAGGGTATTCTGCATAACGTCCAAGGGGGCTGGTACTCCTTCTAGTTGTGATACATTGTCGCAAGAAAAAAATTTGGATTTAGGAACTAGTTTTCAGCAAATTTAGTCTCCAGTGAGCAGCGGAGTACAGCAAATCAAAGCTGTATGAAATGTTGCATGTTAATGCCCATGTGTGTTCTTTAATAATTTATGTTAGAAGCACTAGTGAAGAGGATTGCTTTTTCAAAGATGTCCTAAAGAAACAAGAAGAGCTATTTCAGTACGGTAGCTCTTACTTCTTACTTTTGCCCAATTCATTTTGGGGAAAGGGTGAGATGGTCCATCACACACACTGTAAGCGAATGTCCTCAGCTGTTTCAGAGGATGGCAAAAAAAAAAAAACAACCAAAAAAAGGTTGCCTCAGACTGAATCCATCTGTCTCCACAGTATGTTTTGCCATCTCTGTAACAATGTGGTGATAACAGTTAGTTCCTGATCCTTCTGGCATATCACCCTAAGGCAGACAAGGAGATTAACCTAAGTTTAGCATGATATTGTTCAAAAAATAACCCCATCTCTCCATCCTTTCTTTTTCCCCAAGTAAGCAATACTGTTCTGGTGAATGGAGAAGGTAGGAAAGGGAAACGCCTTTTTTTTGTAGAATAGAGGCCTCTTAATTGCAGGATACCATCCATCTTCTCAGGATGTGTCTGACACTGAATTTCCTTCACTGGCTTGTGAAAAAAAAAATAATAATCATCAAACATCCTGAATTTTGCTCCTGTTTGAATCTAATTATGTAATTTGCTAGTCAGGGTGATTCTGAGATACTTAAATATGCAAAGACAATTGTGAAGCTCTTCTGAAGGTCTTATTGAAAATTAGTTTGTAATTATGCATAAAACCAGCCTGAAACAGATGCATACAGATAGAGCGGTGAAGGTTAATTGAAAGTATGTAGGTCATTAGGGTGAAATTTAAGACTTGTTAGAGATTGTAAGGTTGTGGTGTTTATGTTGTACTGCCTCTACTGCGTACAACCTTGATAGTTGCCGTAGGATTTGGGGGAAAAAGATGTTGACTCTTGCCCAAGAAGCTGTATTAAATCTATTTCTCCTGATGTAAATCTAATTATAATCTAAATGATGTAAATTCCTGTTGTGTATAATAATTGCTGCTTCTTCCAAAGTATTTGTGATTGGCATCATAGCAGCTATCAAGGGCTACCTTCTGTAAGATTTCTGTGCACCCAGTGCAAAATCCTTTTGAAAACTTTTTCATTTAATGTCTAATTATAAGCTGAGCTTATTTGAAAAGGTAACTTTGAGTGTATTAGGAGAGTTTATACTACAGTGGAAAAAGTAGTCAGATATTCCACATGGGCAATTTAAATGGAGTCAGTTCTGGTTTTACTTGTGTTTATTGGCTTGATTTCTTCAGCAGGTCTCTCCGTAGGGATGGGAGTACAAGGATCTTAATGCAAAACTAGGGGATAGCCGATGTTGTTTTGCAGATGAAGATCAGCACTAGAAACCATAGGGACATCAGACCTCTACATTTGCATTGCTCCAGTATAGATCTCCTCTTGGAGACATCATCTTTCACTGTGTTTTTCAGGCTTCTCCTGACTTTCTAATCAGACCAACCTCATTTGTGGCTATCGTGTCCCAATAGTGCAAACAGGCGCTATCGGCTGACAGTGGTGGAGGAGTTTGGCAAAAGTGTGTGATTCATTCCGTGAAGAAATTTGGCCAACAAGCCACTAAAACACACACGTGTGATGCACCCATATCTAGGGAGGAGATATAAATCATAACTAGTAGAGAGTCAATTAAATGACAGCTGGCCCATCAGAGTTAAAGAGTTGGGAAAAGGAAGTTGCCTGCAATCCAGAGCAAAGCACGTGATGAAATTGCAACATCCTCATGACTTAGGCATCCCTGAGTGGGTAATTCAGCCTTTCCAGGCTGCAGTGATGAATCACTGAGTGTTTTTCTGGGTGTGAGCCAGGTGATGGGGACGATGTTGGCCAGAGTGGAAGTGACCTCGACTACAAGCTTCCTGGCACAGATCAGGGCCTTTCTACAGCAGAAATGCAGTGGGTCAGCCACACAGAGCACACAGTTAGGGTTTAATTGTAAGGTTAGGATTAAATAACAGTTTGTCAAGACTTAAGAGTGCAGCTGTATTACATGTCTGAGACCAGACAGGTGCTGTTAGCATCTAACTCAACAATTATTATATATGCTACCATGAATAGAAAAGTAATTCAAACAGCAGTGAAACAAAGTTGTAAAGGCAGCAGTGACTGGATAAAAAACATGGGTTTTTCTCCCTTCTTTGCCATTCTAAAGCCCACATGGCAAGACATTCTGTCTTTGTTTTTGAAGACTTGCGATCAAATGTAACTTTGTGGTAGCACCATCAAAATCAATGCAGTTACATTAAGGATGGATTCAGTCATCTTTCTGTGATCACAGAATGGTGCATCCCTCTTAAAACTGTCATATCTGAACAAAATGCCTAAGAAACCTCAACGTGCTACAGAGTTTTTAAAGTGAATATGAATTTTTGACCAAAGTACGTATGGGTAGCTGTGTATACTTATACAATAGCTCTCCATGATGATCTTGGGGGGGGAGAGCAATGAAGGGAAACTACATTAAAACTTGGCAAATCACTGCTGCCACTGACTCCCACTCAGAAAATATTGGACTTATCCCTTTATACCTCCCAGACTGCCACGTAGGAGAGAGTCCACGGACAGCAACAACCTAATTCTGCAGCCTTCTGCAAAACTAATGGTTTTAACGGGCAATCAATTTAAATTTTATAAAAAAGACAGCTCTGCCTGTTTTCAGGCAATGACTATCTGCTCAATCCACTGAGACATGTTCCCAACAATGAAAAAAGGTTAATCTCTCTGCCCAACAACTGTTCTCACTTGTGGCTCATGTAAGGCTTGATCCAAAGCTTGTCCATGATCAGTAAAGGGGTGTGTGTCAGGAGCATGATAATTTTTTTTTTTAATAATGAAATATTAGGATTAGATAGTACATTATCCTCCACCTTATGAAGTCCTCCTAAAATTTTCTTCTTGTGCCCAAGAAAAATGTACCATTTACATGCATTAGCCTGTTTCTGATTGTAAAACTACACAGTGAGTGTAACTTCTCTAAGTGAATCAAGCTTTATTGAGACTCAAACTATGTGAGAGTTCCCAGTGTCAGGATAAATCTGGCTACAAAAAGGACCACATAAGGTCTAGTTTTAAGAATCAACATGAAGAGTGTAGACTTGAGCAGAGTGTGGTTTAAAAGTATTTGAGCAGTGTCAGTGCTGGTATACAGCTGAATGGAGTTAATTCAAGAACTCCTTTGCTCACCAGGGTCTAAAGTCTCTATAAATAATAGTATTTCAGCTCTATTTTTGAAATTATGAAAAGCTGAAAAGTGAGACAAGAAAAAAAAAAGAGCAGTTTATAATTTCCTGAAGTTTGAGAGAATGTATGAAGTTTTATTTTGTCTTGAACTGCTTTTTAAGTGCAAAAAGAAATATCCTCTAGTGAACAATTCTCTCTGCTTTTATAAATCTGAATCTACATGTTCCATCAGCTCAGGCAAAGTCAAAAGGGCTTGGAACTTGGCAGAAAATTTTTCTAATGAACGATTAGCATTTATCTCACAAACAATATTGCTGTGTTTAGGTCTTCCATAGGACAAAAATGCACCTGAGTTTTAAAAGCCTCCTCAAGAAATCATTACCATAAATTTAGAAACAACCTTTGCACTTGAGAACAGAGAAAATGGAAACTAGCATGTGGTGTGCTGACTGTGCCCTCCTGTAATTCTCCCTCTTGGAGATGACCCTGGATAAAAAGCTGCTGCCCCCACGCCAGCACCTGCCCTAGCACTTTCAGTAGCAAGAAAGGAGCAGATCAAGTTTGGAAGCATCATCAGTGATGGACAGGAGCTGGATTCCGGATCTGGAGTCAGGAATGCTCGGATTGGGATCAAAGGCAGGTGAACAGACAGGGTCCTCCCCGGAGGTCAGCCAGTGAAGGGAAAAGAGCTGACCCTTTGATCCCTCAACTTTTATACTGAGCATGGGAATGGAATACCCTGTTGGTCGGTTTTGGGTCACCTGTCCTGTCTGCTCCTCCCTACAGGTGGGACCCCTCTACACTTTTCCGCTTCTGACCCTCCGATGGTGCAAATAACAAATTTGCCTGACCTTGGTTGTTAGAGCAATAAGTATAAGCAAGGGCCTCTCTGCATAACATTCCTTGGTGTAATCAGGTCTTATCACTGTGAGAGTGAGCAGCTTCTGAACAATATGCTGTTAATTTCAGAGTTTCGTTAGTTAGAAGAGGCCCAGCTGAAAAAGTAGATTTACTGAACAGAAAATTAGTTCTGTTTTACCTCAAAGCAGGACAGTGAGGCATGGCAGTGAGCAACCACCAACCTGAGCAAAGGTTACAAAATCTTGTGCAGAACTTCTCTGCACCTGAGTTAACCAGTAGGAAATGATATTATTTAATTTCCTTGCTGAGCGCTGTAGGCCAAAATACCTTAGCAGCTGAGAAGAAAGGTACTGCAGAAGGGTAGTGGACTGCCAGTACAAAGACATTAAGCTCCCCGTCCTCTGCTGTGATGTTTGGTACTGGTAGCCCCAATAAAGCTCCCTCCAGAACCCCAAAGAGGAGACTGCCTCTCAGATGTGAAATATTCTGGGTCGAGGCCCAATTACTGTCTCTGAGCCGTGCTCCCACCTGGCTCCTGCAGAACTTCTCCCTCAGACCGAGCATCCTGACCGCGTTTATAAAGATTTAATCTTTAATTAATCTTCAATGAAATACATTACTAAAAAGCTTGACTGAAAGCCATTCAGAACACATCTGTTTCCCACACAAATTGCCAGTTTGCCTGATAGGGGTTTTGTTTCCTTTTGAAAGAAAAAAAAACCCCAAAATCTGTTTTGTCTCTGCCCAGATCAGGAAAACAGGTCATGTTTAAAAAGATGTGGGCTAACATGTTCTTAACACCCCCGCCCCCAAACAAACCAATGGTAAATGCTATTTAAAACAGGTTTAACATAGCTAAGAGATTAGGATCAGCCTTTGTCTCTAACCTAGCTAGCTTGCTTTTAAATGTGACCTCCTTTCCTTGCCTAGACAGATGCTCTTTGTCTGCTGGGACCACTCAGCTGTAAAGCCATCCTGACAGCTACCTCACTTCCCAGTCTCTCCCAAAGGGCCAGGGCTCTTCCAAGCGGCTTCCTCCTGCTGAAAAGGCTATAATTAGCTGCTTCCCCTTTTTTCCTCTGTTTAAAATTGGCGTTATACAGCTTTTCTTCCTATCTTCTGAGACCTCATCCCCCATCCTGTCCTGTTTTCAAACATATGTAAAAGGAAACGCTATGCTATGGGAGTATAAGCACATTGGTTAACAAATTCAAAATGTCAAGTTTTATAGTAAAGTATCAAAATTTTCTTCCTTTCCCATTAGGCTGTGACTTATCCTTCTGTCACCAAACATTATTATTAACCTGTTTACTTCAATATCCTATATATTAAGATTTCCTTTGTTACTCTAGTATATTGCTTTCCCCTATAGCTGAATAATTGCATGTTAAGTTTTCCTCTCTGTTTTGTGTTGGTGGAATAGCTTTTGAAACTGTTAACCCAGCAGCAATACTCACAAATTCAGAGATTTCAGCTAATAATGTGTTCTGAAAGAGTGTTAGGGATGATTCCTTGGTTTATAAGGTATTTGAAGCTCAGAAGTCTTCAAAATCTGATAAGCAGAGACATTTTCTTACAAAAATACCATGTCAATGTCAGAGAGATCATTGTTCAGCAGAATTTAGTGTCAGTATTTTTAATCTTCTCCAAATAAAATAAAAATACAGCATCTTCTAAAATCTGGCTCTGCAAATTTGCGAAACTTATCCGAGATAAAACGAATTATGCATCAACTTTTCAAAAATTTCCTACTCAATTATGCAGGTCTCACATCTCAATTCACCAAAGAAATGACTGAAAAGCTATTTTAAGTTATTTCATATGTTAGTTGATTCAAGTCAAGCTTTGTAATCAAAATGTGACAATTAGCATTCCTTTGTAATTTAATACAAATTTATTCCTTTGTAATTTAATACAAATGTATTCCTTTTTAATGTAATACTAATTTATTCCTTTGTAACTTATTACAAAGGAAGATATCTTTATGAAATAATTTTCCAGCTTTTTGCATAAGCTTTGGCAAATACACTGTTATCTACTGCACTATATGTGTTTGAAAATAAATGTACAACAGTTCAAATAGCAATTCTGTATTATTATGGAGTCAGAGGTGCGAGTATGTATTTTGTTTCAGTTTTCTAGCCTAGGACATTTTGTAGGACACATAGTCACTTCGCCAATTAAAGTCCGGTGTCAGTCTTGGTCTTGAGAAACCCTAAATCATATTTTTCATATCGACACTTTGTTCCTGTATCTATCAATCCATAAATCTGAAGTATTTAATTTGCTGAATCCAGCATCTCCACCCAGTCCAAAAGGATTCGCATGTTTATACACACTTATTTCCAAGTTAATTACCCTGTTAGACCCATAGAATAATCACCCACTTAAGTTTTCTCTTTCAAATGACACAGATTATATGCTAGAGAAATCTCACTTATTTCCTCTCCAAGGGAGAGGTAAAGCATAAAGAATACAATGGTGAATAATCAATTACTATTATAACCTTAGATAACTCAGGGAAGGCTTAATCTGTTGGTTGACTACATTCACCATCTTCTAGGCAGCAGGCTATAAAGCTGGGAGGAGTACAGAGAAGGGCAATAAAGCAATCGATGACTTGGTGAAAAACTGTCAGATGAAGAGACTGAAATGGCTATGAATGTCCTCCTGAGAAAATGAGGTAAGTGGGGAGCTGATGGAACCATGGCCATCAGAGAATCTATATGGCAAAATAGAAGCTCCCAGTATCATAATCCCAAAAGTGAAGTGGAGATCTGAGTCAGTAGATTCCACACTGATGAAATAAAATGTATTCTGAAATTCTACTTTTAAACGTTTTGAAGACAATTCACCCTTGAGAAGAATTAGATTTGCCCAACAATAAAGAACTGCCACCTTCCTGGTGAAAGAAAGCAGGCATTGCAGAATACAGTATATGTGACCTTCCAAATAAAAACAGTAATGGAGGAAGATAAGGAGTAAATATTTATTAAATAGCACTATTTGAAAGAATTTATTTTAGTCAAAATGCAGCTAGTTGAAACATCTCAGACGTGAGCAGTTCTACCTATAGTCTTGAGAAACTCAAGGACTATTCAAGTTCTTTATCCTATGCCTCATCTAAACCTACATTTATTGCTGGGTTTTCAGTCAGGATCTTTGGTATTACAGGCTGTATACTCTAGTAAACTAAGTGTATACTGTAGGAAATCAAGTGTGCATGGGAACGTTCCCAAACACCGAGGCCGATTAGCATGGCACAGCTCACGTCTGTGCTGGAAAATGCTCTCACCCTCCACAGCAGCCTGGCTGCCTCAAACTGCCTATTGGGGATGGTCTCTGTAACGTTATCACCCTCAAACTATCCCCATGAGCAGTTTAGGAGAGTACGAGTGATCTTGGGCCAACATGGAGTCAGGGAACAATCTCATGGTTTATCAACGTAAATGGTGGCATTTCGCCCACCAGTACAGGCAGTCGCAGAAGACTGGCAAACCTCTGGGCTCTCTGGTGACAAAAGGAGTACTATAGAAGCTTGGTTCTCTTTTGTTGGTATTAGCGTAGGTGTATTCCATGTGGATTGATGCTCAGAGCAACAGCAGTGTGCCAGTTCCACAGATTTTGTGATGATGTAGAATACGGAGAATTAGTAACCATCGTTGAGAGCACTTATGTTGAAGTTACAGAGAACCACATGAGCTGTTCTGCCACAAGGATTACACAGTTGAATAAACAGTTCTCTTCTTGTTTGGACAATAAGACACACGTTTGATTTAAACAGGAATACTCTTGCACTGTGACATCCTTCATCAGTGGAGACAATGACTGAATAGTGGTACAAGAACGCAAAGCTGACACCAACACACAGAGAAGATATTACACTTTCAACTTCTATTTTAAAATGACTTTTCAGCCCTTAATGCAGCCAGGGCACTTCCCCGCACACTTCTGTCACTGGCAGCAGAGAATAAGCCTTAGAGAGCAAAGTGCAGCAGTGGCAGCAGCAGCATCCCTGCCAGACCCCAGCCCTTTGTTGGCTGAGGTTATCACTGAGCCAACAGAGACATCCATTGCATAGCAGTTCATCTCCCCATGCCTCAAAACTAGACTGTGCCCCTCTCCTCGCCTGGCTGGCATACTGAAAGCCCACACCAGAATCTGCTGCTTTAACTTTCCCACAGGACCATAACATTCAAATTATTTTGACATTGTGACCCCTGGACTGTGCTAAGCAGGTAGGAAAAATAATAAACACTATTAGGTTACTCTGAACTGTCTGTTGGCATTCGTATCCCAGGAGCCAACTGGTAAGAATACCAACTATCAGGGTCGGTTATTTTGGAAAGACACTTGAAACAAAACCTGATGGTTAATGGGGACACCTGAAGGAGGTATTTCGTCAGAGGAACACTGTTAAAAACAGCCTGAAATGTCTTTTCTCACTTCCAATGTAATTAAACACTGAAGAAGTCAAGACTTCTTTCCAGACAAAACACCCATAAGGGGGACTTTACAACTTTTAAAAAAAGAAATGAGAGAAAATTACTCCAGAATACAAATCCCAAGGCTGTAACACAGCCAGGGGCGTTTGACTGGGGACGGCAAGCCAACGGTAATTGCTGCAGGAGAAACTGCTGCAGGTTTGGCTGCAGAGACATTTCCAGGCAGTCAGCTGGTATGAAGAGAATAATGGCATCTGCATGGACAGGAGACATCCCTGCTGGGTCAGATCAGGGTATTCCAATGGCTGAGTTAAAGCAGCAGTCCTCTTTGCTTAACATGTTGGCCATAGTCTATGCGTGAATGGATTTGTCTGGGCCAGGGAACAACCCTTAGCTCCAGGTGAACAACCTTTTTGCAGAAGAACAACCTTTCCTCTCTGCCTGTTCTCCATCCTCTCCCAGATCACACGACTGAGAGGCTGGAGAGTTTAAATCTCTAAATCATCTGTCCTGGAGGAGAAGTCTGTGATTATAACTGCTTTTGTGCAAGGAAGCTTCTGAGCAGCTGTAGCCTGAGGAAAAGAAATGACAAATGGTTGTGGCAAGCTGGGGTCAAAGCTGAAGCTCAGCAGGGTTCGGCTGGGGGGCTGCTGGAGAGCGATGAAGAGGTGGAAGAGCAGTGGAAGAAGTGGCCTGGAGTATGCAATCACAGGTGGGTTTCTGTGTGCTGGGGAAAACAGCTCAGCAGGTTAGAAACCCACGGTGAGGGCCAGGATGAGGGAAGGCCCTGATTTTTTCTCTGTGTTGCAACTGCCTCACTGACCCGGTGCAGTCTGCAGCGCCAAGGGCTTGCCTCTCTGCAGAGACATTGTGGGCTTGAAAAAGCACTAGGAAACTCCTCTTTTCAATCTTACTGTCATAAACGTTCAAGGGAAAAGAAAACTCTGGGTCTGATGTGGAATTAAAGCTTTGGACTTGCTCCAAAGCAGGAGCCAGTTAGGAAGCATGACGGATGCGCTGTTCAGAGGGGCTATGGTCACAGGATCACAGAATCCTCATGGTTGGAAGAGACCTTTGAGATCATCAAGTCCAACCACCCAAAAAAAACCCCCAAACACCCATAAAAAAACACCACATACAAACAACCACACACAGACACAAACCAACAATCTCAGGCACTAGAGCATGCCCTGAAGAGCCATGTCTACATGTTTCTTAAATACCTCCAGGGATGGTGACTCTACAACCTCCTTGGGCAGGTTGTTCCAGTGTCTGACCACTCTCTCAGTAAAATAATTCTTCCTAATATCTAATCTAAACCTCCCCTGTTGCAACTTCAGACCATTTCCTCTGCTCCTGTCATTATTCCCTTGGGAGAAGAGGCCAACACTCCCCTCTCTGCTCTGGTAGTTGCAGAGGGCAATGAGGTCTCCCCTCAGCCTCCTCTTCTCCGAACTAAACATGCCCAGTTGCCTCAGCCTCTCCTCATACGACTTGTTCTCCAGACCCCTCACCAGCTTGGTGACTCTCCTCTGGATGTGCTCCAGCAGCTCAATGTCCTTCTTGTAGTGAGGGGCCCAGAACTGAACACAGCACTCGAGGTGAGGCCTTACCAGTTCCCGGGACAGAGGCACCATCACTTCCCTACTTCCCTTTGTCCTTCACACAGAGGGGTGTGATCGTAATTAGGATGGCCAAGGACTGCCACCATACCATGATAAAGCTATAAAGGTAGGGTATAGCCCTATACCACCCAGCCGCCTGCCCCTGGGCAGCAGCCGGGCATGGTGGGGCAGTCAGGACGGCTGGGAGAGCCTCACCCACAAGGAGCGAGAAGGCAGCTGCCAGCACAGATGTTCAGGGGACTTCGAAATATTTCTGGTAGGATTAAATTCACATTCTGGAAAAATCAATCAGGAAGCTTGGAGGGAGAAAAATCATGCACAGTAGCGATCACATTTGCAACCAACCCTATTATTGAAGTAATGTGATGGGGAAAACTTCTGGTGCTACCTGGGAAATGAAATAACAGATAAATTCCTTCAGCCTGAAGCCCCCAAAAACACAGACTGGTAAAAACACAGACAAAATGTATCACTTCAATAAATTGAGAATTGGAAGGGGTGCAGGCAGGTAGAAACAGAAGTCATACTGCTCCAAAACATCTGTTGGAACCATGAGGGAAAAAAGGGTGGATGTTTATGGTGGAAAACAAATCTTGGAAATTGAATATTCACAAAATAAAATTAGAAGTATTAGTAGTTTTTGTGGCTCACTGCAATGCTTAAGGGTTTTTGTCAGTTGTTTTTTTTTGAATGCCAGTCACATTTTATTCCAGTCACATTTCCTCTTCTATTTGTTATCATAACTTTAAAGAGGTATCCTTTCAATTTAACTCTTCTGTGACAATGTTTTCTGTAGCAGCAGTATTTTACTTTTGTAAAAACTCTGGACTGATGTTGCAAAGACAGGCAAATGCCAGCAAGCTCCTGACAAAGAACACCTTTTGGGTAAACACATTACTAGAAAAAAACTCAATTATGTGATAGCTGAAAAAATGTGCAGATGTGGTTCAAGCAAATGAGAAAAGGTATTTTGTGGTACAGCTGGTCCTGTTTTGTCCTCAGCATTTCTTAGGTAAACTCACTGTGATTAACTCTAAATGTCAGCTGGTAGTTGGATAGCATAGTGCTTTTTTATTTTTTCAGTGACTGTTTTTGATGTCATGAGCAGCTGTGTTCAGTCTTTCTTATTAAAAATAATAATAATAAAAAAAAAGAGTAGAGCTTAGCATCCAAAAAAATTGGGTTTGTGTGGCTAACCACAAGCAGAGCACATGACTGAGTGCTGCATCTGTTATGTCCCCCTTCAGTTCAAACAGTTTGGACAAGAATATTCTGTAAATTTAAAGGGGAAGTCTCAATTTACAGAAGGCATTTAGAGCTCCTCATCAAAGCAAGCTTCAAATTTTACCCACTACCAGAAAAATAAGAAAGTTTGTACTCTAGAAAAGGGAACTGAAGAATTTACTCCCCTCTGTCTACTCTCTTGAACCTCAGTGTAAGGGTCAGATTTCCAGGAAATATTTGTAGGTTTTTAGACATCTGGTAGCTAGAGCTACCTCTAAGGCTGGCAATTTGAAGAAAAGAACTGTCAGCTAGTTTGAACATCTTAATACTTACATGCAGAAAGAGATGAAGCACTTAAGTCCCTAACGTATCATTTTTATTTTACCACTGGTAATAAATTAAATGCTTGAGTAGATAAATTGGTCCTATTACTTATAGTGGATTTTCAAAAAGATTTGGATACCTACTCCTATAAGGTATCTTGGAACTATACTTCTGTTAATGAATGGTTCTGTGCCCTGCAACCAAAGAGAAATGCTTTTTTTCAGGCTCTAATCTGAGGCAGTGATTTTAAACAATTTCATAGATACTTGAAATTTTCTGACCTGCCCACAGTCACATAATTTCCTCAGCAGCAATGCAAGGTATGCAGCCTACAAAGCCTCTTTTGTAACCCATCATCTAGTCATAGACTTTGCTTTTTCTTCTGTTGTACATTATTTTCTCTTTACTAGGATAACATAGGCTTTATTGGCTATGATCACAAATCACAAAAAAGTAGGGTAATATTCCAAGCTCCTCCCTCAAGACAAGAAAAACTACATGAAAGAAATGTATAATGAAATTATTGAAAGCTTTTACTTCCTCCCTTTTCTTTATCCCCTTTTGGGCTTGTCTGAGCTAGAAGATAGTTTATGCACTGGAGATCTAACATGGTCCAACAGAAGAGAGAAATATATGTGCACTGGAAAGAGGCTTCATAACTCTTTCTCTAGCTGCAGGACACCTTAACCCTAAGAGAGAAAATGCAGATGAACAATAACTCCTGGAAATTAATATTGCTTCGCATTTGTTTCGGATCAGTTTTTGGCACCTTGACGTGCATTCATTAAAGATGGGCTCATGAATGCTGGGGGGGCTGCTGATCAGCAGCTTCTTTCTATGAAGTCATTTCATTGTCAATTATTTCTACAGGAAACAGTGCCTCAAAAGAAGATGTAAGTGGCAAAGGACACTAAGGCCTGGTTTAGCCTTTTGGTGATCTCACCACACAAATGCCTGAATTCCCATTCATAAATGACAGAATTTCTTCTGTATGGAAACTCAGTTAGCTAGAGACCCTGAAATCCCCCCAATTTCCATGGTGAAAATTCAAAAAAAAAAAAAAATAAAGAAAGTAATAAATCTGTTAGAATTGGAAAAACACAAACAGATTGAAAACTCAGAAACACATTAGTCCAAAATATCTCTCTGTGTCATGGGGAAAAAAGTATGAGTGAATGCTGTGTGCTGGAGTACCGGAAAGCAAGCATCAAACCAAGGGAGAAACCAGAGATTCATGTTGGTCAGGTCAGTAAAACAATAATTCTTACTTTTATAAAGGAGAGCACCTAAATTAGTTTATTTACAGTAAAAAGCATACATTTGTGACAAATGGCATTTATCCATAGGGGCTGCAGCTTTGCATGATCACTATCACAATGCAGAGCAAAGTGTACCTTGCAATGGTTTCATACTGACTGTGCTGGTTTTTTGGATATAAATGCAATATGTGCCAAGTGCCCATGGATTTGTTCCTACTTTCATTAAGCTCTGTTGAAAAGTGCAGCCTGGTGCTACGCTGGCACTGCTCCCCTCCACAGAAGCTTGGAGACCAGAACAAGATGGCTCAAATCTCTCAGGTTAGTCCTGCAGCCTTCTGTAGCTTTCTCCTCAAC
>JAOQGH010000023.1:55730401-55807373 GCA_025769975.1 Gallinago jamesoni
AGAAGCTTGGAGACCAGAACAAGATGGCTCAAATCTCTCAGGTTAGTCCTGCAGCCTTCTGTAGCTTTCTCCTCAACCAGTTATTCAGTGGCGGAGAATAACCGGACCATCATCGAGGTGTGACTGCAAAGAGTCATTAATTCCATCTTTAGTATGATTAGTGATCTGTGTGTCGGAAGACAATTTGGGTGCAATCCTTGGCTTCTTGATGTTGACAGGACCTCATCGTAGATGTACCTGTACATCTAATGGTAGTACATCACAGAACACACTCCTCTTCTGCTGCTTTGCTTGTCGAGACTGCAGTCCCCTGAGATGGCAGCGTACAGCAGCTGGTAGAGCCCTACCACCGTGACAGGGAAAAATGGAAATAAGCCACAGGCAGTCAGCACACAGGATGGAATGGGTCAGCAAAGGTAAGAATCAATAGTGCTAACGGTATGTCGCTTTTGCTAAAGCTAGCAAACAGCAAAATGGAAATAGTTACACTTCTTAAAATATTCTTTTCACTAAGCTGTATTCTATTTTACAGGAAAGCTGAGTTCAAAACCTATTGACCTCAGCAGTCACTGCATTGAAACCCAAATGAAAATGAAGTATGAATAAAAAATTCAAATACAAACCAACTAAAATTCATTATACATATGCATGCACAAATATCCTAGGTCAGATATAAGCATATATACTATACCATCAACCATCAACCAGTGTACAGCCCAGAAGGGAATGCAAGAAGTAAGAATGACATTAGTGTTAGGTGTGTCAGAAAATCTTTTTTATTCCATACACAAGAAAGCATTTGTTGTACTGTTTCTTTTGAAGTTTATACTGCTAAAAAAACCCCAACCCATACATCTATCACAGGTTATTTTGCTGTAAAGGCAGAAAAAGAACAACAGAATTCATCAAAAGATTTGTTACACATAAAGGAGAAAAGGAAAATGTTTTTTTTCACACACTATTATCTAAAGAAAGAACAGGTCATGACAACCAAGCCACTTCCTAACTGTTGCAGTCATGGAGCTCAGCCATAAAGATCTGCAGAATCCCCTCTCCCTCGAGGGAGATGATAAAATTTACACCAACACAGGACCTTTGCAATCAGCTTCATAGATAAAAAAAAAAAGAAAAAAAATGTTCTGAGAAAACTGGCACTGTCCAAAAACATACTGCAACAATGCTTTGTTACTGGAACACCCACACTTCTTTTCCACATAGCTTTTGCAGATCTTAAATGCTCGGCAGTTGTTTTTATGGGATTTTAAAGAGAAGGGAGTCCACCAAGACTTTGAACCAGTGGCTTCACAAAGATACATTAAAAAAAAACCCCACACTCAGAGCACAGAATTTAGGATGGCGGAGCATCGAACTTTTCCCCAGTGTAAAGAAAGCAGCATATTCATACACAACAAAAAACCAATCTTAGCTATATATTTATTAAAAATGTAACTATGATGTCAAATCAGAACTTACCTCGATAAAGGCCCACGTAGTATGCCAGAGTTAAGATGATAATGGCATTTGTTTACCATCTTTAAGGAGACAAAACCTTTAAGTCAAAAGTAAATGTATGAATCACGTTTTTTCTCAGAAGTGCTTATTCAGAGACAAATTCTAAGTCTGAAAAACTCAGGAATTTGGGTGCAATTTTCTAAAGCAGCTTTTATGAACTAGGGAAGCCTTGACTTAACATCCTACAGTATTTCAAAATTGGCTGACTTACTGTTTTGATAGTGCTCTCCCAGCACCAGGTGCAGAATAAGATTGAAAACGGTGTCTATAATCTCTTGAGTAACTTTTTAAACAACCGCCACATAAAGTTCTGGGTAAACAAGAGGCTATCATGCTTTGGTGCAAATAGCAGATGATTCAAGAGTTCATGACCTTTCACAAGTTCCAACAGACAAGAAACATATTCCTCAGAATATGTTTAATTAAATTCATTTTTTTTCAGGTAGAATTTGCAAATGATGCCACAATGTACACAGCAATGCACAAATGGGATTCAGCAGCTGCTACCCTGTTGCTCTGTGCAGATAATATTAGGTCTCATGGATGTGGCAGCTCCTATCATTTTTTGTCCAATTTTGGGGGAGGTGAGAAAGGGAAGATAGGAGGAAGCAATATTTTCTCTGTATCACTCTCTTGCAAATTTCTCAGAAGCATCAAAGAAATGGTGTTAACCCAACCCTGAAACAGAAATGCTGGTCAGCTGAGAGGAAACACGACACCCAAAGAACCTCTCGGGCAGAGGCAAGTGAAGCTGTGTGGGTGTGACTTCTGAAGATGAAGAATACAATAGTATTATTTTTGTTTCATTGCTTAAACAATCCATTTTAAGGCTTTGGAAATGTGAAATCTCTACCTCTTCTTATCAGGTAATTAAGGTAAACATAATTAAAAGGAATAAGAAAAGTTTGAAATGTTTTTGCAATCAGTCCCTAGTCATTGTTAGGCTTCCCTGATTAATATAGTTAGAAATCCTGAGCTAAAAGCATGTAGCATGGAGCTGATGTTATCGTACACACCACGTTTATAGCCACTCAACCAAGCAAAAAAAAAAAAAAAAAAATCACTTCTTACTTTATAGAACACCTTCAAAAATAAAGACCAAGGACAATATACTCTCAGCATGCCTTCCGCAAAGACTTGGGAAACACAAGTATTTGACAGGCTGCTCCATTTGCAAAGTTGTTGCTGCCGAAGATAATAATTATTCCTCAAAGTTCCTCCCCAGCTGTGGTTAAGTGCCTCAGGGCCACCTCAGTCACCCCTGTTCATCACCTAAGGGCACAGCCTGCTAGCAGGGAGAAATCCAAGGAGCTCCTGAGGCCAGTAGCTTAGAAACACAAACCATAGTTCCTTCTCCATCTGGAGAAGGCTTGAAGGTTATCTGAATAACCTTATTTTTTTCCTTATCATTGCCCACCAAGTTTGCATAAGTCAGAACGTCCAAGGTCACTGACTTCTCGTGATCTTGAAGCTACTGGCAGGCCTTGCCCAACAGAGAACAGTATTCGGCAAATGTTCTCCATGTCCTTTCTCAGAGTCCACCTTTAATTAAAAAATTTGCATATCGCTGTTGGCAGGAGCTTTTCATTTGATGAGGCTCTGCAACAGATCACTTCTCACTGAACTCTGCCGCAGGAGGTGTTCCTGGGAACTACTGCAGACAAGTCCACTGCAAAAATACATGCTTAAATAGAAATCTGTAGAGACAACATTAAAAAGAAAAACGTCACTTATGAGCAGGGTAAGGGATTTTCTTCTGTTATCGATTGTTTTTTTCTGAGGTGGAGATATTTAACTATTCCGGCATACATTGGGGCTTTAGTACAAAGTGAATAATGAGCCAACTATGTTTGAAAGCTGATAAGCTCCACGCAGAGCACTCGACTTCCAACCTACCAAATGTTAAAAGTATGTAAACAACCCTGCTGAAGCCACTGAGGTTTCTTATATGTCTAGTGCTAAGCAAACACCTAGTCTTAATGAACTAGGGCTCAGCTTCATAGCAGAAAATCAACTCATTTAGAGCGATTTGGAAGATTTAGGTGATTTCATTAGCAATTTGTTGGTATTTGGCCCTTTGTGTTAAGCGATAATAAAGCTTGCAGCTAAGAAAATATGTGTTTATTTGTAATCCAAAGGGGTTCCTAAGAATGTCTTTTTTTTTAAGGCAGGAAATAATAGCCATTAATTGTAAATAGTATGGGAAAGATCCCATCAAACATTATTTTCCCAGAACATTCTCTCACCCTGAAAGAATTGTTAACGTTTCCTTCATCCCTCAAACTTGCCAAGGAAGATTTATTTTTAGGAGTACCTCGCAGTGGAAAACTGCAAACTGGAGACTTGAAGCGTATAGAGAGGCTGAATAAATCATGACTTTGTTCTTCGTTCCCCAGATGGCAAGCAGCGCTCTGTTAAAGCAGACGGGTTAGCAGCTGTAGACTAAGCTTTCCTGGCAGCCGTTCCGACCGCAGGTAAAGAATGACACAGACTCGAGCTTGTGCACAAGCCACAGGTTCGTTATAAATCACAGAGCAAAATGTAGCATCTGGCGAGGGGACAGAGGGTGCTTCACATCCCAGTTGGGGATCCTTAAACAAGACAACGCTGGGTCTCTTGATTTCACACCTTTATCCTTTTTATAAGATCCTCACTTGGTGACCAGATGAAAATGTACAACGTTGGAAAGATTGTTAGCAAGAAGGTGGAAGAATAGAGTCTTTTAGTACAGAGGCGAAGTCAGCTTCAGAGAGTTTTGCTACTACGAGTCTGGGAGGGAGTGTATGGCAAAAGTGAGCCTTAATACAATATCTCAACTTAAAGGTGGTGTGATTGAAGGGTCATTTGTGGGCCAGACACAAAAGTTTCACTTTAGATACTGCTGTTGTAAGGAATAAAAAGGCGGAATTTTTGTAGTTAATCGAATTCTGAAAAAGTTTAAAATTACAGTGAAGGAATTTGAAAACTTCTCAAGTCCATCCGTTCAGTAATTCAAAAAGCGGTGGTGACTGAACAGCCAGTGTCCTCTTAATCCCTCATCCTCACTCTCCATAGAAACAGTTTCACTGGTCCTACTTGGAAATTTAAACCACCTGTGAACACATTTTTAATAAAGCTGTCTCACTGAGAAACTATACCAACAGCAGAAGAGAAAGCTTGTAATTTCTATGGTGAAAGAAATGCAGGCGTGAAGAGCTATGTGGCTTCCCAACAGCCCACCTGCCTCTTAGGGTTCTCCATGGTCAATCCTGAAAATTACACCACATATTTCCTTCCACAGAAAGGGTACCTCACCTGATTCCAGGCCAACCACTATACACATACAGACGAAAAGTTGTGCTTTTCAGGTGGTGCACGCTGACTGCCACTAGATTTTCCCATTCCCTTTGTTCCAGCCTCCCATCCCCATCCCATCTGCAGAGTGGAAAGCAAGGGTTCCACTCTGGAACCACTCGAGGGTCCCTGTTGGGTTTTTTTATGAGATGGTTGAAGAGGGACAGGGACGGTGCCGACCCCCACCAGCTCCTGGATGTTATTTTCTGCTGCTGTTGGTAGCTGTGGTACCCCCGGGCCCGCCTGAAACGGGAGGTGGCACAGAGGGAGCCTGGCCGAGGGAAAAGCTCTCTCCCTGCTCTGAGAGTTGCTTCGAAATTTCGGTTCGAAAGCAACCGAGGGCCGGAGAACGCCTTTCTGCGGGGCCTGTCCCGCCGTCTCCCCACGCTCCAGACACGGCAATTGCCAGGCCAAACGCTGCCTTAAGGAACCGAAGCCGCTGAAGGCACCGGGGGTGGCGGGGGGAGTGCCGGTCCAAACCCGGCGGCAAGGCCCACCCCCTGGGGGACCGACCCGGGTCGGTGGCTCCCCCGGGGGCTCCCCGACGGTCCCTCCCTCCGGGCCTGAGGGAGAGGCTGGGGACAAACAGCCCCGCCACTGCCCCCGGGTGCCGAGCCGTGCCGTGCCGGAGGAACGGGCGGCCGGGGAGGGGGGCGTGCAGTGGGTGTGGGAAGGGGGGGGGGACACTGCCGTTGCGGCTACATCAGCCCCCGCCTGCCCAGCGCCGGGGCTTGGCTGCTGAGCCGCCCAACGGCCCCCAGGCGGCGGCGGCGGCGACTGGGGGGAGGCTGAGGAGGAGCCGCCTGCGCGGCCCAGCGGCGGCGGGCGGGCCGGACGCACCGACCGAGCAGCCGCGGCCCGGTGGCGGGGAGGGAGGGAGGGGAGCCCGGCAGCCCAACCCGCACCGGCAGCGCCATGGCCACCAAGGTGAGCAAACCCCGCGGCGCGGCCCCCCGGGGGTGTGTGTGGGGGGGGTGGTGGTGGTGGTGGTCGTGAGGCGCAGCTCCGGGGCGCCCCCTGCCCCGGGACCCCGGAAGCCGAGCAAGGCCCCGCGGAGGGGCTCGGGGGGGCCCTGTGGGGCACAGGCTGCCTTTCGGGGGGTCGGGAGTCCCACTCCCTGGGGCCTGCCTCTCGCCGCCGGCCGCGGGGGGAGGAGGGGGCCGCCCGCTCCCGCCGCGGGGCGCTCGGGCCTCGCCGCCGCTGCCCGGCCCCTCCGAGCGGCGCGGGGGGTACGGCGGGGCAGCCCCAACTCCGGGGCAGAGGAAAGTTGGTTTTGGCTTTATTTCCAGCCCGCCGGCCCAGTGGCGGGAGGGGGGGAAACGCCGCCGAGGACTGCCGCTCCTGCAGCCCGGGCGCCCCTGCCCCGCTTCCCCCGTGCCCTGGCCGGGAGAGCGCGGTGGCGGGGAAAGGCCTCGGCCGGCGGCGGGCCCTGCCCCGGGACGGGACGGGGTGTCCCGGCAGGCTGGGGACGGGGACACCCCCCCGAGTCGTCCCGTCACCCCCGGGGCGGCTGATGCGGACCCCCCTTGAGCGGCATCCAGGGGGTAGAGGGGCTGTGGGAGCCCAGACCCTGTAGCGTGGGACCTGGTATCAGCAGGGTCTGATTTTACCAAAGTGGAAAAACAAAGAAAAGAAAAAAAGTAGGAAGTGAAATTTATTTTTTTCAGTTCTTCAACAGTACCTGCTATTAACGCAACAGTCAAAATTAGCCCATCCTATCTGAAACCCGTCTCTTTCTAATTTAACAATATTTATTTACTATAATGGTTGATGAAAGCATCTCCGCTTGTGTAGGTCTGGGTTAACGTCCACCAGTAAATGTCATCTGCAAGTTGTCTAAATAGTGTGGAAGGCTTTTTGGTATTTGAACTAATACTTGGAGTCACCTGATTCCATAAAGTTGGCCAGCAGCTTGAAAACTTCCTTTTGCTGAGGCAGTTCTCATACAGTCCACTGTTTGTGTCGCACTTCTCAATACGGGAGAAATTCTGCATCTTGAATGTGTCTAATTATGTATGAGTGTATTATGTATGTATAATCGAATCATGTATAAGTAGCTGCCTCTGTAACCATATAAATTGATGGTAGCTCATGTTTTAGTAAACTTTCTCAGAAGCACAGACAAGTTGGGTTTAGGCTTCAAAACCACTTAGATGGTTTAAGAAACACTAACAGAGTGAAATTTATGTTCTGTTGAGGTTTTAGAATATTGTTGGTGGACTCTGTTTTAATATTGGTGGTTCCTACTGGTTTGTGGGATGCAAGTATGAATAATATGTGATCAACCTTAACTATTGTAGGTAGCAAGAAAAAGAAAATTACTTCTGTGTATGCACATACTGCTCAACACACAGTACCTTAAGCAGATTCTGTACTAGAACAGTTTACTGCTTCTTCCCACTGATGTGCGGTATCCTCTCGGGATCCTGCATTCTGTGCCGAACACATGAAGCCATGCTATTTGTAAGTTTGGAAACTTTAATTTTGCTTTTCTTGAAATAATTTTTTGAAGTCATTATGGCCTCAGACTGAAGGCTGAGTAATTTCTAACTTACTAACCAGGACTGGCTTGAAATGCGGTGGTGCAACTTTTTTCATTCTACACAGTTATGGTAATTTAACTTGAAGGTTAAAATTGGGAAGTGAAATTGGGAAGTGAATCAGTAAAAACTCTATTTTATTGTTATTATTTTTATACATTGGTAATTGAGAGTAATACTGAAGAGAACCTTACTTTATTTTCTGTGGGCTTTACCCAGGAGGTAGGTCCCTCTCTGCAAATTGTCCTGTTCTGGGTTTTAATTTGTTAAACTTGTGCTTAATTTGTTAAACAATAGTAAAGGATAGATTATTTTTTATTTAACAGTGTATGGGAGTAACTGGCTCAAAAAACAGTTTTTAAGAGCTCAGCCAATTAACCACTCAGCATTTCACTTGGAAAGTAAATTTTGTTTTTAAAATTGTAAACAAACTTCTCACCTACTGCTTGTGCTCTTTCCAAAATAGCCCTATTTTTAAAAGAAGGATGCCTAGCGTATTTGTATTTTATGTGAAGACATTAAGAAAACTGAATTCTAATTAGTCATCTGGAGTGTGAATTTGTCAAACTTTGGTGTCAAATCCTCTATAGGTGGTAGGGGCAGCTGATAGGCAGGCCTGGCCTGTGCCACACAGGCTGTTACTGCTTCCTGAGTTAATTCCTGTTTAAATTAGAATATACTGTCCAAGGAGGGCTGGGAGGAAATTCAGTCTTGATTTGACTGATTTCAGTAATGGATAAGCCAGTCTGTTTTGTTTGTTTTTTGTTTTTTTTACCATCAGCTCTCCTACTGTTGATGCCTTTTTATTTTTGAATCTAAGTTTGCACAGCTTCAGTTTCCAGTTGTATCCATTTGTCTACAAGATTTACAAACACTTGTACCAAAATCCTACGTTTCCTGCAGGGTGGAGGGGTGAAATAGGGATTTCTTCGACAGGTAGCTTGTAAAACCTAGTCAGTTTTCTTGCTTTCCCATTTTGATAAACCACATTAATTAAAGTTCCTAGGGCTTCCCAATACGAAGACATGGACTAGAGTCGTGTAATCTGCCGGCTCTTCCCTGTACCATTCAAACTCACTGGATTTCTTACTGAAATAATAAAAGCTTTTCATGGAAAGGTCTACTGTTTTCATGCAAAAAGGGCTTTGCCTATGCTTTCCTAGCACGTTTGTTAACTGGCAACGTGGTAGGCAGTCTGTGGTGAAATGGGTCTGGGGTGGCTCTGTCTGATGCCGTGAGCTGAGATAGCGGTCCCCATTGCTCCTTCTCCTTCCTGTCCGCGTGTCCCAGAAGCTGACTCCAACACTTTTCAGGCCTGTCTTTGAGCCACACTGTAAGTTGCTGAAATAGCAGAAAACGAGCTGAGTGGGGCTGCTTTCCCCAGTTCTGCGAATGTACAGTTGCTGAAGGTTTGCCCAGAGCTGATGGAGAAGGTTGGGTGGGGTGGCAAAGTGGGGAGGGGGAGGCTTTCATGGTGGAGGGTGGAAATATAAATGGGAAATGGAGGATCTGAGGCTTCTGCTGGCAGTTCTTTGGTTGGCTGGATCCTTACTGTAACTTGGCAGTGGATTTTATGATTCCCTAAATGCTTGCTCAAGGTCACATGCTCTAAAAACTGAAGCAAGTGGAAAAAACAAATCAAAACAAAACACACAAAAAAGGAGGATTGTTTAGGAGATGCTAACTTCTGAAGTTTTACAGTAATTTAACTGAACCTGACTTCAGAGGTAGGCAATTTCATATCCACGTTTAAGAACTGATGTATTAAGATAGATACTTTATTTTGGATGCTTCCTTCAGAGAGTTGAGCTTTCTTCTTTTTCACTGTGCGTTACAAAAGAATACAAAAAGTGCCTGAGCCTAAAAGAATAAAACTTAAAAAAATTTCAGAAGTCAGTCACAAAGAAAGTGAAATATTGAAAAGGTGTTTCTGTGACAATTGCTTGCAAAAGCTGCAGATGAGATTGTCATTCTGCTATTTATTCCTTCTTGACTTTTTTGGCCTTTCCTCTTCTTTCCCTGTGGGAGTTTGCCATGTCCCACCTTTACTTGTGCCCTTTCTTTTGGTTTTGAGTTTCATTGAACAGGGAGAGCTAGAAATGTCAGGAAGTGATATGCTAGCTTTTAAATAATTTCCTCCCTACCTCAGTCTGATTTTAGAGTTATTTATTATTTGAAAATACAGGCAAGGCCTTTTCTTATAAAGGTTGATATTTTGCCATTTGTGAAGTCTATGTGATCATACTGAGTGAAGTTGATGGGTTACATGCATGCTGATGGTCAAGACAGTTCTTCTGGAACCTGTGCTGCTTATGTGTGGTGGGGATTTTCATTTAAAAGTTAAAACTAGAAGCCAATAAGCTCTAATTTCTAGGAGTAACACTTGAAGTTGGTGACATTACTTTCACAAACTAGGTATTTCACAAGGCAGGTATTGATAAACTTTGAGTTTAGGTCCCTCTTAGTGTCAATAGCAACAAATTTTTCTTTGTAACCTTAGGGGCACCTGTACCCCACCATTATATTTTTGGTTGTTCAATGGTTTGTCTGCTTTAACTCATTTACCTGGTTCTATTTGTAGGTAGAAAGTAGGCCCTTTTTTGTGGGAAGAAGTCTCTTCAGATGAAAGTTTAGACTGACTATTATGTTCTTAGAAGTATTGCTAAGCTATACCTTCTTTTAAAACACAGAAATGTTATTCAAGGCTTTTTTTGTCCATCTAATGTTGGATTATTTCTTGTGAATGTCACTAACCAGGAATAGTTGAATTTAACATGATTCCTGTGAGGGAACTCCATAATTTATATATGAAAATTTCATATAGAAAAAAAATAACAACACATTAGACTTTGAGTAAAGATTACTTTTCTCGAGTGTGTATTCTTCCTTTCATCTTTCTTTTTGATTCTCTATTGCTTTACCAGTATAAGGCTCCCCCAAAGAAGTCTCGCATTTTCATTTGTACTGTCACGAAGCTGTTTGTTTGTTTGCATTATGAGTCAGGCAGAAGCAATTCTTTGTTCTGATTTGCAGCTGGGAAGTGAAGCATCTCTCTGTGCTAAACCCTCCAAAACACCCAAACTGCCTTCTGGAAGTCTGTCTTCAGTATTGTCATAACTCTGGTAGTAGACTTTCCTAGGAAATCACGTCTCAAGGGAATATTCAGAAAATACATCTTAATACGTCTGCAAGTTGGGTTGAACTCTTACGGTGCAGATCACTTCGTAATCCATTCCACCATGTAGATTCAGCCAAGCAGGATGTAATACGCGGAATGAGCTCACGGTTGATTTATGTATGTAGGATGTGGTAGAACAAAACTAATTAGGTGAAGTAATAATTTTGATTTTATGGTCTTAATCATATGAAAAGTTTTTTTTTGTTTTTTTATAAGCTACAGTTAAGTGGATATGAAAATATTTTGTGGGACTTTGTGCATTATTTTGCTTTGGTGGCTTGTCTTTGTTTGTCTTTGTGGTTTTTTTTAAGGGGCAACGAGATAACTAGAGAAAGTGAAAATGGTAGTGCAAATTTACCACAGATTCATGACCTGTTGGTGGAATGAGATGTTCGGGTTAACACGAGAACTGATACAGTTTTATTTTATTGAAATACAGGTTTTCTGTTCTTTTGTCTTTCTGTCTGACCTTATGATCTTCTAGAAGTCCAGTGATGTGTGTTATGTTACGCTGTGGCAGCTATTAGTGCAAGGCTTCTTGTTGGCTAGCCAGTTTCTGTGCTGGGAAGCTGGAGAGGTTCTATATGATGTTATGCTTGGGCAATGATTCCTCTGACTCAGTTTTTCAAAGTTATTTTAAGCACCTGGGCATTGAGTCATCAGAGCCTCATTACCAGAGGTCATCACTTAAAGACATGATTACAGCAGCTGAAGAGAAGGAAGTCTGGTATCGGATGTCGTAAGCTTCGTCAGGTTTATGGAGTCAGCGATTCAGATTTTTACTCTGGTAGAATTTCTCCATATATCAGTATTATTTCAGCAAGAAGTCTTTAGAGTTAACTGTGGCTTAAGACTTTATTTCACTCCGTTATTTCAAGGTTTTCCTCTGGACTGTCTTCCTCTTTTAGAACCTTTGGTTTTTCAGGAGAGAGCTCCTAGAATACTGAATATCCGTGTTCTTCTGTTTATAAAAGCTTCCTTATTTGATTGGGACATCTGGCAAATTTCAGAGTTTACAGAGATTACAAAGGGAAAATGATATGAGAACTTGGCTGTTTTAAATATATGGGTTCCCTCCTGTATTGTATTTACAAGCAGTTGAAACACTGATGGTGATGGAAGCATTCTTGCAAAACACTACAAAAGCAGGTATTAGAGCCTGTAAAATGGTGGGGGTGATTTGATTCAACCAGTCCTGCAGTTGGACAGATCAACATTTAGATATGTGGAATTACTTAAAGTAAATAGGTATAGCAGTGTTCAGCATTCAGAGCTAAACCTCTTCTGTTTCGAAGTATGTTTCACAATTACAGGGTCATTCAAATTCACTTTAAACTTTTCTGAGGGGGCAAAAATCAGAGCTTGTGCTTTTCCTTTCTTCAGTTATATTCCTGCTTTCTCAGCAATTTATGGCTGGAAAAGAGCTTCCCAAGTAACACAAAGTTCAAAAAACAAGGCAGTCTTGTTGTAGTCTAATAAGCGACATTTAAATGCTAGTGAAGAGAAATAAATAAATAAATATGCATATTGCTTACTGGAAAATCTAAGCTCTGAGCCTTATCATTTTTTTCCAAAGCAGTGTTTCTCTTTGAGCTTCGTGCGAGTAATAAACCTCTGTCAAGAAAAAAAAAAAAAAAAAACACAACAAACTAAAAAAGCCAATTAAGACCAGAATTATTTAACTTTGATAGATAGTCCTCTGTGAGACCCATAGTATGAGGAGAAGGGCACGAGGAACAACCGTTCTTGTAGGGAGCTGCCTTTACGCAGGCTGGTCCAGCTGTTGTGTAGTTGGGAGGGGACATTGAGGACATGGCGTGGTATGAAGGGCACGTGAGCCGTCCCGGGCACTGCTAATAGGAAGGGTGTGTGTTCGTAGTAAGTGTGCTGGGTGAAGTCAAACTCTGTGTGTGTGAACAGTTATTATTTTTTTTGTTGGTAAAAACTCTTAATTTCCTCCCGTATTTTAGGGCGGCTCTTCCCCCAGGACCCTGCCCCTTAAAGGAAACCACTGTACAGCAGGGGTTTCCAGTGTGCAAAAGAGGTTGCTGGAAGGAAGAAGAGGTGGTAGGAAGGTGGGCAGCGCCGCTTGAGGGACGTCCCTTGGGAGTCCAAGCAAAACAGCTGCTTCTGGGCATGGGCAGCCGTGCCTGACCTGGGGTTTCTTCAAGGGGGACTTGCCCAGGTGAAATCATTCCATCCCCTCACTTTTTGCAAAAGTGGGACTGAAGTACAACTCGTTGACGGATGTTTTCTTATGACTTACCGTTGTGTTACTGACTTCTGCTCTGAGTTGCCATCTGCTCCTCCTTGGCAAGAGAACTGTTGTGCTTTTATTTTGTGTATTCATATGGTATCTCTGTTTATACACAGTAGGTTTTGGACTTGCTTTGCTTTTCTCAGCCTTCTGAGACTGCAGTTCTCCATGTTCAAAGCAAAAAGAAGTTGTCCTCTCAATTCTAGTTGAATTCAAGTGTTTGGTTTTTTTCCGTCTGATACAACAAAACAGCTAATTTTCAACTACAAAAAGCCTCTTAGGATAGCCTTAAATTGGTTCTGTTTTCTGTGAGGAATTTTTTTCATTGCCGTGATTATATGGGCAGTTTCCAAAAGATAAAGGATTGATATAAGGTTATTACATTTATTTTTCCTGCTAGTTCTGATTTAAATCCTAGGATTCCCTGGAGAGCCTATGCAATTCCTCTTTCTGTAGCAGTAAGTCCATGACTGATGAGGCGCTTCATTTTGTCCTGCAACTTCATCAGATTTGAGAATGAAACTTAAATGTTTCATTTCCTTCACTGCGTTAATTCTTTTGGGGGGGGTTAAGATTTAATTCGGTAATTGAATATTGCAATAACATAGGATAATAAAATGTGATTAGTGCTTACGTAGTTATAGCACAGTTCTTTCAACAGTACTGTAATTTCTTCCCTTAATAGCCCTGTATTTGCCTTCTGAAAATGGTTGCTTATAGAATACAAAATTAAGCATCTTCCTTGCTGCAAACAACTAGACCATATTCTTGGAAGTTTGTATATTGTTATTGAATTGTAATTTTCATATCAACAGCTCTGTCGCATTCTGTCAAGCTGCCAAATTTTCTAGTAATTTGTAACAAAGCAGCAGTTCAAACTTTCTTTTCTAACTTCTTTGGTGCTTTCTGTCACTATAAAGGTTGCTGGTACAAGAAAAGCTTGTGTGGTGTCCAATTTAAATCAGTTCATAGGTAGTGGAAGGTGGAGATTTGTGAAGGAGAAACTTCAAATACTTTGTGATCTAATCCAGGTCTGTAATTGGTTATTTCTCTGTTGTTTTTTTAGTGCTTCTGTCCAGACATTCTTTTCCCTTTTCTTTTTTTTTTTTTGGACTTAAAGTAGGATGGGGCAATACTGCTAGTGTACGTGTGACATTAAATTTCAGGTGAGTAATGTCCAGTTCAAGTGCGGGGTGTTCTCTGGCCAGGTTTAATGACTGAGCTTTGTTTATTTGAGCTCCTATTTAACATGCCCAGTTTATAACTTTACAGGGTCTTGTACTTTTCTGCACTGTCAACAGAAACGCCTAAAATAGCTGTAGGCTTGGGTACCATAAAAAATTAACTTTGTCCATTTCTAGAGTAAAGAAGCTTCATCTGATAAAATGGTAATACATTTCTGTTGGTATAATAGTTTCCTCATTTCATATAATAAAAATAAACATAGAAATGGTTCAATTATTGGGCTTTCATAAAGTAGTGTTTCTAAAAAGGACTAAAAGATCTGATACATTGAAGTGCCCAACCTGTAATAGTGTGGTGAGTCTGAAAAGTCTTGAAGTTCATTAGATAACCTTACCGAACCTTTGGGCCTCCCCAATTATTGGGATAATTACTGTTTTTTCTAATCTCTGCTCTCATAGAGGCAGCACTGTTGTGTGACTACAAACTGTCTTAATGAGTAGGTCACAATGCTGCAATTTTTCTGGTGAACGCTGAAGGTTTTTTTCTGGAAACTCCTCTTACCGGCTTTGTTCTTTGGGGACAGGACTGTGAGGGTACAACACTGAGCACCTTAAAGTTTTAGGGGGCACTGTGCAGCAGACTTCTGAAAGACACAGTTAAATATTGGTTCAATAAACAGTTGCAAGTGTTGCAGTTTGAATTTTTGGAGACACACTAATGATTAATCTAGGCAGAGATTTTAATCACCCTTGAGATAAACACATCCTGCCTGACATCCATAAATACAAAGCCCTGCTGTACTTGCTTCAGTTGTATGTCCTGTAAAATCTTCTCAGATTTTAAATTGTCTGTTGGAGACCTGGAATAGGTTGGTATCCCGAAACAAAATGTGGGTAACTCTGGGCACTTGGAGCAGTGTAGTAAGTAGAATAAGGTCTTCTGATACCATTGGAGCTCCTCATTCACAATTAAAAGTTGTGCAGGACATTGTTAGTAACTGATGACTGGTTTATAGATAATGTTTTAAACGTGAAAAAGGCCTCAGGTGCTTAACCCAACTGAAAGCTCAGATGTGATTCACAGGACTATCTGAATCAGTATTTGGAAACATCTCTAAATCACATGGGTGTTTTGCACGTATTTCTGCAACTGAATTCCCCTTGCGCCTGTGCTGCTTGGGTGCATGGGGAATCTGTTACTTGGTTCAGCAGTGCCCCATAAATAAGTCTGTGTGAAAGCCACAAAAAGTAACCAAGCACCTCTTTTAATAGTGCATGGTGGTTCTTTTGAAAGTACCAGAAATCGAATGTTGCCTTTTAAAACTACTGAGCTGCTTATAGACAATGCACCGACTTTAAATTTCTTAAGCCCTGTGGTAAACATGGAAAATACTGCAGTTTCTCTTTGCTTTTTTCATGCTCTGAGGCAGTGATTATCAACCCACCTGACTTGTAACTGCATGGAAAGAAGCTATAATTTGTTTTAATACTTTAAGAGTTTAACATCTGTAACATTCTAACGCTTTCAAGAGATCTTAGTCTTACAACCATTTTCTAACCTTTATTCTCAAAGCGCAGGTGGTTTAAGCCACAGGTATGTTTGTTAGTGATTGAGTATTCCATTACCATCCCTTACCCTATAAATGCTTCAAACTTTGTGTTTTGTGCATTTTGGAAAGTATTCATGTTTTGTTACCCATTTTCTTGCAATGTGAGGTAGGCCTTTTAATCCAGTGTGAATACTTAAATATCTGCCTGAAGTGTGTAGGTACATATAGCTTCTAAGGCTCATGAGGAGCTCCTTGTTCTGTGTTCTTCTCTGTCTGCAAGTATGTTTTATTAGCAGGAAGAAATGATGCAAGTCTTTGTTTCTTAGCTTTTTATCTGTATTTTGTTTGCTTTTAATGTGCTTATAGTCAGTGGTGTTGACTTCAAATGAATAGCTGCAGGCTATTGAACTTACTTTAGGGTTGAAAAATTGCTCAGGATAAAGTGCGCCAGCAGGTCAAGAGACAAATTTTTAGCATCAATTTGTAGAGTAATGTGGGGAACAGGGACTTATTGCTGGTCAGAGAACCTGAAGTAATAATATCTGACTACTTGACCTCTTTTTGTCCAGACTTTGTCCAGCTCTGGACTGAACTTAGTTTCACTTTTTGGATGCTCATTATAATTCTGATATTGCAGAAAGGAAAAACCAATTGTGTTGGAAAAAGAAATTATACTAATGGGAGATTTTTATTAAACAAGTGAATTTTAATTTTTACTAATTGTTTAATAAAATGGTGCTATAAAACCAGTGTGAATGGATGGTTTGGTTTCTTCAGGCTACTAAGTTGTGGGGTTTTTTCCTATGTAGATGTTGTTGAGCACATGCACAAGAAGTGATGCCTAGCACGATACAAGCAATATATAGTTTCTTCGTTTGCTATGTATTAGTTAAAAAGATAAGCATTGAATCTTTTTCTCCTTTGTACTAAATCTTTATCACTTTAATTGGCAGTTTCTAGAATAATGTATGATCTCTTGAATTCCTAAGGTAAGGCTTCTGTAGGAGTCTGAGGGAACAGTGTCCCTAGTGTCCTCTTAGGCTTCCATTTTCAGGTTTTTTTGTTTGCTTCTTGTCTCCTAGGAGCGCCAGGGAGAGGAACGTGTTTAGAGACCTCTTTACTGTAGGCAAGACAGAAGGTAGCTGCCTTTCCTGGCTGAGAGGCACAGGCATTTGAAGAGGCACTTGATATTTCTGCATAGACTCTCCAAATACATACTTAGCCTTGGGGTCTGATACAGTTTTGAGAGAGGGGCTAAAATGAAGAGGTCCTTATTTTTTGGTCAAATCATAGCTCCGGATGTTGCAGCTGCTGCAGTGAAAAAATCTCTTCAGTATTGGGAATACTTAATGGCTTTTTGTGACTTTGGGTTTCAGGATAAAGGTTGGGGGAAAGGTTAAAACTGTCTAAACGTAGCCAGTGTTGGAGAAAAGGTGGTGTCCTTGGTGCTCTGGAGCGGGAAAGAGGTGGGGACCTCCTGCCTATTTTTCTGAAACATTTTTCTTCCTGTTTTTCTGAGCTCTCTGGACACCAGTTGCTTTTTAAACTTCTCGCAGTACCTTTAGTAATATCAACAGGGGGACTTAGTTTTGCATTTTGGCTTGCTGGGAGTTTTTTTTCAAAGATGCAGTGATGAAAACATGGTGACTTAAGTAGTCTGTTTATGAATGGTGAAATGAAACAGTGGTTAAACTGTCATTATGAGCCTCGCCTACTCTACGTCCTGTAGCTTTGCTGATGCAATGAGGATGGGTAGGGGTTCAGTGCTGACTCTTCAGCTGATAACAAGTCAGATGTCTCGCACTTGTTCTAAGCAGTAAACTACCTCAAAAACAGTATGAGGCAGTAATCACAGGGCAAATTGCTATGGAAGATCAAACAGTACAGAACAGAAAATGGAAAGATCATCTCAAGTTAATTGCCTTTTGTTTGCAGAGTATTGCTACCTTTTAGATTAAATGCTTCATTTTGAACATGAATGTTCTTTTGTATGTAATCAAAAGATACTGCCCATTTCTGAACTGATTTATTTGCAGTCATGGTTTAACTCCAGGTGGCACCTCAGCATCTCGCAGCCATTCGCTCGCTCCCCATGGCTGGGATGGGGGAGAGAATCAGAAGAGTAAAAGGGGAATACCTGCTGCAGCACAGACTTACCCACAGCCACAGTGGCTTGAGGTGCAGGTGGTTCCAGCAAGGCTTTATGCATGGACCACAATGCCTTCAGAGATACACCTGCTCCAGCATGGCCTCACCCACAGCCATGGTCCCTTCAGAAGTGACCCTGCTCCAGCATGGCTTACCCATGGCTTTAGTCCCTCCAGGGTTGAACGTGCTCTGTTATGGGCTTATCTATGGCCACACACTTTGAGGTGCTCCAGCGTGGCCTCATGCACAGCTGCTGATGCTTCCAGGTGTGTCTTCTCCAAGTGTGAACTTATCCTTGGGCCACAATCCCTTCAGAGGTATACCTGCTATGACACAGACATACCCATGGCCACAGATGCTTCGAGATATACCTTCTCTGGCATGGACTCTTCCGTGGCCACAGATGTTTTGGGGTGTCCTGCTTCCGTGTGGGCTCATCCACAGGTCACAGTCCCTTTGACTGGAGTTCCAGCCTGTCCGGTACAGCAGCACAGAAACAGCAGCAATGCCATGGCCACCTGCCAGCCCAGATGCATGGCCATTGCTGTTATCAAAATGTTCCCAGGCATAGTAGAGTAGGACGATAAGTAGCAAAAGCAGCCACTGATGAGCACTAGACTCTAATATACAGTGAGACAAGCAAGCCCCATGACAAGCATGGAAACCTGTCTAATACCTAAACAGCCATAACAGCTATAAAATTGATCTAGCACATTCCAATCAAATCTGTCATTCTCTTGAATCCTTTGAGCCCCACACTGGGTGCCAAAAATGACTGTTGTGGTTTAACCTCAGCTGGCAACTAAACACCATGCATTTAGTCTCCCTGGTTGGGATGGGGGAGAGAATGAGAAAAGTGAGAAAATTCATGGGTTGAGATAAAGACCCACAGGTAAAGCAAAAGCCACACACACAAGCAAAGCAAAAAAAGGAATTAATTTACTGCTTCCCATGGGCAGACAGGTGTTCAGCCATCTCCAGGAAAGCAGGGCTCCATAACGTGTAATGGTTGTTGTGAAGACAAGTGCTCTAACTCCAAATGTCCCCCTTCTTCCTTCATCTTCCCCCAGCTTTATATGCTGAGCATGATGTCATATGGCATGGAATAGCCCTTCGGTCAGTTGGGGTCAGCTGTCCTGGATGTGTCCCCTCCCAACTTCTTGTGCCCCCTCCCAGCCTACTCACTGGTGGGGTAGCGTGAGGAGCAGCAAAGCCTTGACTCTGTATAAGCACTGCTCAGCAATAATGAAAACATGTCCATATTATCAAAACTGTTGTAGTCACAAGTCCAAAACATAGTCCCACAGTGAAGAAAATCAACTCTATCCCAGCCAAAACAAGCACATGCAGCTTGGTTTTTGTCTTTATTAGTTTTTTTCTGCTTCCTCAGATTTTCAATCCTGTATCCCAGGTATGCTATTTCTGTTTTGTCATCTTAGAGTTGCCCTTTGGGTTTAATATTTTGTTTCTAAAAACAATGTTGGTAAGAAAGCAATTCTGAAAAAAAACCTCCCCCCAAAATACGACCAAACAAAAAACCCCAAATATCTAAAAAACTTGCACTAGAGAATGAATAAAAGAAAGTAAGAGAAGACAGAAATGCATTTTACTGTTCTGTGCTGTGTGCTTCCAGGTGTGATCAACGTATTGCTTATCAGTGTTTCACAGGCAGCTGGTTCGAAAGGCTCCTGCTCACTAGACCTACTAAAGAATATTTGTACTGTACTGATGCAGTTTTTGTAGCAAACCTTTCTGAAGTTTATTCAAAACAAATGTTACTGGAGTTATTTGAGGTTACTGAAAGCCCTTTGTTGTTCATTCCAGCTAAAAGTTTAAACTGCTGTCCTAGAAGAAAAGTTCAAATCTGAGCACTGTCAAGGCCATTTAAAATTTAAGGACTTGACTTGAGAAGAACAATCTTAGCTCAAAAAAGAAAAAAGCTGATGCTCAGGATAAGCTTTTTTTTTTTAATAGAAAAAGACATTTTACCAGACTTCCCAAATTACGGTTTCTGTTTCTGTAGTGAGGTGCAGATTTCTTTGAAAAGATGGCAAATATTTACTTTCCAAAGCAGAAGTGTAGAATTTGATCCTCTTCCCATGCATCTGGGCACTGCTAGCCCCAACAGTAGGGCAGGAAACTGGAGGCAAAGCTGGAAAGTGCGGTCATCCTTACTGGTGTGATACAGCAGTTGTCTTTCTGAGACAGTGGCACCAAGCAAATTAAACCTGTGAATCCCTGTCCCTTGAGCGCTGCTGAATGGCTGAAGTATTGAACTGCTGAAAGGAAGGCATGCATTTATTATGGGAATTTCATGCTATGAACCTTTTATGGGTATTATCTGCCACCGCCAGCTGTCCAAGAGAAGCAGTTGTGGTGTAAGTTTCCTAAACTTTAACACGTGGCTGAAGCAGATGAATCTATGGCATAACATGAGCTCTTTCTAACGCAATGAAGTTCTGTCCTTAGGGAAAGTGTATTCAAAGGTGAGTCCAGTTTTTGAGTGGTTTCTCTGATTTCAGTGCTCTAAAGCATGCTTTCATTGTATAGCAGCAGTTTGCATCAAGAAACCCAGCATTACGATGACATTGTGCTTCAGAAGCGTGAACTTAGAATGATTACTGGTTTTTGTTTGTGTGGGTCGTTAATCATTCTTATCAACAGAAGCTTAGACAGGGAAGCTATTGTAAAAGCTGATGTGAGCACTTTGTGCTGGTAGCCCTTATGCTCATGGCTAGAAGTCCTGCTTCTCCATGAAAGATGTAGCCTGCTACAGGCGAACTGTAATGCAGGCAAGTGTGTGCCTGTGCACATCAGGGTCATCAGGAGTGGGGCTACGTTGCTGTTCCATCTGAGCCTAGCATCTCTTCAGTGAAACATCTTAGAAAAGGCAGAAAGATTCTTCTTATGAGAAATAGGTGCTTCTGTTGCTTTATCTCTTTCAAGATTCTGGGGGAAATACAGAAGAACCAGTCCATCAGATTGTCTGTGGACATCTTTGGCACACTTCTAGCAACTTAATGTAGTGATAATGGAATTTTATTGGAATTCTTCATTGGAATTTTATTTTAATGACTTCTGCTAGCCAACTTCCATTTATTTATGCTAAGAGTCTTCACACACTGGTAGGTATAGTTGCATAGTCTTAAGTCTGTTTGCAGAAATATGTTGAAAAATGCTCTTGGTTTTTTTTTTTCCCTCTTGGTTTTTAATATTTTGGGAAGAAGGAGGTGGTCCTCAAGTAAGACAGAAATAAGTAATGGAGAAAAGCTAAGTCTGCTCTAGGTCTGCAGAGGAATAATAGTTTTGCTAATCTAGGTACTGCTTTTCAATGTGAGGAATCTTTTATGTTTTACTATGCTTAGGCACAATGACTATTATCTAAAAAAAATAATAATAGTGGTTAGTTGCAGTGCTTAGAATTTCTAGAAGCTGAGAGGCTTCACACTGTAAGTCAGTAAATCCATAAATTGGGAAACCTGAGTCCAGATGGATAACTAGAACCAGCTCCAAAGAATGCTTGTGGAACACTGAGAATTACTGCTTTACTTCCTATTTTCTTCTCCTTATTGCAACTGAAATTACTATACCCATCCTGCTGATAAATTCCTTTTCCTTTAATAAGGAGGAATACTTAATGGTTTCCCCTGCCCTCAGCTTGTAGAGAAAACTGCTGCCTCCCTCCCATTCCAGAGAAACTGCAGTATGCTCCAGTTAGAGACTCCCAGTGGAGGTGTGGGAAGCTCTGCTGCCACCCCAGCAAAGGGACTCAGTGGGTGTACAGTACAATGACCAGGTCTGCTTTCTGGTCTGTGAAAGCTGTCTAAACTTTTTGGGTTATTGGTCCTTTTAATCAAAGGATCTGACAAAACAATTTCAGAATCGAGAACCAATTGTATCTTGGGGGCAGGGGAGAGGAGGCAAATAACATACAGCCAGTAAAAGAAACTAATTTTCTTATAGCTAATAGATTAACAATTCTTACTTGTTTCGTGTATTTGCAGTATTCTGTAATTGAAGCAACAACATTTACTCCACTAACAAAATGTTTGAATCTCTGAAGTTCCTGTAGTTCTTGGATTGTTTGATCCTTTCAGAATCATGGAATTGCCTGGGTTGGAAGGGACCGTTTAAGATCATCTAGTCCAACCATCAACCTGACTCTGATAAAAAAACCATCACTAAACCATATCTCCAAGTTCTATGTCAACCCATTTTTTCAGTACCTCCAGGGATGGTGCCTCAACCACTTCCCTGGGCAGCCCATTCCAAGGCTTAATAACCCTTTCAGAGTAAGAATTTTTCCTAATATCCAATCTGAACCTCCCCTGGTGCAACTTCAGGCCATTTCCTCTTGTCCTATTGCCTGTGACTTGGGAGAAGAGACCACCTCCCACCTCCGTACACTCTCCTTTTGGGGAGTTGCAGAGAGTGGTAAGGTCTCCCCTCAGCCTCCTCTTCCTCAGACTGAACACCCCCAGCTCCCTCAGCCTCTCCTCATGAGACTTACTCTCCAGACCCCTCACCAGATTTGTTGCCCTTCTCTGGACCCACTTCAGCACCTCAATGTCTTTTGTGTGGTAAGGGGCCCAAAACTGGTCATATGATCAGAAGTAAATATGAAGCACAGCAGTTACTGTAAGAAGTCTTGGGTTGGTTTTGTTTTGTTTGATTTTTTTTGTTTGTTTGTTTTAAACCTGTGTTTTGTTTCTGTGGTGTTCATTCTGTGATATTTGGCATTTGTCAGTGATGAATTTGGTGACTCCCATTTTATAGATATTCAAAATGTTTGTAAGCGTAGACCTAATATTTGATGCACGTATTACAGTGCCCAGGAGCTAAAATCCTTTTCTTGCTAAATGCTTTCTTCTCTCAGTGCCCATCTGCTATTTTGTGTAGCGGCAAAGGTGTAACTCTAAGCCATAACCTCTTGGATGTAATATTTGTGGCCAGTAGGTAGGAAAAAGTTTATTGTAAAACCAAACCACTTTCTTTTTTAAAGTATTTTTGGAATTCATTCCCAAAAATTTAAATAGGGCTGGGGCTGATGCCTCTGCCTAAGGAGAGGCTGAAGGGTTTTCCATTGCTAACAATGCACTTATTAAATTGAGGGAAAACATTTAGTCACTTAGTTTCACTTCCTGTGGAATTAGTTGAGTTTATACTATTTTTTCCATTAAGTCTCAATAGTGGGAGGGTACCGTTAAAGCTTACTTGCCAGGAGCTCTTAGACTTTATTCTCAAACCGGGCAAATGAGCCCAGAAATGCAAGTGAAATGGAGAGTAGCAAATGTAGCAAATGGCAACGTATTTGAAACATCAATATATAGATCAGGTTACAGATGTACATCAAATGCTTAATGCTCTGTAATAATCCATTTTTGCAGTAATGTGGCTATTTTTTAAAAAATGTATTTTCAATTTCTTAACCTGCAGTAAAGCAAAAATTGAGTGGATTTGTGATATATGTTTTTTCCCCTCTCTCCTACTTTTTCCACAACTTTTGAAATGGACACGCAGAGCAGGTGAATAGATAGACTTTGGCACAATGACTTTATTAAACTCAATATATCTCTCTTGGTCTTTCCTTCCCTACAAGCTGAATACTTCCAGATTTTTCTGAGTAACTTTATTTCCTGGCTAGTCTTTGCATTTATTGTCTCATTATACACAAATATGTCTTACATTTCCAGTTTGGTCATTACTGTAGGATGTTTTGCTGTTTTTCCTAAAGGCTGGTAAAATCCACCCTTATGCTGGTGAACTCTCATCATTCCTGTGAATAAAAGCAAGAACTTAATACTATGGTGTACTACTTAAAGAAGGTTTAGAAGGCTCCCTGGTTAAGAAAGCTGCTTTCCCCACGTTCAGATGCCTCACATCTGAGCACTGTTAAATTGACTTGCAGGAACTGGGTAGGTATTGGTCACCCGCTGTAAAAAGGACACATTCAACACCTTCATCTAATACTGCTGAGGGGAGAGGCCTGGAGGGTGGTGTTTACACACCCTTGATTAAAATGTTCTTTAATTTCAAAAGGTATGCTGCTTCTCTTCGAATTTGCTTTTCAAGGAATGTAAGGCAGCTTATTCTTATATTTGCATGGAGGCTTGGGTTTCTGCTGGAAGGCAGGCAGGAAGTGTTCTTATTGGAAACAGTTTTCTTCTCTTCATCTTGGTTTTGCGTGGCATAATCTGGAAGTGCTGAAAGCCTTGGTTCTCAGGGAGAAGCTTTCATGCAAGGAAGCATTCATACTGCTTTGGGACACATGGTTTTCTGCGATGTTGTGCTTCTCTAGTGGAGAAGACAAAAGTGTTTGATTTGTTGTGCACATGGTTGAGGATTACTTTTGTCAGCTGAACTATAACATGTATTTTTTTTTTCTCAGCTCTGTTTTTATTTATGCTGAAGTAAAGTATGTCCAAAAGTATTTCCACATGATACTCCTGAAATTAAAATGTGGGGAAGGGAAGCTGTGATTTTCTCCAGTTTTATGTAGGAAGAAGGTATGTCTAGGTGTGGATCATAAGCTGCAATTTTGAGACAGGCAAGGCTTGTTGGCGAATGACTGTCTTCTGCTGTTTTTATTTCCTATCACATAACTTCCTTTCAACAGAAATTGTGACTTTATTGTCATCTTTAGGGCAGAAACAGTTAGGGCTTTTTTGTTTGGTGATTGCTTTTTTTTCTTCCCCATTGACCTCTAAGTACAAGGACTTCATTGCTGTATGCAGTGCCTGACGTGATTAGTAACACAAAGTTAAACTTTGTTTTCTGGGATTTACTTTTTAACGTGCAGGAACAAAGCCCACTTCTGTATGAGCTGAGGTAACTAAAGCATATGTCTTAATGGTGAAGATGAGACCGTAGCCTGACCTGTAGTCTAGCTTTTTTTTTTTGCTGGCACTTCAGCATTGGCATCGATCAGATAAAGTAACGTATTAGTTCTTTCTGGGGCACTTGGCTAAGGTAAAGAGTTGAGGTGTAAATAGTAAGACTTCTGTAAGTTATAGTAGTGTGATGAGTTTTCTTTCAGGGGACAAGAAGCTTAGACAAAGGTTTTGTTGTGGTCAGGTTTAAAGTTTATCTAAGGTGCCACTTGAAAAAGTGCTTTAGAAAGCTAAAAAGTTGATTCTAGATCTTCCTTTGAGTCAAGAGGAGAATGCATGTGGCTTCTCTCTGCATCCGTTTCATCAGTTTGTAATTCCTGAGAGTTTTCTCTACTTTTAGGTTGGAAAGGAATTTAGTAGAAGACAATGAAAAGATGTTTGAGAATATAATCTTAGGCCATGTCACAATTCTTTGTATAAAGAAGCAGAACTGTTCCTTAAATGTTAGACAACTTTGTCAGTGTTTTAAGGATAACATTTCTTTATGTAGTGTAGCAGCAGAATCAGTACACAGCAAAGCTCTTGTGTGTCTAAGCACTTAAAAATTAGGTTGGTTTTGATTCTGCTTCCTCCCTCGTGCCAATATATAACAGGCCTACCCTCACTGTTTGTTTGGGCATTTGCATAGTTCATCCTCTGTACAAAGAGCCTCAAAATATAATTTTACATATTACTTTTTATGTGCACCAGTGGTTATTTACATCTGCAATTAGTTGTTTTTGTTTTTCTGAATTGCTCAATGAAACAGTGCCCTTTACCCGAATTGGAGTTAGAATATGTCTTGTAGGAAAAAAAATTACATTAATTGGATTGTTTGCTAAAGTTAGAAGCCTTTTCTTCTTCCCCTGGAAAAAGTTGTACAGATAGTTCTGGTCGTGGCAGAGAACAGCCAGTCTTAAACTCTGAATCCTCCTGGAAAATAATGATCATCTTTAACAAGCCCTACAGTAGATTTTAATCTTGTAAAGTTTGCATTAGTGTTCTGTTTGGAGTTCAAATTTAGGAGATGTTAGCATCCCACATGCTGAGCTGCTCTTTTCTTTGTACATTCAGCCTTACTCCACTTACTATTTCTGCTACTTAAGAATAAACGACCTTCATGAAATCTTCTAAATAAGCTGGAAGGCTCACCGCTATATTCTTTTTCACATACAGGCCCGTGTTATGTATGATTTTGCTGCTGAGCCTGGAAACAATGAGCTGACCGTCAGCGAAGGAGAGATCATCGTAATTACCAACCCGGTAAGAAAACTGAGATAGAACCAAGGCTTCAGTGCGCTTTTCCTGACCTACTTCTAGCTGATGGAAGAAAAAAAGATGCTAGGTGGCACCTGAGAACCCTGGCTATCCTCCCTTGAAGAATTAGCGAATAAACTATGTACAAAGAATTCTCTAATAGCTTTGTGGAAATAAATGCAATGAGCAGCTTTGGAGGACAAGGGGCCCTCTTGGCTTGTGCCTACACACTTAAGAATTTGCTCAGCTTTGTTCCCCTCCAAACAGAGCTAAGTGACAAGGCAGAGGAAGGAGCTAATGATGGCGATACAGTTTACATCTGAATTCATTATCTTATTTTGTGTGCCTGATGTTCCACATTCTGTGAGTATATAATCATTTGGGTGCTTGCCACTTGCATTTAAGTCTGACGTGCCAGCTCCCTTCTCGGTTTTGCATTTCTTAATCAAAGACTTCAGCATTCCAAGTTTGTTCAAAGAACTTGTGACAAAATTTACTAAATTGTGTGTCCTTCCATAGTTAAAGCAATATGGACAAGGTACAGGGAAGGAGTAGTGAAAATATTATGGTAGTGCTATCAGGGAGTTCTTAAATTAATAAATTTAATTTTGTATATGTTGACGCTTGGTTTGTGTGCGCAACTTGATTTTGAGTGTGCTTTTATTGTCTTTTATAATTCTTGCTCATGGTAACAAGGTAGATGTTAGTTGATTCTGCTTTTGATTTTTGTGTAGTGATTTGGCTGAGTGAACAGACTTTCCTTTTAAAACACATGCAAACTAAAACTGCCTGATCTTGATGCCAGGTTTTATGTATCTGGCTGCGTAGGAAACATGGGTTCTGCGGAATAAACTGATCCTTTGAAGAGCCAAGTCATGTGTAATCCTGATAATTTGTAGTTCCACTGATCTTAAATATTTGAAGCAGATATTTAACAGAGCCAGCATCCTCTTGGATAGTATGTGATGCTGTGGCAAAGGTGAAGTTTTAAAGGAGTTCAGGAGTTTAATGCTATTTAACAGAAATAGGACTAAATAAATAGCTTACCACTTTTCAGCTAGTTCCCGCTGAGCGAGATATCTGCATCTTAAGGCAGTATAGTTAAAAACAAGTAAAATGTTATTTTATGCTATCCGTGATTAAACTCTGGAATGGATTGCCACAGAGGCTCTCAATCTTTTTTTTACGTAAGTTTAGACAGCGATAGCGTAAGTCATGGAAGTCCATTGATGATTGCTTTTAAGTGCAGTGGTACAAATGTGACTTCTGGCTCAAGATGTCATTGCTCTTGAGATTTAACCAAATACTTGAATCTATAACCTGAGATGTCTTGTTGTTCCTGTGTTCTTGAGAGTGAGCTTTTAGGAACATAAAAAGCAAATGAATGTTTGTCACTTCAATAACTGATTGATCTTTACTGTTTAAAATCTTGAATATATAAGCAGGCTTCTCCTTATTATGTGCAGGATTACATAAAATTTCCAAGTGAAAGAACAAAATTTTCAATAAACAAATACATCCATTAAAAGGCATATTAAGAAAACCTGAAATTCAGTTACTGCTCTCTAGCATATGTGGTTCCAAATTTCAGCTGAGCTTGATTTGTAACTATGTGTTCAAAGAACAGCTTGATTTAAAACAAAACTGGCTTATTCCAGCTAATGTCCTGGAATTGACTTCGCTTAACTGCAAAGATTTCTTAGTGTATGTAGAGTATATCTTTGGAAAAAAAAAAACAAACCCAAACAATAACAGGATGTTCCACTGAGGTCAAAGCTGAACTGTGTTAGTTCTTTCCAAACTATTAGTGTGAGACCTGCCTCTGAAATAAAATGTAAACTAGAAAGGGTGTCCCCAGATCATGCATAGCATCAGCCTCTCTTAATCTTAAATTATCCCTAATATTTTTGTTATACTTCCCACTCACCACGCACCCTTCAATAAGCAAAGCAGAAATTGTACAGATATTACCAGTAGCTTAATTCCTTGAATCTTGTTTCTTTATAGTGTGTTGATTAAAATTAGTGCTTTGGAATTGGCATACTAGGAGCTGTGTTTTGATGTGGTCTGTGTCCAGACGATTGACTGTCGTTCCATAAATGATCACAAGGGCTGAAAGTCAACCTCCTTCCATCTCACGCTTTTTAAATCTAAAGTCCACAATAGCTGTGTGAAACAAGCACAGTCTGTTCTGTTTAAATTAGTATCTGCTGCTTCAGCAGATTTAAACAAGTTTGTTTGTGGTCTTAGTCATAACTGTATGTCGAATGTTGCATTTGACAGCAAGACAGTGCTTCCTCCTGAGCTGTTTAGAGCATGCTGTGGGATTTATCTAGCAAAACTATTTCTATGTTATTACTTCTTTTAGGATGTCGGTGGAGGCTGGTTAGAAGGAAAAAACAGCCAAGGCGAGAGGGGACTTGTTCCAACAGATTACGTTGAGGTAAGTGACTACACTGCTCTGCACTGAGAAAGCAGAACTTCTGAAAAGGTTTGCTGATCAAGCTGCAGTGCTCAGACATAAAACTTGCAGTGTTAAAGCCTGGAATATATCATGTTATTGTAGCAACTGTAGCTGGCTTGGGAGACCAGTGCAAACATGCCATCCAAAGCTACCCTGCTTCTTAGTGGTTTCCAAAGAAATGCAACAGGAGGTTATCTATAAGTAAATGCTGGTGATCTGCAGAACATGAGCTATTTTGAGTCTGCTCCTGGTTTTGGGCGCCCCGTGATCCAATAATTTTGTTTTCTTGTCTGAAGATACAGATACAGAAGTGAAATGAATGATGCAAGTTTACACAGGTGTTGCTGTGGCTTGTGAGCTTGTGGCAAATCAATCTCTGGAATGGAACCCCATTTCTGGGGCGCAGGATATGGGATCCCAAATCCAGGGACTACTCACTTTTCTTCTTCCTGAGGGCCTTTGCTGTCTCTTAAGTGTGTGTTGATCTGGTCTTTGCTTAAAGACTGGGGTGGGGATGGAATGGGGGTCTCAATGGAAAGACTAGAATCCAGTTCACTCCTGGAGGCTCTAGTGTATATGTTTGCAGGTTGCCATTTAGGTGAAGAATCTGGGTGTAATTTCTGCACCTTCCTCTTCGGAATGTGCCTCCCTTCCTTCACCAGTGCTGTGTTTATTAAATAAAGTATTTTAAAAAAAGGGCGACACATTTGATGCTGGCTCACATGAGCTTTTTTTTCTGTCTTCAGTTGGCTTGCTCAAGGTCTAGTAGCTTTTGGCTCTCCAAACTTGCTGTCCCAAACTGATACTCTGAGTATTGAATTCCCAGTCTCCAAGCAGTAATGTTAACAACCTTGTTAATCCTTGAGGAATTTATAGATAGGTGTCCACTGCCACAACAGTCTTACTTGTTACACTGTTATAATGCAACCCAAATTCCTTCTGTTGTGGAAGTAAATTCTCCAGACTATCACGTCAGTTTTTTGTAAATGTTCTATTGAATTTGAATTCAAAAAGGGTATGTGCAACCATCTTAAAGTCTAGTGACATGAATGTTAGGATGATTAATATGATAAACAGCATAATTTGATTATTGGAAGCATGAAAAATCTTTTGCAACTTTTTCCATTTCAGATTATAACTGAAGGTGCAAAAGATGGAATTAGCTGCGGTAACTCATTAGCTGACCAAGCCTTTTTTGATTCCCTTTCCTCAAACACAGCTCAGACCAACTCTGCTGCAAAAAGCAGTAATCAGGTATGTCTCATGGTTTTTCAGGCACAGTGGGCATGGCAAGTTTTGTTGACATAAGTGCTTGCACTCTTAAGTTACGCTGTACTGTATTTGTGAACCTTCATAAAAGTACTAATAAAAGGAACTGTGTTTTCATTAGGGAACAGTTTTGTTGAATACTAATGATACGTGTGACTGTTCAGATACTGTGTTCTAACAGTCAGAACGCTGTTCATCCCCTGCATACTGGATTCTCTTTTAGAGCCACTGCTTATAAGAGTGTGGTCTTCTGCTTCCTCCCTTCTTAGATGTATTACTCTGTGTCTGGTTACAATAACATGAGTTTGCTCAGGCACTTTGGATTGATCAGTGTTCAGATGCACAGTTGCAAGCAATTGATTTACTCTTCAAGTGCCTTCATGAGTGACTAGGTTAATATACAAAGCACTTTATCTTAAATGAAACTTGAGTGTCCAGACTATGGAGAGCAAAAAAAAAAAAGTCCAGTTAAGGGTCAATGTAAAAAGAATTGATGCTGGAGGTGGCGCAGTAGTGAGAACTAAAATATTCATAGATGTAGTCTAGTGGACTGCATAAGAAATAGCAGGTTTCCTAAATACTGATATTTTATGCCATCTATTATACTTTATATATAAAGTATATATACTATACTTTTTAGTAACAAGTTTATTACAAGAAGACTCTATAAAAGCACTTCTAAATAAACAGGATGTTTGGGGATTTCTCTTACTACTATTGTATTGAAGAAATTACTTTCTGTAAACATTAAGTCGCTTTTAACATACACGTAACAACACAACATCCCCCCCTAATTTTAGAAGTTAAAAGAAGTTTTAATTCTTAGAATTCCTTCCATTCTTCTAACAGTAAGTAAAAAAAAAAAAAAAACCAACCCCAAAACCCAGGTTGTTGTATAGTCTTTCAGTACCAACCCTTACTAAAAACGATAGATCTGGCGCAGTTGAAATGTCTGAGTGTGGGATGTTGTTTTGTTGGTTTACCTTTTTTAAGAGAACATTTAACCATAGTGTTGTGGCAGCTAAGCCCCACACAGCTGCTTGCTCGCTCCCCCCACAGTGGGATGGGGAGAGAATCAGAAGGGTAAAAGTGTAGAGACTTGTGGGTTGGGCTAAAGACACTTTAATAGATAGAGCAAAAGCTGTGCACACAAGCAGAGCAAAACAAGGAATTCATTCACTACTTCCCATCAGCAGGCAGGTGTCCAGACATCTCCAGGAAAGCAGGGCTCTGTCACATGTAATGGTTTAATTGGGAAGATGAAATGCCATCACTCTAAACATCCCCCCATTCCTTCTTCCCCCAGCTTTATATACTGAGCAGATATCATATGATATGGAATAACCCTTTGGTCAGTTGGGATCAGTTGTCCCAGCTGTGTCCCCTCCCAACTTCTTGTGCGGCCCTAGCCTGCTCGCTGGTGGGGTGGGATGAGAAGCAGAGAAGGCCTTGACTCTGTGTAGATGCTGCTCAGCCATAACTAAAACATGTCTGTTACCAATACTGGTCACAAATCCAAAACATAGCACTATACCAATACTTCAAAGTATTCAAGAAAATCAACTCTATCCCAGCCGAAACCAGTACAACCAGTTATATTTGAATGCAAAATATATAATGTTTTTTCTGTTTCAGTTTTATTTTTAAAGTTCTGAACTTGTTAGCCTGTCAGTTTAGAAATGTATCTCGAATTGCAACACACTTCTGACAGGGCTTTAAAAAATTCCAACAAATTTATTTTTTAGCTTTATACATTATATTTTTTGCTGGCATATATGCATATGCCCTAATAGGTCTGGGGGGATGACTGCTTTTCTCAAGTAGCATTGCTGCATGGAATACAGAACCCTAAATCATTACAGTTTTCTCAGATTGGTCTCTACACATGCAGATCTCTCTCAAAATAAAACTTACTTCCTCCCTTTATCTACACCCATCCCTTTTTGCTCTCCAGGCAAACAAGAGGCTTTTGGTTTCCTGCTCTGGAATCCATATCTTTTTTTGTGTTAAGAAAACATCATCAGCTCAAACGCTGCCCTGCTCCCTGTCTGTCCTTTTCTAAGAAGGTTTTATTGTCATTCTTCAGTAAATAATCTCCTGAAAAATAGTTCATAAACAGTAATTAGAAGCAGCTGCTTTTACTTGCTTGCTTTTTTCCACTGCGAAAGAGACAATGATCACAGCAACACTATGGTGTTGTACCTTACCTGGGGTTGCCACAGATGTAAAGTGACAGAAGAAAAGGGGCACAGAGGCACTTCCTAAGGAGACGAGAATTCCGCATGACCCTTGGCAGCTCACTCTTTCCCCAGCTCATTCATCAGCAGTGTCTGAGCAACAGCTGCCTCGGTAAAGCTGGTAGCTGCTCTTTTAAAGAGCTACCTGTAGAAGATATTGGGGAGATGAAAGCAATCAGGAAGCTAATTACACAGAAACAAGGGGGAAAAATGACTCATTGACTCAATTTTTACTCAGAAAAGTGGATAGGAGAATTTAACGTTACATTCTGCCCATTATATTTCTGGTTTAATATCTGAAAAGCCTTAAAAAAATTATTCAACAAAATACAATTTAAGTAAACCTTAGTTGCTGAAGATGGAGGCTCTTGTGTAGCTTTTGTATGGGTCTCATGCGATTTTGATGTTGTAGCCCTTGGTCAGAGGAAGCACAGGAAATGAGAAATCTTTCTTTTCTGTCAATCCACTGTTCCTCTGAGAAGCAATGCAGGTTGCTAATTTTAAGCTGCCATTTGGAACAACCAGTAGAGTTAAGTATATCAGCTCTTGCTTTTTCTGTTTGCTATAGATTTTTCTGTTTTACATATATATGTATAAAATTATGTTACCAGTAAACTCTTTGGGTATTAGAATAACACTGGCAATAATGGCCCTGAAATATAAGTGATGGCAGGTAAAACCAAGTAAACATCTTGAAGTACACTGAACGCAAAATTTCTCGTTTCTGATGAAAAAGGAGTGGTATATTTTTGTCTTGTAGTATTTGATGCAGTGTTGCTTCCAGGGACTGTAGCAACAATGGATATCCTGCTTCACGGTTTTAAATAGTGTTTCTCATTGCGTCTGACCAAGAGGTTGTTAGCTTGGTGGCATTTAGAGTCTTCATAATTAAAGTATGTATGGAAATACAAGCATTATTGTGAAATTCATTCTGCATAGTCCATTCCGACTGGGTTTGGGGGTTTTTTGGTGGTCAAGACTAGGGCTTCTCAAGTCACAGATGTACTTGCATTTATTTTACATGTGTTCCAGGTTCAGAAACTGCTGTTTTAACAGCAATAATTTCTCTCTCCATTCTAAACCAAAACTTGTGGTGGTTTTTCATTTCTCTAACAGTGTTTTAAGAGCTGTGAACAAATATCAGCTTTCTGTTTTAACAATAGGGTTTGTCTGAGTCTTTTAGTTTTCATCTAAATTATATTGGCCCAAACTAGTTCTCCTTGTTAAGAAGCTAAAACTTTATCTGTGCAGTAGTTTCATTAGTGATCTGTAAACAAAATATATGTACAATTAGCCTAGTCTAGCTATTTATAGCCTGTGTAAAATGCATGTTGAAACATAGGATAGAAATGCTATAAATTTCAGTATATTCTATAGTTTAGTCTGTATGGTTTTTCTTCCCTTCCTTCTAGAGCTTAAAGTCTAGCCTTTTTTTTTTTCCTACCCTCTGGAGAATAGAAAACTAGTATTAAAAATGTATACATGAAATTAAAGTGGGGTACTGCCTGCCTGTTTCAGGGTGGAAGTGGATCACCAGTTATGTTGACGTAGAAGCTGTAGATGTGGCTTCACAGAATTTAAGATATAAAAATAGTTCCTGTATTTAACCATAAGTTGCATTTGTAGAGGAGTTTGTTCCCTTTTCTTGACACTGATTCTCTAGTCACTGTTGAGCCTGCTTCTGTATGAAGATGGCTTTATAGCCCTTCTTAGTTCTGGATTAAATAAGTATCCTGAGAATTCACATTTCTGTGAATTGCAGATCTGTCAGTTAATTCCAGCGTGACCTTAGTGAATCCATATGTTTTGTGTCTTCGGTTACGTTGTGGGCAGAGCAGCAAGGCCCAAGAGTAAGTACAGGAAGCAACTAACAGAAACCTCTCCTGTTTGTATTGTTTTATCCAGTGGTTAAGTGTGAAATCACTCGGGATAGTTCCTCTTCCAGTGGAAGAAAGAGAAGCTGCTGCACAGTTATTGAACGATGAGAATAAATGGACTGTCTCGTGTATAGAAATCCCTTTACCCTTCAGAAAACTGTGGGACTTTGGTATAGGCAGGATGATTAAAAGTAGTGAAAACACCTAGATTAGCGTGCAGGAGCTGAGGCACCTCTTAGGTTACCGTTTGTGTAGACATAAGCTGTTGAACGTGCGTAAAGAGGACACTACAGAAGCTATTCCCAGAGCTTTACTTCCTGTCTTTTTCTGCTCTTTGCAACTCACTGCTGGAAAGGGAAATTGTCATGGTTAAATTTGCATACCATAACTACCCTTTCCCCCCTAAACTGCTACAAGCACCAATAAATGCAAATATTCAAGAAAACAAATATAGTGCTCTTAATAAGAGTGCGCTGTTGTACTTACGTGGAAATTTTGACATGCATGTTATTGCATTCCTGTGACAGTGTTTCCATTCTCTGAGTCGCTGAGTGTGCAGTACAGTAGAAGTATTGTCATGGGAAACGTGACTCATTCATGTTTGCCTGAGTCCAGTTTGTCTTGTTAAACCAGTATGCTAAGTTACCTTAGAAAATATGTAGGTGGCTTCACCATAGAAGTTACAATTACAATTGTTTATGGATTTTGGAAATTATTGCTTCCTTGACTAATAAATCCTAACTCTGCATAAATGTATGTGTTTGTAAGATTAAGTGTGAAGTTGCCTCTGTGTGTGTGTAAATAATCTCTAGGAGAGCATAGTGCAAAAGATGTCTAAAAAGTACAAGCAAAACTGGTGGTTTAGAACTGTTCAGAACTGAAAAACAAAACAAAACACTGAAAACCCAAATCCAACCCAAAGTGTTCTTATGCTAACCTGGCTTTCATGATTAGTAACTTCTAGTTCCTGTTACAGGTAATGACACTATAACATTCTCCATTGTCATGCGTAATTTGAAAGCAACTCTCTTTTCCCCCTCTGATCCCAGTCACAACATTCAGACCTGTAGCAGGAATTTGTGACTAATTCTTGTTTAACCAAAGTACAGGCAGTGACTCCCATACAGCACTGGAAACAGTGGCTTGCTTGCTTTGAGATGAATCCTGTTCACATATTTTAAAAAAAACCAAACACAAACCTCCAACTGTCTAACACGTGACAGTGATTGTACCAATTCCAATTATGGAGCTATCTGGAGCTTTTCTTTTGTGGAATGCAAAGGCTCAGGCAGCAAGTTGTTAAACTGAAGTGCTTTGATAGCTCCTCACCTCTTGTCTGTACTCATACCCTCTGGCAAAATCCGACTAATGAAATAGTCATTGTCCACAGGTTGCATGTTCTTTTTCTTGTAGTTTTGTTTTGACTTCTTGTTTCCTGAGGTAGCCTTGTGGCCTTGTAGTTTGGCATTGGCTATAGAAAGAATATTTTTAACTTGCTAATGATTTCAATCTTATCAGCGTTCCTATGAGGGTTTCTGCTTGCTTGCAGTGGCATGTGTTGCCACATGGGTTGCATGATCCTCTTCACCAAGCAGGAGGCTTATTGCAGTAAAGAGTTTCCTTTTTGATTTAATTTATTTTCGTTAATTGTTCATTGAGCACTTCTTATTTTAAGGTGGCATTTGTAACTGACAGTGGTAAGCTGAAAAGCCATAGACAGTAATAATCTTCAAATCCTCCTCCAAAAAAAGGTGACAAGGGAAACCCCTTTCTTCTGTTCCTAAATAAAAATACAGAGTGTTTTTCCCAAAAAGGAAGGATAAAGCCTTGTTTAATCTCTTTAGCCTGATCCTGGGATGTCTAGAGAACATCAGAGAGGAACAGGGAGTCTTTCTTCTGTTTCTGGCATTGCTGTGACTGCTACTTGGAAAACTGTCTGAAATTTCTCATCTGTGTTTTAAGAAGAAACCATTAGGGACTGAAATCAGTTCTAGAGAAGACAAGAATATAAAGAGGTGACTTGATTGCCATTTATATGTGCAGGTGTGGGCAACAAAACCCAGATACTTGAGAGAGCTCCATTGACTAAGTGTATGTAGGATCTTTAGTTTCTGAAATTTAGAACTATGGAAACTTTAAAAAGTAAATAATTTCCTTTAAGCAGTGAGGGTGACAACAGATTTGGTTTTCTCCCTCCCCTCATCCCATCACTGAGAATTTGCTTAAGTCTAAATTACATATCTTTCTAAAAGACTATTCTGCATTTCAAATATGGCTCTTTTTTTTGAGCTGAATCAGAAGTCAAATCCTGGAAATCTTGGTTGTGCACTGTGTGGAAGCCATACAGTCTGTAGTCCACTCTGGCTATGAATAACTTCACAGGTAAGGAAATGGTATTAGAAGTGGGAAAAGAACAAAAAAATAACTACTGTTCTCTTCATGGTAGTAACTCAGTTCTTCCACTGGTGGCTTGGGTTTTTTCCCCTGTTAAGAAGGATTTGGGGATACTGGTGAGTGAAAAGCCAGATGTGAGCCAACAATGTGTGCTGGCAGCCCAGAAAGCCAGCTGTCTACTGGGCTGCATCAAAAGAATTATGACCAGAAGGTCGAGGGAGGTGATTCTGCCCCTCTATTCTGCTCTCCTGAGACCCCACCTGGAGTACTGTGTCCTGTGTTCCTCAACACAGGAAGGACATGGACCTGTTGGAGCAGATCCAGAGGTGGGCCACAAAAACAATCAGAGGGCTGGAGCATCCCTCCTATGAGGGAGGGATTGGACAGGTCTCTGAGCAACCTGATCTAATTGAAGATGTTCCTGCTTATTGTGGGGGAGGTTGGACTAGGTGACTTGTAAAGGTCCCTTCCAACCCAAACTATTCTATGAATCTATTCTATTCTATGAAAACTAGGAGTGTCCAATGGGTGTGCCTTGGCTGTGTGTGGTTTGTGAGCAGGCTTCTTTGCAGGGGCTACTTTATGAAGGCGGCAGTGGGACTGGGAGTGGAGGTGCTGAATGATGGTTTCCTGTGGAAGGAAATGAGGTGACAAGAGCAGCTGGGGAACAAACCGTTTCCTTGGACAGCATTGTTACTGCCTTCTTGTTAGCTGCTTCTAAGGGTCCTCTCTACTGTTGCTTTCATGTATTTGTCTACAGGAACATTCTAGTATGTGTGTCTGTAAGGCTGGTTATCCCTTAAACTCTAGCCCATCTCCACTCTTCTTTTCCTGGCGGAATTCTTTAAGGAGAATACATGGTTAAATTGTACAATAGAAAAGAGGGCCATCCTTCAGGAGTGAAAGAAGTGCCCAAGACCACAATGCTAAGGTAATGATTGAGCAGGAATAAAGCTTGGGCATAGAATATCATGGGCATGGCAGCTGCTTCAGTGTCTGCTAACGTGCACACTTGCTGTGGTAAATACAGCTCAGTGAAGACAGTTTTGCGATTGCTGCAGAGTAGGCTTTTAGCCCTTCATATTTCTTCCTGGAGGAAAAAAGCTTGATTTTTAGGGTGACTGTCTATATTCGTGTACTTTTTTTTACCGTATCTATTCAGAGTTTGTAATGTCTGAGTATGCCTAAAGCATTGTCTCCATGCAGGTAACTAAGGCAACTATAAAACTGAAGAGGTATGTTCATTCTGGTGAGCTATTCAGCTGAGCCACCATGACTCTTGTATTCTCTGCCATTCCTCTGTCTCTCTTTAACCCCTCTTCAGGAGTGTAACACTTCTCATTGCAGCATTGGCTGTCCTGGACTTCCCTTGATCTGATCATAGAATCCTCTAGGTTGGAAAAGACCCTTGGGATCATCAAGTCCAACCATCTACCCTACTCTACAAAGTTCTTCCCTATACCATATCCCCCAACACCACATCTAAGTGACTCAAACTCATCCAAGGATGGTGATTCAGCCACCTCCCTGGGCAGCCTATTCCAGTATCTGACCACTCTTTCTGTGAAGAATTTCTTCCTAATGTCCAGTCTAAACCTACCCTGTTGCAGCTTGAATCCATTCCCTCTTGTTCTATTGCTAATTGCTTGTGAGAAGAGACCAGCACCAACCTCTCTACAATGTCCTTTCAAGTAGTTGTAGAGAGTGATGAGGTCACCCCTCAGCCTCCTCTTCTTCAAACTAAACAGTCCCAGCTCCCTCAATCATTCTTCGTAAGATTTATTCTCCAGGCCCTTCACCAGCTTCATTGCCCTCAAGATCAGACTTACTTTCTATAGTCACTATTTCAGCATGGCTTCTACCTTTTGGAGTAGACTTCAAGGTCTATTTGTTATGCTTGGTGGTTGTAATTTTTGATGGCACACTTACCTAGATTTTTATAGGTACTCAACTTAGTTTAGCATCTGAACATCATGTTTTGTTTGGCTTTTGTCCCCCGGGCATAGAATGAATCTATTCGTCCATCAGGAGTGTCCATTAATGTGAGGAAGGAGTCTGCCAGAAACAATTCAGTTGACCAAGAGGTCAAAAAAAGATTTTTTTAGACAGCACAGAGAGATGCCACAGTGACTTAGCTTTACTGTGTATAACTTTGGATTATCCAGAAAATTAACAAAGATGTCACTTCTTCCTGTTTAATTAATGATTCATTTGATGAAGATACTGACATTCCACCCCCAAGCTGAGAATTTTCCTGTGGTGGAATTTTTTCTTGCTCAACTATAATTAGTTCTTCAAAAAAATATTAGACTTCTTGCCCCCTCCAGTAATGATCTGCTTCTATAGTGGGTTTGAATCTGCCTTTAATGGAAGGCTCTTAAAATATTTAGTAACGTGTTCCCTCTGTTACCCAAAAAAGCTTTTTGTGGCGGTTTTTCTCCTAGAAAAGTAGGAGCAAGCAACTCTGTAATAGTCTCAAAAGGGAAAATCGTCTGCCTTTAAAGAGTTTATTCTTCAATTTAATCTCATTGTACTTGTTTGATGTTATCTTGAGGAGCAAAGAGATGCAATGTTTCATTTGAAGGTTGATTAGTTTCTTAATTATGCATGGTGTGGCATTAATATCTGTGTTTGCATTTGAGATTTGCTTGTATGCTTGGATGTTAGGTGTGCTGTATTGAGCTATATTGACTAAATAACAGCTTCTTGCAAGGACTCTTCATCTTTTTTTGTGGTGACCAAAAAGAGTTCAGAGGATTATCAGTTTCAGTTATGGAAAAGTAAAGGTGTGGGAACATATAATTTAATCGCTTACAAAATACTTGTTGTCTTAATTATGGTTTATTCAACCAGAGCTAAGCCACACGAATGGCTTCTCCTGTGGAATTGGTCAGCTGGTGAGATCCACGGAACTGCTGACTGCAGCTGAGATTGCATTTTTGATCAATGCTGTGTCTTTACTTGACCCTTCACAGTGTGATGGCAGACCTGATTCCTGAGCCCTTCTCCACTATTACTGATTTTTGGCTTCTACGTATAAATGTCCATGGTGTATGTTTATGTAGGCAAACATTTGAAAAAAGGTGACAGGAGACCTGTAAATGCTCTTTAAGATGTGGGGGGTGTGTGTGTGTATATATATATTTTTTCATTTCTATCTGATCCCTTAACCTCTTCCCAGTGCCTTGGAAAGAAATGTGGACCCTTTGCCCAAAAGAAGCTGAGTGGGATTAGCATATGTCACCCCATTTTTAGTCTGTGGGAAATATGCCTAGGGACAAAGCTTACCCCAGAACTTTCTTGGTCACTTTAGAAGTAAAATTTTCTGATTTGAATAGTGCTTCCATGTAGGTACATAAACTGCACTCTTAAATAGTTTTTCTTTAAGTAATCCATTTCCCCTTGCTGTACAGCATTTAGTATATATTGGTACCTGCCTGCAAGTTTGGTGATGGTTGCTTTTGACAGTCATTCTTTAGTAGTGGTTTTAGTGCTAATATTATTGTCTTCCCCTTGTTTTGCAGCAGATTTTAAGGTTTCTTTGCCACCCACTCATGTACCAGATTTCACATGAACTACAGAGAAGAGGAAAACTTTACTCAGTCCTTGGCAATCATCCCACTTCTGGGCTTTCATTTGCTAGTGATCAGCACAACATATATTGCAGAAGTATATGCAAATAAATATGCAAACTATTCTTTTCTAGCTGCTCTAAGTTATGTTAGGAGCAGGCACGCTTTCCAGTGTGGTTGGGTCCCAGTGTATGGGTTTTTTTTTTCCTTTACTAAAGATGATGAGCTCTGATGGTGTGTATGGGTTTTTTCTCTTTACATAAACTCATGTTGGGTGACCATCATAGGAAGAGCCGGCGGATACCTCATAAGCTACCAGCCAACCTCTTTGTAATTGCTGGGCGTAGCACTGTGTATTAGCTATCCAAAATTAGGTAGACCTCAATGATACCACTCCCTTAGGGAGTAGTGTTCTTGCACCAGTTTCATCTTCAAAAACAAAACCCCCAAACTATCAATATAGAAGCAGTCCACATAATCTCTCTCACGCCATCAGTTCCTAGAGACCTGCTGACTCTAGTGAGTCTTCTGAGTGGTGATTTCCCCCTAACTTGGGGGCTTGGTCTTGATTTCCAGATCCTGGAGATTCTGTACCTGAAGATCATGCGTTACGTGTTTTCAGTAGTATAGGTCCAAAGCATTTTCAAGTCTTAAAGGTGTCTGAAATCTGACTGTCAGACAACTTTAGTTTAGAAAAAACTAAAGCAAGAGTTCTTACCCCCAAGTAGTATCTCAAAGCTGAAATGAGAGAAAAGAATTTTAGTGAAGAAAAATAGAATGTGGAGTAGCTATACCTGATTTTGTGTAAGAAACAAACACATTTCACGTTTTTGAAGAGAACAATTTAGCTTTTAGTGGGAGTTTTATTGAATTTTTGTTACTGGTAAATGTTCTAAGATTCATGTAAATGTTATAGTCTAGTAGCAATTAATTTATATTAGGCATACCATCTTTGATATGCTGCTTCATGATAAAAATAATGCACTGGCTTCTGTAGGTTCTCAGGCTTGGTTTTACAGAACTCCATTTCTCCCTCTGCTGAACAAGACAAGCTTTGTAGGCTTTGTTTGCTTTCCTTCCTCTTCTCCTTCCTCCTACACTTTGGGAGTGTGGATTCTGATTTGTGTGGTTTTGGTTTTTCTTCTCTGTTAGCTAGTGTCCGGAGGAGACTGCACTTAACTAATCAATGCTTTTTCAAAGTCTAGTGTTAAAATCAAGGAGTTCAGCAGGATGCTAAACTATTAATCCAGCTTACTGACAGATTTATGCAGACTTGACAAATTGATGCAGTAGTTAGAGACATGTCTGCTCTGCGCTCTCACTGAGGTTTCCACCTCCACAGCAGCATCAGCAGAAGGGTATGTGTGATTACCTTCACCAGAAGCTTATGCTGAGAGAGTAGGTCTACAGGGAAATGCCAGACTGTTCCCTGGCAGCTGTTTGTTTCCTTCCCTCATCTTCGACATGAATTAATTAAGATCTGACAGGGAAGCCGACTGAGTTGCTGGCCCCAACTTCCGAGTCGTCACACTGACACTGATGGTGTGGGTGGGCATTTTATGATTTGCTTTTAGTAAGGCCATTAATCTGAGTTTGACAAAATAAACGTTTGGAAAAAACTAATCCTTGGCTTTTGAGTTCCTGTTTTAAATGTTCTAATTAGTCCGTGGCTTTATGTAATTAATAGGTCACAGGCACCATACTTATGGTGTTGGTGTAAAATAATTATCATGGGTAGGAGTGCTTCCTAACGCTGTTGGAACAAATAGTTTAATTTCCCCGAGGAGATGTAACATTCTTATTAGTATGTATTGGTGTCACATTGCTGGAAAGCTGAGCAGTTCTTCCAGGTGCTTGCTGCATTTAAGAGCCATGTAGCTGGGAATGTAAGATTTGGCAGCTGCTCTGAAATCGAACAAGCGCAGTGCTGAATGCGAACTCAGCCTATCAAGAAGAGATCAAAGACTTTAAGATGAAAGTACATGGCCTTTACTCATTTATTCAGTGATTTCTTCTTTACTTTTGTCTTTATACCATGTAGGCAAACAATGCCAGTGATCCTTGGTCCAGCTGGAACGTTGGGAAGTCCGGGAACTGGGATAATGGAAACGCCGGTGACAGCTGGGCGACGAAACCCGAAAGTGCAGCCAGCCAGAGGAACAGTGCTTCAAATAACTGGGAGACAGCAGGGGCTTTTGGTCATCCACAGGCATATCAAGGACCAGGTGTGTTAATAATGCTCTTATTTTTTTAATACATTAGAGTAGGTGGACAGTAGAGGTAAAAAGTGTTTAATTTTTCATAACTATAGAACATAGCTTATTTAAAAAAAAAAAAAAAACAAAGCACATTGCTATGTAGGTAAATTGGACCCTAAAATAATAGTGTTTTTAAAAATAAAATTACCCCCCCTAGATCAGATCCACCATAATAGACACCTCAAACTTGTATGGAAATCTGGTGAGCCAGAGTCTTGTGCATACCTGATCTATTCTTAGGCATGTCGTTCAGCTTGCATAACTGGAACTTAAATGGCCTTGATTTTGTGCCCTCAGGCCTGTGAAGATGTAGTCTCTTAAATCCTTAATTTTAGAAAGTGGCTAGCCTTTCAGAAGGCTTCCCTATATTTTTGTAGTAAAGACCTAAATTAAGAGGAGAACTTATAACTGGGGAATGCTAATGTGGAGTCTATGGATATGGAGCACTACTGAATTCATCTTAGCACACCACCATATCTTTTTTCTTTTTTTTTTTCCCTCTCACTCAATGGATTTCTAGTGTAGTGTTTTGCAGGTTGTATTTGGTGGGGATGGTGCTCGTTGAGGAGGAATCATAAAACAGAAGGCTGAACTTAGCTCTACCTTGTTGATTATTGTGTATGACTGCTGAGGCAGCTGCTTCTGCTTTTAAAGAGAAAATATTTAACTTTCTCCTTTCCCTGCCCCCTTGCTCCCTCCTGTACTTCATCAGCTGCTGATGACGATGACTGGGATGATGACTGGGATGACCCAAAATCAGCTTCACCGTCTTACCTGGGTTACAAGGAGACTGAGGCATCAGAGGCTGGGGGGGTCCAGCGTGGAAATTCTCGTGCAGCTGCTATGAAGTTACCACTTAACAAGTAATGGAAAATGCGGGGCAAATGTGTATATATTGAAGAGAATTAGAATTTTTCAAGATGTGTAAATGTGTGACCATTCAACCTTCTTGAAATATGCAATGTAAATATTACAGTGGAAATGGATTTGTAGCTCAGCATTCTCCTTGCATGATCAGAAAGCACAGATCCCTGAGAGCCTGAAAATAGATGACAAACCTGTACAATTTTTTGAGGTGTTGTACAGGCAAATGATCATTTTGCAAGGTCTGAACTTGTTGACCTACTGGTCTTTAGAATTTAACAGTCTCTGGCACTGTGTGCTTAGTGAAAATGAAAGGTGATGGATGGCTTGTCCATACAGCAAGACAGATTGGATGTGCTGCCCCAGAGTTTGTGAGCGGTTTGAGTTGCTCACCTGTGTCTGTGCATCACCCAGGTTGATTCTTGAGCCACAGAAAGCTTGATTGTTATTTTTTTAAGATAAAAATCTTGCAATAGCATGAGGCTTTGCATTATCTCATGTTACAACTTACTGTTTGTTTATTATAAAACTACTGTTACTCTGACAAGCTACTATGTGGTAATCTCTGTGGTACGTAACCAAAATTAACCACCAGTCATGCAGAGGCACTTGATTTTGTTCATCAGTGGAAGCTTTGTCCAGTTTTGCAACTGTACCTTTGCATCATCTTGGCATCTACTTGTTGCCAACCCATTTAGTATAACCACCATAAATATACCTTACTTTACAGACAAATAACTCATTTTAAAAAAGTCCTACCTGTATATCTGCAGGGAGGCAGTAGGTTGGCAGTACTTGAAGGGCTAAGTCTAATCTTCCTAATTAAAAAGCGAACCACCACTTGCTTTTTGTAAGACTTTTTACACAGACTTTAAGGACATTACAGTCATCCTTAAGTGGTTTTCTTTCTAATTAGTGGATAAATTATTTAATGTAACTCGTGTTTAGAAGCACTTGATAAATTTGCAGTCTGTCGTTCTTTCAACTGATTGAATTCTCATAGCCCAAAAGGGCAGGATGGAAGGTGTGTGTGTATTGTTTAAGTAATGCACATAAATTCTTCTCTATACTTGAGAAGTACTAGGGTTTGTTTTTTTTTTTCTATAGTGGCAGGTAATTCTGCATATGTTGAAGGAAGAAAAGCATGGAATAAACTTATTGTTTTGTTTTATTGTTAGATTTCCTGGATTTGCAAAACCTGGGATGGAACAGTATCTGTTGGCAAAGCAGCTAGCAAAACCCAAAGAGAAAATTCCCATAATTGTAAGTTAAGGATGTGAGGGTAGTTTTTGTGGAGGGGTGGTGTGGTTTGTTTTGGGCTTGGGGTTTTTTGTTTTGGTTTTTTTTTTGTGGTTGGGTTGGGGTTTTTTTAATGCTCCACACCCTTCCTTTTTCCCCAACTTAATTTTTAGCTTCGAGGTTACTATATCTATTTGAGTCAGAATAAACTGATGCTGAACATATAATTAGAAATAGAACTGTCATAATAAAACTGTGTATCATTTAAGTATTTTAAAGTTATGGTAGACTACATTTCAGAGTCATATATAATTGAGAGATTAAGTCTTAACTCCTCCTTTCTCTTAAGCGTGCGGATGTGGGTTTTTTTCAGTACTTTTTTTTTTCTCACGCTGGATCAGCATTACTTGTGATTGTGAAAATAAGCGTTTTTGGGATTGGGAGGCAGAGCAAATGCATTAGTTATCTAATACATAGGAGCTACATTCATAAAGGTTTGCAATATTCAGTTGTGATGGTCAGGTCATCTTCTGATCTAAAAAACAAACTCTTGTAGATATATGATGTTCTAGTGAAATGTGATCGAAGTTGTAATCCCACTCCTTTGCTATTTGGGAAAAAGTGTAATGTACAGAATAAGATAAACTCAACTGTGGTAAGTCATCTCTGGTTGTGAGAAACCCCTCTGTTTCCTGTCAAGTGCTTGCTAAAATCGATGGAAACTTTCAAGAAAGTATTTGTCTCCTTGTTTGCAGCTGGTACAACATAATGTATTTAAAAGATAATATTTGCATTTTCTTACAGATTGGTGATTATGGCCCAATGTGGGTTTATCCTACCTCTACATTTGACTGTGTGGTGGCAGATCCCAAAAAAGGTTCTAAAATGTATGGTCTCAAGAGCTACATTGAATATCAGCTGACCTGCACTGTAAGTGTACCTGGAACAGGATCTTCTCTCTTGCAGATATGGGTCACTTGTACATATAAATAACACAGTTTGTGTGACTTGGTAACAGGGTTGGAAGAGTAAGTGGTAGTTGTTACACCTTTTTTCTCCAAGGAATTACTTTTGTTCTAGTGTTTCAGGTTCTTTTGTAATTACAGATTCAAGGCTCTAAATCATAAGTTTTATTTGCATTCTGCAGAGTTACTATTCTGGTCACACTTGTTTCATGTCCCTGTCTGTAGATGCCTGTCAAAATTCAGAGTTGTATTTTTCTTACAGAACACTAATCGGTCTGTCAACCACAGATACAAGCACTTTGACTGGTTGTATGAGCGTCTCCTGGTTAAATTTGGATTAGCCATTCCAATCCCATCTCTTCCAGACAAGCAAGTAACAGGTAATTAATCCCAGTTGTGAATTCGAGGCATGGGAAATAAGGAGATCACTTTTTTACAAGGTTCAGTTATTTCTTGCTGTTTTGCTTTTCCCACTATCTTTGAAAAGGTATAAAAAAAACCCCAACCCAGCCTTTCACCATTCAAAACTTACAATGAGTTGTGATGGCCTGTCAATATCAGTACAAAGCGTCATTTCAGAACTCACATTTACTTATCTAGTCAGGTGATTTAAAAAAATAAAAATTAAAACCGACCATAGAAAAAAAATCCCCCCCTAGTTACTACAGAAGAGAATATTAATTACTGGAGAGAAGAGATAAGTACTTATGTTCATTATTTTTTGATTGTCTGGAGAAATGGGTTTTGAGAGGGGGTTTGTGTGTATGTAGAGGTGGAGGTTGTTTTTTTTTCTTTTGTAGTTGGTTATAAATGCGTTATGTTGTAGGAGCTTTGGTTCAAAGCTCCTGGAGGAAAGGGAGCATCTCCTGGCAAACTGGGATTTATTTGCTCACAAATAAAATGCTGCAGCTGTTTCTCCTGTTGCTTGATTTCACACTTGATTTAGAAGGCACTTTTCACTTGTATAGCATTCTGCGCTGGTTTGATGTCAGCTCAGCTTGACCAAACTCTGAGGGTTATGGTAGTCTTTTGTTCTGACTTCAAGAAAAGTGGGATTGGACCCTTTAAAGGTTCATGAGTTCGGTCATTGCAATGGAATATGCCAATGCCTGTGCATTTTCAGTACTCTGTGGCTTCCTTTCTACAAAGGGTGCATGCAAAGAAAAGAATTGGACACCTGTATAGGAGGAAAATGCATTACTTTTGCCTATTTCCACTTGGGTGTCTTCTGGTAAGATTTTTTTTTATATGGCTTTTAAGACCACCCAAAACCAAACACAGTTTGTGACGTGCCGGCTTCTCTATGTGGCTGTGGGCATCAGTGAAAATGGAGCAGCTCTGCTGGGTTTGAAAAAAGCTAAGCATTGATGCAGGTGCTGGGATAAATGCCGAGGAAACTGAAAAGTGAGGAAGCAACTTCCTTCCCTCCCATCCCCTTAATGTCATGTTTAGAATTCACCAGTATTTTTGCTTAAACCTGTGCATGTGGACTAAAAGGAGACCACGAGACCTGATGGGATCTCTAGATTTTATTGTAACTGTATGTTTGGCGTCACATTTAGAGCTTGTCTGTGGACTTTAGTCTTCTGGAGCCTGTGGGAGAGAATAGCTTGTCTCATGAAAAAAGGAAACCAAACCCCCCAAAACATGCCCTTCTCTTTTTTTGAAACATTATGGGAAACTCTGAAAAAATGCTGCCTTTTGGAAAAACAAGACTCTTTACAAATAGACTGACTTTGCTTTGGATCATGATTTGCTGGTGATGATGTGCCTGATGACTCGTACATAACTTCCAAATGTTACTGTTCCTGTTTCCTTGCATTCCTTATGGTGACAGGAATGCTGCAGAGATTTCAGTATAGATTAAGGGTGGAACAAGGTATTACTGCAAGTTACATATTGTCTGTTCCATAGTAGTTGATTAATTATTTACTTCCTAGCTAATTAATTTACAGGAAATGTACCCATACCCGAACTCCATTTATCACTAGTTGTGTTCTTTACCTGAGAGTCTTGCAGGTATTTGTATGTTCCCTGTATTTATATACCATATTTGCAGTTAAAAAAAATAACTGCCAAAAAAAACCCCATCAACTTTGTGGAGCTGCTGCCATAGTAACTATACAGTAGAACTATACTGAAAGACTACATGCATTCAAGGTTTGTCATCTGCGCTGCTATGGAAATCAGAAGAGTTGGGTGGTGGAAGAATCTCTCATTCCTTTGAAATGCATCCTATTCACTGTACCCTTTAGAAGTCTGATGTCATCCATTTATTTTTTTTAGTTGGAAAGGATTCTCTCAAGGACACACAGTTTGGGGTAAAACTAAAAGATTCTTGTAAATACACAGTGATGATACACTATTGGTTTAAAAAATAAATAATAAAAATCCGTGACGTTTAAATAGGTTGTGTTAAAATCTCTTAACTCTTAATTGGTTAGTCTTGTGTGTATTCTAACTACTTTTACACATATGATTTATTGAGATTTTTTTGAGTTTTTTTCCCAACACATTAATTTACCTATATAGAAATATTTATGGGAGGTACTGCTTTTTTTAAATCTGCCATTTGTATCTGAGCAGTTCAGTTTCAAATGCTTTGTTAGCTAGGACATGACAACTTGGAACCAAAGTAGTTCCTTTTTCTCCAGCATTTTTGATCAAGGGTTTATTAGACTGTATCAGAAAAATGTTTGCATTCCAAGTTTGTGTCTAGCTTCTCTCTTGGGTCATCTGAATACTTAATTTTTCCATCTGAAAGTATTAATCTTTTTTTTTTCTCAACAAAATTATTTGAATGGTGGATAGATATTACGAGTTTTTAATATTTCCTGACTATCTTTGAAAAGGAGTACTCTTGGTCAGTAACCAATATACTGTAATTAAGGTAGTTCTGATTTATCAGCATATCGTTTCCTTTTTGTAAGTTCTGAGTCATTAAATGGTTAATAACTCACCAGCTGAGTTACAGATTCTGTTTTAATTACGAAGAATAATAAAAAGCTATTAAGAGTAGAAGTGTAACAATTACTGTTCAATGTATAACAGGGCGCTTTGAAGAAGAATTTATCAAAATGCGTATGGAGAGGCTGCAAGCTTGGATGACAAGGATGTGTCGCCACCCTGTTGTCTCAGAAAGTGAGGTTTTCCAGCAGTTTCTCAATTTCCGAGATGAGAAGGTAGGAAATAAAGTTCACACACAGACTGAGGCTGAGAAATTGCTCAGCTCTGTAGCCTTCCCGTTTGTCTGCCCCCCTGTGGGCAGTCGTGAGGAGCCCGAAAGCTGCTGGATTTACTAATGAACTTAGCTGATTGATCAAAATGAGGCATCAAGTTGCTTATGTGAAATGCGATGTGCCGTTCCAACAGGGGTGGGCTCTTTAGAGTAGCTGTCTTGCCAGATTTTTAAGGGCAGTTTGTTGTTCTCCAGCAGAATAGCAACACATATAACCATTGTTTTGGCTGTTGCTCTGATCTGTCTCTGTTGGAATTGCTAATTACTGCGGTCCTCTGGTGCTGCTTTGCTTTCAGAAGCTACTTTGTAGCAGATCTAGGATGTGTCTGATCCTGTATTATGTTTAAAAACAACCCCCCTCCCTCAAAACCACAATTTTGTCTGAAATGGGTTGTAATAGCATTATGCTGCAGTCTTACCTGAGGTAGCCCTTTTTTATTCCCACATACCCCTCAAGCATTTTCTTATGCTTTTTAAATAGGATTTAATATTTTTAACTTCAGTAAATAATGGTTTCTTCATGACTGAGCTTCAGCTCTGTTACTAATTTGGATAACTACTGATGAGGAAATAAACAGGAAAACTCTGCTGCTTTCTCATCTAAACAGTCATACTGGTAAAATACACATAGACTTTGAAAAAGTAAATGATCCTTGGAGGTTTTTAAGACCAGATTGGATAACTGAGTAACTAAGGTCACAGCTGAGCCTCTTTGAGTAGGAGGTTGGACTACAAACCTCCCGAGGTCACTTCCAGACAGAATTACTCTGGGATCCTGTAAGTAGCAGTCCTAGTGAAGTGATATTTGGATGGCCAGTGGAAAAATGTAGAATTGTGCTAGCTGGGCAGCAGTTTTTAGCATCTAACCTATGGACTGGTAGAAACACAGCAGATGTTGCAATACATGTAGAATTTTTAACTTTTTTATCTGTTCCCACTAAACTCAGTATGGCAATTGTGTAACAGTCTCATGATCTTCTTGAGTAGCTTCTGATATCAGCACTATCACGTGTGCAGAGACAGCTGAATATAATTGCTCTTATACTGTATTTCAGTAATAAACAAGAAGGGTCTGTTTACCCCAGAATCTAGAAAATGAAGTGCACAAGGAGGAGGGGGGGAAACTTTAAGATACCTTGGCCCCAATCAAACTTTCATCTAAAAGGTTTTAATGTGTGGTGTATTGGTTAACTGTTCTCCTAAACGTTTCATGCACTAATTAAGTACATGCCCTTAAAGATGCATGAACAGTGGTGGTCAAACTTCATTTTTTTTTTTCCTTTTCTCAAGGAGTGGAAAACTGGAAAGCGGAAGGCAGAAAAAGATGAAACTGTAGGAGTTCTGATCTTTTCTACAATGGAACCAGAAGCTCCTGACTTGGACATGGTAGAAATGTAAGGTGGTTTCTTTTTGCATGGACATTATGCATCTGAGTATACAACAGATGCTGAGCTAATATCAAACTAGAATATTAAGCACACACATATATTCATGGATTTGAAGGGGTATTCATCAAGGCAGAGCTGAAAAAGTGTTTGAATAAAAGATTTTTGTATCGACTCCTCCAAAACTTGGTGGAACTCCACATGGTGTCTCTCACATCAGTGATTGAATACTGATCCTAAAATGATTTATGCAAAACCAGTTGATAGAGTACTGGCAGTTCCTGCAGAGTTATGTTTTATATTGCTGTGGAAGTAAATTTCGATCTTTAATCCTTCAATTGTGAACAGTTCCGAAGTGTGCTAGGCTTAAAAATAGCTTAGGTATATGTAGGTGGACCATTGAGGAAAACAGTGTTTCTGCAAGATACTTGTATATAATGCATACACAGTGTGATTCTAATATCTGGAATCCATGGAAAGCTGTTAAAAATATAAAGTGACATAAATTATCAAATTTCTTTTTGGTTACTACATTTTTGGACTATCTGGAAGTGCAAAGGCATATGTTTATTTTATATATCTATATGTTAGATATACATACTTTTTTTTTATGTACAGTTCTTCTGGTGGTAGACCCTTGGGTTTCATAAAAGTGAAAGACAGGATTTACTCTGCAACCTTTATTTCATTCCTCTAGACTTAAACATTTTTCTTACAAGATACGTAGTGTGCATGACATGCTTTGCTTGCTGTTGTAGAACACCGAAATTTGGATAATATTTTTGTCTGAATAAACTAGATAGTTCATAGTAGTAGTGTACCTACACCTGGAAATATCCTAGCACAGGCTTTACCCAAGTGATGCAGTGCATGTTAAGACGTATATAATAGCTGTGTTGTAGCAGTACTGTACTAGTAAAAAAGATGGGCATTTTTAGGTCACTTCCACTTCGAATATGAGGATTTCAAACTTGACTACTTTTCTTAGGGGATGTGTTTTAAATATATCCCAGTGGTATAAAAGCTGAAGGGGTGAACCAGAGGGAGGATTTTATACATAGGTTGCAGAAGAGAGTGAGTCTGTACAATACAAAGAAACCTGGCAGGGAATGACCAGCATGTGGTTTGTCCTCAAAACAGGGTGCTCCCCAATATTGGCTCCTGGGCTGGGGCTGGCAGCCTGAGGTGATTCTGGAGACCTATCTCCAAGCATTGCAGGGCTGGCTGTAACACTTCAGACATCCACACCATGTTCTGGTGCCTGGGAACATCTCAGGGTGCTGTTAAAAGTGTGTATGAAAATAGTCTTGAAAGCCATCGCTCCTGTCAGTAGACAAACAGCCTTGTTCAGTATTTCTTAGGTTCTTCAGTGAAAAAATGCTCTTTAGTGAAACAATTTTGCCAGTATTTCTGGCGGTTCTGTGTCATCCTGGTTTTGATCAAAGAATGATAACCTTGTTCTGGTTCATGAATTTTTTCTGTGATCTTCATACTCTAAAGTATGAAGTACAGAAAATTAAAAGGATGGTTTGCTATTGGGAAAATTGGAGTAAAACAAGGGCCTCGTGGAAAGTCCAGGTTGTTGTTCTGTGCAAGTAACTCTTCAGGTAGGGTTTCCAGTCTGAGGAAAGGTGCTGGTGGCAATGCTGGAGCTGTTGCCCTGGCTCTGGGGAGTCACCTTGACTTGCCTTTCTGTGAGAGCTTTCTCATACATGCTTTGGCTGAGAGCATTTGTGAGATCTGATGCAGTTTTTCTAATTTTCAATGAGAATTATTCAATGTATGTCTAGTTTTCTTTTGTAGAATTCACAGAGCGTTGCTGTGTATGCAGGCTAGGTTAATGGAAAGCTGTGATAGCTGCATGCAAACTTGCTTAAAGAGGGGTATAAAGGCACATACTAATTCAGAATTCTCTTTTGAGCATCACTGATTTATTTTTTTCTTCTCCATAGCACAACTGAACACAATAGTATTATCAATATAATAGAAAGTTACATATAGATTTATTTCCCTAGAAGAACTGGCATATTCATTTTTATTCACCTATTTTAGACTTATTAAAATATCTGGAAGAATTATTTTCTTTATATTTTTTCCTTGTTGTAGGAATTTTGCTATTTCTGTTTCTCTGTCTGATTTCCTGTCGATGTGGGTTCCTGTTTGTTTTAGGTGCTCTAGGGGTGCATTTTCCTCAAATCGGATTTTGCAGTTCTGTTATTATTTGATCTCACTGGGGAGGATATTTAACTTTTATTTTGAAGATAACTAACTATAGTAAGAATGATAGTCCAGTACCACATGTTTAACGGGGAGGGAAAAATAGAATGAAAAATGCCTGTATCTAAAGCAGGAAGTTCAGTGAAATGACAGATTTCAAGGAAATCATTTATATCTCTGATTTATTTTTATTTTTTTTAATAAGACCTTGCTGATGCTACTAAACATTTCAGTATTGTGTTTAAAATTAGCGTGATGCATCTGTTTAAACTGCTTTTTGTTTTTACTTTTTCCAAATGCCACAGAGAACAGAAGTGCGATGCAGTGGGTAGGTTCACCAAAGCAATGGATGATGGAGTTAGAGAGCTGCTGACAGTGGGACACGAGCACTGGAAGAGGTGTACGGGGCGTAAGTGTCCTTTCTGAATTCAGCAGTCGTTTCTGTGCTGCTTTTCTCTGGTGTTTGTACTGGGGTGGGTTTTTTTTGTTGTTGTTTTTGTTGTTCATAATTCCAGGCACATCTTAAAAACTAAAAGAAATCCTAAATTACCATGAGGATTGTATGGCATTCTGGCTGCTTCCAGTGTCTGAGAGTATAAATTATGCAAGATTTTTGTTTGTGGGGTATTTTTTTGTGTGTTTTTTCTTTCTCTCATAACAGAAATATCTGGTCCCTGCCAATAGGTTTAAAAATATTAATAGTTGAATACTTCTAGTAATCCGGCTAAAGACCTTGTTGGACCTGTTCTCATATGTTTGTCATTTATCTACATTTTAGTGGTGTGGGCAAAGTAGACCTGTCTATTTGATGAAATCATAAATGATTGCATTTTATTAACCCCTTATTTAGGATTCTTGCATGCCAGGAGGAGTGATTTAAAGATTAAATGAGTTTAAAAAAAGAAAAAAAAACAACTTGATTCTAACTTAATCTTTAGCCCAATTCTTTTTTTCTCCTATCTTGTCTCTTCCTTCCCACAGATATTTAGGGTTGCAGAACTTCACACCAAGTCCCTATGACTCTGCCTGGGCTCTAATTTCCTAGTCCACAGCAGTGTTCAGTGTTTGTGGCCACCACAAGGCAGCTATTGAAAAGAAGCAGGTACTACAGCTGAGGATCATAATAAGAAACACTCAGGGCAGGCTGTAGTGTCTGGCAACCAAAGACCTATCACATAAATCTCCTCAAATCACCTCCATTTTTTCCTTTCCTTTTTTTTTTCTTTCTTTTTTTAACTCAAAAAAAAACCCTCACATTGTCCCTAGACTTGGGAGTAAGTACATCTCCTGAGTTACCTCTTTGCTGCTTTCTAACCTACCCCTGCAGCTGACTGGAGGGAATGGGAAGTATAGCAGCCCAGTCTCTTCTGGTAATGGTTACATTGGACCTTAGTATCTGTAGGATGTGAACTTTAATGTATATTTCTCCACTTCGAATAAAAGGGTTTTCTTTTATCCATCATTGACCCTCCTGCTGGGCAAAAATAGTCTAACACAGGACACAGATCCAACATTGTACAGATCTGGCTTCACTAGAAAATGATACTGAGGGGGAAGCAGAGGTCAGGGGAAGGAATAAGGTCCCTCAAATGAGACTAGAAAAATAGTGTTGCTTTGCAGTTACAGAAGCAGTGATCAAAACCACCATAGTTAAGGCCTGGCCATGCCTTGTGCTTACAGCAGAATTTTGCTCACTGCTAAAACCTCCCTAAACTTATGATACTAGAGCTTTAGATATGAAATGACTTCTAATACCTATAGCTATTACGTAGTTAACATAAACACAGTAAGGCAGATGTGATTACATTGAAAACTAACTTTCCAGACTTTCATACTGAATAGAGAAGGGAGACTAGTAAATCAGGACATAAATGGAAGAATTTCAGTAGTGTCTTAGGTTTTAAGTTCCCTGTCAGCTTTGGTCCCAGCTTTTAGTCAGAAGTATTTTGGGTGCTTCCTGAGCAGTAGTTACATGCATATTCCGTTCTATGATATTTAAAATGACTGACAGTGGAAACTTTAAATGCAAGTCAAAAGAAACCAAACGTTCTTCACTGAAGTTTCCATTGGGGATTCATTAACAAGTTAATTGCTGGTAACAGAAGTCTAGTATTCTGAATGGTACCTGTTGTATAAGAAATACAAGTTGTCACAAATAATCTAACTTCTGGGCAAGAACTTGATCAAAGCTAATCAGTAGAATTATGCGGTTTGGGGGGGCTTGTGTTTTTTGTGATGTGTTGTTTTTTTTTTTTACCACAAAGTGGTTCCTCTTTGGAAATCAGATAGTGTGGGGTGCTGAAGCAACTAAAAAACTTCTGTTTGCCGGGATAGTGTATCCTCTGGATACAAAAGGTTGACAACAAAAAGCACATCTGCTTGTTTTGTGTGTTTTTTTTTTTCCTACTAGCATAAGTAACTTATAAAAAATTGCTTTTCAGATTGCTTTTTAGGCCTCTGGGGTGGCGGTATTCAGAATATTAATAATGAATGCACTCATAAATCAGAGCTTATTGACTTCATTGTGAGGAAGCAATTTATGCATATGTTTTCAATAAATAGATTATAAAAAAACAATTTTATTATTCTGATACTTGCATCAATTTTTATCCCTAGATAATCTTGTTTTCTGGAGCCTTTAAATACAAAATCCATGATTTGAGGAGAGTTTAGGTATTATACATCTGTTTAATAAACCCCTCTTAAAATATTAATGAGATTTATTCTGCATATCACTGCAGTGCTTCTGCCCCCACCCTACCCCAAATTCTGCTCATAAAGAGGAAGAAAAAACCACCTTACTGTATACATAGAGGACTGAGATAAGAGAGCAGTGAGACTTAGGTTTTTTTCTTTAATACAGCAGTAACACTGATTTCCCCAACTGTTTGTGCCTTCAAGAATCCAGATTGCAATTGCTTTACCCAGTTTTGGAACATCTGTAGCAGGGGAGGGGGTAAAACTGTGATTGTAAAATGCTTCTCTAGAGGAAATGTAAAACCTAGTAGGTTTTGATGTCTGCTTTTGTCAAGTTTTGGAAATGCTACAGATTTAGTCTCACTAAGCACAGTTTTTGCTTCCATTTCCCTCCTTTCCCCATCCTTTCTCCCCTTGCAGCACTACCCAAGGAATACCAGAAGATAGGAAAAGCGTTGCAGAGCCTGGCACTGGTCTTCAGCACTAGTGGGTACCAAGGTACTTCCATAGCTTCATTTGTACTTTGCTTAACAAAAGATAATTTAATTGCATCATGGTATATTTTTTGATTAAGATTTTCATGTTTTCCTCTTTGAACTTCAGATGTCAAACATGATTCTGGAAAAAATACTAAAAACTTGTTTCCCAGTGTGTATTATGCGGTTTTTATATTCTAGTCTTGTTTTCTGTCACTGTATAATCATGTGATGGGCTGGGGGTGGTGGAGTTTAGCTTAATCTCATCAATATATAATCTGGTCACTAACCCAACTGACAAAACATGCTGTACTATATTTTGGTGACATCAAAGGAAAGGGGAGAAGATGCAGCCTTGAAAATATCTGTCATGGAATTACTGTGTGATTTATTTCATGAAACAACTCAATATGGGGGTGAAAAACTTCTTGCAAGATTTTTGTATACCTTTTTGTTGGCTACTATAGCCTTTTCTTGTCCTTCACCTTTCCTTTTCCTTCAGGAGCCCTAAAATAGAGCCTGTCACGTTGGGTATGAAAGCTGTGGGAGATAAAAGGAGGGCATAAATTGCTCAGAGTTTTCCTAAAATATAGTCTTTAGGCCAAACTTAAAATCCTGCTTTGATATGTTAAGTTCTGCTGATGTTTTCCATATAACTGGAAAAATATTTCCTTGTATCCCAGAGGGAGCTAATGGAGTCCGTTTTCTCTGGGATTCTCTTGTCAAGTGTATCTTTTTTCTTTTTTTTTTTAATTCTGTTGTGTTTTTTTTTTCTTCTTAGAACTAATAGCAAAATTGCTCTGTTCTAAAATCTTAAACATTATAGCATAGAGGCTTCCTGAAATCTTTCCATCTTAGGAATTTTAGTTGACCAGTACTTACTCTGACTACTCATTGATCCCTTCCTTGGTACTCTTACAGCTTTTTGCCCCATAAACCATATATTAAAATGCAAACACTTCAGGTGCTCTGCTGCTGGAAACTTTGGAAATGGGCATACTCCCTGTACCTTGTTCTTATCTTTGTCCTGTACTTCAATAGGATGACTGCGTAGTTAGAATTGGAGCATAGCATATTACCTAAAACAATACTTTTGCATGTGAGAATTAACTAGAGGATGTGCTCTTAGCATGCGTTAGAAAACTGTAAATCCTAGCCAGGTACAATCTGGGGCCAGAGTTCTTGAGAAGGGACTGAAAATTGCTTGAACTATAACACACATTCTTTTGCGAAGGAAAGTTTCAATTTGATTTCCAGCATCTTTGAATGGTATGAAAAAATAGGTTCCATGATGCTTAGGCCATGGTGATACAGGCCACTGAAGATTGCAATGGCTGATTTGATGACACGAACACTTCCAGCTACTGGTAGCTGACTGCTGACATACTGAGCTGACACTGTTCACTTGCACAGTTAGGATGGGATATATCTGCTGTCCTTGCCTCTTTCATCAGTGCTGCCTGCTTGTTCTGCAAAGCCTTATTACATCTGGTGAACATCTGCTGCCTTCTCTCCTGGTTTCCAGCCTAAAAGGTTTAAGATTGCACCAGGCAAGATACACATACTAATCTAACTCACTGAAGCTCTTTCTTATGCTGCAGAATGAGCCTTATCAATTAGTAGCCAGCCCCAATGTGTATTAGGAATCTGTCCCTAGTATTTTCAGAGGCAAGGGTACTTTTAGAACCATTAAGGACACATTGAGAGGTTCTCATTTAACTTGGCCATGGGCCTATGTACTGTCCAATCGCTTTTAAGAACACATGCTTTGGAAGTATGATCCTGGTCCAAAAATGCATATTGGGCAGTTCCAGAATATGCCTGGAAATATCTTGCAGCCTGGCACTATGTTGCCTACCCTATTGCATCATACGATGCTCTTAGGTTAACGCAGCCTTAAATAGCATGGCTACTCTTTTGCGGCCCCAAATCTGGGCAAGTCTTTCTCCTATATTAAGCAAATGTGAATGGCTGTGGTATGCCATCCAACCCTAGTTAGATCTCCTAATCCTACATCACCCCTCAGGAATTTTGTTAGGCAGTTACATGCAAGTTTCCCTGTCCTGCCAGCTAGCACTGGGCACACCTTGCCTTCCAGGCTGCTGGTGGGAATGAACATTATCCATCTGAGGATTTACTTGTCAAGAAAGATCTTGCTACAGCTAGTTCCCTAGTACATCAAACTCGATCTTTTTCCTACTCCTGAATTATGTTAAAACATGCTTTGAAAGAAAAGAAAGCAAAAACACTTACTGACACACAAAAAAATAATCTGCTTCTCTAATCGAGCCCAACAGAATATTAGTTCCCTCAATATGCCTGGTGTGTTCCCTCAGAGGTGATAATTGTTGGCATTTAGCAAGCAGTTAAACTGCTGAGAGATGCACTGCTAAACGTCTCCAAAAGGCTTCTCATGGTTTTACGTCTTCCTTCATCTCCCTATGACAGCATGCAGGCCTGTAAATCAATGAAGATTAATCAGTTTTTTCTCATGGTCGGATTAAAATATCCGTAGAATATTACTGGCCATTTGGACTGGTCTTTTTACAACTACCTTTAATCAATGCTTTTCAACCCTTTCTGTTTCTCGGGGGAATACATGTAATGCACCCTGCCCTAATTTTGTGTCAGCAGCATGTGGGGCTTTTTTGATTTTTCCGTTGATTAAAGAGCCCCTGACATCCTGGTGTATCCTTGCACTGGGACCCAGCTCAGCCTTCACAGCCGGAGTTAAGAAGCCCGTTCCCAGTTTCATACCAGTTCCGAAGCTGCGAATGTTAGATAGAAACTTGGCCCTGCCCAAGTAACAAAACTGACCAAAACCTGTGCTGGCGACAGTGATTGGGAGCTATCTGCTGCTGGAATTCAGGTTACTCTGGTGGGTGAGCCTGTGGGCTGTGTGTGGTATCTCTGACAAGGTGGCCTGGTGTAGGGAGTGACCAATGGAGCAGGGCACGACACTGCTGATAACCTCTATTAGAACTTGGAGGGTGCAGCAGATGAGAGATGAAATCTGACTCTTTAAGGCTGCCCTGGTGCTACCTGGAAAAGAGATTGTAGAAGAAAAGGATGCAGCATGAGCAGCTGCAGATGTTCTTCTACCACTTACTTGCATGCCTGCCTATTGTCTGGATCCACCGTGTGGAACAACTGTTGAATATACTGTCCCTCAGCCCTACTTCTGGAAGAGTGTGAATGCCTCTGCTAGCAGTAGAAACTCTTAATGCACCCTATGCCTTCTACAAGCTGGCTTTCTGCCCTCCTGCCCCAAATGAAAGAGGGTCAGTGTTGGGAGAGTTTGGATTCTTTGAAGCTCCAATCTGTGAAGGTCCTTTGAGTTCTGCACAGTAGGGGAGGACTTTCTATTTCTACTCAAGTATACATAGTCTTCCTTTTCTTTTTGCCTAGATAGGAACGGTCATTGTCTCTTAAGGCATTATGAAATGAGCAGTGACATCTAGACCAACCTGGCTTCCCACTCTAAAGCCACATCATGTTTTATCCCAAAATCTAAGACTCGGTTGCCTAAGCAGCAGTTATTTCAAGGTTACTTCTGAGCAGGCATGGTAACTTCTGAAATAATATTGAAATTATTTAATTCTACCTGAAATAATGAAGTTGATCTCCCTGAATCTTTTCTGTTTTACAATAATGTGAAGATATCTTCTGAATCATGTACCTCTTGGATCTCTCAATGGGGTTTCATATTGTTCTTAATTTTATTTTATCGAGACAGGTTCAAATAGGAGAAAAATAACTATTTCTTTAGTGATGTTTGTGTTGCTGGATCTTACGATCTTCTTAGGATCTTACGATCTTTCCCTCATAGCTTTTGGCTTTATGAAATCAATCTAATGGAAAGTAAGAATTGATTGATAGAACTGCAGGAAACATTCAGTAATTACCTTGTTTCCTTTAGGATGTGCTAAAATGAAGGAATCCTATTTAATAAATTTCTAGCATAGGTTAGTCCATATGTTGTAGTAAAATAAGGTACTTTAATGTTCAAATTAATCACTAATGAAATCCATGTTTGGTAGTTTTCAATTATGTCACTGCTTAATGTCTATAGAATAAAACTAAAATGTACATAAAAGACTAGTGGCCACCTAATATCAAAACATGTCTGAAAGGATGAGAAAAATCATTCTTTCGTAAACTAATATTCAATATCTATAAATTATACCTTCCCCTTTCTCTGCCTCAATTTGCTTTTCGTACTGTTGACTACGTGCTTTGGACAAGCTAACAAGGATGGAAAAAACCTGTGGTGTTTTGGGAAGGTGAAGTGGCATGAAAGTCCCAAGAATGTAAGGCTCGATTCCATCTCTGTCCTGTGTAGCTATGTCCTTTTAGTAATACAGTGTTAAAAGCGCTTGTGGTGGTGTCTAGCTTAGCATTTGTGGTGGTGTCTCTATTTTTAAGTGTAGTTTGTGCAGCCTTTTGATGTATTTCATATGATAACGAATGTTAGAGACTCACTCTCAAAAGCAGAGATTCTTACAGAGCTTGAAAATACTATGCAGGAGTTCCCTAAAGGCTCAGGAATCTTATTGGCAAGGAAGAAAGTTAGCTGGGTCTCCTTCTGCTTCTCTGACCTTCAAACAATCACAGTCTGGGACTGTTGGAGATCTTAGGACTTGCATCACTGCTCCATAGGGCATCGGGGAGAATTTACTGTTTATCTGGTATGAAAATAATATGTTAAAAATCACAACAGCAGTTGTCTCTTCAGCTTTTAGTCTGTCTTCTAGCATCACCCTCCTCATTTGCGCTTCCCATTCTGGTAGGCTTCTTGTTGCCCCGTGGGGGGCAGTACCTATGTATTTAAACTACACATAACGAAATGTGGAAGTGAATAGTGCTAGTACTATGGTAGCACAGTGTTTATGTGGTCCATTTAACATTCACTTTCTACAAGATCTTCAGAGTTTTTGTACTCTAATGGTATAAAAATTACTATTTTTCTTATGTCTTTATTATTGCTGGTTATGAAATGATGACTAGGCATTTATTATTGTAAACCAAGCTATTTTATATTGTAATCGACTTACTGTAATTTGAACACTGCTGTTTACTTTTAGGAGAGTCTGATCTCAATGGAGCAATAACAGAGGCAGGAAAAACCTATGAAGAAATCGCCACCCTTGTAGCAGATCAGGTAGGAGTATTACAAATGCATTGACATGGCGTGTACAAACATATCACCTATTTGGATCACTTCTGATTTTTCGTCTTTTCTGTTAAAACATAACTGCTAGTGCTGCAGACCAGTTGAATGAAATTACTATCAATATTTATTTTTTAAATGCCTTTTCATCATCTTTTCTACTGTATGCAGGTTAGAGCTTAGAGGGATGTGATAGGACGGTATTTCTCTTGGATCAGAAATCATTAAAACATAGAATGGTTAGAGTTGGAAGGGACCTTTAAGACACCTCCCACTGAACCAGGTCACTCAAAGCCCCATCCAGCCTGGTCTTGAACACTTCCATGGATGGGGCATCCACAGCTTCTCTGGGCAACCTGTTCCAGTGTCTCGCCACCCTCAGAGCAAAGAATTTTTTTCTGGTGTCTAATCTAAATCTCCCCTCTTTCAGTTTAAAGCCATTACCCCTCGTCCTATCATTACACTCCCTGATAGAGAGTCCCTCCCCATCTCTCCTGTAGCTTCTTTAAGGTACTGGAAGGCTGCTATAAGGTCTCCTTGGAGCCTTCTCTTCTCCAGGCTGAACAACCCCAGCTCTAAAATTATTACTTCCTCTTTAAATGTGTTTGTTTCCTGAAGTCAGTGACCTGTCTTCATTACTGATACCAAAGAATGAGATCTAATCAAGGACGGGGTTTTCTGCCTTCCCCCTGCATTCCCCAAATGTCTACAAGATCCAGATCTTGCTGCATTTTATTGTCTCTTCAGGGTTCAGCAACAATCTACCTTAAATAAATCCTGATTGGTGTCAGCATCCAAGTCATTAATTGATGTTTAGTATATTAAACTTTAAGAAGATCTGCATTTTGGAGACTTTATCTCAAGGTTGAGTCTGGAAGTTCTTAAAACAGCTTTCCGAGTCAGTGACTAAGGAGATGCGCCTGTACTTGTACCTATCTGGGTATCTAATGAGGTTGTGGCTTAATAGTGCTATTGCTAGGACTGGTAATGCCTCTTCAGTGAAAAATTGAGGCAAAACCCCTCACTTCATAAACTGGTGTTGAATAAAACAAAGAACAAGGCATCTGCTCAGTGCCTTACTCCAAGGAGATTATATTTTAATAAGGACCTTTTTAAATATGGAAAACTTGCAACAAACAATTAATACTTTGGGTTGGGTTTTTTCTATTCTTGCCTTTTTTTTTCCCCGCTCACAGGTTTTTGGCATCATAGTTTCTTTTCTGTGATGTTAATATGCCACAAATACTCTTACTAATGCTTACACTTTCTTTATTAGCCGAAGAAAGATCTTCACTTTTTGATGGAAACAAATCACGAATATAAGGGATTTCTTGGTTGTTTCCCTGACATCATTGCAGCTCATAAGGTATGTGAGGGCCTTTCCTTCCCAGGGTTGGGCAGTAGGAAGATCTACAGCAACAAAACTGGAGGACAACTGCCTTGTTCTCTGTAATATGAAAGTCGTCAAATAATAAAACAATAAATATAGCCATTGTGTTTAGTTTTGGATATTCTGCTGCTTCTTTTTTTTTGGTCCTAGAGTTTTCCTTATGCTCATGTGCCTGCTGTAACATATTTCAGGAAACTAAAATTTTCGAAGTATCAAACAAGTACACAAGTATTATTATTTTTTTTTTTTACCACTTGAAGTGTTAAATGTGTAAAACAAGAACATACTTCTGAGAGCAGTGAAGATAAAAGCATATCAGATTTGTGGGTTTTTTTCTTCAGGACACTTGTGGTCCCTCATCCCACATTATACCATGGGGAAAAATGCCATAAAAAGAGAAGAAATGTTTTTTAAGGCTTGAAACATAAGCCTACTGCCAAGAGATGTGTAAATAGATTTTCTTCAATGTTGTTTGGCACAAATACATTGTGAAGGGGGAGGCATTTCTTTTTATGCTTGTTGTTTGTAACACAAGGATTTTCCTGAATCAAAAGTTAAAAATTACAATGAGTTTTAGTCTCTTGAAAGATAGTTTGTATCATGTATAGCGTACAAATAAGGTTCTACAGGGATTTGATAGTTTGAGGGTTTGGGACGTTTGTTGTTTTGGTCAGCTGTATTTGAAACTTGGTTCTTTTGTCCTTTCTGTGCATATCCTGTGTGTTACTGCCTTTAGCAAACTCAGATTCCTAGTGACTGTCTTCTAGAAATGCCTGTGTTTGAAGTCACTTTTTGCAAGCTGTTATGAGTCTTGAAAGCAAAAGAGTGAAATAACAAGCTTTGGGTGAAAATGTGGGGGAGCAAAATCCATCATTGTGTGTGTGTATATGTATATAGCATGCAAGCACAAAATGTGGCCAGTGGCATTTTAGATTACTATAAAGACCTTTAAGTTGACTGCTCTTTTAATCTACTTCTCTAATCTTTCTGCTTTTGGTTTCTACAGGGAGCAATAGAAAGAGTGAAGGAAAGTGATAAATTAGTTGCAACCAGTAAAATAACGCCACAAGACAAACAGAACATGGTGAAACGTGTGAGCACCATGGCTTATGCACTACAAGGTAAACCAAATTCTGGGCTAAATGACAAAGTTGTAGACCTCTGAAGGACATCTCTTCAGTAACAAAAGAGAATCTTTGTTCTACCAGAAATGATAATAAGAGCATAGGGTTTTACGGTTTTTGTGACCTGCTTAGATTTTCCTAAAATTGCAGTTATTTTGCCCATTGTTGTTTCAAATCTCACTATTGCAAAAGATACATGTTTCAGAAACACAATTTAAAAGCCAAAAAAAAAAGAAAACCTACCCAAAAAAAAAACCAAACAAAAACCGACCACCCCAGAATGATTCTTTCATTTTGAAATGACAGTGTCTCAAACAAAAAGCCTGGGCCCTGGTGCAGGAAGCAGTTTGGCACATGTAAAAGTGTTTTTCTGACTCACGGTTTAGTCAGACATGATCCAGTTGAGATGAATGTTGTTGTGGATAAGATTTTATTTCCTGGATGATCTTTGAATGAACTTTTCCCCTTCAGGTTAGGGGTGTTGTGAATAGGAGTTGTAGTAACCTGCGCTTGAAAAAATGGGGAAGTGAGGAGTCCTGGGCTCAGTCCTGCAGGATACCAAGCCCTGACGTGCATCCTGTTACTGACTTCACTGGGACTGCTCATTGCTGAGGGAGTTGCATCTTTTTCAGCTGGCTTAAAGCCAAAAGCACGCAGTATTTTCCAGGACAGACCGGCAAACAAAGTCAATTTTAAAAACAAAGAGAAAAACACACACATGCACTCACCTTCTGGTCACAATGACGCGAAAGGACTGTGCTGTATAAGTGGTAACCATGGAAGAGGCCTCTGCAATAACTTATACAAGCTAGAATAATGCTTTTCCCCCTGTTGGTATCTCAAATATATTTGATTCTTTTTTTGTCAGAACACAGCTTACAACTAAAATAGACACAGAAAGTGTTGAGAGGTGTTGCGGATTCAGTAATGCTGTTTCTCAGGTTCATAGAAACACAGAATATTTTGGGTTAGAAAGGACCTTTAAAGGTCACCTAGTCCAGCTTCCCCTGCAATGAGCAGGAACATCTTCAACTAGATCAGGTTGCTCAGAGCCCCATCCAACCTGACCTTAAATGCCTCCAAGGATGGGGCATCTGCTACCTCTCTGAGCAACCTGTTCCCACGTTTTACCACCCTCATTGTAAGATTCTTCCTTGTGTCTAGTCTAAATCTTTCCTCTTTTAGTTTAAAGTCATTCCCCCTTGTCCTATCGCAACAGGCCCTGACAAAATGTTTGTCCCCACCTCTCTTGCAGGCCCCCTTTAAGTATGGGAAGGCTGCTATGAGCCTTTTCTTCTCCAGGCTGAACAACCCCAACTCTCTCAGCCTGTCCTCATAGCAGAGGTGCTTCAGCCTTCTGATCATCTTTGTGGCCCTCCTCTGGACCCGATCCAACAGGTCCATGTCCTTGATGTGCTGAGGCCTCCCAATCTGGTGGCAGTACTCTATGAGAGGTCTCATGGGGGTTGAGTAGAGGGGCAGAATCGCCTCCCTCACCCTGCTGGCCACAGTTCTTTTGGTGCAGCCGAGGATGCGGTTGGCTTTCTGAGCTGCCAGTGCACATTGTTGGCTCACATCTGGCTTTTCACCCACCAGCATCCCCAAATCCTTCTCAGCAGGGCTACTGTCACTGTTACTCCCCCCTTTCCCCTCAAGCCTAGTTTAAAGCTGAGTAAAGATCCTCTTGCCCCTTTCAGAAAGGTGAGCCCCATCTGATGGTGAACCCCAGCAGATCCTACTGAAACAGCCTCAGTCAAGAATGGGTCAAACACTCCTGGCTGTATCTTTTTTTGTGAGCTAAATATTTGTAGCTGTGGCTTACAACTTGATATCTATACCCTTGGAAACCTCAATGTCCTAGCCAGTTTCAGTTGGAAACACTTCAGGAAAGAGCAATTACCTCAGTAGGAGAAAATCCTGCTTGTATTCTCTATCAAATCTTCATGCACCTGAGTATTGTAACAAGAACCTGACTTTACCTGGGACGTGTCCATATTTTAGCAGTGAATAATTGACTCTTTACCAGTTTTGCTAATGGTTCCATCGTAAGTCGCGCTGCAGGCAAAGCAGATTGGGGAAGGATGAGAAGAATAACTCTGCCTGGCAGGGCTGGACACCGTGCGTGTTGCACACTAACTAATCTCAGCAGAGTGAAACTTTTCCTAATTACGAAAGCTTCTCTTAAATAATTTGCCTCCTGGGTCTAATTGCAGCTGAGATGAATCACTTCCACAGTAACCGGATTTATGACTACAACAGTGTCATTCGTCTGTATCTGGAGCAGCAGGCACAGTTTTATGAAACGGTAAGTGTAGTATTTCAGTGCCATTTTCCTGGCACATACTGGGCTGCTACTTTTTATAAGAAATACTTGATCATCTTTTTGTATGAGCCCCTCCCAGAGAGCAGAGAGTTGAAGAATTGCACACATAAAAAAACCCAAAAGAGCAAGGAATGAGTTAAAATAATATTTTCCTGTAGATACTATTGCTAAACAAAAGAACAAGGAATAAGTTAAAGTAATATTTTCCTGTAGATACTACTCCTATGTACATGACTCTCATATTCAGCCCCTTAGACCTAAAAAACAGCATTGAGAAGTGTTATTGTTGACAGTTTGACTTATTTATTTTTTTTTCAATGCCAGTACTAAGGTTGCGAAGAATTTCAGTTCTGTGATATGCAGTAAGACCTGCTGCACTGACTACAGCAATAAACAATTTGAACAAAACTTCCCTCCCATAGGATGGGAGGATGAAGGGAAGCTTTTGTGATTTTAAAGCCTGAGGTATTAAAGTATATAAAAGCACAAAATGAACGAGGCAGAAAACGTCTATACAAGAAGAAAGCATAATGGAATGCTTTGAGAGTCCTACATACACAAAATCTGCAGTAAAAAAATGCAGCTTTTCAGAAAATGAGGGGAAAATTTGTTTAATTTCTTAGCCTGCAATCTTATTTCTGCATGGTGTGAAGTGATTACGTATTTAATATGCTCTGTTTCTTTGTTTCAGATTGCACAGAAGCTGAGGCAGGCACTCAGCCGCTTTCCTGTGATGTAGAGAACAAGGAGTAGCCAGCAATAAAGAACACCTCCGAAGTGCTTTTCTGATCTGGGGGCAATGCCAATAAAAACTTGTTAGCCTTCGCCAGCCAAAAATACCCAACAACAACAAAAATCAATTGTAGGAAAAAAAAAGAATTATTTAAAATTTTACTTTACCAGCCTAAATCATAAGATAAGGTTCTCTTATCTCGAATGCTCTCCCATTTGTATCATTATTTAAATAAAAACAGCTAGATAATGCTGTCAGTTATAGGGATGTAAATTATCAGACTGCTATGTTGCCATGGACTTTATGCAAACTTGCATCTGTCAGATGTTCTTCCAAAAACCCTTAATCAACGTCAGAGTTACAAATTCATATCTTTTTCCTAAGTGGGAAAGCAGGCAAGCTTGAGACTTTAATACTCATTGTATTCAGTTCAGCTCTCTCGCCATCCAGTAGCCAGGAGGAATTATATTCCTGTATGTTTCTGGGACTGTTCATGATAATCTCCTGAATGAACACTTTGTTCTAAGTTTTGCCTCCCATGCGCAGCCACGGCGCTCTGCTCCCATTCTGACTTCTGGCAAATGCCATTCGTTCTTCCCTTTTTTATTTTTTTTTTTCTCTCTTCTAAGTAAATCTTGTACTTGTGGTGCAACACCTCAGAGCTTGTGTCAGGCTCTTTCTTTCTCGCTATGCACTGTATAAAAAGACAAACAAGGAAAGAGCCATTCAGGAAGGTGTGGAAACCAGTTTTCCGTACCAGCACTTTGATGCTCTCCCCCTGCGTGTTCTGCCATGAGGCACTGGTGTTCTCAGTGCCGTACCGGGGCAGCTTCCCTTTGACCCCTCTGAGACTTGTAGGTGTTTCAGCAGAGGGGACACTGCCACGTCGAACCCAAACTAGGACGAGTCCCCAAATTCCAACTCAGGTCTTCATGCAGTAGCATGGTATGCTCTTGGCTTGGGTTTACTTCTTGTTGCCTTGTAATGCAAACTAAAAGGTGACAAAAGTACTGAATAACATCATTAATTATCACACGCAGTCTGTGCTTTGATCATCATCTCTTATCGAGTGGCCCTGTGGCCTCTTTCATACTGAAGGAGCATTTGAGTCCAGGGCTTTTCAGAACAAAAAAACTACCACCACCCCTGTTCACAGTGGGCACCAACTACAGTAATTCATTTCATGCCATAGGCAAGCAGGAAAACCAAAATGTGGTTTTTGCTAAAACATGCCTAGAAAATAAACATTTTTTAAAAGGCATGTTACCAATAAGCCATTCTAAGTGACGGGTACAGTCTGCTGGTTGAATCGTTGCCTTATTCTGTTTTGCATCGGTGTTACTTTTGTGTGCTAGAAGGAAAATCTGGGTCTGCCTGAATAACCCGAAACCAAACCAGACTAAGCCTAAGCCTAGATGCTTTTCAGTGTCACGGGTTTTGTTCACATTTTATAAACCTTGTCTCTTTTTCCTCCCAATTTTAGTTGTTTGCTTCCAAAATTCCCTAGCGCAGTGTTGTTTGATACAGCCATTTAAATATGTACAAATTGTAAAGAATGTGTATAAATGTTTTACACCAGATGTAAGATCTGCTTGCATGTAGAAGCAGCTTATATAATAAATTGTTACAATGTGTACAGTAAATTCTGAAATCACTTTTTCAAGCCAGCATTATTTTTTTTTTTTTTTAGCATTTGTATATTCACTTTTTGGTAATGAAATCTCTTTGTAACAGACTCTTAATTTGGGAGGGGGAAGAGGGGGTTGTGTTCTTTTTACCAATCTTTAAATAGCTCCGTATGCACTAAAGTTGAAGGGTCTTTATCGTTAATAGATTGTTTTGGAATCCCAGTGTAAGCTGTGCATTCCCAGTGCAGGGAAGCTATAACAGCAGCAACTGTGTCAGAGATGCAACATTTGGAAAAAAAAAAACAAACAAACAAACCAAAAAAACCCCAAACCCCAACCAACAAAAAAACTGTCCAAAGACTTCTAGTAAATGAAGTTAAACTGATAATAAATATTTATGTATATCCACCAGGCTATTTTATTTTATTTTTTCTTTGAAATCACCACGTGGCTTTTCAAAGAGGGTAATGCAGTATGGGGCAAATCCTCCTAGCTCTTCATCAGCGTACAGGCACCGGCCAGCTGAGGGAGGAGAGAGCATCCGTGTGCCCTCCATAAAGCAGGCGTCCCAGCGGAAGGCTACAATAGTGCCAGTGACTGCGAAGCGGCGAAGGCTACGCGTACGTTGTGAGCTTTCATTATTCAGGTCAGTCCAGCTCGTGGCTGATGGAACCCTCCTGACTGCAAATAAGTAGTAGAGCACAGTGCTGCTGTGTGTGTGCTCCCGGCTTTGTGCCGGCACGGTGTTGACCCAGAATAAAAATCAGATTGTCTTCGGTATTTGTATTTTAAATTAGACATGAACGGTGGCATAGTTAGGTTGGGCGAGTTGGGAGCAACAGAAAATCTTGCCAGGGAAGATGCAGTCATAACACAAGAATAACAGATTAGAGTAAGAGTTGAGCAGTACCCTCCTGAATTTCGTTGGTCATAGCTGAGTGTCTGGAGCATCAAAAAGCCTTAATACGGTTTCCTGGCTTATACTTTTCTTCGAGGGCGAGCCAAACACTGGCATTGTCCCAGTGACTTTGGAACAAAGACATCACATGCCCTAGCTGTTGGGTTTAACTTGGTATTTTAATTGCTTGTTCCATGACGGGTAAAATACTAGATTGTATAGCTACATTTTTACTGTTAAAAAATCAAAGGGGAATGCTACCTGTATTTCTTGTCTGCGGTTAATTCCACATGGGATCAGGCTGCAGCAGCAGACAATGTATGGTGTGTTTTAGGAAGAGGACTGTCTCCTGCAATTAGACAGAGTATTCTTTAATGCTATAATGCACAAGTACTGAAATTTTTACATTACTAAGCAATTTCTGTTTTCTGTGACAAAGTAGTTGAGAAAGTATTACTGTAACATACCCTTTATTCTGTATATACTGATTAAATAATATACATCATTTTCACTGCTGCCAAAATCAGGCTTGTTCAGTGCTACAGAACAATTCAGACTAACAAACAGCCTTATAAAAAAAGGAGAAGCATCTCTCATGCTGTGGCTTAGTTTGATGTCCACCGTACCCTCTGCCAGCCTGGACTGGCCAAAAGTACTCCCCGGCCTCATGGGGTGCAGCCGTCTGCAGCCAGCAAAGCTGCTGTCAGGGCAGAAGCAGGAAGGTATATCCCATTTATTATTTTCTGTTAACAGGAGACTTCTGCTTCCCTTAGTTTTCCTCTTAGGTGCACCATCTTTAACGACTATTCACTCTTTTAAAAAAATCTTTGCTAATAAGCTTATTTTGTCTTAGCCCACGTTTATCAGTTCAAGGTCACTTTGAATTTGCATTGCCTTCTGTTGCAATTAAATCTTAGTAGATCCAAATCTAAAGTTGTTACTCTTCACTGGTATCTCTTCTCTTCTGGCCTGTCTTTCCCCAAACAAATAATTAAATTGATGAACTGTTGTTACTGAGCAACCTGGTCTAGTGGGAGGCGTCCCTGCCTGTGGCAGAGGGGTTGGAACTAGGTTGTCTTTAAGGTTCCTTCCAACCCAAACCATCCTATGATTATTCTAAGAGATGGTTTGCTTACAAATATACAATAGAGTAGAATTTTAAAGATGCAATTAAGTTGCTAACTCCAAGAGGTTTGTTAGGGATAATCCCAGGAGAATAATGACAAATGGAAAGAGTGTAAAAATCATGGAAAACACAGAAAAATTGTGGAGACTTTAAAAAAGTATTCAGTGGTTTGGTTTCTTTGGAATTGTATGTTAATTATTTGATCTTCATTATGAGCCTTCCCCCAAAGACACTTGCCAAAAGCGAGGAGAAGGGAATAAGTGATATATGTGTACGCATGTATGTGGCATTTACAGTGTTTGTGCTAGGTATGGGTGCTGAGCCAGACCCTGTGAGCTGACAGGTCTGCAAAGAAAGGTGTTGAACTGAGAAAACTGATGTGCCGGGTGGGTTGGTAGCCAGGCGGGCTTACTGACCATCTGACAGGGGAAGGGAGGAGCGAGGGCTACAGAAGAGACCATTTGTGGTTGCCCAGCTCAGAAGAGGCTCGGCTGGGGCAGTGGAGGAGCACAGCCTGAAGAGGTTAGAAAGGCAGAGAAAGTCTGTGACTCTGGAAGGGGGGGGGGAAACAAACCAGGTAAAGGTCTCCTTTAGAGTTTTGAATTCTTTTTCAGGGCTTCCTGAAAAGATTTGCCCACAGGTTAGAAGCAATGAGAGAAGGGACAGCAATCAAGTGAGTTGTTTTGTTTAGTGGTTGGGTCCCTGCCAGAAAGAGCTACACTTTGGAGCCCTTATACTCTTTCAACCATAACACATCTCTTAGGAAGACGCCTCCGTGCTGGAGTGGATGGGCTTAAGCTGTTAGGGTCAGTGAAAAGTTGGTCCTGATGCTGGCAGTGTGGAGTGGGTGGGCTGTGCAGTCCCCTTTACCTGAGGGGGTGACCGACACAAAGGCTGTGCCCGTGAACGTGGCACTGGGCTCGGGGGAGGAAGATCACTGTCTGTTACCTAAAGCAAAGCAGGGCAGGTGCCCTGGGAGTGAAGCACAGCTGCCTGAAGAGGGTTCTGGCCAAGGGACTGTGCTGTGGTCTGATGTTTCAGCGACTCACTGGGTTTCTTCAGACCTCTTCCTGCCCACCACCACCATCTGCCTGAACTAGGAAAGACCGGAGCAATATGAAAGCAAGCACCAGGTGAGACCTCCAGTTACTGGTTTCATTAAATTAACTGGCTCTGAACGTATGTGATATTTTTCCTATGTGCTTCCTTACAGGAGATGCTAGTATGGGGATGGATGGACAAACAGCTGTATCAGAACATGTGAGTATTCTCTCTGTACCTCGCTGGCAGGGAAACTGAGGGAGAAACGAATCGTCACATGCCAAGAAGGTAGGAGGGCTGAGAAGGGAACCCAACTGCTGATTCTGAGAAAGGAGTTTGATGCTGAAATTCACCTAAATTAAAAACTGCTACCCCCAACCCCTACCCAGCTTCCTTCTCCTCCCTTGGGCCTCCCCCAGCCCCTTCAGCTCATGCCTAACTCCAGGGCTCCTGATGGTTTGCAGTGGTAAAGTTTCTGGTACATGCAAGAAGTACCTATTAAATTGTTTATTATAGCATCCACCCACAGCCACCTGCAATTACATGATGCCTCAATGACTAATGAATTTGGTCACCTGTGGGAGACTTGAAAATAGTGGGGCAGCAGACTGGAGTTTACAAAATGGGGACCATGAAGGGCGCTCTCGCATCCTTTCAGTACAAAAGGAGAGGATAAAGGGACTGAAAACAGGACATACTGATAAATTGAGAAGCAAGCTTTTTTTTGTGACCATTTAGAGTATAATATCTGAAGAAAATCAGTCTGTTAAAAAAAAAAAAGTGACAGTTGTGGATGAAACTGGATGCTAAACATAATGGTACGTCCAATGCAGAAGCTAAATAGCAGGCTTCTTTCAGATCTGTAATTACATCAAGATAACTGGTTTGATTAGTTAGGTTACTACCCATTGTACTCTATACTTGGTATACAGGATTAGTAGTTTCTAGAACTATGAATTATCTTAGAAGAATAATCGTATTAAAATAATAAGCATATAATATTGCTGTTTCAAGTGCAGCTCAACAAAACAAACTCTTTGTAATGTATGTAAATCTAGATAGAAGTCTTAATCCTACTAAAAGAAAAGATTAAATGCATCCCTTCATGATGCTTCTTTCTCTGCTTGATATTTTGGGGGAAGAGAATCTCTCTGCTCCCATGTGATCCGTCTGTATTTGTCTGCTCATCTAGATCTTTCTGGACCCATCAAAATTTATTGCAGTCCCAATGTAAATTGCACTGTATGCACTTTGTTGCCATCTCTGAGGCTGTGTGTCTGGGCAGGAGGATGTCATCACTAGTATGTGCTTGATGTTCTGTAGGACTGTCTGGAGGGCTTCGGCTAAGATGTCATCTCCTTACGATACTACCAGCAGTCACAAGTGTACTGGGAATCTGAACTATCTACTGGCATTTCTTAAAGCCCCTTAAAATGTTTGTGTGAGAATCCCATCTTTTATTTTTTCTTTTTTTCTTAAACCTGACACTTCAATGTCCAATGATATGCTGGAAACACAGACCTTCAGAAGCCCAAAATAAGAGTGTGCCACTGTTTATCCAATGTGAACCTATTTATGCTTATTTTATTATTTGTAATCAAATTCTTTCCAAGCCAGACACAGGATCTTGTCCAATAATATAACAATTCACCAAGTTAAACTATTGCCAAAGGGGAAGGTGCCTCAAAAATGAGGACCGTACAGGGATGAGGGACAGTTTTCTATTTGTTGTCTAATTCCTGACTGATTGACTAGTATTTTTAAGATCAGTAAAAATTTTGTTTACAAACTCAACAGCTGGAGGATAAGTGCAAAGTTAAACATGCCATCTGTTGCAATATAATAGCAAAACATAAAGCAGGCTCCTTGCTTGCTGCTAGGATGGAGCTGCTCAGCTTGATGCTGCCCCGGAAGGTTCCTGCCTGATTGCACTCACCAGGACTGCACTCCTCTGGACTCGTTATGCCTGCAAGGAAAGTTGATAAGTAAGAAAACTTCTCATTTGTCTTCCCTGCTTAAGTAGTGACACCTTTCTGCCACCTACCAAACTCACAGCGAGGACTTTTTCTTTTTTTTTTTTGTTCAGTTTTTCCCCTCCCAAGAAAAAACTTTGGGAAGGAGAAAGGTGTAGAATACTTCTTCCCTAGTATGAGCACATTTATGCTTACTTGGCAATAGATGAATTTTACTGGGATAAGAACCTAGTGCCAGTCTATATCTGCTGCTTATAAATACAATCTTAATGCTTGGCAGAAAGGAAACAATAACAAAAACCCCAAACAAAGCAAGCCACACTGCAAGTGTTTATGAAAATCTTTCAAAATTTAGCCCAAATTTGCCATCAGTAAGAGGAGGTTGCTATCCAAAGACTGCTATACCATAAAGTAAATCTCTGGGATGGCTGCAGGAGTTGGGATCTATTTGAACGGGTTGTAAAGGGTGACTTGCAGGGAGGGACTGCGGTGGTTTCAGAGGAGATTGAGGACCTGTTCCTAGAACAAGAGTTGAGTTCAGAAAAGCGGCGTTTGTAGGGGCTGTCTGGCACAACTCCCCCCTGAGTGAGCTGCTAGCTTTATATTGAAATTATCTAGTATTAGTATCTAATAAAAATAACATAAGTGCTCTTAAGTCATTTTTTAACAGTAAAATAAAACAGCCCTTCCTGAAGGGGATTGTGTGTCACAGGGGAAAAAAACAAACAAACAAACAAAAAAAACAACAAAAAAAACCCCAACAAACCCAAAACCCAGCCAACAAGTAAACATAGTATTGGGTGGTTGCTTAAAATTAGTCATTTTGTAATGGTTTCTCTGCAATATGTTGTATCCTGGCCCATCTAAAACTTCTGTTCCTGTATCAGGGCAGCCTTCTGAGCAGCCGCTCACTACATTTACTTACTGTGTCTTCTAAAAGGCATTTTGAAGCTCAGATAGCACCTCTGCTTTTATTCAGGCATGCTGTGATCTCTCTGCACTAGTGTTTCCATGTGGAAAAAGATCTGCACTAGTTCTGGCTCCTTCCATGTAGTTTGCAATAAATCTCCAGGACTAGACAAAGTCTATTTCAAATTTCTGGAAGGAGTAAAGAGAGAATTCAGCTGAACTTCTACCAAAATATGCAGGGAATATTATTCAAGATCAGTACTCTGTAAAGAAGAGCACAGGAAAGCTGTCATTACACCCATCTTTTTAAAAGACACAGGAAGCCATTGCAGGGATAACGAAGCAGTGACTCTCCCTATGTTACTAATACTACTAACAGAAGCAGACTAATTGGGCAAAAAGCATCAGAGAACAGAGCAGAGAGAAGAGAGGGGGAGGGACAAAGAAGAGGAAGAGTAATGGGAGCATAAGGAAGAGAAAATAAAGTCGGTGATGAGGGCAGCAAGGAAGGCAATCCAAAGAGCTAATGAAGAGGAGGGAGGGAAGACAGCAGCAGAGATTGCATGAGATGAAGGCATGCGACAGGAGGAGGGCTGTTACTTTTGCTTCAGAGGGGGGAACCGTGAGCACTGGTGCCATATTCCAGCTTCCCCTGCCCTCCAAAGTTAGTTTGGCACTGTAATTCCCACACCCCAGGAGCTGGCTTCCCCCCAGATCCACAGATTTGCTGAGTTTTTCCAGCCACACCCATGCTTTACCAAGCTGCTGAGATTATTTTGGCCTGCCCGTGCTCTCTGCTCACCCCTTCCCACGCACACCAGCCTGCCCAGGTGACTGGTACTTCTGGGGGTACCAAAAGTGAGGAAATGTCCTTGGAATAGAGTGCAGATTACAGGGAAAGATGGTTACCCCCCCATCCTTCCACCTTGAGGGTCCCACACACACATTTGGAGAAAAAAGAAAATTACAGTAGCCTGCAAACGAGGTTTAGCTCTAATTCCTGCAACTTTCAATAACCAGCAGGGCCAGCAAGCCCTAGACTACCTTACTCACCTATGGGGACTAGTCATTTTTGGTATGTGTGCCATCACCAAGCCCCAGGCTGGCAGGGATTGCGTGAGGGCTACAGACAGTGAAATCTAAGCCACCTCCACCCTGGGGCTGGAATTGATCATTCTTCAACAGCCTCAAACTCCCATCTTGATTTATATGTTAACAGTGGACGTGGCACAAGACTCAGAAGTGCAGGCAATTCTTTTTGTAAAAGCAATGCCAGAATCTTGGTTTTTAGTGAAGCAGAACGGCACACCTAAACAAACAGGCAAATTGTCAAAAAACAAATACTGACCAGCAAGCAGAATGAAAGCCTACCTGTGTTTACTGGTATGTACACATAGTCCGTGGATTTAATTGGTGCATTTAGAATAATGTAACATACCACAACAGTTGTTCAAATGGTATTTCATTTCACTTCAAACCATGGTATTTCCTCAATCCTCCTCTTTTCTGGTCTGTTCTCCTCGTTCACACACTCTGTGTGTTATTTCATCAGCTACCCCTTCACAGCAGTACTGACAGAAAAACTGAACACCTCCTTCTATAGTCCTTTAGAGAAAAACATATGTTATTCACTCTGCGTTAACCATAAAGATTCACATAAATGATGGGGCTGTGAAATAGCTTGGCTCCTCCTACGCTTTGCTCTATTTTACTGTTTTAGTTTTTCTTTACCCTTCTCCAGTTTGTGGCTGGTGGTGTACTGATGAACTCCATTAACTCTTCTGATTTGAACTAGCTCATATTCACTGCTTTTTCAAACTATTCAGTCTAAGTTGCCTTGTCATAAAACTGCTGAGAAGAAGAGGAACACCTAGGATTTATCACCCAATGCCATTTTTACAACTTTTCAAAATTTGCAGAAAAATCCCCCCAATTTAAATACCCCAAACCTTCAGTTTTCCAAGTAAATGAATATGTTCTCCTTCCTTCCTGTGAATGTGTTATTACACTGCCTCATGCTCCCCTTGGTTTTTGGTCTGAACCCCTACCTAAATTTGAAAATTAAGGGACAGGGCTTTCTAAAGCATGAGGAGACACACCACGACAAGGCATCTGGTTATAAAACGAAATGAGAAGAACAGGCCTAAGTTCCAATTTAAAAGTACCACATACGTTGCATTAGAAACAACTGAAATGGAAAAAAAGTTGATGTGTGATAAGAGAAGAGCAAAATCTATGCTTTCAAGATGGTTTTGGTTGCTTTGAGAGGGCGACTGAATATGTGGCTTTTTTCTATTGGGTTAGTATCTGGAGTACAACCAGTGCCCCACTGAGAAAGGCACTAGCTAGAAAATCTGTCTTGTAAGGAAGATGTAGCAAATAAATCCTGAACCTTACACCTAGGGGGTGTTTCCCATGGAACTTATATATGAGAACTGGGGTTCAGGGTTATTTAAGATTTGGGAGAAATTAGCCTACTTGTCACAGAGATGTAAGGCTCCTCCTCTCAGGAGCTGTAGGGAGGTGGTACTGGCTGTTAGAGGTTGTGTTCCACCAGGCTAATGGCACAGATCACTGCTGCCATGTGCCGTGTTTAATGCAGGTTTTAAAGACCTATGAGATCTTTCTGAAGAAAAGTATGAAAAAGTAAAGTGCTGATAATATATTCATCTACACAGGAGGAAATAAGAGTCAAAGAATAGCAATAGACTTTTGCCCATTGTTTTCTCCAAAGTTAGTTAATTTTTTCTTTTTGAAAGCAGTGATTTCATGTGCTTTTGTTATGAATTCATGTTTCTGAAAGTAAGCACTTACCTTCTAAAAATCTATTGATGTCATGATTTGGTTGTATTAAAGTAATGCTCTCAAATAGAACACTTTTTTTTTACCACCCCACCCCCCCCCCTTTTTTTTTTTTTCAAATACTTGAGTAAATCTGAAAATTTTACATGGACAGGTTGCACCCAACATTCCCTTCTGTTCAGAAAATGAAAAGTCTTTAGTTTTGCTTTAGTCTTGTGTTATGCATGCAAGAAAAAACAAAACTGGAATGTGAGACTACTTTAAAATATCAGTCTCCTTTACTTTTATATATGCATTTCTGTGAACACAGAACATGTGCTCATCTAACTAACAAAATCTGATTAGAAAATGCTACAATTGAAATGGCCAGCACTGAAAATAAACTCAGTTAACACTGTCTATTATCCTTATGAGTGTTCAAACAACTCCCACTAATGCTTACATGCTAAAACCGTAGAAGACATTCTCCCTCAACTGCCTGATCACACTGAGGGCAGATTCTAGTTCAGTAAGCTTTAAAAAAATTAATGTTAATTGGATTTACATATTGAGCATGTAAACTCCAATCTCCTTGCCCTTTCTTCCCACTCCTCATTTTTAAATGCCTCATTATAGGTCTCATCTGCTCTATATGCTCCTTTTTTTTTTCTTTTCCTGATGCATAATCTGCATTACCTAATAGGAAAAAATAACTAAAGATGCTTGTGTTATCAGAATTCATTTAGAAATTTATTACAGTAAGAAGGATCAGAAACTAACATTTTCCTCAAGGAATAAAGCGTAGTGTGCCATGAGTATTATCCAGATAGATATGGAGCCCTGATATGACTTCACTGACTACATTTTCTCCCCAATTTTTCCAACTTTTGTGTGAC